>CM053596.1:226868433-226906441 GCA_028646575.1 Pseudocheirus occidentalis | reverse complement strand
TTCTTAAACTCAGCAGATTCCCTGGCAGCCTTATTAATTAATTAGTCAATAATATGCCTTTCACTCTGGGCATCTAGAGCATATACAGGTCCAATCCAGTAAGAGGATACTTTTTAAAGCACCTACTCAATAAATACATCTTCAGTCAAGAATGGGATTAAATTATAAGATGCTCCAGAAGACAGGAAAATTCTTCAGGGCACGGATTGTTTCCTTTTTTTCTTATTATTCTCTGGCCTAGGTTAGGGCCTTGCATATAGTAACCAAATATTCACTGAATCTCTAGTTAACCAATTAAGTAATTTAACTCTAGCTGGCCTAATTGATGCCAGAGACTCAGGCCTTTAGGCCCTTCTCTGAGATTATGATAATAACCTTCTAATTAGTTTCCTTGCCTCTAGTCTCACAAGTTTCCCTCACATTAATTCCAAGTCTTCTTAATGCACAAGCCTGACCTTAGTGGTCTGCTTAGTAAACTTGTAATGGCTCCCCAGGGCCTTCAGGATAAAGTCAAAATCCTTTAGCCCGGTACTGATAACTTTCCACAATTCAACAAACATAAAATAAGTGCCTATTATAGTTACAGCTTACTTCTCCACCCTGATCTTCTGCTGCCTTACTGTGTGAATTCTCTAGTCCAGCCAGGTCAGTCTCTGTATTATATGTGGAATGCATCATGAACATTGTTATTTCCATGCATGTGTTGAGGCTGTTTCTACTGCCTTGAATCCCCTCCCTAATCCTCTCTAATCTCAGTTCATACTCATTTCTTATACAAATTCCTTCCCAATAATTCCAGGCTCCACTGATCTCCCCTTTCTGGCCACCCATAACATTTAATGTCTGCACCAAATACATTGGTACTTAATTCTATTTGACTTAGGAGCTGATCCTTTGTTGTCTGGTATCTGTGGCTGATTGTACCACCTATGCAAATCATGTTTCCTGATGCCAAGTCCGAGGTTTGGGCCTGGGCTCCAGCTCCTAAGTTAGGAGTCCCGATTCTCCTGAGTCAGCATCTTAGCTGATACCGCATGTTCCTGATGCTAGACTCTGACCTGATCTGGTGACTGACTAATACTGTACTGGACAGTGTTTCCCAATAAAGTAATATTGTTCTTGGGAACAAAGAGAGCAAAACACAGAGGATCCCTTCATCAATTGTGTTGTTGTGGCAGACATGCACATATAGGAAAGGATTTTATTTCCTATAATGTTGTTCAGAGGCAGCGAGGATGCTAGAAAGAAGAAAAGCAGGGATGGCAAGGGCTTCCAAGGGTCAGAGCAGTTATTAAGAATGCAGAACTGCTGCAACACCTGCAACTAGGAATTAAGATATACAGGGGCTGGGATAGGGAGACCCTCCCTGCCCCACCAGAAAGTAAGAGAGCAGAGCAGTGGAGGGGTTTTACAGTGGGATTGCTGTTTTAGGGTTGGGGCAGGGGCAAGACGGGGAGAAAATGTGTAATTCAAAAATGTAATGAAAATGAATAATGTAAACAAGAAAACAAATAAATATAAAGGAAGAAAAAAAAGAATGCAGAACTGGCTAGGAAAAGAAAGTATTTGGAAGAGCTCACCTGAACCCTTTCATTATCTTCCCCTCTAGTTAACCACCCCTAGCATTGCTCTGTTAGGCTGCCAGCACTAGCAGCACTCAGTAAGTGTTCTGTGGACATTTAACTAGAGAGGAAGGCTTTGATACATGGCTAGAAAATGCTCCTGATATGATGCAGGATTGGTAAGGAATCAATGCAGAGAAATATAATTGATTACTAGAGAAATTCAGAGGACCTGCCTTTGACATCTGTAACACCCGGTTGGGAAAGGGCCTGGGTTTTTTTCCCCTGGTTGATGATCTTACACAATACATGAATCAGCAAAGAGAAGACCCAGAAAAGATAGAAGTGCTTCTCAAATGGCCACATCCTAAAAA
Source organism: Pseudocheirus occidentalis (assembly GCA_028646575.1). Lineage (NCBI taxonomy): Eukaryota > Metazoa > Chordata > Mammalia > Diprotodontia > Pseudocheiridae > Pseudocheirus > Pseudocheirus occidentalis. Next base: position 226,904,505 of record CM053596.1, on the reverse strand, counting down.
CCTTTGAGGTCTAAGATCTTTTCAAGGGAGCATAAAAGCAAGAAGAGTCGGTATGGTCTGAACCTTCTAAAACTATTAGGAGATTACTGGAATGAGAAATTCAAATAATCAGTGGCCTAACTAGTACACCAGTATTGGCCTTGAGGAGTTGGAGAACTTGAGGCCTCTAGGTCATCAAGTACAGTCCTTGAATTTGCATTCCATCAAAGGGCCACACTTGAGGACCTTGATGGCCACATGTGATCTTGGGGCCTCTGGTTCCCCACCCCTGGGCCCTAGGCAAACTCAAGAAAGCCCTTTCTCTTTACATGCTGGCTACACCAAAAGTGTTTGACTCAAGCTGTAACTGATTCCCCACATGGCACTAAGAAGGACATTTTATTCTGTAAGCATGATGACTTTGGGCTTTGAGATCAAGGGGGAACCCTTTGCCCAAGATGGCAAACAGACATCACTAAGAAGTGTGAAGTCTGTCATCAGTGTATTCAGAGGGAAGTACTACCAACTTGTGCTGAATATTTGGAGAGTATTAGCACCAAGTTTTTATAACTTGTGTCCATTGACTTTGCATCTCTGGAAGAAGATAGTAAAAATATAAGCCATATCCAAGTGGTGACAGACACTTCACCAGGAATGCCAAGCATACCCAACCAAAACAAAGAAAGTATCCAAAACTGCTAAAGTATTGGGGGAGAAATATTACTCTGTGGAAAGATTCACTACGTCAGTAGAAACTTTAAAAACACAGCTTTTCAGGGAAGCAGTCAGAATAATCAATAAACATTTATCAAGCACCCACTGTATGCTGGTCACTATGCTAAGCAAAATCAATACAAATAAAAGAAAGAGAGTCTTCAAGGGTCTTACAATCTAGTGCAGGAAGACAATGAACAAAAAGGAAGCTGAAAACCAGTGGGGGAAAGTGGAAAAAGATTCTCAGCATAGGGCCATGATGGAGAAGTTAAAGAAATCCAAAAGGAGTATGGCCAGGTGGAAAATAAGGAAGCATTAACTTTGGAAAGAATAAAAAACCTAAAACTATAGCTTACCATCCCCAAGATGACCCACAGCAGGAGCATTTTAATCACAAATTACTGGGCAATCTCAGAATTCTAAGGTCTGAGCAGAAATCTCAACGGAGTCAACTTGTTATATTTGCTGGTGCATGAATGTAACATTATCAGAAATGACGACACTGGGTGAGTTTCATGATTGACCTATTTACTATTACTTTGGTGGTATGATGCTTGAATTGTCATTATAAAATGAATATCTTGAGAAAGCTTGGTGCTCCAGGGACACACAATAGAGTGGACCAATGAAAAGCCACTACATAGTGGTCCTTTCCACTGCAAATAGTGAAAAAAGCATTCCCAGAGATTATTGTTTAGAGGGAAAACAGAGAAGAGGCTACAAAGATAATTAATTTCAGCCATTTATTACCTATAGAGGAATTATTTGAACTCAATGGTGAACAGAAAGAATGAAAAGAAGAGAAAGCCAAAAAAATCAACTGAACAGACTGAGAAGAGACCACTCACAAATGTGTAGAGAAACTATTGGGACGACACATAAGTTCTCTAGGCAATGATTCAGATGAAGAAGATAAGTGTAGTTCACTGACAGCTTCCGCCTGAGGTGGAGCTCAGTCCAGACATGAGAGGGACAAGAAGGCTGAACCCAAAGGTAGCACTACTCCTTCCTTAATGCTTCCATTGCAGAGACCATGGGGAATGGAGACAGTCTACAATGTCTGACTATGACCATAGCCTCCCTAAGCTATCCACCAACTCATGAAGATGGAATATAGGTCTGTAGATGTGGAGATACTAACAATCATCCTACCAGGGGTGGGGAACCTGCAACCTTAAGGCCACATGTGGCCCTCTAGGTCCTCAATTTCAGCACTTGGACTGAATCCAAACTTCACAGGACAAATCCCCTTTATAAAAGGATTTGTTCTGGAAAACTTGGATTAGGTCAAAAGGCTGCAGCCAAGGACCTAGAAGGCCACAGGTTCCCCTCCCCAGGACTTAGACCATCAAGTAGCTCATGTATAGGTGCAGAATGGTCAGCAGGTCACAGAAGAGCTAGAATTATATGGCCAGTGAACAATCTAGCATAGAATAGCATAAGACTTAGAGCTGAAATGGGTCTTAGAGGTCATTGAGTTCGACACTCGTTTTGCAAATGAGAAAACCAAAGAATAGAGACCTCAAGTGACTACTAAGTGTAAGAGGTGGGATATGAACCAAGGTCTTGCTAACTCCAAGTCCAGTGCCCTATCCAACGGGCCTTGCTTCAATGCAGGAGTAATGGAAATTATTTTACATGTTGCCATACAACACTAACGATTGTGCGTGAGACATATGCTTCAAATGAAATTTTATCTATTGGTGTATGTTGACATACATCTCAACTCTGATTGTATATTTTCTAGATTTTTTGCCATTTTATATTTGCTTATGCACTAATGGCACACAGGTACTATTGCTATATGTCCATATAATATAGTCTGCTGTTTAAGAGTTCAGTTATTAAAGCAGCTCTGCCAAGTAATACTTTGCCTTGTGTTTTATTATACATGTCGTGTTAATTTAGATGACATATAAATGGTACATGGGATAATTAATTGCCTTTGATGTTGGGATAATTGCCTTCAGTGCATTAAATTCTGATACTTATTATAATGTATGTCTGCAGATGTTCAAATGTACCATACGTAATTTTGCAGGGACTACAAAACTATTCACCTTCTAGAGGAATGTAACACCTGGGTACCAAAGTGCACAGTGCTTTCCCTTTGATTTCTGTCATTTATGTGCCAAAAGAATAGAAGTGGGTGTTTGGAAGATGTATAGTAGAGCCTCCAATCAGGGAGTTAATTTAGGTCTTGAAGCTCTGATAGAAAATTTTACAGAGTAATACATGTCATGGACAGTGAGATTGCGACACAGTGTGATTGACCTTGGATACCAGAATGCATTGATAACACAGATTGATAGAAAATATCAGCAATACTTTCTGTTGATTGTCAGACTCCAGGTTTCACCTGTCGATTGGCTAGAAATTGAATGCCATTCCAGTTGGAATTGGAGTGGGCCCTCCACTTGGTGAAATTGTTTCCTTTCCCTTCTTTGTGACTTTCTAAATTGAGGGATGTTCAATATTCTCCTTCTATAAGTGGCCTCTGAGTGCATCAATTAGTTCCCTCAGCAGAAGTGGAAGACATTAACAAAGAATAACTGTATACCAGTGGTTCTCAACCTTCCTAATGTCGTGACCCTTTAATACTTGTATGTGGGCATATCCGCATGTGGGCAGACCCACCTGGAGACAGACAGAGGAACGGTCTTGGTTCCTAAGACCATCATAAATATGTATTTTCCAATGGTCTTAGGCAACCCCTGTGAAAGCCCTGTTTGACCCCTAAAGGGGTCATGACCCACAGGTTGAGAACTGCTGCTGTAGACATTGGAAAGTTGAGATTTCAGACCCTTCTGGGAATGACTATTTCAGGATTTTCAGCACTGTATATATTTTTTTATTCCTTTGAGCCAATATACTTGAAAGTAAACTATAGTGTATACTCCTTTTGGGTCACATGAAGTTGACAAGGAGATAAAACCTTAAGAAGAAAGGGGATGTGAAGCAAATAAATTCTGATAATCTTTATGTTTTCCACCTTAAACTACATGAGACAAGATAGAACAAGGTACTAAAATCTGAGAGATAAGGAACCCAGGTAAGTCCCTATGCACAAATTCTTTTTTTTTATTTTTTTCCATTGACTTGTTATTTTAAGTTTGCAAGATTCAGTTCCACAATCACTTGAGTTTCAGATTTCCCCCCCTCCCTTCTTTCCCCCCATGGTGGTGTGCAATCATGTATAGGATCTGGAAATACTTTCACATTGTACATTGTCTTGTTGTATAGAAGGGTTGTAGCCAATGGAATGAACAATGGGGAAAAAAGAAACAAAACCAAACATGGAAAAAGAATGATAGCATGTATTGCTTCAGTCTCCATTTAAACTCTGGTCCCTCTAGATCTGTCTCTGAGTGTAGGTATCTCCTTCCATTCTGAGACTTGTAGAGTTGTCTTATAGCTGTGCGTTGCTGAGAAGAGTCCAGTTTATCAAGGTTGGTTGTCACACATATGATGTGTCTGTGACTGTGTACAAATTTTTCCTGGTTCTGCTCTTCTCAGTATCAATTCATATAAGCCTCTCCAGGTGATTATGAAGTCCATCTCCTTCCCATTTCTTATAGCACAATTGTATTCCATTACATTCATATATCACAACTTGTTTAGCCATTTCCCAATTGATGGGCATCCCCTAAATTTCCAGTTTTTTGCCTGTGCACAAATTCTAAACAGACTCACATGGTTATCAAGTTCTCTCACTGGCCAATAAGGTTGGGATGGTAGCCCTTTCTTGGAGTGCCACCTGGTGGCATACATAGAGATTACACTCTGAGTAACTTAATCTTGCCCCCAAGAGAGGACATGAGCATTGCCAGTCCAACCACCTACCTTTCTGCATCTATGTCCAGCGAAGATTAGGGGAGCTCACACGGATGGAGGAGAAAGTCCTACATCTTTCCACATCATATGCACCTCGAAGATGCAGTGCCCTGAGGTCACAGATATCAAATGCCTGTGGACCAATTTAATAGCACCAAAAAAATAGAGAGTATCTATGTGAAATTTTCAGCTGACTCCCAAAAGGAGGGAGAGGGTCTCTCCAGCTTTGCACTAAGATTGAAGAGACTATTAGTGAGGGCAAAAATCAAAGGTGAAGTGTCCAGGAAGTACAGGAACTACACTGAACTGACTAAATTTCTCCAAAGTCTATAATTGAGCAATTGCTATTATTGTACTCACAATTGTACAAGTTCCAAGAAGTACCCATAGTTACTCAGGAATGATCTTATAGATCAGGCAAATTGAGTCAAAACATACGGGCAAGAAGAGAACTTGGATTTATAGCAGCAATTTTTGTGGTGGCCAAGAACTGGAAGCTAAGGCGATGGCCATCAATTACAGGAAGGCTCAACAAGTTGTGGTATGTGAACATAATGGAACACTATTGTGCTATAAGAAATGGATGATCAGGCTGACTTCAGAAAAATCTGGAAAGGCTTATCTAAACTGATGCTGAGTGAAGTGAGCAGAACCAGAACATTATACAAAGTATCAGCCACATTGTACAAAGACTGACCTTGATAGAATTAGCTCTTCTCAGCAATGCAAGGACCTAAAACAACTCTAAAAGACTCGTGATGGAAAATGCCATCCACATCCACAGAAAGAATTATGGAGTCTGAACGCAGATTGAAGCATACTATTTGCTCTCTTTTTTTGTTTTGTTTTGTTTCTTATTTCTCGTGGTTCCTCCCTTTGATTCTAATTCTTCTTTATAACATGACTAATGTGAAATTGTGTTTAATATGAATGTATATGTAGAACCTATATCAGATTGCATGCCATCTTGGGGTGGGGAGGAGGGAGGAAGGGAGAGAAAATTTGGAATTCAAAATCTTATAGAAGTGAACATTGAAAACTAAAAATAGATTAATTCGGTTTTTTTTAAAGACAAGAACTTAAATAGCAACAAAAAACAAGCTCTGAATTGCCCAAAGAAGGCTGACTCAAAGACTAAGACCAAAAAAGATGCCAACTCAGAACAGAAAGTCCATACAAAAGATAAGAACCTATCCTGCTGGAAACCAGGCCATTATGCCAAAGTCTTCCCCTCCCAGAAAGACAACAAGGTTTAGCAGGAAAAGTCAAGGATTCCTTCTTCGGGAATGGCATCCAAAGAAGCATTTTGTTACTATAATAAGTGAATTGGGCACATGTGGAATGTGTGAACTCAACAAGGGCTTACTAAAAGTTGTGATCTACTGTATTGGTAAGGGACCAGAGACAGATCAGGGATAGTGGCTGCCACAGATCCCTAAAGAACTGGACTCTATCCCATTGACCTTTCCTGAGCCCTTTCCACCTAGACTCATAGGACTCTGTCAAGCTCTGACAGCAAGGATTGAAAATGTAGTATGTCCTATTCTGAGGGACAATGTATCCCAAGGACCAATTATAACATAGTCATTTTATGAAGAATATGAGGCCTATAAAGCCTATGTAAGAATGAGGCCTCTGTGGAACCAAAAAGGATCACACATATCTAGGTTATTTAATATTATGTTTTTGTTTTCCCAGGGAAATCATGGGCATCCACAAGAAAATACACAGGGTGGTCCTGGTATGTTCAGACCTAAAAAACATCTCCAGGCTTTCTGGAACCAAAATAAAACCATCTCAACCATTGTTCTTGGATAGATCTGTCTGTTTACTCTCTTTGTGACCCGTTACAATTCCTAAATCTTTTAGCACCAAAGTGTGAACCACCCGCCACCAGTCACTACTACCCTTTATGTGTTGTCTCCACCATGAAATGTAAGCTCTTTGAGGTCAGAGATTGTCTTTGCTTTTTATATTTCTTTCCCCAGTACTTAATACAGTGCTCAAAACATAATAAGCACTTAATATATTTTTTCATTGATTGATTAATTCATTCACAATGATTTTCAGCACCTGAACCATGAGAAAACTAAATCTAGTACAGAAAAACTTCTGCTGTCCAAGGATGGCAGGGATGTGTACAAGAATTTTAAGACCTATGCTGACTGTGCTCGAAAGAAGGTGGCATGCACTGCTAACCCAGAGACCATGAGAAGCAGCAAGACTCTGGGCCTTGAGTGAAAAGACTAATCTCTGCCTAGGGATAAGAATAGAAGCAACCCCCTAGTGGTGATGCATATAGTTCTACCCAACCAGGAACCAGGCTTCCACAGTAGCTAAGGTGTTGTGAAAGGATGATTTTTCTCCTTGTGGCTTCTCTGCCAGGATCCATTCTGATCATGATGAATATTGTAAGAGAAATTTACTTAAGTAGGTGTTTGACATGCTTAGACATCAAGTTGTCTAAGATTATATCATGTTATCCTCAAGGAGACCTATGCCCAGAATATTTTAATCACATCTGGCTGAACCTGTTGAGGACATTGGGATCTGAGCAAGAGGCTCCTTGGAATAAGCCTTTGTAGTACTTGTATACAGAGATATTAGGAACGACACTATACAGTTGATCTCATTTTGTTGTTCAATAGTTTCAGTTGTGTCTGGCTCTTTGTGACCCCAAATGGAGTTTTCTTGGCAAAGATAATGGATCGGTTTCTCATTTCCTTCTCTAACTCATTTTACAGATAAGGAAACTGAGGCAAATAGGGTTAAGTGACTTGCCCAGGGTCAAACAGCTAGTAAGTGTCTGAGGTCAGATTTGAACTTAGGAAGATAAGCAGCTCCCCTGGAGAAATGCACATTGTAATTAATATGTAATTCTACTTGTGCGAAAGTTCTACCATATAGTATATGTATGTGATTTATGTGCATGCAATATATAAACTGACCAATGTTATAGTTACCTATAAATCATATATCTATACATGCATATGTACATATAATTTATGTATATGATATGATACGTCAACTTCATTTATATTAATACACTTATATTAATAACCATAGTCTTTATAATTTGCAGGCACTGCAAATTTTTTAACTGAGGGAGTATTTCATTTCATCAACACATTTCAGCATGTGTTGTTAAAAATGGACTAGTTTTCCCATAATGTCATAAGCCTGAGATTGAAGGACTTCCGAAAAAAGAAAAGCTATGCTCAGGGATGGCAGGAGCTTTCAAGGGGTCAGGGATGCTGATGGGGAACTTGGAACATGATAGAAAAGGCAAGCAGACTGCTGCCCAAGTGGCAAGGAGCAGTTGAGTCAAGCAGAGCCTAAAAGCTACCACAATCTGGTGGTGCTGGAGAGGACAGATGGTGGGGGTCCAGTCATAGAGATGGGGACAGACCAGACATGTAGATATCAGAGTAGCAAAGGGAACAAATTGAGATTCTAGAGAAACAAGATCATGAGACAGGATTTGACTTCATTAAGGTTTCCCATGCCACTCATGCTGCTAGGACCTTTTCCTATAGCATCAGCAAGTTTTGTTTCTTTGAGGATAATTACTGATCTTCTGGGATAAAAAGCAGGAAGTATCCCTCTTCCCTTGCAACCTGAACTAAGGTACAAATCCCATTCTGTTCTACACATGCTTTGTAATAACATGCTTTATATTCAAATGTTTATTAGGAGGGTTTTTTGCTTACACTAGGTGGGTATGGAAGACTGACTGGTCCTAGGGGAGAGTTAAAAATAAGGCAAATTTAGGAGCTCCTAGACAGAGTTCTGAAGGGTAACAGACTTGATGCATACCAGTGGACACATAGATTATATAGTCATCTTCAATATCAATCTGTTTCCTCTCATCCTTGTTTTCTCTCTGTCTCTGTCCTTGTCTGTCTGTCTCTCTGTCCCCCCTCAATCTCTCTCTCTTTCCCCCCTTCCATTCCAGGAGACATGGACCTGGCTTACATGTTTCTTTCTTCCAGGAAAATATTACCTAGTACTGTGAAAATGGGAAAAGATAGAAACTAAAGCTGAGTGTATGGGAACGTTTTATTTGCTGTTCAAAATCTGCTTAAAAGTTATATTCAGTTGAAATGGGTTGTTTGCCCTTTAAGAAAGCATTTTTGAAAGGCCTGACTGAGGCAGGTTTTAAAACAAGGCCACTTTCTCAGGCCATCACTACTAGCAACAGTCTGTCACAGAAGTGTAATCTCTTGTACACAGATTAAGCCAGCAACTCCCCTGGAGAAAGCTAAGACTGGAGAATAAGTATCGTATGAAACTAGAAAAAAAATAAAGTAAGAAAATATCTTATCTGATTAGGTGAAAAAAAGAGAAAGGAATAAATGAAGATGTTTACAATCTCAGCGGCATTTGACAATTTTACAAATATATATTAAGTTGTCAGCAATTTGCTAGGTGCTGGGGAACAAATTATAGAATTATATTTCTAGAATCATAGAATCTCAGAGTTGGAAAAGATGATCTACGCTAAACCAGTCATGTCACACCTAAATAAGAATCTCCTCTAAAATCTCCATGGAAAAATGGTTATTTAATCTCAGCAGTTAGGTGGTTTAGTCATGGGCCTGAAGACAGGAAGATCTGCATTATAACCTAGCCCCAGACATTTACTAGCTATGTGACCCTGGACAAATAATTTTTTTAATTGTCTGCCTCAGTTTCCACAGCTGTAAAATGGGTTGTTTTGAGGATCAAATGAGACAATATTTATAAAGTACCTAGCACAATCTCTGGCACATAGTAGGTATTTAATAAATGCGTGCTTCTTTCTGCCTTAGTGTAACTAAGGGGTAACTTGCTCTGTCCTAACGCATCCTACTCTACTTTTGTATAACTAATTTTTAGGAAATTTTTCCTTACATCAAGTCAAAGTTTGCCTCCCTGTGAAATAGCATCCATTCCTTTTTTGCAAAATAAGATCAATCAATGTTTCTTCACCTTGGAACCATTTCACCTGATGGTCTCTTACCATGTAACTGACTGTCTCTTATCATGTCCCTCCACCTTCCCCAAGTCTACTCTTCTTCAGATTAAATATCCATGATGCCTCCAAATCATCTTTATAAGACACTTTTTTGAGCCTTCTCAGCAGCCTGTCCTCTTGCTTGTTGCCTATGGAAGTGTTCCAATTGATCAGTTTTCTTCCAAAAATGCAGCTCCCAAAACTGAATAGAGCACTTCAAGTCATGCTTAATATCACAGAGTTTCTGGCTATCCTTGAAAATAGTTTTCAATCTACTGAAACTCATGCCTTTTCCACAATTGTCTAACCACATCTCTTCCATCCTGTCTTTGCACAGGGGAACTTTTTAAACCTAAGTTCAAATACTTATGAGCTCTGTGACCCTAGTCAAGTCACTTAACTGCTATTTGCCTTAGTTTCCTCAACTGTAAAATGAGAACAATAGCCCCACTTTGCTTCCCATGGTTTTTGTGAGGCTCAAACAACATATACAATATTTTTAAGTGCTTAGTTCAGTTTCTGTCACAGAGCAAGCACCATATAAATGCATGTCCCTTCCCTAAGTGAATGACTTTGCATTTGCCCCTACTTAATATTACCTAAATAGATTCAGTCTATCATTCCTGCTTGTCAGGATCGATTTTGAATCATGATTATGTTATCCAAAGTATTAGCTACTATTCCCAACTATGTGCCTTCTAAGAATCTGATAAGCATGCTATTTATGCCTCTATCAAAGTCACTAATAAGAACATTGACTAAAAGTGAGCCAGGGACAGATCTCTATGACATTTTAGCAGAGGCCCCCACTCCAGGCTGAAATTGATCCATTAATCACTATTCTTTAGATCTGATCAATTAACTAGCCCTGAGTTCATCTAATAATATCAAGATACAGGTTGTTAAATGGAGACAGTTGGTACCACTGCAGCTGGCACCCTTCCTTACAGACAGAAACAAGAGATATATACTCAGGACTATAATTCAAGTAGACAGCACTGGGCAAGATTGGAGCACACCTTTCATTGCTGTTGATTTCTTGGGATACTGGAGCAGCAACACCTGCAAACACAGACGGATAGAGATTCCCATGACAACTCCTTTGTGCCATGAAGACATCACAAGAAGAAAACAAGGACCAGTTACCTTGAGAATCCAACCACCTTACAGCATTCACTGGTATCTCCCACTGACTTTTATCTCAATACTCTCTCATCGGCACATTCCCTCACACCCACTTTGAGGCTGGCTTACAGAGGCCACCAGTTTCCACCCCAGTCTCTGGCATCTCCAAATAGTCCAGGCAGAAGTTCTAATGCTGCCTCTTGTTTCAGTGGTTTGCTGTACTGGCAAAAATATTGGAATGAAGACTCCCTAATCTTGGGCACAGTATCACCTGAGTTCCCTTCTGACTACCAGCCCTGTAGTATCCCAGTATCCCTACTCTTCTAGCACAGCCTGTGTCTCTTCATCTTGTTAACAATGATAGCATGAAAGACTGCCAAATATTTTGCTGACAGAGTATTATCTCCTTTCCTTCCTTTAAAGCATCGGTTCTCAACCTGTGGGTTATGTTCAATTTGTAACAATGAAAATACATCCTGCATATCAGATAGATTCATGACAGTAACAAAACTACAGTTATGAAATTGCAGTGAAACTAATTTTATGGTTGGGGGTCACCACAACATGAGGAACTGTATTAAAGGGTCGCAGCATACAGGAAGGTTGAGAACCACTGCTTTAAAGGAAAGTGAAGTGACAAAGTCACTTCTTCATGAAGCCTTTCCTGATCTCCCTCCCAAACTACCTTATATTTAATTACTTTATATATATTTGTATTTATTAACTTTATATTGTTGCAGTATTATATATACATATATATGTACATATATATGCGTGTATATATATATATATATATATATATATATATCCTTATGCCTACTGATTGCCTCCCCCATTAGAAGTCTACTGCATTAAGGGTAAGGACTATTTTGTCCTTTGTTCTTTTATCCTCAGCACCTAACACAATTCCTGGCACATAGTAAGCGCTTAATATTTGTGGACTGTTTCATTCATCTTAGGCATGTCAACAAAGGAAAAGTCTGGCATGACTAGGTTATGGTGATCATCATTCCCCTTTCCAAGTCAGTCAATAAATATGTATTAAGTGCCTACCATGTGCTAGAGCAGTGGTTCTCAACCTTCCTAATGTCGCAACCCTTTAATACTCGTATGTGGGCGTATCTGCACGTGGCAGAACTCACCTGCAGACGACAGAGGAGTGGTGTTTCAGTACCTAAGACCATCGGAAATATGTGTTTTCTGATGGTCCTAGGCAACTCTGTTGGACCCCCAAAGGGGTCACGACCCACAGGTTGAGAACCGCTGTGCTAGACATTGTGCTAAGCACTGGAAATGCAAGAAAGGCAAAAGAAGGACAGACAGGTGGCACAGTGAATAGAGCACCCGGCCTGGAGTCAGAAGGACCTGAGTTTAAATCTGACCTCAGACACTTAACACTTACTAGCTGTGTGACCTTGGGCAAATCTCTTAATCCCAACTGACTCACTTTCCCTCCTCCAAAAAAAGAAAAGAAAGTGGATACTCTCTAGGGGCTCCCAATCTAACGGGAGAGAAAAATGTAAATGACTATGTATAAACAAGATGTATACAATGTAATTTATAAAAAGTTTAATAGACAGTTGCTGTGTAATTAATCATTTTATTAGTCATGCCAACAGATAATTAATAAAATGGGTCAGTGGCACTTTCAAATGCCAAAGACCCCTCATTGAACCCACTCAATGTTTATATGTCCTTGGAAGAGTGGATATTCCTGAGGGTGGCGATCAACTTCAATTGGTTAACAATTATGAATATTATGATGAAAGCGGTAGACCTATTCTAATGAGGAGATAGAGGAATGTGACTTTGATTGTGTCATTTCCCCAGCCTTGGGCAATCTAGACAAAGGATTTACTCTCACCCAAGACTGAACAGAACACAACGAGCCAGAATTCACCTCAGATTAAATTCTTTGTAAGGTTCTCTAGTTGGATGAAGCAACAACTCCCACCCAGGATCAAAAAGCAAGCACCCTGAGGATTTGGACAAGCTCATCCATCAACAATGTCCTTCAGTTCAATGTCCTGAACAGCCTACAGATTTCAAAAAAAATTCTGGTCCTAATTCAACAACTGACTTAATATAAGAGAGAAATAATAATTTCTCAGAGTGGCTAGGTGGTGCAGTGAATAGAGCACTGGCCCTCAATTCAGGAGAACCTGAGTTCAAATCCGGCCTCAGACACTTAACACTTACTAGCCATGTGACCTTGGGCAAGTCACTTAACCCCAATTACCCTGCCTTCTCCCCTCCAAAAAAGCAGAAAAAGAAAAAGGAAAGAAATAATTATTTCTCTCAAAAGGAAAAATTGAGGGGTAGAATCAGAGGGAAGCCACTAAAATTAAGGAGGACTGGGAAAGACTTCTCACGAAAGATAGAACTTTATCAGAGATTTGAAGACACCTGGGAAATCAGAAGGTAAAGATGAGGGAGAGCATTCTAAGTACTCATAAGTCATCTCTTTAAGAAAGAATTCTAAAATGTTACTTGGAACCAGTCAAAAGCTCACTAGTCTCATTGAAGTTGCATCTTTTTCCCCTTATAAAAAATTGGGATGACATTTACCCTTTCACAGGCCTGAAGTACCTCTCCTAGTCTTGCACCATCAGGAATCACAGTTTTGTAATTACATCTTCTAGTTCTTCCAGTAACTTAGAAAGTTTGTCTAGACTCATTTATCTGAAATCATTGAGATCAGTCAGTCAATTGGCATTTATTAAGTGCCTACTTACCATGGGCACTGAGGACTGGGGGAGGGGGGAATATGATATATAACCTTTCTAGGAGTGGGTGTGTTCAGTTCCTCAGCAATTTTGACGTTGTATCCTTTAATTTTTTATTGCAATCAGCAAATGTATTCTAATCTATAATGTAAAAGAGTGCCAGTACACTTTCCAGTGACATTTGGAAGATAAGAATCTTAATGGGAATGGATGTTAATAAGCCAAACTAAGTTATAATTTCCACTTTCTCGCTCTAGACTAAACCAAACCCGGGAGAATGGAGAACTGGAAGTAGGGGAAACCCAGGAGGAAATCCATGGATGGCACCCCTACTTGTGAGCAAAAGTCAGAAGTTCTGTATTTGCCTTCATATGTAAGAAAATGACTGAAAGTGACTAGGGAGCTGGAGCAACTTGACCTCAGAGCGCCACCTTGTGTCTCATGTGGAATTTGTCTCTGATCATCTGTTCCAGTCGCACATGCTAAGGATATGAACAGATGAAATCAAACTCTTGCCTTTGTCAAAGTGAAACACAGAGTATCATGTGAATGTTTCACGTAGCATGATAATAATTTTCTTTTATTTAGAAGCTTTGTAAGTTTTAAGTTTGAGAATATTTCCTTTTACCTGAATTTTTTTGAAAATTATTTTATTTCATTTTCAATTTTTCATATTCGTTCTTCTGTAGAATTGCTTTTCTTTCTAGTTCAAGATTTAATGCGTGCTTTTCTGCTAGGATTTTCACCATCATAATTTTGTTGGTCTTTAAAATTTTCCTTTGTTTCTCTTTTCCTCACTGGAAGCATTTTCTTTCCAGCTTAGGATCTGACATTTGTTTTTCACATTGGGATGCCCCCTTCTGAACAACCCAGCTCGTCCCATAGGATTCCAAATGCATCACATATTACGAGTGCCAATGTCATTTGGCCTAATGTGGTATTGATTCTCACTAATCAATACTGTGCTTGAAATTATGTACCATTGAGTATGCTGGTTTTTAATTGAAAATAGTGTTGAGATCATTACCATTGCCTTCCTTATCTTTGCTAACTATTGGTTTATGCTTTAATATATAATTATCACAAGTTACTATACATTATTTCCATACATGCTTTGTTGAACAGAATTTTAACTCAAATTTGAATACAATAGGGGTATTATGGTGTGCAGTGATGAACAGAGAAACACAGAGGCCTTTAAATTCTAAGAATAGACCTTGGTTGTAGAAATAAGAACATCATAAAAGACTTGAAGGGAGAAAAAATGTAGGACTATAAACAAGCACTAACAGATACGAAGGCAGAAAAAGTTTAGATTGTTTTCTTTAAATTTCCAGAAAATATGTGATTATTCAAAAATTACTGATGCAGTCAAAGCATGAGAATGTTTCTGGAAATTAGTCATTAAGCTTTCCTCTAAAGAGGAAGATTTCCTTAGACAATTTCAAACTATAATGAGCTAGGGATTACCAGTGAGCACACTGAAATGCCTCATTAAGCTTGAAAAAGAATACTTAGAGCCACAGATTATGTTGGTTCTATATATTCTATATCACAGGACAGTCATAGGCCCAAATGAGGAATTTTCTTTTGAAAGGAATCATTCCCTTGGGGAAGAACCAATGGATACTTGATTCAGCAACGCAACCAAATCACTACAGAGTTACATTACAAAATTCCAGAATTATATGAGGTAGCTAGATGGTATAGCCGATAGAGTGCTGGTCTTAAAGTTAGGAAGTCATGAGTCCAAATCCAGCCTCAGACACTTTACTAGGTGTAACCATAGGCAAGTCACTTAATAACTCTATGCCTCAGTTTCCCCATCTGTAAGAAGACCAAAAAATATACATTATTAAAGGGACATCTTTAACATCCATGTGGAGTCGAAGGATGCAAATTTTGAAATCACGTAATATCAGCACTTTGAAAGGTTAGAGAAAGACAATGTGACTGTGGTCATGATTCACATGAAGTATATACAAGTTTCTTACAACTGCCATTCAGCACAAAGGAGAGAATCCCTCTGGATTGAAAGGATTCTGTAGAGTCCTCCAAAGGTTGATAGAGGTAGCTGAACAATGTTAAACAGCAAATGGGCAAAGGTCTATACCATCATTGTAATATGATAGCACAACTAATTATTAGAGAGGAAAACATTAATGAGTGAATTATGAGTTATTAGAGTAAAATTATATGAGAAATAGACTGAGTTTGTGAAGAACAACCTGACACAACCTGAACAATCCAAATTCAACTACAAATTGATCTCAATCAACAAGTATTTGTATTTATTTATTGTCTACCACTTGCAATGCACTGTGCTGCTTGCTCAGGATACAAAAACAAATACTCCACACATCTTGTCCTGAATAGGCCACAGTTAAAATACAAGAGACCAACAATATAACGAAGAACTGGGGGGAGGGGGGGGCCGCGGCTAGGTGGTACAATGAATGGAGCACCGGCCCTGGAGTCAGGAGGACCTGGGTTCAAATCCGATCTCAGACACTTAACACTTGCTAGCCATGTAACCTTGGGCAAGTCACTTAACTCCAATTGCACTGCCCTCCTCCCTCCAAAAAGCAAAAAAATAATAATAATAATAACTGAAAGCAAAGCATAAGGCCTCCAACGTGAGAATGGCTAAACAAATTGTGATGTGTAAATCAAGTAGAATATTATGAGACTGTAAGAAATGACAGATATGATTAATACAAAGGGGACTAACATGAACTGATAATAAAAAAGTAAGCACAGCCAAGGAAAAAATACACAGTGTCTACAAGAGTATAAATGAAAAGAACGATCATGAAATAATAAAAAACATGTTGCAAAATTACAAAGAATAAATTTGACCCCAGAGAAGAGATTTGAAAACACATATTTCTTCACTCTTTGGCAGAGATCAGGGATAGGGATAGGTGTTCCCACAGGCAGGGAACATTTCATATATAGTCAAAAAACTTATGTAATTTGATTTTGCTGAATTTTTTCCTTCCTCTTTTTTCTCTTTTAAAAAAGTATTTGTTATAAATATAGCCATGGAAAGGGAAAGAGAAAGGATACAACAGGAAATGTAAAAACAAAATGTATCAATAAAAATTGATTTTAAAAAAACAATTAAAAAGAACATAACAAACATGAGAGCACCGTTGGTTGCCCATTTGAAGGCAGGAGCTTATAGAAAGCTTGCTGAAAACAGAGGACAAAAGGGCTCCACTTGGAGAAGCAAAGGTAAAGGGGCCTAATAATCATAGCAACTTGAAGTAAGAATGCTACCAGGTATGAGGAAAGAGTCAGAATTTTCTCTTGCCTCAGCTGGTGTCTGGACAGACACTTGAGCAATGATGCTGTAATTCTATGGTGAATGCATTTGAGAGAAGAATGTGGAACTGCTGCGTCAGAAGGTAAATTTCAAATAATGGGCTTCAGGAAATTAGGATAGAGCTAGGAATAGAAGTTGCCCTGAACACCCCAAACATTAAGCCTAAACTCATCACCTGTTTTATGGGTCCATTCCCTTGGAACTACAAGTGCCTTGCGAAGACAATAAGGTGACTGTGTGTAACAACGAGCATACCCAGGATAGTTGCTAGCCCAGGTTCTTTGATCTACTTTTCTAAAGGAAAGCAGCTTTAAAAGAGTCAACAATCTTACTTTAATTACACACACACACACACACACACACACACACACACGGAGATGGAGATGGAGACGGAGACGGAGACAGAGACGGAGACGGAGACGGAGACGGAGATAGATCATTCACTTAGTTAAGGGTGAAAAATCAGCAACCTGAACTTCAGAGAAAATACAAACAGAAATTACAAGCAGAAAAAATACAGAGAAAATAACATAAATCAACAGACAGGCCTTCTAACTGTCTGACCAAAGCTATAAATACATAGTTACCAGAGAGAGAAGCACCAACATCTGGGTTTTCAAAGCTGAGAAGCTCCTTAATGGCTACCTAGGGCCTTATCTAACCAAATCACATGGACACTCTTCTAATAAATGAGTCCCAAAACAAAATCTCACTTCAGAGTATATATACCCTCCTTCAGGGTCATAGGAATACAACCTCATGACCCATTAACTAATTACAAAGTAACAAAACCCGTGGGCCTTCCTGAAAAACAAGCCTTCCCTAATCAAGCTTCTCTTGTTGGGCTACACCTGAGACCTATTAATGGATGGAAAAGATCTTCAATTCCCATTAAAATTACACTATGAAGAACAAAGATGCAGAGTGTGTGGATGCCAAGTGATCCTTATATTCTAGTCCTTCTGAGAAATATTTAAGAAAAAAACTGTTAATAGCCTCTGGAAGAAAGAAACCCCTGTAGCCTGTGTGACAAGGACAGAGATTACATCAGAGTAAACTTGAAGTTTGCTTCAAAAAGTCATTGGTGTCAGAAAGAAGAGAAAAGGAGAGGCAAGAGATAGACTTTACCGTGGTTCTATTATGCTTAGACCCAGAAAATAGTTCTTGTATATCAGCATTGACTATGACCAACTCTAGCCTTTTAAAGCTATTAGTAGAATACTGCAATTAACAAGCTGAGAATGAATATCTGAATATCTGTATGGAAGCTGCATGATGATACAAGAAAATAATGTCAGAAAATGTCACAAAAGAGCTCTGATAACTCCAATATAGGAGTAGACCCAGAGACGTTTGACTTTGATGACTGTCCTATCTCTAAAGTGATTACCTTAAGAGCAAGTCTCCCTAGAGAAAGAAATGTGAACAAGTTTTCAAGAACTTGGTCAGTCCTCACATATACCCCAGTATTGCCCTATGCAGACCTTTTGTCCTCCTTTAGTCCTCCTTGCTAAGACCATGCTTACAAAGACTAGGCTTTGGGAAAGTCCTATATGAAAAGAGCTATGGTCATAATAAATCAACTTATTTTCTAGTAAAAAAAATCTCCTGACAGTCAGCCTAATTACCTTCCATCGGTTGTAATTGTTGAGTTTGAAGCTGGCTATCACTGAGAAGTTCAAGGACCACACATATGGAACTATTACGTATAATGTATACAGATAACAACTGACTCACCTATACTTTATCTAGGGCCAATTTGAATGCTGCCTTCCAAAGATAGTGAGCAGCACAAGTTACCTGTGAGTTGGCCAAAAAACATTTACAGTACTGTCATTTTTGTAATTGAGCAATTTGGTTACAAAAAAAGGGTCAGAAAATGAACTTTTGATCATGAAAAATTGGTAAAATTCAAATGAGAAGAAATACTTTTCTTGAATTTTTGTCTCCTGTGAATTGCAGGGTGTTTTATCTGTTCTTTTTTATGACTATTCTGCATAATATTGAAACTTGAAGGTGCAGAGTTTTCTGCTGTCATCATTTTTTGTTTAAAACTCACATATGAGTGTGTGATGACCAGCCTTGATAAACTGGACTCTTCCCAGCAATGCACAGCTATAAGACAACTCTACAAGTCTCAGAATGGAAGGAGATACCTGCATTCAGAGAAAGATCTAGAAAGATCAGAGTTTAAATGGAGACTGAAGCAATACATGCTATCATTCTTTTCCATGTTTGGTTTTGTTTCTTTTTTTCCCCATTGTTCGCTCCATTGGTTATGATGCTTCTATACAACCAGACTATTGTACAATGTGAAAGTGTTTGTAGATCCTATACATGATTGTATGACACCATGGGGGGAGGTGGGAAGACAAGGGAGGGGAGAAAATCTGAAACTCAAGTGATTCTGGAACTGGATCTTGTAAACTAAAAGTAAATAAGCAAATCAATTTTAAAAAAAAACAACTCACATTTGAGAACTGAGTAGGGAACTTAGCGGACAGAGAAATGACCAAGGATACATGGCATTGTGGTCCCTCATCTATTTTTAGAGCTTTAGAGGTTAAAACTCACAAAATGATAAATCAAATAACTCTTTAGAGTCTATGAGGTGAATAAATAAAGACTGTTAGTTTCATAACTATCAGAAGTGTAGATTTTGTCCATTTTACCTCATTAGAAAAAGGTGATTCATTGAACACCAAGAAACTGATTTCAGTCATTGAGAGCAGTGAAAAGCTCAACAGGGCATGGCAACCATGCAAAACAGGAATGGGAGTATAGTCAGTTAAGAAGACAGAAGGACCTGAGGCCTTCTCATTGAAAGACAGCTAAATTTCTCCTCAAATTGAGCCATCCTCCTTTATAAATATCCACAATTTGGGAAAAAGTGAAACCTCTCAGAAATGCCTAATTGATTCCTGTGTATCCCTATGGTTTGAGAGGGAAAAGAAGAGAAGAAAGACAAGCTTTTGCCTTGTTCTAAGTATAGGTTTGAACGGAATTTCCTGTTGAGTGAGAAACATGCTGGTATTATTGACATAACCTGAAGAGTTTTGCAGTCATCTGACTTAAGAGAACTATTTGTCATTACAACAGCATGACATAACTTCAGTGGTCCTTTAAGGATGAACAGAAGAACTTGTCACTGTTCTATCAGAATGAGAGTCAAAAGAGGAATGGATTTGACCAGAAAGAGAATAGTGGGAAGCAAAAGGAGAGCAGTTAGCATATAAGTGGTTTCATGTGGTACAGACTGCTCATGAAAGGACCCAGGACCTCAAAGCCTACAGTCAAGAATCATGAGTTGCCCTGAGAACATAAGTTGTCCTCATTCGTATATATTGCTTCCAGGTTTCTGTAAGTATGCTCCACTCTCCCCCAGTCTTATACGCATTGATGGCAGAGGGTGAGCCAGGTTCATATGTGAACTATGTTGTATTGATTATGCCTACATTTGTCTTATATTGAGTAACAGTGAGATATTGATTATTTTTGCTTTTGTCATATTGTACAATAAATATTTTCTATTTAAGACTTAAAGCTGCCATTGGTTGTGAACAACTGGCTTTATGTAGGTAGGAAATACACCAATGGGAGCCTAGAACTACAATGGCAAGTACTATGAGTGTATTCCCCCATATCACGGGGTTATCTCTAGGAAGCTGAGAATTTGAGATGTAATTGCTTGATAGAAAGCCACACCTCATAGTATGAGAAGAGGGTGAGGTGATTGAGCTGACTCAGAGAAAGCAGGTGGATACATTCCATATAATGGAGGGAGGGCATCCCACTTGAAGGGCAGGTATTACACTAACATGAATGTTGATGTTTTGTCCACTAAGTCATATAACACCCAAGTTATGGTGATATTCTAAGAAGGGATAAAAGCTATTTGTAATATTCAAGCATTTGGACCTCAGTAGAATGGGAATGCTTCTGAAGTTTAGAACTGCCATCAGAAAGTATGGCATAAGGGTTTGTGAATTTTGGTTACTAAACAAATTTTCTTTGCCTCAGTTGTCTTTGGATGACTAGGGGCAAGAGGCAATTGGTGGTGAAGAACTTTTAAAATAATACAAACCAAGAAGAAAGGAAATGAACTTACAGGATTCAGTTTTCATTTTCTAAATTGAGGGGATGCCCATCATTTGGGGAATGGCTGAACAAGTTATGATATATGAATGAAATGGAATACTATTATTCCGTGAGAAGTGAGCAGGTAGATTTTAGAAAAACCTGGAAAGACTTATATGAACTGATTCTGAGTGAAGTGAGCAGAACCAGGCAAACATTATAACAGTTACACAGTTACACAGTTACACAGTAATAGCAACATTTTGCAATGACTAACTTTGATAGACTTAACTCTTTTCAACAATTCAATCATCTAAGACAATTCCAAAAGACTCAGGATGAAAAACACTATCTACATCCAGAGAAAGAACCATGGAGTCTGAATGCAGATTCAAACATACTCTTTCCTCTCTGTTTTGTTGGAGTTTTTTGTTTTTTCTTTCTCATGGTTTTTCCCTTTTGTTCTGCTTCTTCTTTCACAACGTGACTAATGTAGAAATATATGTAAAATAATTGTACGTGTATAGCCTATATCAGATTGCAGGCCATCTTGGGGAGGTGATAGGGGAGGAAGGGAAAAAACTTAGAACTCAAAATCTTAGAAAAGTGAATGTTGAAAACTAAAAATAAATAAATGCATTTTAAAACATATTTTCATTTCCTAGAGAATATTTTATTGTTGAAACAATATCAGAATTTGGAACTGTGCAGTGGTGTGCTGAACTGTTAGTGATCTAACATATGGTACCAAAAAGCTGATGTCACCCAAGATGTTTCTTTCTGTGACCTAGAAGGCATGTCATTATGACTTTGTCTTTTCTACCAATAGAGTACCGTAGAACTGGAAAGAAGCCAGTTTTACCTGCCCAGGATAGCAATACATATCACTAAGAATTCTCAACTAATGTTCACTGTATTTAAAGGAATGTATAACGAACCAGTATTACTTTGGGGACTGTGTACCTTGACTTTTGTCTTTATAGAAAACACATAATGGGCAGCTAGGTGGCGCAGTGAATAGAGCACTGGCTCTGAAGTCAGGAGGACCTGAGTTCAAATATGACCTCAGATACTTAACACTTACTAGCCATGTGACCTTGGGCAAGTTGCTTAACCCCAACTGCCCTACAAAAAAGAAAAAAAAGACATAAGCTATATCTTAGTGGTAACTGACCATTTCACCTTCATGGACAGATATACCCAATCTATAATTTTTTAAAAAAAGAGCACTGTTTTCTATACATGGATTCTCTGCCAAAATCCATTCTGATCAAAGTAGTAAACTATTCAGGGAAGTGTTGGCTTTGGAAGTCATCAAGAAACCTAGAATGACATCTTACTGGTTGTCAGATAACTCTCTCACAGCCTGAAAGTTTTAAGTATATGTTATTATCCATGCTGGGAATCCCAAGGCCTGAACCTCAGTGGAGTCAGTTGACAGTGGAGTCAAAACGTAGTTTTCCCGCCACTACTACCAGACATGATACCACAAGCTTTCCAGAATACTTGCTGATATTTGGGTGAGAGTCACACCTGATGAATGACTTGTGCTTTGGAGTATCAGAAAGTGAAGAGGATTAGAGACTCATATCAGATACAGTTTTACATTTCTAAGGAGATACATGAGATGAAAGAAATCTGCTGTCTCAGCAGAAGACTCCTGCAAAAACAAAGAATGGTAGGATGCTCCAGCTCAGGAGTAAGGTGATGAGTTCTGTGGGGACATGTTGGAGTTCAAGGAACACCATCAGATAGCAGACAAATAGAAAAAGCATGTGAAGTAGCTGAGAAACTGAGCAACTTGACTGTTTACAAAATACTGCAGAGAATAATGGAAATTCTACAAAACACAATTCATTACAGTCATACATGAATCAGTTGAACTCCACTGTAAGCTGAAGAAAAATGACTAATGAGCAGTCAACCAAGCAGACTCAGAGGAGAACTGACCATTTGCTAGTTATAAAGAGACTGTCTGAGCTAGATAATAATTCAGAAGGCAAGAATTCAGATAAAGGAGCCAGTGTGTTCCATTCCTACAAAGAAATCCATGAATTCTGACTCAGTATGAGAGGGAGATCCCAGATGAGGTTCTGAGGAGATGGGAGAGGATTGAACCCAAAGTAGCTCTTTTTATTGCTGTTTTTTCAGATATGGAGATCGCTAGGATTCATTAACAATTGGCAGTGTCTTAAAATGATAACAACCAGTCCAAGCCATCATTCAACTCTTATTACACACTTATAGGTCAGAAAAATCTGATGGTTAGCTTCGATCGTTGACCAGCTCAGATATAGGTAAAGAATGGTCAACCTGGGGGCAGCTAGGTGGCACATTGAATAGAGCACCGGCCCTGGAGTCAGGAGGACCTGAGTTCAAATCCGGCCTCAGACACAACACAAAAAACTAGCTGTGTGACCTTGGGCAAGTCACTTAACCCCAACTGCCCTCCAAAAAGCAAAAAAAAAAAAATTATGAGCCAAGCGCTGTGCTAGGTATTGTAAATACAAAACAAAATAATCCCTGATGATTATATGTGTGTATACATATATATGTGTGTGCATACATATATGTGCATATGCATGTATATATACATATGTATGTATATATACATATATATAATATTGCTAGACAACAATCAATCAGTAATGCATGTACATCTATTGTATACATGGATATAAATTATAAGTTAAGATGTGTTGATTTGTGTATTAAGTATGAAGGTATGTTTTATCTTTTTTTTTTTGCTTTTTGATGTCTTAATGTTGTACCAATTCTATGCATGTACTATCATTGCTATGTGTGAATATATGTTCAACACGGAATCTAG
Organism: Pseudocheirus occidentalis; assembly: GCA_028646575.1. Classification (NCBI taxonomy): domain Eukaryota; kingdom Metazoa; phylum Chordata; class Mammalia; order Diprotodontia; family Pseudocheiridae; genus Pseudocheirus; species Pseudocheirus occidentalis. Next base: position 226,880,896 of record CM053596.1, on the reverse strand, counting down.
ATATTTAGTTATTCACTGAAGCATCTTGCTCAAGTGATTTGAATTTTGTTGAATGCATGTGATGTTATACAGACAGAATAATTATTCGTCATGTGGGGATAGTTACTGTAAATGTATTGGATTTTGATGCTTATTGGGATATTTATGATCTATATATGCAGGTCCAAGTATACCCTGTAAAATCTTACAAAGACTAAAAAAGTCTTTCATTGAATGGAGAATACAAACCTTATTTGAAACAACTTGGGTTTTCTTTTGTTTTTCATTTCCCTGTATTACTTCCATTCTGAAGGTACCAAAGACATAGGCAGTGATTGTACTTTTTTTAGCCACAAGGAAATAACATAAAGTAAGCTGCTAAAATTAATTCAATGGCATGCTACAGCAGGACATTTTAAAGAAAAACTTTATAGGAAAAAGCCAGAGGAAGACCCATGAGAAGTACACCAAATGAGTGAAATGTGGTATATATAGTGAGCTTGAAGCGTGGTACAGGGTGGGCAATGCCTTTCTTGTCAAATAGGGAATAATCCCCACCCTTCAGGGTATGAAAAAATCTGAGCTGGCATTATGCAAATCGTCAGTGAGTTCACAGCTAACTGGATGTCTGAGATATGCCTAAGAGACACATTACAGAGGAATAACAGGAGAAAGAAATTGTTTTCAGGAGTGTGTTGAATGAAGCCTCTGGGAGGAGTCCAAAACTATCCTGATCCTCGTGTCTCCTATGCTGTTGGACTTAATGAATCATTGTAAGCAGAGAACTTATACCTAGTCAACCTAAAGAGTAGATATTGGTGAGATGAGCCCTTCTTTTTCCCCTAGAAACTTTAACCTTGGGGTTAAAGTACTTGATCCTCTAGCAAGGTCATGAGGATGTAGCTACAGGTGCTGAAGTCTGGGTAAGATGAGTTGAGTTTTCCAGCTTTTCTCAGAGTGCTCAGTGGTCTCAGACATTTAGCAGTTTTAATTTTGTACATTTTATTTTTAATTCAATTAAATAAATGTGCTCTAATCTATAATGGAAACTAATAGTCTTTTTAGGTCACATTCTATTAAGATTAGAGTATTTGAGGTAATGAGGGCATATGAATCAAATAAATTATAATTTTTATATTCACAGACTAGACCATCACAAACCTGGGTAACTGGGAATCTTGGGAACCCAGGAAGGTAATGAGTCTGTGCATGTGCAAAGAGCTTTGAGATCTGCTTTCAGACATGATGCTCTTCCAACATGCGAGAAGGATCAAAAGAAACAACATGGCATTGTGTGTGGAGTGTTGCATTTGGAGTCGGGAAGCCCAAAGTTTAAATCCCACCTTAGACACACACTAGCTGTGTGACCCTGAACAAATCACTTAACCTCTCTGGGCCTGTTTTGTTACTGGCAAAATGAGGTGCTTGGACTCTATGACCTATAAGATTTCTCCCTGCAGCTTTAAATCTGAGTCTATAGGGCAGTTCAAGCTCAGAGCTCCCTCTTGTGGGTTTTACAGAGATTGCACTATCCACAGCTTTTCCAGCCCCACCTACTAATGAGATTGATAGAACACTGGTCCATTTTATGTCAAAGTCAAGCACTGTGTACCTATCATTAGTCTATGGCAAGCAGATCTTCCCATTTTTAAAAGATATTTTAAGAGGCATGTTGGTATAGTGAAAAGAACTCTAAACCAGCAGCCAGAAATCAGATTCAAGTCTTGGCTGAAATTTACTGGCTGTATGATCTTGGACAAGGGTCCTGCATTCATTTCCTGGTTCTCAGTTTCTTCATCTGCAAATAAGGAAGCTGGACTAGATGATCTCCAGACCCCTCCTGCTCTGAAATGCTATGGGTCTATAGCTCCTGAAAAATTAATTTCTATTTCAAGGTCTGGATGTTATCAATCATTTGCACAATATTTATGGAGTACCCACTATATGCCAATGTGGTTAGTCTGATCACCATGTGCAAGAGCTTTCTTCTATCAATAAATCAACATTTACTAAGCACCTACTATGTGCCAAATACTGTGTTAAGCTTCCTTGGCATTTCTGATACTACTCACTGGCCAGCAGCCCAAATCTCTACTCATTTATGACACTTCTAAATGATGGTCATAACTAATACACAGCACTTTGCAATGTTTTACATACATTATCTCATTTGTTTCACAACATCCCTATGAAGTAAATATGGAAGGACTATTAACCTCATCTTCATAGATGAGGAAACTGAGGCTCAGTTTTTAAGTGGGTTATTGACTAGACAGCTAATGTTGGAGGCAGCATTTTTATCTCCATCTTCTTGATTCCATGGCCAATATGCTTGCCACTATACTGGAGACTAAAGAAAATTAGTGTTCTGCCAATATTTTATGAACCCCTGTGTTTTTAAAGCTCTCAAACTATTGCACCTTGGCAGGGTTGTTGGCAAGGAGCAGGGTTAGGGGAGGGGCATGCAGGCAATGAGAGAAGACAGCTGGGATTTCGTTGTGTAAGAGCTTCCAGTGTTAAGACCACATTTGCCAATGCAGATCAGCAATTTGTCTCTAACTCAGAGACACATCTGTGGCATGGAGGCTAAGTGATTTATCCATGATAACACTGCTAGCACATGTCAGATGAAAGTCTTAAACCCAGGTCTGCCTGATTCCAACACTGATACTCTATTCATTACTCCATGGTTCCTCTCTTGAAAGGCTTCATCGTGTGTAACTGTTAAATTGGCAGGTTCTCCATAAGAGGGGACTACATTATTGGACAGAAGTACATTTTCTTCCAGAGGGATCTGTGCAAAGGTCAACATCTTCACTCTGTAAATATCTATCCCCACACTTAGAATAAACATGGCTATCATGACCAATCATAAAAGCAAGAATTCACCAAAGACATCAACATAAGGCTGCATTTATTTTTTCCTCCAAAAACAATATTTAATGAAACAGGTTTTCTTTATTGCTGGTTGATTCAAATGCTTTATAGATTATTTCTACATGATTTTTTAGGACTTTCAATGGACACAGTATTGCTTTTAATCACAACATCAATACAATGAGTAATACCAGTCATATTACAGAATCATACATTATTAGGGTTGGAGAGAATTTAGACTATGTAGTCCAATCCTCTTACTTTACAAATAAAAAAACTGAGGCCCAGAGAGGTGAAGGGAAAAAAAATTTAAGAATTAGAGCTGTCCAAATGTGGAAAATATTGGAAGGTAACAAGTTACCCTTTACACAGTGCTATTAAGCAGAGCATCTATGACCATTTGTCACATATATAGTGGAGCGAAATGTTTCTCAGGTACAAGTTGGACTACATAATAGTCCCTCTTGTGACCCTTGACAGTCTTCCTTTTACATTCCCCACTTTCTCCTTCTATAAAACACTTAAGCCTTGAAATATGACAACTGCGTTCAGAAAAAGCCCAGCCATAGTATAGTTAATCTATGTTGCAGATATTAATCCTATCACCAACATTGTCCTTTTTTTTTTTTTTGCTTTTTTGGAGGGGGGAAGGCAGGGCAGTTGGGATTAAGTGACTTGCCCAAGGTCACACGGCTAATTGTTGTGTTAAGTGTCTGAGGCAGCATTTGAACTCAGGTCCCCCTGACTCCAGAGCCAATTCACTGTGCCATCTAGCTGCCCCCATTGTCATTTTTTAAACCTTCCACACCATCCAGTGATTAAAGCCTAAGGGGTAAATAATAATAGTTTGTATTCATAAAATGAGGTACTTTACACATCGGTGATTCTGACCGATGATTTATTCAAGGTCCCTTAGCTAATAAGTGGCTGAGCTAAGACCCAGAGTCTTCATACTCGAAATCACATGTTCTTTCTACTATACCACACTCATCCTTCTTGAGTCAAAAACCCCAGATGAAAAACTACCAGGTTGTATATTCTATGGGGGAGTGGAATAGACTCATATAGCTTTCATCTTCTCTAGCACCAAGAATAGAGTCTTGGACATCTTTCATTGAATATATGTTGAACAAAGGAATGAATGAACTATATCTGAAGAAGGATAACTTGAGTTTTATTAACCACTGCCAAATTATACCCTGCCTCACAGTCTTGTGTGAGGAAAAGGGCTTTGTAAACCCTAAAGTGCCTACTAAAAAGGGGACTATTGCCATCTTTGTGGTCAGCATCATTATTAATTAAACTTTCACTTTCTTTTTAAAGTCCTTTCACTCTCCCAGGAAGCAAAAGTATAATTAAGAGGAAACTCTTATGACTTGAATCACTATTACCCAGCTTTGGATAAAATAGTGATGAAATCATCTCAATTCAACAAACACTTACCAAGCACCTATTGTGTACATAAGATTGCACTAGATGCTGAGGGTAAAGGAAACAAAAGTAAGTTTAGATAAAATACACTCTCCCCGTGGAGCTTATAGTCCAATGGGATAATAAAATACATACATAGATAGATAAATACAATATATGGTAAATGTATTAGATGATGGCAACATACCCCCTGAAATATATTAACTACACCCAGAAAAACTCACCTTTCCTAAAAATGGGATATTTCATTTTTACTGAGCCTCTTCCCTTCCTGAAATCTTTTGAGAAAAAATGGTGGTTGCAATGGTACAAGAGGTGTAGGTGTAAAATAATGTTGATTCAATGTATTTGCTTTTCTCCTAAGCTCAGTTAAGGTACAGGGAGGCTAAACGAGGAATATCAGAACCCACACAACCACAGCCACCACCACCATCTTGCCAAACACATTCTACCAGGTGGCTAATAATATGGGGGGTGCAAGTTCAAGTTCATGTTTAGGGGGTATCATAAAAAGGAGGCGTAAGTCTAGAGGTTATTTCTTCTACTTTAATGCTGATTAATTTAATCCAACAACCATCTCTGAGAGAAGTTGTTTTATTGGGTGGAGACGAAAAGATAGGCACCACCCTAAGTGAGAGTCTAATTCATCTGACCTTCCTCCTCTTTCATCCCATTTTCTTCTTCAAAACACCTTACTCTTGAAACATACCAATTATGCTCAGAAAAGTCCCTGCCATAACATAGCTAATCCACAAATCATGTATTAGTCCTGTTCCCAATACCAATGTCATTGAAAATACCTCCGTACAATCTGTTGATCAGAGCCAAGGGAGTAAATAATAACAGCCGAATTTTATGTAGGGTGTTGTTCACAATAATACTGAGATGTACAAAATGTAAATTATTATTATCTATGTTTTACAGAGGAGGAAATTGAGGTCAGAGGTCCACAGTCACAGAGCTAGTATGTAGAAAACAGAACTCAGTCCTGGGTTCTCTGACACCAGATGAAATGTTCTCTGTACACTATACTGCACTGCCTTTTCAAGAGTGCTTGATTTTCCATTTGCCTAAGAACCTTGGCAGCTACAAATCACTTTTATTTTTAATCACACAACTTTGAAAACCACTTGCAAGCAAGAGCAAAATACATCCATTCCCCAAGGGTATTTGATACTGATGTCTTGTTAATGAAAATGTATTACGAATGACCCTCCATCATCACCATCACACTTACCCAGCATTCCTAGAACATGCATTAATGTCCATCATGTCTGGGGGTGAATACAAGATTGGAGACAGAATTGGAAGACATGCAGTTCCTGCCTTTAGACAGGAACCAAGCAGGAGACAGCTAAAGGTTCTGGCAGTGTTTGCCTCACACAAGGGGGCGTGTTATGAGCTATATTTACTATGTTTTTACTTCTATACATGCAAATAGGTGTGCATTGTTAGGGCTTAATAAAGAACAGTATAACCACTGAATTCTTTAAGGGGACACAAAGAAACTGTATGTACACACTTCTCATTTATATTCCTCCCATGCATGTTTCTTAAGTAATGCTAATACACTGGGACTAAAGAGTCCCCAGGGGTCCAACATGTTGAGGAGGCCAACAGAAGGGCTTCCCCGGACTGAGCAGTTCCAATGCACTGTACTCTTGCCAAAGCAAGATTTTTTTCATACCATCATTAGAAGAAAGCAGCCTTTTTCTTCAACAGAAATCTATTTTCAATGCATCCTAATCTGAGTTTAAAGCATGTCGGGCAGAATCATCCAAGACAGTGAGTCAAGTCCAAAAAATGGTCATGTTTTGATGAGCAGTCAAAAGACAGCCCCAGCTTCCTTAACCTGCTTTATTTAATTATCATATAGGATGCCAAGGGAAAAATCAGATAATGTGATAAGATCAAGAAGACATAGAGTTCATTAAAAAATTCATTTGTCTTTTGATGTTATTTCATCTGCTTCTAATCTAACCCCCTGTCCTACCCAGCAGTACTACCAGGATGGCCAATGCTTGTTGGATTTACTATAGTAAATAAAAGATCCATGTAACAGACCCTGTTGAATGGAGTAGTCCCAGGTTCAGACATACAAAAATTACAGACATTTAAAAACTGCTTTTGAGCTTAAGAACCATTTTCAAGGGCTAAACCACAAAAAACAAAGAGCCATATCATGGTGTGAGACCATGAGACCAGTCACCTGGATAAAGCCATTCCAGAACCATTTTCATTTCAAACTTTAGCCAAACTGACCCTCTGGAGTCCCTTTATGCTGAGCCCTAGTTACAAGCAGGGTTATGGAATGATTCCTTACTTGGATAGGATTACCATGTGAAAAAAAAAACGCTCTGTTCAGTGTTTTCCAAAATGGAATTCTGACAACCATCCTGGACCTGTAGGGACACCTAGAGAAAAAAAAGCCACTCACAGTACAAGTTCTCTTCCCTAGTCCTGGATTCTCACTATTGCTCAGTTGGAATATTTTTCCAGGTAACTCACACTCCTCCAGCAACTGCTTAATTTGTATTGACGTTCTATCCTTCCTATAGGTTGCTTTTTTTTTGGAAGGGAAAGGCAAGGTAATTGGGGTTAAGGGACTTGCCCAAGGTCACACAGGTAGTGTCAGGTGTCTGAGGCCATATTTGAAATCAGGTCCTCCTGACTCTAGCACTGGTGCTCTATTCACAGTGCCACCTAGCCGCCCCTTCTATAGTGTCTTACAAAGGATCATAGGATAATTGGACTTAGATATAAGAGACCTTAGATATTTTCTAAGACTTATTTGAAGGACAGGGAGGTTGAGCAAGTAATACCAGGACCTTTCTCCCTCTTATGCTTGCTGAACCAAAAAGAAATCTCCCCTCACTCAATACGACCAGCTGGAGATTTATTTAGGCTTAGAAGCTAGAGCTTACATTTTGGGAGCTTGCAGACCTTGACAAGAGTGGAACAAATCCACTCCCTAGATCTGCCTTTCTTTGTATCCCCTGAGCTTATCATAATGCCCAGCATATAGCAAATACTTAATAAATGCTTGTTGACTGGCTGATTTCTTGGTATCAGTTACTTTAGTCATATATCTACCAGAAAGTTAACATTTTCTTGAGTGGGGAAGAGAGAAAGAGAAGAGAGAAGCAAAATAGAAGATATGCACCAGCAAAAGATCAGACAACAACTCCTCTGAACTCTACCACCCCCATATTTATTTTAGGTAATCGGGAATTATATTGGATGGCAATATTCCAAGCCTTGGCTCCTATCCCAGATGAAATTCTTTTACCACGAGGAATTCTGAATAACTAATGAATTGTCACTGTCATAGGTTTGGGAATGCAAGACTTGCATTTCAGAGGCTATTTCCTCCTAGGCACTATATGTACAATTTAAGTAAGCTGCCCTCGGTTAGCAACAGGTAGTCACTGGGCAGTGATCTTATGGCCCAGACAACTAGACTTCTACAGATTTGTCTCTGCCTGCAATTTGAACGTTCCAAGCAATACTTGGAGAAGCTAATCTGTATACAATAAAAAATCTGAACATTCCCTTAGATTTTTTTTCCTTTGTAATATGTTTTACCCTGTAAATGAAAGCATGGTAGATGATCTTCTCCCCGAGATGCTGGTAAAAACTGTTTGGTTTGGTTTTTGCATTTCCACTACACATTTTCCAAAGAATTGAGGGTTTGGGGGCAGGGACAAGGAGGTAAGTCAACATATAAATACCGTCTGTATTATAAAATCAAACCATAAAAGAGCTGTTATCAAAATGCTGTTCATCCTATCAGTTTCAGACAAGTCACATGTGGGCTTTCAGTGGAAATATACAAGGTATACAGAATCCAGTGACAAAAAAAAATAGGTTGGCTGACAGTAAAAACATCAGTGCTTACCTGCCCCATATTTACAATTTTGAACAAAAAGTGACATTTTTATATGACTGTGAGTCTGCAATGTAACCAAACAATCAGAGGACAGATAATCCTCAAACAGGACAACTGATTACAAAACCTCCATTGATGCCAAAGTCAATTTCCAAACTTGGCCATGAGCCAATCTAGCCTCATGATTGCACAGTTTTTGAGAAGACCTGATCTGACAGCCCTGCACTTGTTTCACCAGGGGTAACAACAGAATTTGAATTCACAGAAGGATATTCTGCTTCTTTGTGGCTAGGAAAAGGAGGTTTGTTGTGTTGGATGTTGTATTCACTCCAGTTGCATGACAACCTTGGGTGGGGCTCCAGCTGAGGAGTCAGGATGATTTCCATGCCAATTCCTCAATGCTGCTTCTGAAATACAAGAAGAAGGAAAGAAGATAAAGGTGCACTTTTAATGTTCAAGAGGTTTTAACAAAGATTTGATTTTTTTAGGAATTTCTTGCTCTGTATAATATAATTCATTTATTTTATGTGAAGCTGTGATAAAAATAAAACTTTCTTACAAATTATATTTTCCAGTGGGCTTTTCTTTTTTGCAGTAAAAATAGCTGCTACATAAATCCCTCCTGATCTCTGCAAAAGTTATATATTTCTAAGAAGAGAGTTCCTGTTTTAATCAAACAACATCAATTGGGGTCAGGGAACCACATAGGACAGGACATGTTGAGGCAAGAAAAATGGGATAAACACAATTAAATAAAAAAAAAGTCTTGAATACAAACTGATTGAAAGATATACACATAAGTAGAAAACATAGCATTTATCAGGAAAAATACTGCTTCTTAACTAGTAACCTCAACATTAGAATGGAAGACACAAAAAGGTCAATCATGCCCCATGCAATAATTCACTTCTTGTAAAAAATGATCAAATATACAAAGTATTTGCCAGCTAATATGCACATTGTCATCCATTTCCTTTTTAACCGTGGAGGAAGCTAAGAATAAAAGTGGAAATCCAACAACATGGAGGAATTGATCTAATTCAGAATCATAGCATCACAGAATCTTAGTGCTAGCCTCAACAGCTACGTGAGTCATACTGCATGGCTTAGCTGCCTCAAAGCCATCCTGTTTTCAGTTTGATGAAATGTGCCCTCCTAGGCTTTGTTAGACTATGATCAGAACCTCTGGTTTTGAATCTTACCTCTACCACTTATCTGAGAGACCTTGGATAAGTCACTTAATCTTCTATGCAAAACAAGGGAGTTGGACTAAATGATCTCTATGATAGCTTCCAGTTTTAACATTCTATACTCTCTGAGAATCAGTTTCCAAATCAGTAACATGGAAATAATCTTCTTTGCCTTACTTGACTGTCCTAAAGATCAAGGAAGATAATGGAAATGAAATGGCTTTGTCAAAAATGAACTGGCGTGCAAATGTGAGATGTGACTATTGTTCTTTATGTTCTTATTGATCTTATTCTATTCATCTTTTTTATGGAGTGCAGATGAAAACAAGCCTGCAACAAGTTCCTATGCTATTTTTTTATCTGAACTGATTATTGCCAGGAGATCCAATGTAGAACCTCTATCCATATATACCAACACCTTCTGATCCACTTATACTTTGAGAGAGTTAGTTGCCAGGGACACTGAGATGATAAGAGATTTACCCAAAGTCATGTAGCCAGTATATGTCAGAGGCAGGATTTTAACCTGAGCCTTCCCAACTCTGAGATCAGAACTCTATCCACTTGACCATGCTAATATCATTCTTTTAATATTCAATATTCTGCAGACTCTTGCACAGGTAATTTTTAAGAATTGCTTTTGGAACAAATAAAAATATTGGTATATAAGTTCATTATCTTGATTATTATTAAGTATATCTAGTGGGTGATGAGTAGGTATTGGCCTAACCTTTAAAACCTTGTTTGTTTTTTTCTCCTCTCTACATACATACACACACACATACTTACATATGTGTGAGTATGTATAGATATGTACATATTTATAACTATATATCTATGTTGATACATATAGCTATAGATGTTGACATAGATATAGATATGGACAGAGACAGAGACACAGATAGTGATAGTGATAGCAAAAGAGATAGCAAGAGATTGAGATAGAGCTAGAGAGAGAGAGACATAGAGAGAAAGATTTAGAGATAGAGACAGAGAGACAGAGACAGAGATAGAGATGGAGACAGAGAGATAGAGACAAAGGTAGAGATAGAGACAGAGACAGAGACAGAGATAGAGACAGAGAGACAGAGATAGAGACAGAGACAGACAGAGAGAGACAGAGAAAAAGAGAGAGAGAGAGAGAGATTGGAATTAACTCTGGGTGGCTCTAACAAAATAAGACCTTTTGAAAGGTGTTCAAACCATCCCTGAAAGCTTGACCCTTCTTCAAATCCTGGTTTTAGCCCCTGGATGATCCTTTAGAAAACGATCTTGGGAGTCCTCCCACTGTACTCACAGTTGCACTAATGACGGGTGCCCAAGTTAATCAATAACCTAAAAGGAAGTTTTATAAAGTTCAAGCTTAGAGAACATAAACAAACCAGGTTTTTTCTGAGAGCTGACACCTGTCTCATCCCAGCAGACCAATGGAAAGCCAAGTACTCATGTTTTCCAGAATGGCTGTATAGAAGAAAGATGACTTTTTTCTGTCCTCATTCTAAATTGAGCCAAACAGAGGTTAAGTGATTTGCCCAGGGTGACAAAGCTAATCCTGAGGCCATATTTGAACTCAGGTCTCCCTGACTCCAGGCCCATCACTCTATCCACCATGCCACATAGCTATAATCTATATTTATACGTGTACTGTACTGTTTACATGTACTCTTTAGTACATATAATGTTCACATGTGCTGTATGTATGTACACATACATGTATACATACACAAATACATATACATGCATATTGTGAATGTATATATATGTAAAAATTAAATATTTCATGGAGTCAAAGATTTAGAACTGGAACAGATATTAAAAATCAAGTAATACAATCTTTTAATTTTACAGATGAAGAAAATAAAGCTTAGGTTTGTTCATGGTCGTATAGCTTGTGATTAGCAAAGCCTAGATTTGAGATGTAGCTTTCTAACACAAGATTCAGCTCTTTGCACTACACCCCACTGTCTCTGTGTTTCGCTTATATGTGACTTCATTGATTCTTGTCAGTTTCCTGAGGCTTAAACTATAACAAAACAATTCCATTACACTGGGGTTAATTAGTGCCACTGTTTCAAGACACTACCTCTTCAATACACTGGACTGCTTGGAAAATACCAAGCTATTAGCTGTATTCAAAGCTACTGGCATTTTCATTCCATTTTGTTCAACGTCCCAAGATGCTGCATCCTGGACAAATAAGAGGTAGACAAACAGTTGCAATATTAACTTGGCCAGCAACAAACCTCTAATCTCTCAGCAGAATATGGTCAGGGAGAGGATAGGGAAAGGAGACAAGACACGGGAACATTTGTGTTTGAAGAGCATTGGCTTTCTCAGTGAAAGGTCAGCCCTTGTCTGTGTGTCTGTGTGTCTCTAGTGACACTGTTTGGTTCCTTAGTTTCACAGACACACAATCTTACTCATAGTAGGCAATCAGTTTTCCCCTAAGCTGCTCCATCTTCTTATACTGAGTGTATTTTTTCTCTGTCCTTGTATGCTAATGGTTATTTAACTACCTCTTGAAGACAGGATGGGGTACTTGAAATATTGCTGGACTTTGAGTTAGAATAAATGGGTTCAAATCCTAAACTAATCCTTACTACCTGTATGATCATGTACCATTCGCTTAACCACTCAACCTTTGCTTCTTTATGAAATGGAAATAAAAGGATCATTGTGAGAAATTTTGTTGTTATTCAGTCATTTCAGGTGTGTCTGACTCTTCATGAGCCCATCAGGGATATTTTGGCAAAAATACTGGAGTGGTTTGTCATTTCCTTCTCCAACTCATTTGACAGATGAGGAAACTGATGCAAACAGGGCTAAGTGACTTGCCTAGAGTCACTCAGCTAGTAAGATGAGTCTTCTTCACTTTAGGCCCAGCACTACATCTACTACGCCACCTCACCGCTTCTAGAAGGGACCTTAGAAACCTCTTTTCCAACGATATCATCTGAGAAATAAAACAAAACAGGGCCACTACAGTCATGAATAATGGTGCCATCTACCTCCAAGGAACTGAACCCTCAAAATAACCAGGACTGACTCCAGGCTCAGGTGGTCATTTGCATAGTAGTTTAAGGGGTTTGGTAGCCCT
>CM053596.1:226846753-226867933 GCA_028646575.1 Pseudocheirus occidentalis | reverse complement strand
GAGGGAGATGATAGAAGGAAGGACAGACTGGGGAGAGGGTAGTTAGAAGAAACACTTTTGAAAATGGACAGGGTCAACGTAGAAAATAGAATAAGTGGGGGCAGGATAGGATGGAGGGAAATATAGTTAGTCTTTCACAATATAACTACTATGGAAATGTTTTGCATAAGTATACATGTACAACCTATATTGAATTGTTTGTCTTCCCAGTGAGGATGGGTGAGGAGGGAAGAAGGGAAAGAATCTAGAAATCAAAGTTTTAAAAACAAATGTCAAAAAAAAATGTTCTTTACATGCAACTGGGAAATAAGATATACAGGCACTAGAGTACAGAAATCCATCTTGTTCTACTAAAAAGTTAGCAGGGAGTATAGGAAGATATATGAGAGAGCAGATTGAGGGAAGGAGTATTCAGTAGGCTCCCTCTCTTGGGGTGAGGGGTAGGGGAAAGATGGGGAGAAAACCTGTAACTCAAAATCTTGTGGAAATGAATGTTGAAAACTAAAAATAAATAAATAAATTGGAAAAAATTATTTTGTATTACTCTGCTTAGGCACCTATAGGTAGCAATCTCATCAATAGAACTTCAGTTCTTTGAGGCCAGGGATTGTTCTGTTATTTTTCTATATATCCCTATATATCCCTAACACCTACTGTGTTGTATAGCATCTACTGTGTGCCAGGCACTGGGCTAAACTCTTCACAAATATTATCCCATTTGATCTTTGCAACAAGCCCGGGAGGCAGGTGCTATTATTATCCCCAGTTTATAGATGAGGAAACTGCGGCAAAGGTTAAGTAATTTGCCCAGAGTCACACAGTTGTCTGAGGCTAGATTTGCATGTAGGAGGGACTTAAACATTTGTGGAATTGAAGATGTTATTATTCTTAACTTAACATTTCATGTATTTGGAGCATAATAAGGGTTTAATAAATGCTTATTGACAAACTGCAAAGTGGCGGTATACACTGGAGATACAAAGATGAAAAAGAAGAGTCCCTGTCTTCAAGGAGTTTAAGGTAGAAGAGAAGAGAAATGTACACAAGTAATTATAATGTAAGTTAGAATATAGTTAAGTGCATTGGACAGATAAGGTTATAAGAACTATAAGCATGGAGAGATTACTTCTTACTGGGGCATTCAAGGAACACTTTGTGAAAGAGGTGGCACATGAATTGAGCCTGAAAGAAAGAAAAAGATATGAATAAAAGGGGACAGTAGAGATATAGGGGCAGCTCATTCTTGGTACAAAGGGCTCTGTGCAGAGAGGTAGATCTCCCATCTCCTACCAACGTATATTTGCACTCAAAGAAATCAGGAATCGTTCTGAAGTATTGGGGACTTGATATAATACCTCAAATAGGAGAGGGAGGAAGTCTCTTTGAAAAAGAGAATGCCAGAAGAACAGTCCTTATTTCTTGGGAATTAATTTAATCAGGAATTAATTAATTCTGGTGTTGGAATTACATGGAGAAGATATTTTTGGACAGGACAGGATCACTACAATGAGTGGTCCAGTTAGGCAGGAACATAATGTGGATCTTGTCTCTTCACCTATACTGTAAATTTCTCAAGGTCAGGGACCATGACTTCTCCCTTTTTCTTAAAGAAGCATGATGATAGTGTAAAAAATGCTGGACCAGGAATCAAAGGATACAGGCTGAATTTTTATCTCCATTGTTGACTTACTATATGACCAAGGTTAAGTCATTTCATCTTTTTCACTTTCCTCATCTATACGTAAGAAGGTCAAAATCTTAAGTCCCTTTGGAATATACAGTTCTGTAATCTTTGAAACTCTCATGGGACCTAGCCTAATCCTGAACCCACAGAAAGCACTCAACACAAATTCTTGATGAATTGAATTAGTGCTTAATTTAGTGTCTAAAGAGGTCTAGGATTTATCTGTAAATGTTATTTGTCCTAGTAACAGTGTGGCCCCCCAATGAGTGGCAACCTGGCGTGGTGGTTAGAGTGCTAGAATTGGAATCAGGAAGACCTGGGTTTGAAACCTGTCTAAAGCACTTACTAGCTCTGTGCCTGCGGTTAAGCCACCGAAACCTTGATGAGCCTCAGTTTCCTCATCTGTAAAATGGGGATAATAATAGCACCTACTTCAGAGGGTTGCTATTGGAATCAAATGGGAAAATATATGTAAAGCGTTTTGCAAGGCTTAAAGTGCTTATGTAAATGGTAGCTCTTGTCACAAATAATGGACAGTGGTTCAACTTGATACTCTTTTGGGGGCAAAACTTCCTTTAGTTGGAGCTGCTGAGGTTATTCTACCTTGCACATCCCCAAGTTCCTGGCCCATACAAGTCACAGAAACTGCAAATGCACAACAGTCCCACTCTAAGTGGCAAACCCTTTTGTCCTTATTCATATAAACTACTTAGGAAGAAAGCAAGTGCTGATCTCTACAGACAGACCATTCATTGTAGGGCCCTTGTCAGAAAGAGGGCATCTTTTTTCTATATCTTTCATTGACGATGATTTGTAAGGGCAGGGAGAAGCAGAAATAGGGAAAAACATCGTCCTGAGTCCTCAGGAACTGTGTTAAATGAAGAAGAAAATTGTTTAATTTAGCATCTAGACCTTGCATCTGGGAGCGTATTATCTGACACTGGCCTCTATGAGCAGAGGCATTACAATCTGTCCCTTCTGAGTCCCCTTTTTCCCATATAAAGCTGTTCTTTACAGGAAATCCACCCATGACTTCTTAAACTCAAAGGAAGAAATCAGGGCCAGTCCTAGTCCAAAGAATAAAATTGGACAATTTTAGCTTCTGTGCTTCCAACTTCTAATTTTTGAGCCCCCTTTCAGGACTCTCTTTTTCCTGCCTTCTGCTGCCCAACCCTTCATACCTATGACTACAGAGTTCTCCTATTCTTATCTCTCCTGTCAGTTATAGGGCTACTGATAAATTCATTTACACTGTGCTGTTATGGAACTGTTATTCAGTTGTGTCCAGCTCTTGGTGACCCTATTTGAGGTTTTCTTGTTGAAGATACTGGAGATAATGGATACTGCCATTTTCTTCTCCAGATCATTTTACAGATGATGAACTAAGGCAAACAGCAAAGTGATGTGCCCAGGATTACATAACTAGCATTTGAGGCCAGATTTGAAATCAAGTCTTCCTGACTCCAGGTCCAACTCTCTATCCACTGTGCCACCTACTCCTACATGTAGGTGCTCTGCCCAGAGGAATATAAAATTTGATACTGAAACCTCACAAGATATCTTGGAGTTTGGGGACTAGATTTTTTTTTTTTTGCTCTTTCCTACTCATTTATTCTGTCTTTTTTTTTTAAACTGGGACAATTAACTCTTTTGTCCCTTGTAGTTTCTCATTTATGTTTCCTTGAAACAGAACTTTGGAAAAACCAGGCTTTGATAAAGCCCATTAGAATTCAAATGGAGCTACTTGACCATGACTTAAACGCAAATCACTCTTGATCTCACAGATTGGCCAATAATAGGTCTTAGTCCAAGCCTCATTTGGTCATTATTGGGTTATGATGACTCAAGAGTGAATGTAAATAGCAATAGTTTCAGTTCTGACCAGAAACCCTGACAGTCTTCCATTCCCAGTCTGATTTTTTTTTATTTGAGTAGGAAAACCAGGCCATCTTTTGCCTCATTTCTTACCTAGCCTTAAATCACTGAATGGGTGTTGCCTCAGACACACTGAGACCAAAGACCTTAGCTTAAAAAAGTCATTTCCCACTGCATCTGGGGTCATTTCCTGTTGTCCTTATCTACATCTTGCCACTAAACTCAGATACCCCTGGAGGAGAGAGTAAAGCTGATGATTTTGCACTGCCCTGACTCACTTAAAATCTAATTCATTTGCAAGTCAAGACATCACCCTCCTGATGTTATTGGTCCTTTTCTAGAATGACGGACAAACAACAACAAGCTGTTAGGGACTTAATATACTATGCTCTTTTAAGAAAAAAAAAAAAGAAAAAAGATCCTAGATAGAGCATCAGAATCAGCAGAAACCTGAAAGATCATGTGATCTAACAATCTCATTTTAGAGTTAAGACTGAGGCCAAGAGTGATCAAAAGACTTCATGCCTAATGCTAGTCTATTGAAAAATTGGCATTAGTAGACAGGTTTCATAATTCAAAGTCTAGCCCTCTTTCCATTATACCACAATCTAAATGGTTAGTCCTTGGTCCAAAGTAATGAATTTCTAATGGCTAGTTTTGAATTAGTTGGAGAGAATTTTGAATAGTTTCTGTACTTGTCCGTATCACCTATCATAAAGATAACCCTGATTGCTTTCATCTTAAATAAAAATGGAATCTTTAAATAAAATTCAAATACATTATTATCCTCAGACAAAGGATATGCTACTCATTAATAAAGTGTGTACTATTAGTTGTGTGTGCAGTAGTCAGGATGAGTTTATTGAAAAATCTCTACTCTTAGCTTGTGAATAATGATACCTCAAGTAGTATATACAGTATGCTAGATTTGGAATCAGAGGACACAGGTTCAAATCTTGACTCTGTCATTACCCTTGAGACTTTGGGGGGGGAAAAATCCCACATTTCTCTGAGTCTCTATTTTCTCATCTTTAAAATAAGAGAGTTGGGCTGGATGACTTCTAAGGTCCCTTTGAACACTAAAATCTGTGGTCTTTTGGTGCGCAATTTGTCCAGCCAGCATGGCAGTTAAGCTTACAAACCTACATGGAAACAGAAAGTATACAAACAGATGCAGAAAGGAACATGGCCATATATGTACCTTTACTCATTTTGTCAAAAGTTATATTTTCTTAATTTAAAAAATTGATTAGGTTTTAGTTTGAATTTAGGCATATATTTGGAGATTTATATTTACCATATTTCTTTTTTAGTATTTGTTTAGTGTTAAGCTTTTAAGTCAATATGCAATGGAGTTTATTTGTTGTTGAGTTTGGCTTTGTTTTGTTTTGGTTTTGAGTTTTTAGACATCAAAGGAACTGGGTGGGTTTAGTGGATAAGTGCTAGGGAAAAATTATCACTGGGGTAGAAAACAAATCCTGCTGTTTGATAAAATTTGGATTTAGTAGAAGGGATTCACTTAAATACCTAGAGGGCCACATGTGGCCTTGAGGCAGCAGGCTTCCTACCCCTGTTAGAGGGAAAGTGTGTTTAGCTATCCATGGAGAGATTTCAGGGGGTCTGTAAACATAGATCAAGAAAAAAAACTACATCTTTATTAAATTAACATTTCCTTCAATACAAATGTAGGCAACAAACATTATGCTGAAAAGGCATCCATGCTGCCAAAGGTGTCTATCACACACACACACACACACCTACACACACACTTAACAACACCTATTATAAAAGGTTCCTTGGTAGATGTAGAAATTATCTGACTCACCCAAGGTCTCATAATTACTAAATATCAGAAATGATATTTCAACTCAGGTCTTCCTGACTCTAAACTTCCATTCTATTCATCAAACCAGACTGCTTCTGTTAAATTTTTAATAACAAAAGGGGGGTTTTTTTGGAAGGAAAATAGAACCTGATTTCATGAGGGTTATGATCTGGGTTAAACAATCATTTGTGGCTCAGGCATATTCATTCGTGTCTGACTTTTCATGACCCTATTTGGGGTTTTCTTGGTAAAGATACTAGAGTGTTTTGTCATTTCCTTCTCTCAGCTGACCTCATAGATCACTTAGAACAATTCTTTTATTTTACAGATCAGGAAAGGAAAGTTTAAATAGCTTAAGAGATACACACAAGACACACAGCTGAAAGCATGTCCTTCACTAGTCTGGACCATGCTTGAAGTTCTACCATGAAAGAGTCATTTCTCTACTTCTGGAAAGTTTTTCATCATACAGAAATAAAGCCTGGTCTAATTAAAAGATCACAAGATTGGGAATCAAAGAACCTGGTTTCTTCCTGGCTCTGAGACTTACTACTTTTACAACCTTTTTGTCGTTCAGTTTCTTCCTGACTCCAGGGCTGGCCCTCCGTTCAAAAATACCAAGCTAAAAAAGGCCGAGGTCCAGCCACCAAGAGACAGCACTGAACATCTGAAGGAAGGTACAGACAAATTTGGTTTCTTATGGAAGGATATTTACAGTATCAGATGCAAGTTACTAACATTTTTATTCCTTCCAGACATTCTTATCAATAAAAACCAAGCCTATGAACAGGTCCTGGGTCCTGAGACCAGGAAAATTCTTGCCCTCTGAGGGAGGAAGACATAGAGATAACCCAATAGATCCACTCTAATCTTGGAGGGCAATGAGGTCCAGGGCCTATGTTTATTTCTAAACCTGGTTTAGATGATTTCTGAAAGTACCAGGATTGTTGAAGGAACAACTAGGGGTGTTTAACCTAGAAAAGAATCAGGGGACACTATTAATAAGAATTGAAAGGCCTGCCAAATGGGAAGAGGGATTGGGTTTATTTTTATGTGGCTCCAGAAGATATAACCAAGTCCAAAGGATAGAAGTTCAAGGGAGGTAGATTTCAGATCAATGGGAACAAACTGTAGAACAAGATAAACTGTCCAAAAATGCAAGGAGCTTCCTCATGAAGCAGTGAGCTCACTATTGCTGGAATGGTCTCAACAGAGGCTATAATTTATAGCAAGAGGCAGAAAGAAGGGAGTAGATTCAGCTGAATTTAACAAACAAGTATTTTCTTGTGTGCAAGGCCAAGTGCCAGACATTGGGCATATGAAGTTAAAAGTAAAACAAGCTCTCCTAACTTCTTGGGCTGACTCTGTATTGTTAACTTAAAATTCCAAGTCTTCTGGGCCAGGGCCATGTGTTACTGGTACAGTGAACCCTGCAGGGTCCAGGGCACGGGCTTGAGCACTGATGGTCGGGGTCAGGAGACTTAAGTAGCCTCAGGCAAAGCCTCCCCAGGCCTCCTCACTCATTCACACTAAGATCCTAGAGATTTACTGTTACCCCTCCTAAGTTCAGGGCAGCTAGGCGGTGAGTGGATAGAGCACAGGGCCTGGAGTCAAGAAGACTTAAGTTCAAATATGGCCTTAGACACTTAACAAACTGTGTGACCCTAGGCAAGTCACTTAATGCTGTTTGCCTCAGTTTCCTCATCTGTAAAATGAGCTGGAGAAGGAAATGGCAAAACATCCCAGTATCTTTGCCAAGAAAACCCCAAATGGGGCCATAAGAGTCAGATAGTACTGCAATGACCAAACAGCAACAACAATCCCCAAGTTCAGGAAAAGGAGGGACAAGGAAGCAATTAGAATACAGTAAAGAAAGTGAGGGGTGGGGAAACAAGCAAGGGGGAGAGGTAACTTGGGGCAATGGATAGAGGCAGCCTTGGGGTCAAAAAGCTCTAAATTCCAGACTTTTCTCGGAGGCTAACGACCCTGTGACCCTTGGCAAGTCACTGCATTTTTCTCAGACTCAACTTCCTCATCTTCCCTATTGCCTCCACGATCAAATACAAAATATTCTGTTTAGCTTGGCTAAAGCTCTAGCTGCCTCCTTCCTTTCCAGTCTTTTTATACCTTCCTCCCAACTACATACTCTTCCAATTCAGTGACACTAGCCTCCTGGCTGTTCCAGGAACAAGACATGCCCATCTCATGACTGCAAACATCTCTACTTTGAGTCAGATGCTGCTACTGTCAATGAGATTGTGCTGAAGATGAATTATATTCTGTAATCCTGAGAAAGCACTGCCCAGGCTGATTACTTTGCTTAGAAGTTGAGCAGGAGAACAAGATTTGGCTTCCAGAAGAAGTCAGAACAGCAGTAATGGCTGGAGCAAAAAACACTGATGTGCCCCCCTTCACAACAGCAGCAGCAACAGCTCCCCACAGCCTTGGTGGACACCAGGAAGGGAAGGCCCTGGGCTCTCTGCAGTTACTCTTGGTTGAAAGATCCTGACCACCATGTTGGAGATGGAATGGAACCCAGAATTTGGTGGGTCGCCCTGTGCCCTTTGACTGGAGCCCCTTCAGTGGGAGCTAAGACTTGAATGAGGATGGCAGATATTGGCTTAGAAGCCAGACAAGATCACATGCTGGGTGAACTCCATTATGTAGCACATACAATCACACACACAAAAAAGAATGAATATCACAAAACATTGATATGTAAAAGAAAGAGGTCACTTAGAATACAATCAAATGTCTTCCATTTAATACTGAACAAAATGTATACTTTTTTCTTGTAATAAACTGGCATAATCTATATCAAGGCAAAAAAAAAAAGAAACTATCTTTTGTTTTTCTTCATATCCTTAGCACCTGGTACATAGACCCTTAATCAGTGATTGTTAACTTGATGTACGACACAGCTGGCAAGAGTCAGAGTCAGGATTCAGAGTCTAAGCCAAGCCCTCTTTTCTTCTATGTCTGTGGTTCTGTCCTGTGCTAGTTTTGTTAAGGTCTGGCCCTGCATGATATGGAGAGGCCTTTGGGTGTCCCTCAAATCACACCAGGTAGTCAACCACTTCTCTTTTCTATATATAGGGCCAGACTTGCTCTTGACCATACTTTTCATTGTAAAACCAGAGAATCCTGACATTAAGGCCCAATGAAGTATAGAATGTAGCTCAAATGTAGCTCTGTAGACCCAGAGAAGCCACCTGGCAGATCCATGACCATTTAGTTAGACTTCAGCCAGCCTCTCTGGTACATCATTGACCAATGTAAGAGTTGTAGAGACTCAAATTCAGTTCTCTTTAGGATACATTTAACTAGCAGTTAATCATCTGTGTGCTAGGTACTATGGCACTGTGTCTTGGGTTTAATCCCTGCTCTTGCAAGTCACTTTCCCTCTCTTAATTCTCATCTATAAAATGTGAGGATTGGACTGAATGATCTTTATGAGACCTTCAAGCCAAACCTATGATCTAATGATTTTAAGTACAAACATTTCCATTAGGGCCCCTTTAACCTTTGGCTAATTGCAGTAATACCAGATCTCCTTACCATGACTGGGTCCCTGATGTCTAAGAGCTATTTAAATAGCATTCCTACCAATGCAGAGTAAGGATAAGAGAGCTGCTGGCTAGTAGCCACTCCTTTGCTTGAATACTAGCTGGTTCTCCGTGTCCTTTAACTGTTTTCCTGGGTACACACCACTCCTCCCTTAATCCATCTCATCCCCCCAGGCTTCAGATGGATTCACTTGAATGCCCTCTCACCTGCCACCAGCACTCAAGCAGCTGTTCCCCATCATCCCTAGGACCCTGCAGGATTCAGGGAGGCAGCTGTGAGTTGAGGCCAATCAGTGGGAAGTGTCTAAAGGCAAACAATGTCCTCTTACAGCATGTCACTCTGCTGGGGCTGGTAGATGAGGGTGGCAGCTCCAGACAACTGCGGAGGAGCATAAGAGTACACAGTCAAGTCTCGCTTTAGGCAAAACGTGTGTGTCTATTGCCCAGAGTGAGGCTGACCTGCATTCTAATTTCATGTCAGCTGAATCTTGCTTTAAAGGCAATTTTTTAAATGCTTTAAAGAGGTTTCTGTTTAAAGGATCCCTGCTTCAACATAATGAAGCCAACTTCTAAAGTGCAAATAATCACCACCCTCTCATTTCTCTGTTTCTATATCTGGCTTCCTTCAAATAGTAGTCCGCAATGACATCATCTGAACTGAATTTGTTGTGCAAATTCACACGTTGAAACAGAGCCAGGCCTCTGGAAAGTTGACAAAATTCATCTCTAAACAGTCCTAGGCTCTCTTTTCTGTGCTCTGTTCACGTCCTTTTTATGCCACCCCCTCAACACACACATGCTCCCCTGAATACTGCTGGTCAGAGAGAGGCACGCACAACACTAATATATGGTGAACTGAGGCAATTATGTAGGGCCTGGTTCTTTGGAGGCTACTACATGATTGCTGGAGACTGCATAGGACTTTAGGGTGGCAACTGAGACAAGATAGATGTGATAGCTGGGGCCCCAAAAAATGCCGCCAAAGGCTCATACCACATATAATGACCCTATATATTCCCCACCCTCAAATAAGCAAGTTCTTTAACCTTTCTCTACTTCAGTTTCCTCATCTGTAAAATGGGGGTGATAATAGCCTCTAACTCACAGGGCTCCTGGAAGGATCAAAGAAGATAATATTTGTAAAGCATTTAGCACTGTAGCTACCATAGAATAAGTACTTTTTAAAATACTTATTTCCTTCCCAACTCATTGTAAAATGCCTTCACTTGAGAAAGTAGATCCAAAAATGCATTTAAAAGTTCCTAGCAAACTCCTCAGCTCTTGGCTTCATCCCAAGGCAGTGGCCAGAACAGCCACATCTTTTGCCCAGCCCTGCCTTCAAAGACAAGAGACAATCATAATCATTGGTTCCTTTCTTATATTTAGGCTGCTTGCTTAACTTACCTCCTTTCACTAGAGAGCCTCTTAGAGGTTGGTCTCAGCCACAGCCGGGCTTGTGGCCATCACCTCAGCATGATGGGGGAGGGCCCCCACACGGGCCAGAAGGTTGTGGTGACATTCCAGAGAGCTCCCAGAGGTAGGACCAGGTGTCTTTATGTCTGAACATGGGCACAAGCTTTGTGGGGAACTGCTACCTGCACAAGGAGCCTGAGGGAAGGCTTCTGGCCTTACTGAGCCACTGGAAGCAAAAAGAGGTATGAATTTTGGTTGGTCCTCCTGGGTGGCCACAGAGGGGTCTCCAGAGCTGAGCTGGAGGCGAAGGTCCTGGATGTAGGAAAGGGCTTGACCATTCAACTGAGCGTATTCAAAGTTGATCTTATTTGATGAGACTTGGCTCATATGATTTAATAAACTTGCCTGACTTTTCTGATTATGCCAGGAACCTAGTCCCTGGTTTGGGCTCATGGGTACTTCTTGAAGCTCCCCAGTTGGAGAGAGAAGGGAATATCCAGAGCTGGCAGGGTTACAGTTGCATTCATTTCTTAGCAGGACACAGTGGCTCCCTACCTTCTGTCTCTTACACAGAGTACTGCCCTCTTCCTTCCTGAGGCACCACTCAGCTAGAGGTTTGTTTTCATAGCTTATCTTGAGGGATGCCACCTGGGTCATGCAGCTTTCCAGGACTGGCATTATGTCAGGTTCACCCCTCTTAAGGCCAGGGCTGGTCTGGCTTCGGAAGCAACTTAGGCTCAAGGGTGAACTTGGCTTTTCATGGGCACTGGGGCAGGAAGCGGGACTTGGGGCTTTGTCTTCATCCAAGGTGTCTGCCAGAGTGACTTCTCTTGCCTGTACTGGCCGAGAGGAAGTCTCTGGTGAAGACTGACCTTTTCCTTTGTCTGTGGATACCTGTGAGGGGTGATGAGGAAGCTCTTTCAATGATGAGGCTGGAAGGGCCTCACCTAGAGTCCTGCTCTCATTGGAACCCAGATCCTTCTCAGGCAAGTACATCTGCCAACCACCAGCACATCTATGCCCTTCATCTGGGGTCACAAGAGAACTCTCTTCTGTTTGAGGGACTTCTCTATGTTTTTCTACTGTCCCATGGTTAAAATGTCTCCTGTTGGTCACTTGCTGGGGGAGAGACAGTGGTTCTGGGTTGTCAGTTTCCTTCTTCATTGAGCCCTCATTTCTGGATCCTATAGTTGCTCCTCCAGCTTCTTGGCCTAATGGGGTGCCCAAACAGGCAGAGGGATCCCCACTTTCCTTTACTGGTGATGGCAGGGTCTGGGCCCGATCTGAGGGGGAAACAAGCTCTGGGTTCCTGCGGAGCCAGTTGATAATGCCCATGGTGAGGGAGAGCTCTGTGTCACACAGCTTCAAGAGGCACTCCTTCCCTTTCCAAGTGCTGTGGAGGAAGCTCTGACTGATGATGTCCAGGGCTGGCTGAGGAGCCAGGTTCTCCTCAGCCCCTACATGGAAACTGTAGATGGACAGGGGAATTTCAACTGCCTGCTCAGAAAGGCTCTCTGACACACACAGGTCATCATCTAGGATGGGGCTGATCTTGGCCTCACTGGAGTCATAGAAGAGTTCATAGAGGGCATCACCACTATAGCTATCCCGAGGGAAACAGCCACTGGGCACCCCTGGACTTTGGGCCTCCTTGCCATCATCCTCTAGGCCTGGGGAAAAAGAATCATAATAGCCTTCATCACTGGTGGAGGTGGATTCCTGATGCTCACTCTTTGGAGTTCCAGTGTCTATGGAGCTATCTTTGGAGCTGTCAGGGTCACCACCAGGAGACAGTGGAAGATCAGCCAGCATTGCGGGCTCATATTTGGGCCTTCCAGCATCATTACCCTTGGAACCCTCTAGCTTGCAATCAAACAATGCACTTTGGTGTCGTCTCACTGACCAGTTGATGTTGTCCCAGAACTTGGCAAAGTCAGTAGCCTCATTCTGAGCTGGTGAGGCCAGCTGTTCTACCCCACCCTGGAAAGAGCCCATGGCAGATGTGTTCTCTCTGGCTCTTGGCCTCCGGGTCAAAATTTCCTGGCTGCCCTCTAGCTCCAATGAGGCTGAGACCTCATCAGCAAAAATCTCCCCACAGCCAGTAAGAGAATCAAAGCTTTTAAGGGAAGCCACATCTTCACACAAGGCCCCACAGTAGTCATAGGAGGAATCTGACTGTATTTCACTATCAGACAAGTCCTGAGCCAAACTATCGGCAGCCAATGTCTCCCCAGGTTTGAAGAAGGACTTGCCTAGCCTTCCAGGTATTTCCCCCTTACCTCCTGGAGATGGCAGGTTTTTGCCTTTCCCCATCAGCATAGCCAAACTCTCTGACTTATTCTTCTTAATGTGGAATATATCCCGGAACCCCTTCTTGGATCTCTTCAGAGAAATCCTCTTCCTGGGGATGCTCTTAGCCACAGCAGGCACAAAGGGCATTTGGGGCACAAAGTGACGGTAATCAATCATTTGCTGACCACTGCAACTGGATGGACTAGGGGTGCCTGCTGGTGCTCTCCTACCATTGGCTCCTGGGTGACTTCCCAGACCAGAAAAGCTAATACTGTTGACCAGCCTCCCTACAGGCTTGTCTGCTCCCATCACACAGTCATGTGTCTTGCTCTTCCGCACCAGTTTGTAGGAAGACCCGCAAGAAGCCCCAAGGTCTTCATCAGGTATCAAATGGGTCACCTTGTTAGAGAATCTATAGTGTTTGTGGGAGGCCAAACCTGCTTTCTGACTCTCCTCTTCCAAGGGCCTTCCATCAGTTCCTGCTATCCTTGGCCTGAAGGCCCCAGCTTCCTTTCTCTGGAAGGCAGCCTCTGCCACGAGTGGTTTTTCATTGGAAATCTGTAAACTGGATTTGATGAAGGTCTTTCCCCTTCTGAGCTCCATGCTTTCCCTTTACAACTGCTTCTGTGGAAAGAAATTACAAGAGAGAGAGTTAGATGGGTCTGATAGTTATTTTAAAATCACAGTCACAAACTTATAGAATCTTAGAGCTGGAAGGGACCTTGAAGTTCATCTAAGTCAAAACCCTTAATATTACAGATGGGGAAATTGAGGCTCTGGCCACACTGTGAATAAAAAGGAAGGGCTAGCACTAGAATTCAGATCTACTGATTCCTAAACCACTATTTTGTTTCCTTCTCAATTTAAATCAAGTCGTTTTAATACAATCCAAGAAGAATTCATTAAGTACCTATTAAATACCACCCTTCTAAGTACCATCACCTAGTTCCTATTCTCAAGGAGCTTAATTAGAGAAATGAAACAGCCCATGGAACAGCACAAGACAGCATTTAATAAAAAGCAAAGAGATATAGTTCAGACCCCATGTACATTAGGAGTTGAGAGTTGATTTGGTGAGGGAAGACTCCATGGAGGTGAGACTTAACATGGGCCTTGAAAACTACGTAGAATTTTGACAGATACAGGGGATAACAACAATGTTTGTACCATTGAAAAGGTAGTGTAGCTAACCCACATAGACTACAAGAAGTGGGTTTTGCCAAAAATCTGAGGAAAATATGAGTACTTCTGTTTCTAAGGGCTATAATAAGTCACTAGTATATTTAATCTGTGGAACATGCTGGTGTTTGTAGCCAAGTGCCAAAGGGGTTTCTGTACCAGAGAGTCAGCCACGGAGGGTTAGAGGAGCAACTAGAGAGAGGATGGCAGTGATGAATTGAGTAAAGTTTCATACCAAAGATTCAAGTGGAATGGAAACTAAGGGAGACAGGTCACAGGGCAGAGTGATTGTGGGAAGATGACAGAATCAGTATCAAGATTTCCAAGACTGGTAGAGTATGAGGCAGCAACAGAACTTAAATCAAGACAGCGGATACCTAGATATTCAAGTAGCAGCAATATAGTTCTACTGTCAAGTGCAATCCTTTGAAAAACTGTCAATCACAACTCTACCCTATAGAGAGCAGGATTATTTTGAAGGAAAGCCTTCTCTAACTCCAAATTAAAGAAGAGGACGCAGTCTGGACTAATGGGGATGGGTTCCCTGAAGTTATATTTGTATTCCTTGTGCTTATCACTATACCTTACACTTGGTGGGCACTTAATAAATATTTATTGGGCTGAATTTTTCAACTCTACATGATAGATTTGGGTGTATTGGGCGAGTTTCCTGAAATTTTAATGGAATATTAAAAGCTAGAGGATTGTAAGTAACGGAATGTTCACCAGGATAATGAGATGTATTCCCAAGGGTCTAGTTTCCCCATGGCAGAAGGATCTAGAGAGTTGAGAATAGTGGATTTTCCCTGGTCCTTAATAGGATAAGAGTGCAGTGCTAGATATATAAATTGTGAGTGCTTTCTGAGTTGCTGGCCACTAAATGAAGTGGCTTTTTGCCATTGCTACTTATTAAACTATGTGCTAAAGTATTACAGTCTAACACTGATGAAGAGAGTAAGCACAATGATGAAATAATTTGCTTTTGAGGTAATACAAAAGTCCACAAGGACATCATGAAAGACTGACAAATGTCTTATTCAAATTAAAATATGCCATGGCGATAGCATTCCACTGATTTACCATACAGTAACTCTATCATCCTCCCCCCGCCAAAATATATGTGTTTGGAATGACTTGCTCTTAGTGAACAAGTGCTGGCTTCTAAGGAGCAGCACTTTCTTATGAGTACTCACAGGTCAGGCCACCTATTTAAGTAGAATTTTTCAAGGAACCAATATCAAGGACTACCAATTTCTTATGCTGTTGTCTATCTTTTTTCCCTAATTGAAAACCAAGACATTTGCCCATCTCTAGTGCCTTTCTCATTCTCCAGTACTTCAAAATTACTGACAGTGGTTCTGTAATCATACCTAGAAGTTTGTTTGTTTGTTTGTTTTTCCAGTAGCTTGTATTGTGATTTCTCTAGGCCAAGAGAATTGAAGTTAGTAGGTACTTTTTTTTTTGCTTTTTGGAGGGCAATTGGGGTTAATTGACTTGCACAAGGTCACATAGCTAGTTTTTGTGTCAAGTGTCTGAGGCTGGATTTGAATGAAGGTACTCCTGACTCCAGGGCTGGTGCTCTCTTCACTGCGCCACCTAGCCACCCCAGTGGTACTTTCTTAATATCTCCTTGGGTCTATACTATTCAGCCTATTTATCAGTGATTTGCATTAAAGAATGCATATGAAATTCACAAATGATACAAAGGTGGGGTGAATGGCTAATATATTAGATGATGGATGATGAATAAAGATTCCAAATATCTCTATATGAAGTAATAATATAACAACACTGACAAGAAGATATTCAACTGGGATAAATATAATATACTATATTTAGACTGAGAAAAAATCACTCATTCAATCACTTCAATTTGACAGACTTTTATCGAGTACCTACTATGCATAAGACATTGTTCTAGTCACAGGGGATAAAAAGACAAAAATGGATCCCTCAAGGAATTTCTATTTTACTGGAGGGATACAAATACACACATAATGAAATACAACCTATTTGTAGAGGGGAAGGGCATTCATTAAAATATTTATTGAACTTTCTATGGGTGAAAATCCTTAATAGGATTTGGAGAAAGACTGAATATGGCATAGACACCGACCTCAAAGATTTTATTATCCAGTGTTAGAACAATATACTATACAATTTATCTATTTGCACAATGTCTTCTAATGAGAAATTTGAATCTGAAGAGATCAGTTCTACCTTGACTGGCGATGGGGGGAAAAGGGCATCACAGAAGAGGTGACACTGAGTTAGGTCTTGAAGAAGGAAGGAAGAAAGGGACCTACAGAGGACATGGTGGGGAAGGCAAAAGGAGGCATGGTGAACAACATGCACAGAGGTAGAAGGGAGGAGGAGAAAAGAAAATAGATAATAACTGAGTTTGGCTAGGACATAATGAATGGGTAAAGTATAAGGAAGATTAAAACCATGTTGTGGAGTGTCTTGAATGCCAGGATCAACAATTTCTATTTTTTTGTGATAGCAACGGGAAGTTACTAAAGGTTTTACAGTAGAGAAGTGACATGATCAATGTGGAACACTAATTGGAATGAAAAGTGCCTAATTTGACAGTATTTTGTGCAAAAACATTGAGAAGTTTAGTTAGTCATAATAGTGTGAGAAAATTGCTTTTTAAAAGGGAGAAGGGGTATAATTTCAGGCTTCACTAAAAGAAGTACAGAGTAAAGATGATGAACTCCTACTGTCCAGGTGAGACAACCTCTAAATTGCCTAATACTTAGTTCTGATTGCCATGTTTTAAGGACATTTACTAAATGGATCACTCAAAGAGGAGGCTGATCAAGATGGTAATGTCTAGAAACTGTCATACAAGGACAATTGAAAGAACTAGGAATATTTAGTATGTATGAAAGTAGACTTAGAGGAAGCATGATAACTTTCTTCTAATATAAAGATCATTACATGGGAAAGAGACTAAATTTATACTGTATGGCTACAAAGAAAAGAACTGGGATCAATGGATAGAAACAATGAATAAGTGGATTTGAGTTCAATAAAAGAACTTTCTAACAATTAGAAAGCGCTGTTCAAAAACACAATGAGTTGCCTTTTGAGATAGCTCTCCATCAATAGGAGTGTTGAAACAGAGGCCAATTAGCTACAGGTCAAGGATGCCATAGAATTAATTTACTAATAATATGGGAAATTAGATTGCAAACTACTAAGTTCCCATCTAACTATAAGTATCTGTGATTCTAACCCAAAAATGGAGAAATTACCATGAAGGAAGCTATGATCAATAATGTCAGATGCTGCTTAAAATTCAAGAAGAATAGGGACTGACAAAATTACATTATAATAGATCATTAGGAGGCCATTGGTACAACAGGGTTAGTAAGAAACTTATAAAACTGGAATATTTTGGTGCTATTTGGTGCAAATACCTAGCATGAAGAAGGACCCATAGGAAATTTGATAACTGTCTTTTAATAGTTAAAGAATTGCATTGTGAATAAGGTATTCTATTTACTCTGTGTAGTTTCAAAGAACAAGGCATATTTTCCAGAAGAAAATAGAGAGGTGTGTTTCATCTCAATAAAAGAAATTCTAATGACTAGAGAGCTCTTAAAGGTAAAGTGGCTTGCCTACTTGCCTAAGCTAGTTAAGGACAGAGAGGTATGACAAGAAAACAGGTCCTGCCACACTGAATTTCAGGCCACAAAAACAAATTTTGCAGACTCATCCATTATCCCACTTTGCAAAAGACTGCAGCTCCCTGGGATATCCTCACCATGTACCCATAGAAGGGAGAGTTTCCTAATATTCTCTGGGTGTACTTGGGCAATATTTACAGTTAGGGAGTGGAAAAAAGGAGTCACCTAGAGAAAAGGCAGGGTATGTAGTCTTCCCTTCCTTATTAGACATTGAAATCTTCTTTAGATGAGCACTGTAGTATTTAATGAGAGGAAAATTCCTGATGCAACAGGGAAGGCATTGACCCTTTTTCCAAATAATCAATCTATGCATTCAGCAACCAATATGTTCCAGTCATAAGTGCCAAGTGTGTACCCAGCACTAAGCAAAAGTATGCTATGGGAAATAGAAGGATAAGAAACAGCCCTTGCACCTTCCCCAACTGGTAAATGATTAGGGAATATGAACAGATAAGTTCTCCAGGGAAAATTCAAGCTGTTGATAGGTGTATGAAAAAATGCTCCAAATCAGTAATAATTAAAATAATTCAGAGGTTTCACCTGATCAGGTTGGCAAAGTTGACAAAGAAGGAAAATGACAATGACTGTAGAGCTTGTGAGAGAATAGGCCATTGAAGCATTGTTGATGGAGCTGTGGACTGATCCAGCCATTCTAGAAAACACAATTCGGGACTATGCCCCAAAAGTTGTTAAACTGTATATACTATTTGACACAGAAACACTACTATTAGGACTGTATCTCCAACATGCTCAAAGGAAAAGAACCAATTGTACAAAATTATGTATAGCAGTCTTTTTTGTGTTGGCAAAGTACTAGAAACCAAAGGGGTGCCTAACAATTGGGGAATTGCTGGACGAATTATAGTATGTGAAAATAAAGCAATTCGGAGTGGGTGACAAGGGAGGAAGTGAAAGAATCTAGAATTTAAAGCTCTGCAATACCAGCAACTAGGAATTAAGATATACAGGGGCTGGGGTAAGGAGACCCTCCCTGCCCTACCAGAAAGTAAGAGAGCAGATAAGGGGAAGGGCTTGACAGTGGGATTGCTGTTTTAGGGTTGGGGTAGGGGAAAGATGGGGAGAAAATTTGTAATTCAAAAATGTCATGAAAATGAATGATGTAAACAAGAAAACAAATTTTAAAATTATTTTAAAAAAAGAAAATAAAGCAATTCTAGTGCTATAAAAATCATGAAAGGAATGATTTTGGAGAGACCTGTGAAGACTTGTATGAACTTATTATGAATAAAATGAACAAACTAGAACAATGTATACAATAACAACATGGTAAAGACAAACACCTGTGAAAGACTCTAGGCAATGCAATAACTAACCACAGTTCTAGAGGAGACTCATGATGAAGCATGATCCCTACCTACTGATAGAGATTATGGACTCAAGGTACATGTTGAAAAATATTTTTGATGTGGCCAATGTGGGGATTTATTTTGCTTAAATATACATATCTGTTATCAGGGTCTTGTTTTGTTTTGTTTTCATTTTTTTTCCAATGCAAGAAGAAGAGGGAGGGAGAGAAGCTATATTTTTGCTTATCAAAAAAAATGCTCTGTTTTTTTAAATGGCCCCAGTCCTCATGGCCTCAGTCTAGTCAGAAAGAAAAGACTGACACTTTGGAAACAACTTGACAACAAACCTTGAATAGTAAGTGGTATGGAACTGGCAGTAAATGCTATTGAAAGTCAAAGAGTAGATAAGTTAGAGGCAGTTAAGAGTAGTCAGGGAAGGCTTCATGGAGGAAACTGGCCTTGTTGTTCATCCTTCATTCTCAAAGAGGACCAAGAGCTGTGTCTTTAAGGATGTATAGGATTTGAATAGTCCAAAAGAATGAGAAGCCATCACTGACAAGCAGAAGAGCACAAATAAAAGTTTAGCAGTGGTAATAACAGCTGGCAGGTGCCAAGAACAATGAATTACTAGTGGGCAGCATCAACATGCCTGATTATCAGAAAGAATTGCTTTCGCTCCAGAATTGATTTCAATTAAGGACAAGTCAGATATAGTTTCCTGCCTCTTAGATTTCAGTGAAAGTTGGGAAAGGATCCAGCAAAGGACCTGCTTCTCAGACTGGGAATCGTTAGGTGCATTATCATCAGAGAGGGAGTTGGCCCTAAGATTTAGACCAATAAGGCTGGACTGACTGCATCATCCTCTGTCAGAGCCAGCCACAGTCTTAAGTAGGATGCTGCTGATGTGGTATTTAAAGAGCACCACAAACAGTCTCCTGGCCCAAAATAGATTCCCCATCAGCCCGAAGCTGATACCTGAAATCCCACCATTAAAGTGCCTTTCCTTGGGGTTGGCAGTGATGTATGTATAAAGATAAATATCCCCAAGGATGTGGTGACTGTGATCTTTTTGTTAGTCATTAATACCTCAGTATAAGTTAATTTATCCAATGCTTTCTAGCAGAAAAGGCAGCTGAAAGGATCCAACCTCTTAGCATTTACTAGCTGTACAACCATGGACTAATGTGAGCTTTAGCTACATTAAGAGGACAATAGCCAATGTGAACAGGACGGGGTTGTCCCACTGTATTCTACTCAGAGTGTATGGGGTGTTAAAGGAAAACTAGCACTTCTGGTGTGCGAGCTTACCAAGCCCTTTCAGGACTGCTTATTGACCTTTGGTGGCCAACCGGTCACCCAACTTTACCTGTGGCTCCAGGAAGCTGCAGCATGCACAGTGGTCACACCCTGGTGAAACCATCTTGGCAAACAGGCTAAACCAGATTGAGGGTAAGTGACAGACATTAAACCCTTTGGTGAGTGAGGAAGATGTCTACTCTAAGCCTGTGAGGACTTCCCCCCCAGGTGATGCATGAAAGCAA
Source organism: Pseudocheirus occidentalis (assembly GCA_028646575.1). Lineage (NCBI taxonomy): Eukaryota > Metazoa > Chordata > Mammalia > Diprotodontia > Pseudocheiridae > Pseudocheirus > Pseudocheirus occidentalis. Next base: position 226,847,556 of record CM053596.1, on the reverse strand, counting down.
TTTCCTCCAATAGCCATGAAGGCAGCTGAGGCAGGTGCTGTGGAGGGCTTAGAGCTTGGTCAGACAGAAAAGACACCAAGGTCACCCATTATCCAGGCCATCAATTGTCCTATTTTTGTCTTGCCACTGAACTTCAATGACTCTGGAAGAAAGAGTAAGATTAACAACTTTGTGTAAGTCTGGATCACTTCAATACAATTCACACACAAGTCAAGGTATCACCTCATGATGTCATTGGGCGCTTTGAAAACAAAGGACAAAGATCAACAATTTGGCAGACTTCATCCAGAGTGTAGTGTTCAGTTCAATTCAGCATCATGATTTAAGAAGGATATTGATAAGCTGGAAAATGTTGATAATGGGCAACCAGGATCATGAAGGGCCTTGAGTTCATTGATATGAGGATAGGTTGAAGGAACTGGGCATATTTAGCTTGGAGAGTATTCAAAAGGGTTATGACACCTACCTTCAAGTGGTAAAAGGGCTGTCCTTTAGAGGGGAAACTAGATTTGTTTTGTTTTGTTCCAGAAGGAAAAATCAGGAGTGATTGGTAGAAGTTACAAAAAAAAGGGGAATTTAGTCTTGATGTCAGGAAAAACTTAGAGTTGTCCAAATGTAGAGGTGGATGCCTGAAAAGGTAGTAAGGTCCCCTTCCTCTGAGGTCTTTGATCATAAGCTAGATAATCACTTGTGGGATATGTTAGAGTATAGATTCATTTCATGTATGAGTTGGACTAGATAGTGTCTAAGGTACCTTCTGATTCTCAAATTTGACAATTATTTGTCTGTAAACTGTGTCCCAA
>CM053596.1:226822291-226846253 GCA_028646575.1 Pseudocheirus occidentalis | reverse complement strand
CAGAACAAGAGGGGGAGGGATAGGAAGGAGGGACATACGATCACTGTCACAATATGTCCACTATGAAGATGTCCTGTATAATCACACCTACACAGCCTGTATTGAATTGGTTGTCCTTCCAGCAGGGGTGGATGACGAGGGAGGAACCGAAAGAATCTAGAATTTAAAGCTCTGCAATACCTACAACTAGGAATCAAGATATACAGGGGCTGGGATAAGGAGATCCTCCCTGCCCTACCAGAAAGTTAGAGAGCAGACCAGGGGAGGGGCTCTACAATGGGATTGCTGTTTTGGGGGTGGCATAGGAGAAAGATGGGGAGAAAATGTGTAACTCAAAAATCTCATGAAAACGAATGATGTAAACAAGAAAACAAAATTTATTACATTAAAAAAAAGATCATTCAGGATTCCTTGGAAGATAAAGCAAACAAAATCCCTGTTCAGTGACCATCTGATAAGAAACATGAGATGAGGCACAAAACAGGAAGATGACTATTTACCAAAGGTATTTACCATTATGATAGAGGAGCTCCAGTGCAGAATTCATGCTGGAGGAAGGATGTCTTGTGGATTATTAGGTCTTCCAGATGCTTCTGTTTGCAGATGATATTGTACTGCTCGCATCAAGCCTCAAGGCACCATGGAGCCTCCTACAAGAGATTTATTATCATTCAAAGCATCCTTCCCATTCACACAGGAAAGACCAAATGGATGAAGAATGTCTACTACCCAGATTTCAATAGAGAAGCCTATAGAACTTGTCTGCTGTAAATCTGGGACAGGCAGTACAGAGAGACAATGAGCTGGTTCCAGAATTAAAAAGGAAGAAATTGGACTGGATTCCTTTGGGAAGTTGCAAAAATCTCTTACTTAGCTCAAGTTTACTTGAAAGCAAAGACTGGTCTTATAGTCAATAAGAGGTAGAATTAAAGATGAGAATCACACAGAAGATAATGGCAAGATAGATGCATAATGGGTGTGAAGAAACAGTTACATATAACAAATAAGGAACTCCAACAAAAACACATGAGTAAAGTATAGCATTAACCATGTATAATAGGATTCAGGATTCAGATGTATAATAGGAAGAAAAGATGGTCTGATCATGGCAATGAGCAAGAATATTCTACTTTATCCTCTTAATGTTGAGAAAGCAAGGAAAGCCTCCAGCATGTAGGTGGATTCCTGTGGCAGAGTTTTGAGAGAACATGGACAAGAAGCACACAGCTTAGGCAGGCATAGGTGGATTGTGATCTATATTTTTGGACCATACTCCTGAAACAAGAGGATCACAAATCCATCTAACCCCAGTATCTATAAGTAATAAATAAATACAAAAGTGAAATAGTGCTTACAAATACAGGTAAATAAGCATAAACATATGCAAAATAATTTTTTTAATTCATTTATTTCCTTTTAGTTTACAACACTCAGTTCTGCAATACCTTGAGTTCCAAATTTTCTCCCCCTCCCTCTCCCCTTCCGTCCCCACAGTGGCAGCATGCGATCAACTGTAGGTTCTACAGATACCTTCACATTAAACATTAGTCAAGTTGTAAAGAAGGATTATAACCAATGGAGTGGACAATGAGAAAGAAGGGACAAAACAAAACAAAAGCACAAAAAGACCAAGTAGTTTGCTTCGATCTGCATTCAGACTCTGTAGTTCTTTGGAAGTGGATAGCCCTCTCCATCATGAGTCCCTTGGAGCTGTCTTATAGCCTTGCATTGCTGAAAGGAATCTAGTCTATCAAAGTTAGTCATCATGAATACAATGTGTTTGTAATTATGTACAAAGTTCTCCTGGTTCTGCTGTCCTCACTCAGCATTAGTTTATATAAGTCTCTCCATGTTCTTATGAAGTCTGTCTGCTCTTCATTTCTTATAGCACAATAGCATTCCATTACATTAATATACCACAACTATACAAAATAATTTCAAAAGGATATCAGAAAAGATTTTGTGTAGGTAGTGGCACTTGAATTGAGCCCTGAAGGAAGCATTCTATGAAATTGAGGTGAGGACAAGAGTTTTCAGGCATTCAGGACAGTCTGTACAAAGGCATGGAGACAGAAGGTAAAATGGCATGTATGGGCCAGGAGGTTCATTAACCTAGAAAGTGGAACATGCAAAAGAGAGTAATATCTAATAAGCCTACAAAGGTCAGTTGAAACCAGATTTTGAAGAACTTTAAATACCAAGCAATAGAGTTCATACATATGTTATCCTAGAGGTTGTTGGAAGCCACTAGAGTTTCTTAAGCAAGCATTAATGAATGAATTTTGCCTCAGAAAGATTCTGAAGATCATCTGGCAGGATAAGGTACTAGACAATGAGGTCCTTACTCAAACTAAAGTGCCAAGCATTCAAATTCTGTTTCAGAGAGCACTTCTCTGATGGGCTGGCCACATTGTTCAAATGCAGAATGTATGCTTGCCAAAAAGTCTAATTTATAGAGAACTCACACAGGGCAAGCATTTCCAAGGTGGTCAGAAGAAGCAATACAAGGACACTCTCAAGGTCTCTCTCAAGAGCGTTGGAATTGAGAGTGGCTAGGTGGCACAGTGAATAGAGCACCGGCTCTGGAGTCAGGAGGACCTAGTTCAAATCCAGCCTCAGATACTTGACACACTAACTAGCCATGTGACCTTGGGCAAGTCACTTAACTCCAATTACCCTGCCCTCCTCCCTCCACAAAAAAAAGGGAAAAAAAAGAATGTTGGAATTGATTGTGTGACATGGGAGACACTGGCACAGGACTGCTCAGCATGGCATATCCCCATTAGAGAAAGTGTGCTCTATGAGCAAAGCAGAACTGAAATAGCTCAAATGTAATGCAGGATGTGCAAATTTAGAGAATCCACCCTAAATGGACTATTTGTGGTCGATCTGTGGTAGAACATTCTGAGCTTGTATTGGTCTGATCAGCCACAGTCGGACATGTTGAAACTTGGCTTTAGCATAGGTGATGTCATTTTGGTCCTCTTCAAGAATAAAGGACAACGACCAACCAACTAATTAGTTAATCAATTATCAATTAATCAACTAAATATGGTTAAAATTAAAGGATACAATCAACAAATCAGTCAATCACCAAGCAAGGAAACCAGTTAGCAAGCTCTTGCAATGATCTAGATAAGAGGTAGTGAAGGTTTGAAATAGAGTGATGGTTATGTGAATATAAAGAAGGGAATAGATACGAAAGATTTTGTAGAGACAGAATCAACAAGACTTAGCAACTTATTCTCATGCTCTCATCCCTTCTTTCTACATCTCCTAATTTCTTTTTCTCCTCCCTTCCCAAACATCCAAAATCTTGAGAGTCTCCTGGTTCCCCATGGTTGCCCCATTGCAAGACCTGATTAGGGGGTGTGCTCCAAATTCTTTTCTCCTCCACTCTCCAAATTCTATCAAAAGTTTACCTCTACTGCCATTTCCCAATTGATAAGTGGTCAAAGGACATGAACAGGCAGCTACAGTAATCAAAGCTATCTATAGTCATATGAAAAAATGCTCTAAATCACTATTGATTGGAGAAACACAAATTAAAATAACTCTGAGGTACCACTCCACACCTATTAGATTGTCTAATATGACAGAAAAAAATGTTGGAGGGAATGTGGGAAAATTGAGACGCTAATGCACTGTTGGTGGAATTGTAAATTGATTCAACCATTCTGTAGAACAATTTGGAACTATGCCCAAAGGTCCATAAATCCATTCATGAGTAAACCTCAGCAATACCACTTCTAGGTCTTCATTCCAAAGAGATTTAAAAAAACAAAGAGGAAGAGGACCTATATGTACAAAAATAGTTATAGTGGTGGCAAAGAAATTAAAATTGAGGCAATGCTCGTCAATTGAGGAATGGCTGAACAGAATGAAGTACATGATTGTGATAGAATACTATTGTGCTGCAAGAAATTACAAGCAGGATGCTCTCAGAAAAACCTGGAAAGACTTATATTAGCTGATGCAAAGTGAAATGAGCAGGACCAGCAGAACATTGTACACAGGAAAAGCAATATTATATGATGATCAGATGTAAATGACTTAACTGTTCTCAGCAGTACAATAATTCAAGACAATTACAAAGGACTTAAGATGAAAAATGCTTTCCATCTCCAGAGAAAGAACTGATGGAATCAGAATGCAGATCAAAGCATACTTTTTTTATTTTCTTGATTTTTCTTGTTGAGTTTTGGGGTTTTGGTTTTTTTGGTCTGTGTCTTCTTTAACAACATGACTAATATGGAAATATGTTTTACACGACTGCACGTGTATAACCTATATCAACTTGCTTGCCTTCTCAATCAGGGGGAGGAGAGAGAAGGGAAGGAGAGAAGGAGAAAAATTTGGAACTCAAAAATTTTTAATGAATGTTAAAAATTGTTTTACACGTAATTGGGGGAAATAATATAGATATAATTGTATCTAATTATATAATATAATTATGTAAATAATATAGATATATGTAATATATATAGAAAATAAATAATCAAAAAGTGTTTTTTAAAGTATATAATAAATTCTACGTGTTACAAAAAGCTGTCCTCTATTGTCCTATTTCTTTGGTTAAGTGACAATAAGCAATAACGGGTTTCGATTAATCTATTTGTCATTAACCTTGAGGCTTTTCCATGACTGACCTTTTATTCTGATTTTATAATCATGGGATTTAAAGTTAGGATTTAAACCCAGATCCAGAGCTCTTTCCCCCTCTATCATATTGCCTCTGGTAACTCTGAATTTTGCTTTTGGTTCAATAACTCTTCACCTCAGGGCTTACCTTTGTTTTACCCCACTCATCCCCTCCCTTTACCCTCATGCTATGTCTAGCTTTTAACTGCTTTTCAGGTATCTATCTCAAGTTACGTTTCCTATTCCAATTTAATCAGTCTTACTCTAAGGATTAGAAAGTACCTTTAGGGTTTAAAAATCATGCTCTTTCTTCACCAGATCCCAGAGCTACTTACAACATCTGTGTTGTTCTCCTAGTTTCCCAGATAAAGAAACCAAAGGCCCAGACACACTTCACTTACCCAGCATATATTTGCTGTTGCACAATCTCTCCCTTTACCCTAGTTCCTGCTTCATCAGCATTCCTGGGGAGGTTATAAATGAGGGTTCCCCAAGGTGGAATTATGGTCCAATGATAGGAGGTCATTAGCAAGTTTCTGAGCAGACCTCCAGGGAGGAAGGGAGGCAGGCTGAAATTTATCCCTGCCTCACTTTCGTCACACTTATGACCCAATCCTCATTAAATGAGGCACCTTCATTTTTAACTCCCACAGTTCACAAGGCATGGATTGCATCGTCTATGAAAAGAAAATGAGGGTATGTTTATGATTACTTGAATTCTAGTATCCCTAGTTTAGCCTACTGAAGTTAGGTCCCTTTAGTTTGGGAAGACGGAGGCTAAGATGAACTGTGCTGTATCTTAAAGTGTATATGGAAACAAAAACCAGTAGTGCTCATCAAATCCCAAGCATAAAAAGGGTGGGGAGGGGGGAAGGCAGAGTTTGCTCCACCACCCCAGATAAATGAAAGGGAAGATGAGATAGTACAAAAACACTAGATAAAGTATTTGGATTCTGACCTAAATCGTGCTACTCACTCAACCATGTGTCAAGCAGGAAGTTATATCCCTTTGATGGTCTCAATTTCCCCATCCTTAAATTGAAAGTGTTGGACCAGATAATCTCTAAAGCCCATTCTATTTCTGAATCCTAAGATGTTAGATTTACTATCCTTTAAAAAAATATATAAATGATTATTTAATTGAAAAAAGCTCAATTTCATGAATTTTAGTGGACTTTGTTACCTCATTTTATATCTTTAAACAGATCATGTCCAGAAGGCAAAAGAAACATAAATTGCTTCAGATCAACTGAGTGGATAAGGAAAAGAAAAAAGAAAGCAAAAAAGCATTTATCAGGTATGTGCATTGTGCTAGGCACTGTGCCAAGTGTTTGACAGATTCCTTATTTGATCCTCACAACAACTCTGTTGTTATGATCTCCATTTTACAGTTGAGGAAACTAAGAGAGAGAAAGGGTCAAATGACTTGCCTAGGGTATTACAATGGTAAGTGTTTGAGTCTGGATTTGAATTCAGGTCTTCCTGACTCCAGGCCCATCGCTCTTGTCCCGCCTTCCTGCCTATAGTTGTATGTATCATTTAGTGATTCTTTGTCTCGGACTTTTCATTTGAGCTTGAAGGAGATAATTTAAGAACGAACAGCAGGATACCCCCCTCACACAATTGAGAATAAATTTTTAAAACTGAAGGATGTTCAGGTTTTAGAAAGATTTAAATATTTAAATATTTATTTCTAAGAAGTTTAGTAAGAAAACCTGGGTTTGAGTTATGGTTCTAATGCTAAATAGCTACATCACTCAGGTCAAGTCACATAATATCTCTCAGTCTCAGTTTCTTTAAATGGAAAGAGTCATAGTTGTACTACCTACTACCAGGAAAACTCTAGTAATGTCTCTAGCTGGTTTATTTTGCAATCCCAAAACCAAATTTATGTAAGCACACAGACTAAAAAGCCATTAAGTACTGTATGAGTTATATTTAAAATGACTCCTCCCCTACCCTCTCCAAAAAAAAAAACCAACGAAAAACAAAAGCAGGATTTAACAAGGCCTTTAAGCATAAGGAAAACTCCTTCTTTTCAGAAGATATCAGGTAATCATTTCCCTGGTAAGTCTCATCTTCCCCTTTGGGGAGTACAAACTCAAAGTACCAACAAAGGGATAGGTTCAGGTTGCACTTCCTTTCCTGCTTTGCCAATCTTTCTAATAGCAATCAATCAGTAACTTCTTATTAAGTGCCTATTATATGCCAGGCAAAAATAAAAAGAGACAAAAGACAGTCCCTGTTCTCAAGGGGCTCCCAATCTAATGGGAGAGACAACAAGTAAACAAATATATATATATAGCATATATATAGACTATATATCCTATATATTATAGGATATATTAAGACAAATAAGAATTAATAGAGAAGAATTAAGAAGGGTTGGGGGTGTGCAGCTAGATGGTGCAGTGAATTCAGCACCAGCCGTGGAATCAGGAGGACCTGAGCTCAATCCAGCCTCAGAAGCTTAACACTTACTAGCCATGTGACCTTGCACAAGTCACTTAGCCCCGGTTGCCCTCCAAAAAGCCGAAAAAAAAAAAAAAAAGAGGGTTGGGAAAGTCTTCCTATAAAAGACGGAATCTTAGTTGGAAATTGGTTGTTGTCCTTCATTCTTGAAGAGGACCAAAATGACATCACTTGCTTCTTCTTGATTCTTCAATTCATTTTATGATTCAGTAAGATCCCATTGTATATATGCCAATTTGTTTAATTATTCCCCAATCAATTTTTTTTCAGTTTTTTCAGTTCTTTGATAACCCAAAAATGTTGCTCTACATGTTTAGGAGTCTCTTTTTTGTCTCTTGTTGGTCTCTTTGACCAACTACCTTGGTCAAAGCCTAGCATCTATCAGTCTTTTAGCATGAAATAAATGAAACATGAGCTTGCCCTCTGGTTGGAGTCTTCTTCTGCCTTCTTACTATTGAAATTCAAAAACATTGCACTATAAAGTACTTTGGAATCTGTTTGCCTAGCTCCATTACCTTCATAGGTAGACACATGGATCATAGGGTCACAGATTTAGAGCTAGAAAGAACCTTACAAGTCATATTATAGATGAAGAAATGGTCCAGAAAGATTAAGTGATTCTCCATTGTCACACAAGTAATAATTGCCAGGGGTAGAATTTGAACCCAACTCTTCCTTCCAAATGTAGCACTCTACTGGCTATCCATTACTTCCTCATTCTCTAGCCTGTATTCATCTGTTAAAACCATATAGCCATACTGAAAATCCTTGTTATATAGAAAGCCAGCAACATTATAGCAATTTTACAGAAAGGAAGTGAAGACTCAAGCAGGTTAAGTGCTTTTCTCATGGTCACAGAGTTCATTCATGGCAGAACAGTACTAGAACTCAGGCCTCCCAAATCCTTATTTATTATTCTTTCCATTATGCTACTACATGGATATCCTCCTTCCTATTCCCTTGCCTTGCCAACAAACAGTCTCCCAAGCTCCCTCACAGACTCATTCCCTGGTTGTGAACAGAAGAGTTTCTGGTTACAATCCCCTGTATTTTATTTTAACATTTCTGAGAACTTTCATAAATATCCTTTCATTTCATCAATACAACCATGTCAGGTTAAGGGTGTTATTTCCAATGGACAATTGAGGCAGTGAGGCTCAGGGACGTTTGGTTCATTTAACCAGTCGTTATGTATTTTAGATACATGTGAATTTTCAGGTATTGACCGATTTTGGATTGCCTGGACTCCTAAATGACAGTATCTCCCCACTAGTCAAGCTTTTTGTTCCCCTGTGACTAGTGTATGGAATCTCATGAGCATTAAGTTTGTTCCTGTATCTGATCCTGACACATCTCATGTCCTCTCCTGGATTCTAAACTCCTTGAGAAGAGGGATCCTTTATCATACAGCTTCATATTCAGGGCAATATTTTCACAGGTACTCAATAAACAAAAAAGTTATTGAACAAATGACATGAAATAAGGTTGTAAAGATCACATAATTAGTGGTGGTCAGGACTAGAACCCAACTGTCCTGAATTGCCAGTCCTGTGTTCCCCCCTCTAAGCCACTCTATTTGTCAAAGCTAACTACCACACAAGCCATACCCTCCTCCCTTGGGACTGTCTTATAAGTGGAAGCACAGATTGGAGACATACCTCGTTACCAGCTGATCCACTCCTAAGAAGTCATTCAGCTGAGGAAGTGACACTATTCAGTTCCACGGATAACTGCTAGACAGTTGCTTTATGGAAGTGAGGCAAATTTCATTAGAATATCTCAGCTACATGCTGGGCTCACAGGACGGAGAAGAGAAAGGTAGAGAGGATGAAAATACATGCCCTGAACTTCAACCTAAGGGACACCACCTAAACATCTTTCAGAATAGAGCACATACACAATCCCCAAATAGGGAGCTAGAGGAGATATCCCATATCTTGTACTAAAATAACAATAATAACAATCAGCATTTATAGAGCCCTTACTATGCATGCTTTGTAGATATCATCACATTTGATCCTCACAACAATCTTGGAAGGCAGGTACTATTATTAGCCCCATTTAACAAATTAGGAACCAGAGGCAGAGAGAGGTGAAGTAACTTGCCCAGGGTCACACAGCTAGTAAGTGCCTGCTTTTTAGCCTAGAGTTCTATCTATTATTGCACATAGCTGTCTTAGTGTAGGTTATGAAACTTCAAGCTTTGAATCATGATGATACTTCCCACTAAATGGCTCTCAATATTCAATAAGGGGTTTTAACTTAATATTTTATGAAACCTCATCAAAACTTGAAACATTTGCTATTTAAAGATTGATGCACAAACTCAGGAAGAGATTTTGGAAACCCCAGGCTTTCCATATGTTCACTGGAGTCTCACACTGGATACCTCGGAAAGACGACAACCTTATAAAAGCAGGTAGAGAGCAGCAAGGGTTACCGTATAAACTGTGCAGAAGCTGGTTCCACAATAAGAATGTTGTTATATTCCAGAATGTTGCTTTATTTCTAGTCTCAAAGACCAAGCTTTAGAGCCAATTCACTCTGGAACTCATAAATTGGACAAACAATAGGTCCTGCCCAAGTATCACCTAATGATTATTTTTAGTCCTCCTGAAATACTACTGTTTCTCTTTTGACCAGCAACCCTGAGGGTCTTCCCCTCCCAGTTTGATTTTTTTTTATTAAAGAAGCCATCCCTTGATTCACTGAATGGACCTTACCTCATTCAAAGTGAGAACCTGAAAAGACCTTAGCCTAAAAGAGCCAAGGTCTCCCATTGCAAACTGGGTCACCTCAGCCATCCTGATGAGTATCAGGCCATTGGACTCAGATGACTCTGGAGAAGAAAGTAAGGTTGGTGACCTTGCACAGCCCTCCCTCACTCAAATCAAAGTCAACTCCAAGTCATGTCATCATTTCCCTGATGTCATGGTCCTCTTTGAGAATGAAGGACAGACACAATAACATGCTTCTAACATGTCTCTTTCCTTCCCCCTCTCTCCTACTCCCACTCAGAGTTATGACTTGGAATTATTTTACCTTGGTTTGAATAGGAGGGTAATGGTGTTACATAAGGACTGACCAACCAGGTGGGCAGTTGCCCTGCAAGAAGAGGTAAGCTCATCCAAAGAATCCTCTCCTAAAGATTTGGGTCTGGGAGGTGGGTCCTAGGAAAAGGGCACTACCCTGGCTACGGGACATTGGAGGTGGCAGCTTAGAGGTCATTATGCCAAGTACAGGTAACTTAAGAAAAAAGCACAATCCTCCAGTGAAAGAATGACTTCAATTAAAGCTTAGATATGAATAACTTAGATTAAAGCTCAAAGTTGATCCATACCCATTGTAACTTTGCTCACCCCCTTAAAATATCCTCCCCCAATTCAACATCAAATCAATTTAACAAAACACTTAGCCAAACCCTACCTATCTTTCAAAACCTAGCTCCAGGGGTACAGTCTATTGCAACCCATAGATTCCTCCCTCTTTTTAATTATCACTCTATTACCAATCTCTATCCCACTGCTGAGCTGAGCATTCAATACTTACCTGTTTATATTGTTCTTTATTACATACTTTTGTATGTCATTCATGTGGCTTAATACAAGACTGGACACACAATTGGCACACAAAAAATGTGTTAATTAACTCCTACTCCAACCCTTCTTTAGGAGAGACCCTGCTAGGTAAAGATCTCTGCTAATCCCTCCAACCTACTCCCATACCTCCTTGAGATGGTCAAAGATCAACCAACCAACTAACAAACATTTATTAAGCACCTATTATGTGCCAGGCACTATGCTAAGTCTTTCATTTCATTTTTGACAAGGTTACTATACTTCTAGGACAAGAGAATGATATGGATGATATATGTGTATTTTAATAAAATACTTAGAAAAAAATCTTTCTTGCTGTCATTGTGGACAAGATAGAGACATGGATTGAATGGGAGTCCAGTTAAGAGAGTTCAGAACTAGATGAATGACTGGATCCAGAATAGTGGTTGGCAATCTTGACTCTACTGAGGATCTTTTCATCAATATCTTGGATAAAGACATACATAGCTTGCATTTCACAATCTCATATGAGGCAAAGCTGTATTATCATTGTATAACAGGATCCAAAAGTTAAGAAGAAACTTGTCTTAAGAATGTACTATGTGGAGGATTCAATTAGTATCTAAAAGATGTAATAGGCAAAATAGTTTAATGAGATCTTAAAATATACAAATAGAAGAATCGATTATGAGCAGTATCATCTCATAAAATATCAAAGAATGGAAGAAGTAAAAGTGAATCTATAGGAAATGTTCAGGAACTACACAGAAAATGTCTAATTCCTTTTTTGTTTATACCTTCTAAATGTTCTCTTTTCCAGACTAGACATCTCTAGTGCCTCCAAACAAATCTTCACTGGGCATGAATTTAAGACCTTTCACAATCCTGTTTGCCTTCTTCTCAATACCTTCCATCTTACCAGTGTCCTTTCTAAAAAATTATTTCTAAAAATAGCCAGAATTGAAGGCAGTCTTCCTAAAATGTGGTATGCAGAACTGAACCATATACTCTGGTATATGGTTCTGACCAGTGAAGAAAACAAGGGGATAATTATTTCCTTATTCCTGGAACCTATCCCTCTCTAACACTATCTAAGATCACATTTGCTTTCTCGGCTATTAAATCATGTGGTTCTTTTGCAGGTGACTTAAACCCCCATAGCTTCTTTCAAGCAAACTACCATCTACCTGCACATCCTGAGACTGACTTTTTAAGATCTAAGTGTAAGAATTTCACGTTCATCCCTATTTGGTTTCATCTTATTTAATTAGGCCCAATGTTCTAGCCTATCAAGATCTTTTTGAATCCTGACTGACATCTTCTGTGTTAAATATGCCTCCCAGCTTTATGTCATCTGTATATGTAATGAGCATATATCTATGACTCCATAAATCATTGAAAACTGGACAAATAGCCCAGGGTCAAGGACAGAGCCCTGGGGCATCCCAAGCTGACATCAAACTATTAAAAACTATTCTTTGGATATGACCATTCAACTAATTTTGAATCCACCTAACAGCCAGAGATGTTAAACTGAAATATAAACTGAGATCCACAAACCATACATAAGGATCCCCGAATATGCATATTGACTTAGAAAACCACATGTTAACATTATGTTTTGTTGTATTTTGATTTGTTTTAGTAAATTTTTCCCAATTACATTTTAATCTGGTTTGGGCTGCACTCTGGAGTGTTGCAGGTCACATGCAGCCATTTTATACCTCTGATCTAACTCATATCTTTCCATCTTTTCAACAAAAATAGCCTGAGATTTTGTCAAACGATTTGCAAAAATTCAGAAAAACTGTATTTACAGCATTGCTCTAATTTACCTGTCCAAAAAGAAAGAAAGAAAGAAAGAAAGAAAGAAAGAAAGAAAGAAAGAAATGACTGTGTGACCCTGGGCAAGTCACTTAACCCTGATCACCTAGAAGGAAAAAAATGAGGTCATAACTGCCCTGCTCCTTTTCCTCAATATTCTCCAACCGTCTCTTTAATATCCCAGCCTAGAATCTTTCCAAAAATTCAAATCAGGTTCAGTGACCTATGGTTTGCATATTCCATTCTTTTTTATCTCAAAAAAATGGGGACAGATATATCCCTCTCCAGTTCTATGGAACATACCCAATTCTCTGTAATCTTTCAGAGATCACCAACAGAGGCTGTCACATGTCATACATGTCCCACTTCTTTGATCAACAAAGTTGATAGTAGTTCATAGGAGCTTAAGAATTTAAATTTATCCTGAGCAATCAGGTTCCTGCTTCTTTTCTCCATGACACATTTTTATATTCTCTATTGGTCGTTTTTTCTGTTCTGTCCTCTCCATTCCAAAGGTAATTCTCTTAGCAGAGAAGTCAGTTGCAAAAATAATATTTTAGCAGCTCTGATGTCTTTCTATAGTCAGTTATCATCACCCTAGCACCCTGAGCAGAGAGGACTTATCCCTTCTTTGATTAAACCCTTTTCTCCAACAGAGCAAAACCAAAACCAAACAATAACAAACTCTTGTTTTATGCTTAGCTTTCCCTGACAACCTCAACTCACTCTGAACATCATCATTCCTGACACTCGTCTTGCAAGACTATGCTTCCATATTCATCCTCTATTATCTGCCCTTGCTGTCATTTTCCATAGGCCTCTTTTAAGTTAGGTGGTGCAGTGGATAACACGCTGGGGCTAGAGTCAGGAAGATCTTCATTCAAATCTGGACTCAGCCTACTAGCTCTGTGATCCTGGGCAAATCACCTATAATCTCTGTCAGTTTTCTCACCTGTAAAATGGTGAGAATTTTACACCTCTGATGTCAAAGGTAAAGAGGCACTGATTGGTGAGGAGGGTGTGGAAGGATCCAGGAAAACAAGTTTCTATGAAAAAAAAAAAATAAAAGGGTGCTAGGCAGGAACAGTGAGCATAATTAAAGCAGAGACGCAGGCTGCCCCAGAAAAGTCGAGGCCAAGAAAGCCAGAGATATTTTAGACTACCACTCAATAATGTATATACATGTAATAATGGAATTGAAACTATTTCATCCCATTTTAGCCCCATACCTTAACTAGATGAGAATACATCTCAGTCAATCAAATCAGAAGACCTTCAACCAAGTGGGAAAAGTCTTTAAAAGTCATTTGATGAAGTAAAATGATGCCAAAAATGAGGTCTGTCCCATTTGGCTCAGATTTCATTAAGCCCTCTGGGTCTTGAATGAAAGCACTAAGTTAGCTAGAACGGGGGAATTTGATAAATTAGAAGGAATATGGATTTCTAGCTGAACCCCCTGAGAAGAAACCGGCTGGTGAGGGAGGAAAGAGAGAGACCTAAATAGATGATATTTCAGGAAACACTTGAGGCTGTCATCTTAAGACAGCTGTCAGCCTAGACCACATACCTGATATTCTTTTGCACTGGCCTAGAGAAAATTAAATTCAAACTAAATGCATCCCTTCTTCCTTCCCCCAACTCCTCCACCTGCAATGACCCATCCACAGTTGTGGGTGAAATGTTCAGATCATACTTTCTCTCATACTTATGTTTAAGGTTGTTTACCAGGTAGTTTGTTTTTCAAGATAAGTATTGTAATTTTTTCCATGTTAACTAGTGGTTATGTAGAAGTGGCTGTGGCTAGCTGGTTGGGGTTCTCTGTAATATGCATTTCTCTCATCTCCTTCTTGGCTGGGGTGGAGTCTGCATAATTACTCATTTAAAAAACCAGATTCTGGGATTTCAGTTTTAGTTCACAGGATCACAAATTTGGAGCTGAAAGTGAATTGACCTTACAGATCATCTAGCCTAAGCCCCTAATTTTACAGATAAGAAACAGCTCCAGAAAAGTGATACCTTTTGCCCATGGTCACATGACCAAAAATGAGCCAGCTATAATCAGTCAGGCAGATGTCATTTGTGAAAATTGTAATAAGAGATTTGTAAAGAAGATTCTTGCTTCAGGCAAAAGTTGGATTAGTTCACTTCTGAGGTTCCTTCTAACACTGAATTTATGATTTGATGTGTACAAGTGCCATGCTTTTATAACAGTGATTATGCCTTCTTCTAGCAAGGGTTTAGGAGTCATCAGTTGCGACTTGATTTCCCCCCTACCAATCTATCAATTAACCAGTAAACACTTCTTAAGTGCATACTATATACCGGGCACTGTGCTAACCTCTGGGGCTATGAAAAGAGGCAAAAAATAGTCCCTGCCGTCAAGGAGCTTACAGTCTAATAGAGGAGGCAGCATACAAGCCATGTGTAAGATAAATAGGAAATAATTAGCAGAGCAAAGGCTTAATAGGAATTCTTAGACCCATGGAAAATCCAGTTGAAGAGGTAGGGCACTACTATCAGCCCTGGGTATAATTTTGCTAGAATAGGAAATAGCCCAGACTTCAGAGACTTTGGTCACCTCCAAAATGAAGAGAACAGTTTCCAACTCCCAGTCAGATTGGGCATGGGGAATGGCAATGGCTGAAAAGGAGTCTCCAGACTAAGGTATCATAGTCACACAATTCTGGTAGTCGTGGACTAGGTGAGAAAAAAAAGGGGGAGGGCAGAGTTTGTGCTGTATAAAAGGAACCAGAAATTGACCATAAGATGTGGAAACAGTGGACCAAAAGACTACTAAGGGGAGAAAATGTGCCTTAGTCTAAACTAACCTCAACATTAACCCACAGACTTGTATAAATTTTATTTAATGATATGTAGAAAGAGCAATTAGCTGTCTTAGGATGACCCTAGGCAGTCATAACTGCTCCACAAAAGCCTCTTGGTACCAGGACTCTCCTTAGGATGTGATAGTTGGTGCCAAGAATTTGTGCCACACAGTCCTGGCTTCCATTAGGGCTGAAGAGTTCTTGAGAATGGTTCATGGCTAAATTGGGACTCCAAAGGATCTAGAACAAGTATTCTTAACATTTTTTGTATCATTAACACCTTTGACAGTCTGCTAAAGTATAATGGACCCCTTCTTGGAATAACGTCTTCAAATTCATAAAAGTGAAATAGTTAAGATTACAAAGGAAACCAATTATATTGAAATACAGTAATCAATTTTTTTTTAAATTCACAGATCCCTTGTTAAGAATATCTGATCTAAAAGAATCTGGCAGTATATTCTCTACATTGGGTTTGGGAACCAGGCATGTTCCTCGTTCAAGTAATATGTATAAAGTTTCTGGCTTTAAGGTATCTTCAAAACAAAATATACACACCGCCACCACCCCAAGTTGTTCTCACTATGCCCTAGTTACACTTTCCCCTCTTCACAGTGTAAGTAGTAGAGGACATTCCTGTATTAATAATGGCTGAACTAAATGACCTCTAAAAATTTTTTCAGACTCTCAGATTCCACAATTGTATGGTCCATTGCTTCCATTTCTAAAAAATAAGCAATCATATTTCCTTACCCCACTACAAGAGGAACGAAGTCATTGAGAGAAATGAAGTGTGCTCTGAAAGTTAGTAGTGATGCTACCTAAAGTAACCATAAGGAAAAAAAAGTTAAAATTGAGAAGCATTACATAATGAAAGGATACCACACAGGATAGCTTTTCTTCTATGATTATCTGCTGATCTACTTCATGAAGAAATGACTTTATTTAATGGCTCTATTGTAAATAGTAAATATATTTAAGATCAATTAAGGACAATGAAACTCTCTAATTACATTACACTTCACTGCAGCACTGTTTGTCCTGTGTCACAAGGTCCACTCCATTTCTCAGTCAAACCTACAAGTTGACTACTCCAAAACCCAGCACCAGACTCTTAACCCCACACCTCAAGGCTGCCTGCCTTCATTATAGCAAATCTTTTACTGTCAGTCAGGAGATATGTACAAAATGTCTTGAAGGAAATACAGGTAGACTTTGAATATGGAAAAATATGAAATTTACAAATTAAGTTCAATCTTTGGATACCTGATTCTCTTTTCCTAAGGGAAATGCATATGTATATATGGGATTTATGTGTAGGTGTATATATGTATGCATGTATATGTATGGGTATATATGTGTTTGTGTCCTTTTAGTTTCCTTTCTCTGCCCCATTTCAATGGTTTCCACCTCTCCCTCCTGAAAAGCCAAACACAAGCAGCTTTCCAGAGGACTGCTGCTGTGAACAGCTTTTTAAGGTTTTGATTACACAGTATAGTGAACTCTCTGTTTATTCAACAGTAACTTAAAGCAAAACATTCACAGAAAATGAAGTACAGCATTTAGAATGTTATAACTTCACAACTTTTCACTAAAATGGCCACATAGTTTTCACCAAAGTGGTCACATACTTTTAAACAAAAGATAACATTCATTTAGTAAGTCCTTCATTTAGTAAATCCTTAATTCAATCACCCTTAAGGAGGCAAGCCTCTTTAATTGACACAAAGTGCAAATGTCAAAGTCTTCCACCCACGGAAGTGCAATCAAGTTAAAATATCATCTACTCAGTAGCCACTACTCAGTACCCTCTTATGGGGTAGTGGAAAATACAAAGGCCATCTACCTCTAAGTCACAATTAAGTTATAATATCATCAATCACTACTAAGGACCCTCTTAAAGGGTAGTAGAAAGTACAAAGACCATCCACCCCTATGTCACAAGTAAGTTACAGACTCATGTGTCAGCATTAAATACCCAAGGAGAGGTCTTTTTATCTTGACTCAAGGAAGGCTCTCAGCTTCCATGGTTCCTCTTCCATGATCTCAGCTCCTGCCCACATCTAACCAACTGCCACCTGAGTTCAAAGGCAGACAGCTCCCAGTTCCTTGTACAGCACTCCGTGCAGTACCTGCTCCACATTGAAACTCACAGTGTCCAGTCCACCTCAAATACTTCACAGTTTCTGTTCCTGGGAAGAGAAAACTTAACAGAAGCACAACAATATATTCACACATCAAACTTAGCAGAATTACAACAATATTCACATATGTGGTTGGCACTATCATCTCAATTCACTTTCTGCTTGTGAAATCAACATAGACCCAAAACAGACAGACAAAGTACCAACACCACAGTCATGCTTCCTCTGGCAGCTCTGGCTGGTTCTAGGAAGCTCTCAGCAGAAGTTTTGGCTGGTTCTCAGAAGAAGCTCCATCACCTTAAGCTCCGTTCTCAAAATCAAAATCACTTTCTCTAGCCTGGGCCTCTCCTCCTCAGCCTCCTGCTACTTTCTCCAAGAAGTTCTGACTCTCCAGCCTGTGCTTTTCCTTATGTAAGGTATTAACTCCTCCCTGTTACATCAGGAAGTCCATCCCACTGTGGGATTCACAAGTTCTGGGTCTTAGTAATTGACACAATTATGAGCTCAAAACAAGGTGTTAAGTGTTTGCCAATACAAGGGCATCTTCAAATTCAAATATTATACCTTCAAACATATCACATAGTTTCCTTATGCTATTCATGATCTCTTTTTTATCAGAAAAAAATGCCATTATTGCATTATTGCAGCAAACATCATCAGGTCTTTATATGCTACTGC
Source organism: Pseudocheirus occidentalis (assembly GCA_028646575.1). Lineage (NCBI taxonomy): Eukaryota > Metazoa > Chordata > Mammalia > Diprotodontia > Pseudocheiridae > Pseudocheirus > Pseudocheirus occidentalis. The sequence goes on along the minus strand of CM053596.1, from coordinate 226,828,112 downwards.
CAACACCAAAATTAAGAATTGAAGATCACAAGTTAGAAGAGAACTTAGAAATCCCTACTTTTTACTTGTTATACCTTTTATTTTGTAGACATACCTCCACCTTCCTCTTCCCCATTCACCCACTATATATAGCTTTAGGACTGAAGAGTGAGAGAAGTCACAGGAAGGGCTGAGATGCAGAGTGTGTGTGTGTGTGTGTGTGTGTGTGTGTGTGTGTTTTGTAAAGGTGAATAAGGGACATGATAAAGTTTGGCTGGGATAGACTTCCTTGGCAGGGCCAGACATCGGATCCCCTCACCTCACCTTCTTCTTCAAAAATGAGATGGCAAGCATTGGAGATCCCTCCCTATGGCAAGACAGCTGAGAACAGCGTTGGCCACAGGAGTTTGTCTTCTCCCAAGTCTATATTCCGCGTTAAGGTCTAAGGTCCAAAATTTCTGAGTCTCCATCTGAGGATGCCTCCTATAGAATCTGTGAGTCAAACAGTGATTGAGAACTGTGCTATTTTATCCATACTCATTTAACCAACACTTTTGGTGGGGTAAGAAGAGGGAAGACTAAACAAAGTGACAAATTTCCTAGAACTCCTGAGTTTAAAGGAGTTTCTGTAGTTCCTCAGGACTTGTGGGTGGGTATTAATTTGGTAGATGTCTTATCATACATTGTTTTACTGATAGCATCTACTACTTACTGGTTTATTTAATCTTTACAACAACTTATAGGCCTAGAGGCAGTTAGTTGGTACAGTGGATAGAGCACTGGGCCTGTAGTTAGACCCGGGGTTCAAATTTAGCCTCAGACACTTACTAGCTGTGTGACCCTGGTCAAGTTATTTAACCTCTATCTGCCTCTGTTTCCTCAACTGTAAAATGGGGATAATAATAATAATAATAATAATACCTCCCTCCCAGCTTTGTTGTGAGGATAAAATGATATATTATTTGTAAAGCTCTTAGAACAGTGCCCAGCACACATAGTAGGTACTTAATAGATGCTTATTCCTTCCTTCTCCCTTTATTCTAAGTAAAAGTATCCCATAGTTAAGGATGTTGAAATTCTCTGTGAAAAGTGGCAGTCAATGGTTAAATACATTTAACCACAGTTAGTGGTTAAATACATTCAAGGAAGCTAAATGATTTGCCCAATTTCATGCCATTAGTATTTAAGCAGAACCAGAATTCAAATCCAGGTCCTCTGGCTCTAAATCCAGTGTTCTTCTCACCTCTATACAATGAAGGAAATGGCTTCATTCATCAGCATTTTATGAGACCACCCAAGGCAGCAAGAGAGAAACAAAATGGTTTGAGTTAAGGCAGGCACACTTATGTTTTCAGTAGTACTATTTGAAAATAATGAGAGCAGGAACTGTTTTCCATTTTGCTTTTCCAACCCCAGAATCTAACCTTGTTCCTTACACATAACAGAACCTTGTTAAAATTAAATTTTATCCAATTTCAGAGCAGCCCTACAAGGCTTCTCTGACCCTAATAGAAGGTTATGTTTATGACATTACCTGAAAGAGACAGTGTGCCTTGAATCTAGAAACATTGTAAGAATCAACCATGTTCAGAGCAGAAACATCAGCTGCCTGCTCCAAGTCACCTCTCTGAGCTTTCCCAGAGGGTATGTGACTTATCAACCCCCAAAAGCATTCTGACTATGCATTTGACTGCCCGATGATACTGGCAAGTGTGGAGACCAAATTCAAGTCAATTTCCAACAAATATTTACTGAGCATTTATTCAATGATAGTTCCTCGGGGATGACACAAAACCTTGTCCTCAGATGGCTTGCAATCTCAATGGGGAAACAAAATGGGGACACACCTGAAACAGTTAACGAACAGCACAAAGTATCAGAATGCTTCATTGCAATGCTAAGAAAAAAGGAAAATATAGGAATTGCCAAGTAAGGCTTCATGGAGGAAGTGGGGCTTAAAGATACTGATGTGAAATTTAAATACAGAGATGCATGTCTGTAGTCAGACATAGTACGTGGTCAGATCAGAAAGCTGGTGTGAAGAAAAGCCCTGATTGGCACTCATGGAGAAAAATGAGAAGGTAAGACACAGAGTGGGTCACTGAAAGGGCAATTTCATCTAGAAGGTTTAGGAAAAGCTCCTGGTGTCAGTGACAGCAGCAGCAGCAACAGACTAGTCACCATCATACGTTAATGGTGGCGATCAGGATGGTGATAATTAAAATAAATAGTCTTGGCAGGAGGGAAGCTATCAGAGTCACAAGAAAGGGGTGGGGGCCAGGGAGAAGGGGGAGAAGCTATTACTGCTAATCCACAGTAGGAAATTAGAGTCATGGAAACTGTCATCGCCCCCAACTCCAATTAATTAAAATCTGGATTTGGGAAAGTAGCGCCCCGGGGGATAGGAAGCTGCCAGAGTGAAGCGCTCAGAGATTACACAGCAGCTCTGGCTGGACACGGGGGCTTCTAAAAGGAACCCAGGAGGCCTCAGAGTCATATAATCCTGACTCTCCCAGCAACTGATCAGAGCACTGTTACCAGGATTAGAACTCAGTCTATCCCATCCTATTTATCTCTGGATAAATAAATTATGGAATTATGCATAAAATCAAAGACTGTTCCAATTGGACAGGACTGGAGGGTGGTCATCTAATCTAACCCTTTAATATAACAGATGGGAGTCCCAGCGTCCTTACTTCTGACTCTCTAGGCTTCTCCACCATGCCTCAGCTGCCTTTTCACCCAGGAACATTCCTCTCCCTCCCTCCTCGGGTTTTCAGCTCCTTTTTTTGTATTGTTTTCCCCCATTAAAATGTAAATTCCTATAGGGAAGGGACTGTCTTTCTTTTTGTTTGTTTTTGTTTCCTTAGAACTTAGCATAGTGCCTGGCACATAGTAAGGGCTTAATTAATATTTGTGGCCTGCTATAGAAGAAAAGTGTCTTGCCAAAATTCAAATAAGTAGTGTTTGGCAGAGCTGTGATTGAAATTGAAATCCTCAGAATACGGAGTTTCAAAAGTCGATCTTCCCATTACTCTCTTTTGGTTTGTCCTTTTCAGTCATATCTCACTCTTCATGATCCCATTTGGGATTTTCTTAACAAAGATACTGGAGTGGTTTGACATTTCCTTCTCCTGCTCATTTTACAGATGAGGAAACTGAGGCAACAGGATTAAGTGACTTGTTTAGGGTCACACAGCTAGTAAGTGTCTGAAGCTAGATTTAAACTCAGGAAGAGGAGTCTTCCTGACTCCAGGCCCAGCACTCTATACACTGAATCACCTATCTGTCCCCATTTCTCTAAATTTCTTTAATAAAGACCTTGTGGGATTTTACCCAGATTTCTTGAATCTAAGGGTTTTATCATAATTAGTTACTTTACATTCATATTGGCAGCAGGTATAATGGATTACACTACTGAGGTTTGGAGTCTAGAAGCTTTGTCATGTCCCAGATGCAAGACCTAGGCAAATTACTTAACCTCTTAGTACCTCAAGCAACTCCTTAGGACATATGTGCTAGGTTATCAACCCTTTGCATGGGTAAAAGGAGTTCCCACACTGGCAAATCATAGATGGTGCCTGTATCTTACTTCTGCTAAGGTCCTATTCCAGTCATGGTGGGGGCATGCCCTTGGGTTCTTGAAGCCATGTCAGCAGAATACTAACCCTAGAATGTCCCAACCAGTTGGAAAGGCTTCAAGAATGGGCCCAGTGGCAGGTTATATGTCCAGCGATCAAGTACCAGACTATGGTCTGGAGCTAGCAGGTTAGTGATACTCAGAAGGATGAATACTTTGGATTACAGCAACTCACAAATACCATCTACTAAGTTCTAGGGGGCTGTAATTAGCAGGAACAAAGGAAACCCCAAAACTCAAGTACCCAGTATTTGAGTGATTAAAATATATACTTTACATTTGTATAGCTCCTTATACTTTCTTTTTTAAATACACTCTTATGTTCTCTGTCTCAATCAAAGGCAGTTAGGTGGCACAGTGAATAGAGGGCTGAGTCTGGAGTCAGGAAGACTCATCTTCATGAGTTCAAATCTGGCCTCAGACACTATCTGTATGACCCTGGGAAAAATCACTTAATGCTGTTTGCCTCAGTTTTCTCATCTGTAAAATGAGCTAGAGAAGGAAATGGCAAATCACTCCACCATTTGTGCCAAGTAAACCCCAAAAAGGGGTCACAAAGAGTTGGACACAACTAAAAAGTGACTGAACAACCCCCAAAACTTCCTGACTCCATGCCCACCACTGTGTGCACTATGGTGCCACCTAGTTGCCCAAGATCTACAGGGCCTTACAAAACTAGGAAGCTTTAGAATAGAGGACAAGCTGTGGGCTGACCTCTGTTTTTTCTAAGGACCAACCTGACTAAGTTAGGAGAAGCTAATCATGAGATTCAAAGCTGGAAGGGACTTTAGAGATGCCTTTACTCAACAACTTTAATTTTATGGCTGAGAAAACTGAGACCCAAAAAGGTTACAAACCAAACCCAGATCCTCTAACTATAAATCTCGTATTCTTTCCATCATATCACAATTTCTCCTATTAATTAATTATTCTAGATAATAATATCCTTGAAAACTGAGAGGTTAGCCCTCTAAAACTTTTAAATTTAAAATATTATAGGTTAAAATCTTTTTTAAAATGCTCACATACTTTCCTGCTTTCTCAAATACAGCATACTGAACATAATCTAAGCTTCCATAGCTGACATGAGATCATTATGAACATAAATCATTGTATTGTACTGTCATAGAGTGAACAGAAGCCATAAAAGTATGTTGAACTGTTCTACTCCATAATAAATGGCCTTATACTGTTCTGCTTTTTGAGTTCTTATGTTTGCTTACTGCCTATATCAGAATATAAATTACTCCATTTCTCTGAAGTAAGAGCAGTCACCTCTAGCAATGTCAACACTCTCTCTTCTAATTTGCTATGAACTTAAAAGGGGCAGGGGGAGGAGAGGCTTGTTAGAAGTGTGTGCAAACTAAAAGTAAATAGGTTTTCAATGAGAGTCTGAGTAATGTACACAAGCTTATGTGCATGGTTTTCTGGCATTGTTATTGGCTGCTAAGAGGCCTTTGTTCAGGAACAAAAAAGACAGGTGAGGTTTCCAGATGGCTGAGTTATTGCTGTATTTGAACAAAATGAACTAAACTAAGCAGCAGCAAAAGTTGAAAACAAATTAACTGGCTCAATAACTTTTATGTTCTTCCTGTTATTATGTCCAGAAGACAAACTTGTTCTGACTGATAATATGACTAGGCATTACTGGTATTGTTGGGGCATATGGGTGTGTGATTGTCGATGTATATGTTTATCTTTGTTCCCTTCCTTGTCTTCCTATTATTACCCTCCACCCCACCCCAGCTCATCAGTCACCAAAGGTTCTGCCCAGGCTGAAGGTCAGTTAACTTTTAAAATGTCCCTTTCTTCAGGATTTCATGCCAAGAAAGATAGCCTTGCACATAAAAGACACAGACTGTTCTTTAGCGTTTCATCTTTCCTTCGTATGCTTTGTTCTCAGAATTTTTTTTAACTTATATTAGCAAACTTCCTGCTTTTTATGAAGCAGGAAGTTTACTCTGACATCAAGATCCCTGACACTTGATCATTTTAAGGAACTGCAACAGTGCCGCCTCACCAAGGTCTTTACCCAAAGGTTCAAGAACCAAGAATTCCCCTGTTTCTCCCTAAGGCAAACCTTCCAGAGCTATCCCCTCATAGCCAATGTACCTATGTAAAATCTGTGTTGTTGTTGTTATTATTCAGTCATGTTCAACTCTTCATGACCCCATTTGGGATTTTCTTGGCAAAGATACTGGA
>CM053596.1:226809165-226821791 GCA_028646575.1 Pseudocheirus occidentalis | reverse complement strand
AAATGACAAGTGCTGGAGAGGATGTGGAAAAATTGAAACTCTAATGCATTGTTGTTGGAGCTGTGAACTGATACAACCATTCTGGAGAGCAATCTGGAACTATGCCCAAAGGGCTATAAATAATTGCATATCCTTTGACCCAGTAATACCACTTTTGGGGTTGTATCCCAAAGAGATTGTAGAAGTGGGAAAAGGACCCATATGTACAAAAATATTTATTGCAGCTCTTTTTGTGGTGGCAAAAACCTGGAAATTTAGAGAATGCCCATCAATTGGGGAATGGCTGAACAAGTTGTGGTATATGAATGTAATGTAATACTATTGTGTTATAAGAAATGGGAAGGAGTGAGTGGCTAGGTAGTGCTTTGAATAGAGCACCAGCCCTGAAGTCAGGAGGACCTGAGTTCAAATCCAGCCTCAGACACTTGACACACTTACTAGCTGTGTGACTTTGGGCAAGTCACTTAACTCCAACTGCCATCCAAAAAACAACAAAAAAAGAAGAAATGGGAAGGAGATGGACTTCATAATTACCTGGAGAGGCTTATACAAATTGAGCTAAGTGAGAAGAGCAGAACCAGGAAAAATTTGTACACAGTCATAGACACATCATATGTGTGATGACCAGTCTTGATAAACTGGACTCTTCTCAGCAATGCAACTTGTAGCAACTCTACAAGTCTCAAAATGTAAGGAGATCTTTACATTCAGAAAAAGATCTAGAAAGCCCAGAGTTTAAATGGAGACTGAAGCATTACATGCTATTGTTCTTTTCCATGTTTGGTTTTGTCTCTTTTTTTCCCATTATTCACTCCATTGGTTACAATGCTTCTATACAACCAGACTACTGTACATTGTGAAAGTGTTTGCAGATCCCATACATGATTGTACTTCACTATGAGGGGGGGGAGAGAAGAGAGGGGAGGAAATCTCAAACTGAAGTGATTCTGGAACTGAATCTTGTAAACTAAAAGTAAATAAACAAGTCAATTAAAAAATAATACTAGCCTAGTTTGTACTCAAAGACACATCTCTCTGTGCTTTTCCCTTGCATTGAAAGTAAAAAAAATCTGATTAGAAATTGTGTCTCAGAGTTTTTCTTTCAGGTACACCAACAAAATCTATGACTCTGTGATCTAGGTGGACTTTTAGCTTCAAGTAAGTTCCAAAACAGAGAAAAAACATAAGTATAAGAAAGTAGGGGGAAATGGGTTAAGAAGGTGGGATACTAAAAGGTAGGGCAGATAGAGGAGGAGGTGGTCAGAAACAAACACTTTTGAAAAGGGCCAGGGTCAAAGGAGAAAATAGAATAAATTAGGGGAGGGATACGGTGGAGGGAAATATAGTTAGTCTTTTACAATATGACTATTATGGAAATGTTTTGTATAACTACACATGTATAACCTATTGCTTGTCTTCTCAATGTGGTCTAAAACCATGCATGAGCAGCTTTCCAGAAGAATGCTACTGTGAACAGCTTTTAAGGTTCTGATTACACAATATAATGAACACTCTATTTATTCCATAACAAAGCAAAGCAAAACATTCATAGCAAATCAAAGTACAGCATTCATGATATTACAACTTATCACAGAAAATAAAAATATAGCATTCACAACAACTTATCACAGAAAAAATGGGCGCATAGTTTCCGCTACTGTGGTCACAAAGTTTTGAACAAAGAACAATCATTCAGCAACCAAGCATTCACAAAATCCTTAATTCAATCACAAAGTATAATAGTAAAAGTTTTCCACTCATGGGGCACACTAGCTTACAAATCAATTACTTATTTAGTCATCAGTCACTAAGTCCAATCATTTAGTCAATCAATCATCCTTCATTATTCACTATTCAATCATTAGAAACTATACAGACCCCCCACCCCTAGGTCACTAGTAAATTTACAATCTCAGTCAGTACACAGTATCTAAGTAAAGTCTTCTTTCAGCTTGATTCAGCTTGATTGGTCCCTCAGATTCCCTGGATCCCCTTCCATGGTCCCAGATCCTACCTGGATTCACCAAACTGTCACCTGGGTTCAAAGGCAGACAGCTTCCAGGTCCTTGTTCAATTCTTTGTGCAGTTCCTGCTCCACATTGGAGCTGACAGTGTCCAGTCCATCTCAAATCCTTCACAGTCTCTGTTCCCAGGAAGACAAGGCTTAACAAAGCCACAAACAGATGCAGTCAAAGTGCCAGTATCATGATCATGCTTCCTCAGTCTTTGGCAGCTCCAGCTGGCCCTCAGAAATCCTTAGCAGCCTCAGCAACTCTGGCTGCCCAGCAGACTCATCAGAAGTTTCAGCTGGTTCCCAAAATCAAGATTATTCCATCCAGGTTTTCAAAATCAAAACCATTCTCTCAAACCTGGGAGGGGCTTTCCTCTTCAGCCTCTTCGACGCCTGTCCAAGAAAATCTCCACCTCCCTCTTTGGAGTTTTTCTTTTCTTTTCTTTTCTTTTCTCCTTTCTTTTCTTTTCTTTTCTTTTTTCTTTTCTTTTCTTTTCTCTTCTTTTCTTTTCTTTTCTCAGGGGAGAGGAGCTTTTCTTATATACACACAGCCCCTTCCAATTAAGTCAGCAACAGGAGACAGGAGTTCACACCTTCTGTTTCCCCCAACAGGGCTTGATCAATTACTAAGTGCTAAGTACCTGCTACCTTTGCCAACACAAAGGGATCTTCAAATTCAAATTACATTACCATTACATGTGGGTGGGTGAGGAAGGAAGAAGGGAGAGAATCTGAAACTCAAAGTGTAAAAAAATGTTAAAAATTGTTTTTACATGCAACTGGAAAATAAGTTATACAGGCAATGGGGTATAGAAATCCATCTTGTCCTATGAGAAAGTAAGCAGGAAAGGTTTAAGGGGGGGTATAAGGGGATAGAAGGGAGGGCACACTGGGGGAAAGGGTAATCAGAATGCATGCCATCTTGGGATGTGGGGTAAGGGAGAGATGGGGAGAAAATTTGGAATTCAAAATCTTGTGGAAGTAAATGTTAAAAACTAAAAATAAATAAATGCATTCTGGCAAAAAAAAGAAAAGAGGATAAGGAAAAAGGGAAAAGGTTTCATTACCTAAATATTTTTAAAATAAATTTTTATAGGAATGTTTTGTTGTTTATCATCTACATTTCCTAGTGGATGCCACTGTCTTAACCCTCACAGAGAGACATCCTTTATCACAAAGAATAAAAAAGAGGTGAAGAAAAAAACCCCATAAGTATAAGAAAAGATAACTAATGATACAAGGAAGTGTATGATGAGTGTTAAATGGGCGATCCAAACAGTAAGTACATTTAAAGGCTGGAGAAAGGAGAAACCAGTGTTAGCTTAGATGATCAGGAAGGCTTTCTGGAGATGATGGGACTTGATGTAGACCTTGAGAATGTCAGCGTTACCGGGGGGAGTATAGTTATTCCTTCCACATCTTGACTTGCCCCATTGTGATTTTGATATATCATGAATCAGCATAAGGAATTAAATGGGGATTTGGGGGAGATTTGTGGAAGTTGCAGGTGATATACAAAGGCTGGCAGACAACATGGAAACAGTTTAGAAACTCAGAAATGCATAAAATATGTATTTTGTTTTATAATGTTGTATGGGACAGAGACCACTACTAAAAAATTAATACAAGGACTTAGATACCTGAAAGCAGAAATTAGTTTATTGCTTTCTTATGAGGAAGGGTACTGCCCCCCCCCCCCCCCGCCCCGCACCGCCCTTGTAGCAATAATGGCACTGGCCAGGAAAGTACAAATTGATTCCCAAAAGCAAGGTACTTTTATACCCTAAAGGGAGCCCCCCCATCCCCTTCCCCTTATTCCATTGGTTGGGCTTCAGGGGGCACAATATATTGGCATGAATCTTCCCCAGCAACAAAGAACAAAGGACAAGAAAAGGCAGGAGTCTGTAAGTGGGAAGTTTTGCAAGAGTTTGCAAGAGTGCACAGTTTAGGTTCTGTTGCAAAGCGTGGCTAACTACAGATGTTATTCTGTAAGGGAATAAACTGTATTTAAATAATACAAAAATTATTAACCCTTTTGGGAAGGCTTCACTTCTAAGAAATCATTCCTCACAATGTCAACCCAGATTTTATAATAAGGTATTATAAACACCTCCACAAAAGAAAAGGAAAAAAAATCCAGACTTCTTCTCTGATACAAAGGGAGAATCAAAAAAATTTTTATTTAACATACAAACATATTCAAGATACATACAAAATAAATGCAAGGTAATTTTGGATGGAGTGTTAGTAGCTTGGAGAAATCATATTTCATGTAAAAGGTAGTATCTGAACTGAACTTTCAAGGAAATTAAGGATTCTAAGAGGCAGAGATAAGGAGGGAGTGAATTCCAGGCAGAGGGAACAAACTCTGCAAAGGCATGGTGATAGGAGAATGTCCTCTGGGAGAAATCACAATAAGCCCATGTCAGTGAAGAACCTGGGAGAGGACATTCTAAGTGAAGAACATTTTAGTAAATATGTTCTCATCATTTTTAGAAGACAATAAGTCTAACCCTCTGGCAAAAGTAAAGGGCGCTCCTGAGAAGGGGTGTGAGGTAAGTCTGGAAAGACAGGTTGGACCAGAATCATGAAGGGCCTAGACAGGGGTAGAGAACCTGCCACCTCAAAGATACATGGGACCCTCTAGGTTCTCAAGTGTAGTTCTCTGACTGAATCCAAACTTCACAGCACAAATCACTTCAATAAAAGGATTTGTTCTGTAAAATTGGGACTCAGTCAGAAGGCTGCATCCAAGGATCTATAAGGCCACATGTGGCCTCAAGGCAACAGGTTTCCCGCCCCTGGCCTAGAATATTTAGGTCTCTGAGCTTAGACAAGCACCTGTACTATCCATGTTCTGGTCATGAAGTCCTGCTATGAAGCCCTCACTGTCAGTGCTGCAGTTCACTGAGTATTTATATAAGTATTGAGATTCATCCATACTAAAATGGGTCTCCTACAGGGGAGGGAGGGGTCACATATGTATCTAGTTTCCCTCCTCCAGTGAAAGAAAGCTTTTTACTTATACACTTTGTTAGCTCTTTGGTTTTATTTTGTTTTGTTTTGTTATATTTTTAGAGTCAACTGTGGTTTTGATAACCTGCTTAAGTCTTCTGTTTTGTTTTGTTTTTTGTTTTTTTTTTTAAGAGTTAACTGTAGTTGCAGAGCTGCTGTGACTTTTTGGTCAGGGTTAACACTGTTAACAATGTAGATTAAATTTACAAGTTATTATATACAGACAGTTCTTGCACACCTCTAGTAAAGAGTTTTTTACATAATGCGATTTGCCCACTGATGATGTGGGGAAGGGAGTGAGGCAGCAAGGAGGCCAAGGTGTGGGGGAAGTGGCACAGTTTAAGGACATATGGGGGCTGGGGACAGAGGAATCACAGGCAGAGGAGGACTCTGCCAGGCCAACCACATTTAGGCTAGCACTTAAAAGAAGAATTAGGAGAAGACACAAGGACCATCTACATTGGTAAAGGAAATTTCCTCAAAAGGAGTTTCCCATACCTATGAAATCACAGGCAAGATCTCAAATCAAATACAGTCACCTCTCTCCCCTCAAAAATTGGCACAAAATATTCTCTTGGACATGTGCTTATGAGGATTGGTCAGTAGCTTGAGTTGAGTGCTGCCTGGTAGGCAATTCATATAATGAGCTCAGTCAATTAAACCACCTTGCTGGATAATTAGAATAGTGGCAAGGTGTCTATCACAAGCTTAAGGAAGGCTACCACACAGTGTGATACAAAGGATGGTATGAGAAGTGGAAAGGGCAAGGAAGAGATCCCTTTTACTTGGAGAGATGGGGCAGGAAGGGATGAACTGCTTCATAACCTGAATTAGACCTTGAAGGAATGGAAACAGTTCAAGTCATGAAGAAGTGAAGAGAGTTGGTGGCCCCAAAAGCAGTCACAAAATTGTACAGTTAGTCACACCAGTAGCAACAGAAGGAGTACAGTAGACCACTGGAATGTATGAAAATATATATTTTTTTATCTAGGGATTGTAAGTAAAATTGGGATATTTGTTTTGGGAAATTCTGGGACATTAACAAAACTTCAATTTATTGTGATTAGCATATTTAAGTATATATGATGGCTACAGATTTTGCTTGTCTTTAAATGATACTTTTCTGACAAATTTTGGTTATAATTTTGAAAGTTGAGGAGTTGGCTTTAGTTTACCAGGCTGTCCACTAGAGAGATTGTTCCAAAATTTCTGCATAGGGATTTGAGCCAAAGGAAGTATAACACTATTGAAGAGATGGCTCAAAGACATTGGAATTAATTGCTTGAACCTAGGAAAGTATAGAGGGTGGTGCCAACACAGCCAGGGGTAAGCATTCCCATTATAGAGTCCATCTTCCCATCCCCTCTCTTTTTCCATCAAGATTCAGCTCAAGAGTCACCTACACAAAACCTTTCCTGATTCCTCTCAGCTGCTAATGCCCTCCCTTCCTAAACTACCTGGTAGTAATTTTGTATACTTTATGTATATCTCTCTTTCTGTGTGTCTCTCTGTGCCTCAGTTTTTGTCTCTCTCCTCCCTTCCCCCCCCACCTTGTTGATATACTTACTTATATTGGGATAATATTTAAAATATTTAACAATATTACTGATATTTAATTGAGGTAATATTACATACAATGAGATAATATTTGCAAAGCACTTAGTACAGTGTCTGGATCTTAGTAGTAGACCTTATGTAAATGTTTCCTCTCTTCTTCTCCTTTCCTTCCCTCATTCTTTCCCTTCCCGATATATTTATACTTTCTCTCCATTAAAGTATTCAATTCCTTAAGGACAGGGATCTTTGTTCTTTGTAGTTCATCACTAAATTATAATGCCAGGCACAGAGGAGTGTGTCTTCATAAATACTTGACAAGTATTTACTTGTCAAGGTCAAAGGATATGAACAAGCAGTTTTCAGATGAAGAATTCAAAAATATCTATAGGCATATGAAAAAGTGCTTTAAATCACTTTTGATCAGAGAAGTGCAAATTGAAACAACTCTGAGGTACCATGTCACATTTATTAGATTGGAAAGGAATTATTATATAGAAAGGAAAATGATAGATGTTGGTGAGAATGTGGGAAAATTGGGACATTAATGCACTGTTGGTGGAGTTGTGAACTGACCAACCATTCTGGAGAACTATTTGGAACTATGCCCAAAGGGAGAACTAAACTGTGCCTACCCTTTGATCCAGTAATACCACTACTAGGTGTGTATTCCAAAGGGATCATAAAAAAAGGAAGGTACCTATGTGTGCAAAAAATATTTTTAGGAGCCCTTTTAAAAAATAATTTTAGTTTTCAACATTCACTTCCATAAGATTTTAAGTTTTAAATTTTCTCCTTCTTACTCTCTTCCCCCTCCCCAAGACGACATGCAATCTGATATAGGCTGTACTTGTAATTCATATTAAACATATTTACACATTAGTCATGATGTAAGGAAGAATTTTTTTGTACCAAATAGTGTCAGTATTTTGTACTGCAATCACTTCCTCTACTCACAAGCACCAAAGTGGTCAGGGAAATTTTCAATATTGCTATAGTTACCCAGCTGATCTTGCTGGGAGCTCAGTCATCAATGTGCAGTGTGGCTCCTTCATGAAGAAATTTCCCTTGTCATTTCAACTTTTTTCCCTAGCCTTAGGCCTCAATATCTCTAAACATATAACATACTGATTGATACTAAAACAAACTACAAAACAGTGAAAAATACCAAATTTATCACTTTTAGCCAGTTGGGAGTCTCTGGACAAAGAGCTGCCAGGTCCATAGAATTCCCAGAACAGCTCGTATCAAGCTACAGTTCACAGAGTGGGCCCCCGGTCCCAGGTGATCTGCTTCCTCATGTTAAGAAGAAGGTGAGGAAAACCATGTTGTTACCCAGGCTCTTAGGGTTAGCACAGTCTCCCTTGCTATCAGATGCACTTAGAAGGGTGAAATTAGCTTATTTTCTCAGCAGTAGCTACTTCAAAGATGCGAGAGGAAGGGTTTATACTGGCATAATATAATAAGGCTTATCATCTACAACACACAAGGTTAGGAGGCCACCAAAACTGACATGAACCGTTAAGCACAAATAGATTTTATTTTTCTCGCAAATAGTTAGATTCTATGACTTAACTCAGAAGTCATCGAGGATAGGACAGCTTTCCATGTAAACAACTTCCTACAATGGCTTAAAGGGTCCCTCACCTTTATTTAGTTGACCATGGAAGTCTTTTGAAGAGAAGAGATACTAGTCCCACACTAGCTTTCCAAGAGGCATAGGAATATGTGTAAAGGGTACCATTAAACTTTTATTTGAATAATATTTTATTTTTTCCAATTACTTGTAAAAACAATTTATAACATTCACTTTAAAATATTTTGAGTCCCAAATTCTCCTTCCTTCTCATTGAGAAGGCAAGTAATAGATTAGGCATATGTAATCATGCAAAATACATTTCCATATTACTCATATTGTAAAGAAATCATAGACAAAAAACATGAAAAAAGAAAAGACAGTGAAAAATAGTATGCTTCAATTTGTATTCAGACACCATTAGTTCTTTCTCTAGAGGTAGATAGCGTTTTTCATCATGAGTCCTTTGAAATTGTATTGCTGATTGATTACTGTATTGTTGAGAATAGATAAGTCACTCACAGTGGATCATTGTACACTATTGCTAGTGTGTATGATGTTCTCCAGATTGTAGTTACTTCACTCTACATCAGTTCATGCGAGTCTTCCCAGGTTTTTCTAAAATCATCCTGCTTGTCATTTCTGATATCACAATAGTATTCTATCACAATCATATACCACAATTTGTTCAGCCATTTCCCAATTGATTAACATCCCCTCAATTTCTAATTCTTTGCCACCACAAAAAGAGCTAATATAAATATTTTTGTACAAATATATTCTTTCTCCTTTTTAATGATCTCTTTGGATTATAGACCTAATAGTAGTATTGATGGATCAAAGAGCATGCAGTTTTATAGCTCGTTGGACATAGTTCCAAATTGCTCTCCAGAATGGTTGAATCAGTTTACAACTTCACTAAGTATATTAGTGACCCGATTTTCTGACATTCCTTTCAACATGTATCATTTTCCTATTCTGACATACTATCTAGTCTGATAGGTATGAGGTGTTAGCTCAGAGTGATTTAGAGTATTTTTTTCATTTGACTACAGATAACTTTGATTTTTTTAATGTGAAAATTACTTGTTTATATCCTTTAACTATTTATCAATTGGGGAATGACTTCTATTCTTATAAACTTGACTCAGTTTTCTATATATTTGAGAAAAGAGACCTTCATCAGAGATACTTGATATAAAAATTGTTTCCTAGCTTTCTGCTTTCTTTTTAATCTTGGTTGCATTGACTTTGTTTCTTTTTTTATTCATAGATCTGACAGGTATATTCCATACTCTCCTAATTTGCTTATGGTATTGAAGTGGTCAAGAACTAGTTGGATGTCAACTAGTTATAATAATTAATTATAGAAAAGTAATTGTTTATACCTGGATACCAATTAGTTTTGGTTACAGATTGTATCTGGATATCAATTTAGTTTTAGTTACTGATTATGTTGTTAGCAACCCAAAATGGCATAAAAGACCTTGTACTTCTGTGTTACTTTGCTGTTTCTTTAATTGGCTTGGGACAGCCAACAATTGACTAAATTAAAGCTCCTTAAAACTTTTCATTCAGACTCTGTGGTCACTTTGTTAAAACTTGCCATTTTAGTATCCTTACCGTTTATGTCTAAGTCATGTACCAATTTTGACTTAATCTTGGTATACAGTGTAAAATGTTGCTCTATAACTAGTTTCTGCCATAACTGCT
The DNA here is from genome assembly GCA_028646575.1 of Pseudocheirus occidentalis. NCBI lineage: Eukaryota > Metazoa > Chordata > Mammalia > Diprotodontia > Pseudocheiridae > Pseudocheirus > Pseudocheirus occidentalis. The sequence goes on along the minus strand of CM053596.1, from coordinate 226,811,922 downwards.
TTCCAGTTGTTTTTTTTTAGCAGTTTTTGTAAAATAGTGAATTCTTGTCCCAAAATACCATTAAACTTGTGAAGAAAAACGTATTACACTAATAATCTGTTCTGAGATTTAGCCTTAAGTATTCTAGAAGTAATGCCATTTTAGTAATATGTTATTTTAAAATATATCATATGTGGTATAAATATATAATATATAAATATATCATACTATTATATTATTCTATACCCAAGTTATTTATAGGACACACACACACAGATGCAGAGAGACACACAGAGAGACAGAGATCCAAATTGTCATTGTCTCTCATGACCTCAATATGAATCTTCCTCAAAATAATTTGATGTAATATTTATAGGAATTTTAGACAAGAAAAAGATAATTTTTTAAAATGTAGTTTTGGGTTAGCATCCTAGAACAACCACAGCTCAGTTCCTTTGTGGACTATCTTCCTTAAACGACTAAAAAGATTTCCTTTTTGTGACCATTACCTTAACCTTGAATACAAAAAAGATCAGGGCCCTAAGATAGGTTATGGTGCAAATCATAAATTCACTTGCATTCTGGAAAGCTGACACTTGTATTTACATAATTTCTAAGGACCAAACATGTCCTTATACACTTTATAATAAGGGTTATGACAATCTCAAGGCAGATACTATGAAATAAATCATGGCAGTTACAGTTTAATAAGCCTTGCAACAATCTTCCCTCATGGCTGAGCACTCTGCCCAGAGAAGAGAGAGTATCCAGAGAAGGTGACTGACAGAGTCAAAGATAGGAGATAGGTCCAGAAAGATGAATATTGAGAAAAGGTCATCAGGTTTGGTAATTAAGGGATTATTGCTAACTTTGAAGAGAACAGTTTCAGTTTAATGATGAGTCTGGAAACTAGATTGCAATGGGTTTAGAATCGAGTGATAGAAGAAGTGGTGTAGGTGCTAAGTGTCGATGAAGTTGGGGATAACTAGGAAGTTTGAGGAAAAGATCCAGACAGTGAGAAGAAAGGTAAAGCTACTGATTTGCCAGTTTGCTGAGAATTTTGTGCATACATACAGTGTGATGCCCAGCTTGAGGACCCAAGCTCTTGGATATAGATACAGATAATGGATAATGCTTAGATGCAGGATGACCCTGGGCTATGAAAATTTGCTGATGATGGGAATAATAATGGTCTCCTGTAGGAGGATTCAGAGTGAAGGAAACAATTTCTTTTCAATTAAAAATATGTTTCGTGGAATAAGGGGAGTAAAAAACAATAGTCAGATAAAAGAGAGAAGGGAGCATTTGGGGATACTTTTGTTCACAAGCTTCAAATAAGATAAAAACCTTGATAAAAGAGACATCAAAATCCTTCTGAAAAGCAATTTGAAATTATACAAAAAATAAAGTGATTAAAATGTCTATACTCTTTGACTCAGAATTTCTACTTGGGCAGAAGGAGAGGCTCTATATAGACCCGAATATTTACTATCACTTTTCGTGATAGTAAAGAAAAAGCAGGTCTCCATTAACTGGGGAACAGCTAAACAAATTGTGGTATGTGGACCTGATGTAGTATTATTACTGTGCCATAAGAAATGATGATCACAATAAATATAGAGACTTGGGAAGCCTTATTTGAACTGATACAAGGTGAGTTAAGCAGAAACTTGAAAACAATATACACAATGACTGCAGTAATGTAAATGGATAGAACAATCAATAAAATAATCGATAAATATGAAGCACCTACTTCATGCTAGGCATTGTACTAAGTGCTGAATAATAACAAAACAACTGAAACTAAATGCTACAAAATTATAATGATAATGACCAAAGTTGCTCTAAAAGAAAAGAGATGGGGACTGATCAGTGTTGTATATAATGTCAGTTTTTTTTATATGTAGGTTAGTTTTTTGGAACTTTTTTCTTCCTCCTTTAAAAATATTCTTTAATACAAGGAATAGCTTTCTAGGAAGGATGAGAGAGAAGAATACAGCAGAAATGTAAATGATAAAAAAGGACAATAAAATGTATATTAAAATAAAAATTTTAAATAAATTAAAAAAATTTTCCTAAAGGAAAAAAAAAACAACACTCTGTATGGCATATGGAGGGAAATGCTACTAATTCTAATGCATAACAACAAGGAAACTGGAGAAAATTTATCCCTTTGTAATGGGGAGGCAGCCCCAGCATACTCATATTCTGAGGAGGGGGAATCCTTCTGATTTTTCCCTGTCATGCAGAAACCAACCCTTTCTTTCCCTAGCCCTCTCCTCAGTTTTAGAGATAACTATTAATCTTAGCTTAAGTCCTGTAGAGAATGTCTGAGGCTGTCTTAGTTCTTTTTCTCTCAAAAAAAGTTCCCTTCAATCCTCTCTGAATCCTTCTTCAGTCATAGTTCCTTAGCCTTCCTTCTCCTCTGGGTCTAATAACACTGACAGCGACCATACCTTTTTATTCCAGTGCCTTCCCTTGGCTAACTATTTTTTATTTTTCCTGCACACAGCTTGCTTTTTACATGTTTGTTTGCTTGGAGTGTCCACCATTAGAATATAAACTCCCTGAGGACAGGGGAATTCTTTTTTTTTTAATTTTAATTTATTTTCTTGATTACATCATTCATTTCCAGTTTTGAGTTACAAATTTTCTCCCCTTCTTTCCCCTACTCCCAAGCCCAAAACAGTGATCCCACCGTAAGGCCCCTCTCACAATCTGTTCCCTTTTACTCCCTCCTCCAACGCCCCTCTAACTTTCTAGTAGGGCAGGGAGGGT
>CM053596.1:226761120-226801694 GCA_028646575.1 Pseudocheirus occidentalis | reverse complement strand
AAAAAAAAAACATACCAGAACTTAGCCCATGTGTTTGCTCCTTCAGAAACTTAAGAGACTAAAATTTTATTCCAACAATGGTGCCACTTTCAAAACATTTCTGGAATTTTGAAATTACCTTCACAGACCATTTTCCAGATCTACATTAAGAAAACTGGTCTCATTTTATAGTTATACCACTGTGACCAAAAGGAAAAAGAAAGGAGATAATACACAAGCACTACCCTCCTTATAATCAGATCTATTCTGCTTCATGTTAGTCTATCTTTTCAAAGTCCAAAAGAAAGCACTGGTATTTATTACAGGAATTGCAACACAAGATGCTAAATAACTATAGTAAAGGAAAAATATGGTAAATGATATGTTCAGTCCTGTCAAACTTTTCATGATTCCATTTGGGGTTTTCGTAGAATAGGTAGTAGAGTAGTTTGCCATTTCCTTTTCCAACTCATTTTACAGATGAGGAAATTGAGGCAAACAGGGTTAAGTAATTTGCCCAAGATCATACAGCTAGTAAGTGTCTGAGGCCAGATTTGAACTCAGGTCTTCCAGACTCCAGGCGCAGTACTTTATCTAGTGAGCTACCTAGCTTCTTACATTTTTACTTCCCTCTATTTACTCTCCAACCCAGATGCTGATATTCTTGCTACTCCTCACACAGGACACTGTACCTCTTTACTGGCAGTAAACCAAAATGTTCTTTCTCATCTCCGCCATACTGCTTTAGCTTTCTTTAAAACTTGGCTCAAATCCTGCCTTCTACAAGAGTCTTTTCCTGGTCCCACTAACCTCCACTACTACTTTTCCTCTGAAAATATTTATAATTTACCATCTAAATATCTTATGTGTACATAGTTGTTTGCATCTCCCTAATTAGAATCTGAACTCCTTGAAGGCAGTGATCATTTCTACCTTTCTTTGTTAGCACAAAGCCATAGTAAAGTTGAATTGAAAAAATAATATCAGGTATCCAAATTTGTATTTCTCTGTGTGTCCCACACAGTGATATATATGTACATACCTATATAACATGTCTGTCATATGGAGATATAGAGATATAGATACAGTTACACACACACATGTGTGTGTAGTAAGAGTTTTAAGAAATGCTTGCTGACATGACATCTGGGGAAGATCAAAGAATGCCAAGCAGATAACATGGTCTTTTTGTGGTAGACAGCCCAATTTGGACAATGAAGAACTACTAATTAAAATTGGGAAATATCATGATTGATGCTACAGTTTATGAAAATTAATCTGGCAACAGACTAATCTAGGCCAGACTGAGAAAGAGGTCGCTATTGTAACAATACAGAAGAAAGGTGTTAATCTGAATTAGGGTGGTGATTGTGGGAACAGTAAAAAGGATGTCAGATATATTATAGACAGGGTGGAACAGATGAAAAAGTACTGGGCTTGGAATTCAACTTGGACTCAACTACCCTCTATGATACTGTACATATGGCCCCAGACAATTCACTACCTACTGAGTCAACCTATCTCAAAGAGTCACAAGGAAAAAGACTTTATAAAACCTAAAGTACTGTATAAATATAGGTTATTAGTGCTGCAGAATCTGCAGTACAGAACAAATTATTGCACTTAGCGGGAGGGAGGAGTCAAGTGATTGCAAAGTTTTATGACTGGTCCAATTAACTAAACTAGAAAAGAAGAAGAAGCAGTTTGAAAAAGATTAATTTTGGCTTATCATTTCTCAAATCTGTATTATTATCTTTTTTAAAAAACACTCTTAAAGACATGTGCTATTTCCATCTTACTATCTGGAATGTCAGGAAGGTCTATAACTCTAGCTCCAGCCCTTCTCTAAATAAGGTCGTTTCTATTCAAGTTGTTACAATTGAATGAGTTGTTCCATTTCCACATTTTGAATAGCTGGTGTTCTCCTTCACTCCTCTGGCTATCTTTCAGGTTGTGACGGTACACCTAAGTTACTTCAGTATGTTAAACTAGCACTACAATTACTAGTTTCCTCTATAGCAGCAATGCAGGGGGCTGACTCAGCCTCCTCTTTCACTATTTTTTTCCAGTTTTTGTCCTGGAATATTCTCCCTCCCTCTACACAGGAAACATAAGGAAACAATCACCACTGGTCTTTCAGCCTACTTAAATTGCTGGGTTCTGTGTCAATTATTCAGGTTTTCATTAAAATTTCTAAGTACAACTAATCCTACTGATCAGCTGTAAATAATTTGGAATCTCAGCACTCCAGGTGGAATAAAAACATTATTCTACAATGCATAAAAACTCTATAAATCAGTTTTTATGTTTCCATTTCTGTCATTATTCCCTCAAAAGAAGTCCCTAGTTTCATATCCCCAGAGTCATCTGCTCCTTCCAAAAAGCAAGTCAAACCCATTCTAAGTATGCCCTATAATTTGTGAGCAAGTTTACTAGCTCCTCATTAAAACAAGTAATATACAATATACTTATAATACACAAACTTTAAAAAAAAACCAAAATTGTTTATTAGTGATCTAACCATCACTGGTTTTGGAACAAGAATAAGCATTTATTTATTTATCCTCAAGTTAAGTCACTAAGAATTCCCAGATTGACCAGGCATAAGAAATAGAAAACCAAAACTGAAATGGTCCCTGCCCTCAAAGAGTTTACATTCTATCAAGGACAAAAACCATATGTATCCAAAATAGATACAAGGTAATTTGAGGAAGAGGGAAACAGGATAAGGCCTCTTGAAGAAGCTCTCAAGCTGAGCCTTGAGGGAAATTAGGAATTCTAAAATGTGAAACTGAGGAGAGATTATCTTCCAGGCACAGGTAATAGTCAATGCATAGGCATGAATGAAGATAGGAGATGGAGTATCTCATGTGAGGGACAGTAAGAATAGTATGGCTAAAGCATCATGTCTGAAAGGAAGTAATGTGAAATAAATCAGGAAAGTAAGTTGGGGCTAGGTTGTCTAAAGCTTTAAATACTAAAGAGTTTATAGTTGAGCCTCAAAGTGGCTGGAAGCCACTGGAGTTTATTTATTAGGAGAGTGACAGACCTCAACTTTAGGAAAATCATTTTGGCAGCTGTGTGGAAGATGGACTGAAGTGCAGAGACCTGAATCAGGGAGACAAATTAGGTGGCCACTGCAGGAGTCCAGATGAGAAGTGATGAGGGCCCGAATTAAGGTGGTGGCTCTGTGAGAAGAAAGAAGGGGATATATGAGAGAGATGTGAAGGCAGAAATGGCAAGATGTGGGAAGTAAGTGGTCATGTAGGGTGAGAGTGAGGAGTCAAGGATCACACCAAGACTGTAAGCATGGATGACTCAAATCATGATCTTTAGCATATTTCACTCAATGTTTCCTTCAACAATGAAAAAGAAGCTTGGTAATGAATGATCAGAGTATACCATTTTAAATAATTTGATTAAAATACTTGAAAATATGGTAATGTAGAATTTGCATTCAAAAATATTTAATAAACCTTATGCTATCTAAGCTGATTTCATGTGGTAAATTGTTTTGAATATTTGTTTTTATTATTTTGCATTATTTTAAAAAACGCAAAAAAAGTATAGTGGATAGAAAGCTCTTCTGTCCTTTAGTCAGAAAGACATAGGCTCAAGTCTCACCTATGATATACAATGACTGTGTGACCCTGGGCAAGTCATTGAACCCTTCAGCGTCCCAAGCAACTTTCCAAGACTATAAACTGCAGAAGTGTTGATTTGCACTGGAGTCTTTCGTTTACCAATGAAATCACAATTCCACATAAAAGCACATAAGTTAAAAACTTGAAGACCTAATAGGATTGCTTTTTTCAGTTCAGCTTATTTGCATTCAGCTCCAGAGCCATGGCAACAATGAACCCAACAAATGAAGGACAAAACATTTCAGCTAGCTAATAGGGAACTAAAAATGTATTATGAAATAAATGAGAAAAAGTAAAAATTCAGAAATCTTTTTTGTACTCTCTACAACTAATTTTCAATTCCAAATCCAAAGACTTAGCACATTTACCTTTTCAAAGTTGTAAATCAGATGTCTAGACAGACTCTGGTTTCCAAATAAATGACACCATAGCTGACCTACCAGGGCTGGGCTTACTCACTTACTTCCTGGTTTCTTACTGTCGTCAACTCTTCCTGATGGCCTTCATTCCTCTTCATGGTGCCTGGCACAGAGTAAGCACTTAATACATGTTTACTGATTGACTACCATTCATTGCCTTCAAGGAAGAAAGGAAATTTTTTGCTCTCCTATTCTTCTGCCTAAAAATGACAAGGAAACTTTGCTATTCTAACAGTTGTACAAGTTAGTAGTACTAGGAAAAAGAAAATAGTTAAAAAATAACAAAAGAGGAAATAAAATGTAAAGGCCCTAAGTTAAACCTAGTCCTAAATGCAAATATACAGGAACTTTCCATTTTCTTAGTCACCTCTTTCTTGTCTAACTCCTTTCTTTAACGTTCTCTCCAAGAAGTCAGCTAGAAATATCAGAGACAGATGCTAGATCAAGTTCTAGGGCAGTCTAGGCATTTAGACAAGGTAGTTTAACTACTACTTCTGGAATCTACTTGCTCAAGGTGTAAGGATCCCTGCTTGGGACACAATCACTTCTTTCTATGGGCCTGACAGCATCCTCACCTGGGTTTTAAGCCTTCAGCCACCTCCTTGCCCTTCAATTTCACTGACTATGGGGTCTGTTAAAATACTGTCCCTGCCTCATGCCTCCTGGATCTATATGACTATAAGCCTCCTACATAAATATAGAACCCTCTTCTAAAGCTCTCAATGACTCAGGTAGCTGGAAATTCTCTTCTACCATATTCTTTGTGCTGGTTACTTTAAACTGAAGGAAATTTGCTAGCCAATTGTTACGGATAATTTTGTGCTCTGTAGTTAAGTTAGCTTCTCCAACAGCTATCCTCAACTAGCATACCTGGTTCCCCTCCTCTCTGAATCCCATGTGGTCCTGGATCATGTGGCTTATTAAGTTACTCCCAAAGATCTTTCCTTTGTCTCATGTGAAGACATGATTTCTGAAACGGCTCTACTCAGACTAATCTGTCCTATAAGCAATTGGACATGCAAGTCAGAGTTTCAGAAAGAGGTCAGGAGACAGGGTTGCAGTTACAGATTTGGAAACCATCCATACAGAAATGACAAAAAAATGCTGTAAGATGCCATCTAAAATATTATATTCAGTCCTAAGCCTTAAGTTCATATCATATGAGGATTGGTTGAAGGAACTGGGCATGATAAGCTTGGAAAAAAAGAAGACAAGGTGGGGAGAGGACCAATTTGCTAATAATAATACAGGTACTCCAAAGCAGGAGGAGTGGAGAAGGTAAAAAACACGTAGTATTTTCAAATATCTGTCATTTTCAAAGAGGGAACAATGGGCAGAAGATGCAAAGATGACAATTTAGGGGTAGTGTCTGAAAAAATTCCTTATAATTAAGAGTTGTCCCAAAATAGAATGGTTTTCTTCAAGAGCTGGTGGTTTCCATCTCCTTAAAGTTCTTCAAGCAAAGGTTGGATCACTACTTGTCTGATACACTCTAATCAGGATTCCTTTCAAGTATGAGTTAGGTGTACATGGTTGCCAAGATTTCTTCCAACTCTCAGATTCTGTGATTTTGAGATTCTGAGGACAGTGTTTTATTATAAAGGCTATCTTTAGGAATCCTGAAATTTCTGAGGACAATGGCAGGGAATTAGGTAAAGAAAACCAGGAACCTAATCCTAACATTAAAGAAGTTTAGACAGTGGCCCAAAGGTGCTCTGTTAAAATGTAACCTCCTTGAGAGTAGGGATTGTTTTGTTTATTGTAACTGTATTCTAAGCACTTATCACCATAGTGTCTAGCAAACAGTAAAGGCTTAATAAATGTTTGTTGCCTGACCACAACAAGGATGAGGTGAGAGGCTGGTATGATTTTATTGCCTGACTTCAAAGGAGAAAAGTTATTCTCAAAAGAATGCGAGGTCCTTGAAAGCAAGGATTATTTCCATTTTGTCTTTGTATTCCCAACACTACTGCTTGTTAATTAATTGATGACTGGGGCTCATCATCAAAGAATGGGCTACAAAATACAATGCTGTTGTCATTTGTTATTTTGATCTATATTCTTTGTGACTCCTTTTGGGATTTTCTTGGCAAAGATACTGGGGAGTTTTGCTATTTCCTTCTCCAGCTCATTTTACAAATGAGGAAACTGAGGTAAACAGGGTTAAGTGGCTTGCCCAGAGTGACATAAGTAGTGTCTGAAGCCACGTTTGAACTCAGGAGAAGGCATTGTGCCATCTAACTGCCCTCAGAAATAGCAAAGGAACAAGAATCATATCACTCTCTTCTCCAGACTTTATAAAAAGGAGAAAATAGAAATGGCTTCTAATGAAGAGAGATCTGTGCCATTCTGAAGCGAAAGCCAAATTTTAGTTAAAACAAAAAGGTGAAAGGAATGTTTAAAGAAAAGTTCAAGGGCAACAGGAAATTTGCTAATAATAAAAGACATGATCTAAAGGACAGAGTAGAATAACGTAGAGTAAGAACAAAGCAAAACAGAATGAATCTATGAATTAGAGATGATCTGAATATGATTGAAATTTCAGGAGGAAATAGTAGGCACATCAAAATAGACTCCAATAAGTATAATGGGAGGCAGGTGGTATGGCATGCTGGCAGGGAAGGGTGACTGCTCAACAGAAATTATGGACTGTTAAGGACCTAAAAGGTCCAAAGTTCTAAAGGGGATGCAGAATGCTAGTATCTTGGAGAGTGCCTCCAGTCCACCCCAGATTTAGTGACAATAATGGAAGGAGCCCAGAATTTAGGACCAGAAGACCAGAGCTCAAATCCCAAATCTGCTTAATCTGTGCCTCTGGACAAGTTATTTTACTTTTCTAAGGCACAGTGCTCTCCTCAGCAAAATACAGATATTTTCCTTTTATCCAAATAATTTTTAAAGTGCACAAACTTACAGGGATTTTTATTATAAGATTCTTTTCATAATTTTTAACACCTAATTACCTAGTAGCAGCACATGCAAACATAAGTTTTAAATACATGTATATATACATATATGTATGCACACAAAAGTACACATGTTTACATAAAGATAACCATATATAATATATATAAAAGATGAAATATTGTATAACGTTCTGTGTGGAATAAAAATGTGAACCATCTCACCCCAGTGATATGCTCTCTATATATGTCTCTACTCCATCTAATGGAGTTCTACACCATCAGTTTCCTTATTAAGCCTGCAGATATGGTACTGATTTTTAATTTAGACAACACTGTGTTACTGCTGGATCCCAATTTCCCAAAGTGCCAACTACCAGTACATTGCAATGTATTCTGTAACCTTCCTGAGCTAGATACTGACAGTGGTGGTGCCTCTCCTAGTCCTTTGAATTTATCCCCACTTCAGTGGTTTCCAGCTCTCTATTAGTTAGTTTTATTTAACATGAAGCTATGTTTTGGAGTATGAGGACCAGAATGGCAGAAGTTTGTAGGTATGTTTCATTTAATGCCCTCCACCAACACAGACAATAGTGCTTATCACCAGAGCCAAATCTCCTTGCTAGCAGTCTAGTTCAGCCCTGTGGATAAAATGCCAATCTACAAGCCAAGTAAAAGATCTTTTTCCCATAAAAAAAAGCTAGAACTCATAGAGGTAACTGAATACACTTTACCCTGATCAGGTCTGCAAATCTGTTGTTGTTTAAAAAATGTCTAAGTGTCTGTTTTAAAATCTCCACTCCAGGAATCAAAGGTCTATTATTTAGCCATTGGTACAGGACACGGTTATTTATCCTCCATTCAGATGAAATTTTTATAGACAATAGCCAGGAGGCTACCAGAAGTCAGGACCAAATGTTTGATGCTGCTGCACTCTACTCCAAATTCACCTTCTATGGAGCCATTCAGATGGCAGTCTTCTGGATGAGAGTCAGGCTTGATTCTATTCCCCACCATGTCACTAAGGAAACAGTGAGAAAGCCAACCTAGATCAACTGAAGCCAGTAGTTTCACCCCATGAACCACCTGTCCGATGTCTACTGCTACGACTACAGGCAGTAGATTCATTCCCCCACCTACCCATTTTATACAGGAAATATAGGAGTGTGATACTGGCTCTTTGGGAGAGGTACAGCTATCTGAGAGACTAAGGGTACTCTTCGGAACCACACCATTCTTAAGATGGAATACAAAACACAATAAAAGTATTTATTGCATCTACTTTCTGCCAACGTGTCAAGTTCAACCTATCCACATGAGATACAAATCTATGATCCTATCACATCCCTGTCATGATTTGTAGTGTAGAAACCCACAGGGATTCCAAGGTAAAGGTAATTATTCTCCTTCAACATTACTGAAATCTCCTAATCTTGAACTTGAAATTAGGTAGGAGTACATTTTTTTCAACTATCAATTAACAAGGATGCATATTTTGCCCCCATTAAAATGTAACCCTGCCCATCTGGTAACTTAACTCACTATTATTCAATACTTTACTAAGAGAGTCCAGGGTGTCAACCACTATGGCTAAATCGTCTATGCAGATTGGGATATTAACTTTCCTGCCTTACAATTTAAAGACTAGCCCCATCTTTCTCAGGGCATGATTATTAGTTTCAGAGTTAGGTTAAAAACTATGGAGTTAAGCAGATAACCCTGCCTTACTCCTGCCTGGATGGAAATGTTTGATGTAAGGCCATCCCTAGAAGGGAGAGAAGACATACCATCCCAATAGAGTTTTTGTATAATGCTAAGAGCCACTTCATGCAAACCAGATTTATCTCAGTGCCAGCCAGACTGAACTATATGACACCGAGGCAAATGGAATGGTCAGATCAAGCCAGGCTAGCCTACACATTTTCTTTCTGTGTTTAGCATCATACATGACAGACTACAGCAAGAAATTATGTTCAATGTAGCCATCATTGGCATGAACCCTTCTGACTGATATGTCCATTCCTCATATACTCTAATCATGAAATCTTTTTGACAAGATAAAGGCATAAATTCTACCCAAGGCACTGCTTAGGGATATGGAGGGTGGGTCTGTATTGCCTTTCTTATGAATTAAAATGGTGGTAGACAGTTGCACTCCTTCAGGACATAATTAAATTTATGTGACATGTTTAAAAAAATAGTTGTTAAAATGTGCCCCTCTGCGCCAATCTTCTTCAAAATCCAATATTTAATGCCATCCAATTCAGAGGTTATGTTGTTGCAATGTTTCAGATAGTACCCTATTTCAATAGGAGAGAAGAGATCCAGGAATGAATTTCCTGTATCAGCAGGATGTCATGATGTGGTATCAGTTTGTGTAAAAATATGGGGAAGGTGGCACTGGGTCCAAATACTTTATAGGAAATATTCATATAAAATTTGCTGTTGATATCTGACTTGGTTGGTCTTCATGAGTTCTCTCTCTAAAAGCACTAGGTGATTAGTCCTACTCTTTACAATAAGGATGCTTTTTCTGCCAGATTTAATATTTTAGATTTACAGCTTGTCCAACCAATATTACATTTATAATCCTTCCATGCTCTTAATAAAAATCTGACAAAAATGTATTGAAAATCTACATTTTGAGTCAACCTTACTCTCACTGAATTTGGCTTAAGGAGGGAATAACATACACACTAAACTGGGTATGTTACCCTACAGGAAAGTAAGAAGGAAGGGGATAAGAGGGAGGATGAAAGAAGGGAGGACAGATTTGGGGGGGGGGGAGGAAGGTAGTCAGAAGCACACACTTTTGAAAAGAGATAGGGTCAAAGTAGAAAACAGAACAAGTAGGGGGCAGGACAGGATGGAGGGAAATATAGTCAGTCTTTCACAGTATGTCCACTATGGAAATGTTTTGCATAACTACAAATGGTACAACCTATATTGAATTGCTTATCTTCCCCATAAGGGTGGGTGACAAGGGAAGAAGGGAAAGAATCTGGAATTCAAAGTTCTAAAATCAAATGTTTTTAATATACATAATTAATATTAATATTTTACATGCAACTGGGAAATAAGATATACAGGCACTTAAGTATGGAGATCCATCTTGCCCTACCAGAAAGTCAAAGGGGGTAATGGGGAGGATATAAAAGACAGCAGAAGGGATATTCAGTGGGTCGCTGTTTTGGAGTGGTGGGTAGGAGAAATACAGGGAGAAAATTTGTAATTCAAAATCTCGTGAAAATGAATGTTGTAAACTAAATAAACATAAAATTTAATTAAGGAAATCTACATTTCTATAGTTTTTGAGATTTTTCTATTCACTCTTTTTGAAAATCAAACAGGCATGAACTGGGAGAGTTATTAGGTAGTGCTCTATGATTTAAAATAAGCTATCAGTTTCCTTTTTTTAATGTTTCTATTATTTCGGCAGCTATCCATGAAACATCAACTACAGCAGTTTTGCTCCCAATAACACTATATCTACATCACTATATGTGTACATGATCTTGGCTTTTTTAAAGGTTTAAAGAATTCACTACCTATACTACTGGTTCATTATGCTGAAAGTTCTTTATAAACCTTAAAGTACAAAAGAATGTGAATCATCCATATCATTGTCATCAAACTGATAGCAGCTCTCAAAGTTCTAAGTATGAAAGTTTACTGGAATCCTCCAATAAGGGCATACAGTATGGGGGAAAAATCTATCTAAGCAACACCAAGAGACTGCTCCCTACCACGACCCCAGAAAGGGCCAAGACAATACAATAAAGGATCCCTTTCAAAAATAAGTGAAATTTAAGTTTGCAAACATTTAGAAAATTGCTGGAAATATGTATCCACTTATCTTTCACTCTTCAGTTTAAACCACTACAGGTAACAGAAAGATAGTATTAAATGAAAATATATTTTTGATCATTATAATACACTACTACAATTTTTAACAATAGCTTAAGTCTATAACTAAGGAAGACATATAAATACATACTTAACAAGTCCCCTTGTTTTTTACAGATCAACTCAATGAAGGGTGTTTAACTGCAACATCAAAGATGCTTGAGCTAGGGATAAGCAACCTTAATTCAGAGTAATGAAGGCCCAACAGACTCCACTGGCTTACTGAAAACCTCAGCCAACAGCTTGTACCAATTCACAGCATTCATTAACATTTCCAATGAAACTGCAAACCAACATTTGCTGATTTTGTTTCAAATGATGCATGGCAAAACACTCTGCAATTACAGCACAGTGATATGCAACAAAATGAAGGGGTTTTGCTAAATGTAGTCCTAAAGTATCCATAAATAACTAAATTTAGCAGAGTGTGACAGATCAAAGACTTGTAAAAGTAGACTTTTATAAGAGAATACATGCCTTTTTAAAACTTTTTTACTTTTCTTTATTTTTTTCTATTATCAATACCCTCCAAAAACAAACAAACAAACCAAAAGGGAAATCTAATAGAGATAATCCAAACTAAAAAAAAATTTTCCCCAACTGATAAATGGTCAAAAGATATGAACAGGCAATTTTCAGAGGTAGAAATTAAAGATCTCTTTAAGCATATGGAAAAATGCTCTAAATCACTATTGATTCAAGAAATGCAAATCAAAACTACTTTGAGGTACCACATCTCACCAGTCACATTGGCTAAGATGACAAAACAGGAAAATGACAAGTGCTGAAGAAGATGTGGAAAAATTGGAACACTGATGCATTGTTAGTGGAGCTATGAACTGATACAACCATTCTGGAAAGCAATCTGGAACTATGCCCAAAGGGCTATAAATAACTGCATACCCTTTGATCCAGTAATACCACTTTTGGGGTTGTATCACAAAGAGATCACAGAAGTGGGAAAATGACCCATATGTACAAAAATATTTATTGCAACTCCCTTTGTGGTGGCAAAAAACTGGAAATTTAGGGAATGCCCATCAATTGGGGAACAGCCTAACAAATTGTGGTATATGAATGTAATGGAATACTATTGCGCTATAAGAAATGGGAAGGAGATGGACTTCATAATTACCTGGAGAGGCTTATATGAATTGATGCTAAGTGCAGAACCAGGAAAAACTTGCACACAGTCACAGATACATCATATGTGTGACGACCAACCTCGATAAACTGGACTCTTCTCAGCAACGCACAGTTAAAAGACAGCTCTACTATTCTCAGACTGGAAGGAGATATCTACACTCAGAGAAAGATCTAGAAAGACCAGAGTTTAAATGGAGACTGAAGCAACACATGCTATTGTTCTTTTCCATGTTTGGTTTTGTTTCTTTTGTTTCTTTTATTTTTTTTTCCCCATTATTCACTCCATTGGTTACAACACTTCTATACAACCAGACAACAATGTGAACGTGTTTGCAGATCCCATACATGACTGTACACTACCATGGGGGAAGGGGAGAAGGGAGGGGAGAAAATCTGAAACTCAAGTGATTCTGTAACTGAATCTTGTAAACTAAAAGTAAATAAACAAGTCAATAAATTAAAAAAAAAAAAGAAATGGGAAGGAGATGGACTTCATAATTACCTGGAGAGGCTTATACAAATTGATGCTAAGTAAAAAGAGCAGAACAAGGAAAAATTTGTACACAATCTCAGACACATCATATGTGTGATGACCAACCTTGATAAACTGGACTCTTCTCAGCAACGCACAGTTAAAAGACTACTCTACAAGTCTCAGGATGGAAGGAGATGTCTGCATTCAGAGAAAGAATTAGAAAGACCAGAGTTTAAAGGAAAACTGAAGCAATATATGCTATCATTCTTAAAAAATAATAATAATTTATACATAATAATCATCTCCAATCCATGTTGCACATTACTATCTAATCTTAACTAAAACACCATTTTCATCATTACTTTTCTGCTTGAGTGTTCAATGGCTTCCTAATATCTATCCTATCAAAGATAAATTTCTCCTCTATGCTTTAAAAGCTCTCAATAATCTGGCGCCATACACAAGCACAGCACCTGGAGTCAGGAAGTCCTGGGTTGAGATTCTACTTCAAACGCTTACTACTATGTGAGCCTGGGTAAATCTTAATCTCTTTGAACCTAAAGTTTCTAATCTGTAAAATATGGATAAACTCAACTACCTCACTGAGTTGTTATGAAAATCAAATTATATATATGTATGTGTGTGTGTGTGTATGAATCTCTTTGAAACCTTTAAAGCACTACCAGCTTTTATGATGATAAAGTTGGCTAACAGTGATCACCACTTCCCTTTCTAATGTGTTCATAAAGCACACCTTTAATAATCTCTTCTAGTGTTTTCCAAGAATTTTTATCAAGTTTACTGCCCTATTTGAAGAATCTAATTTCTTTCCCTTTAAAAAAAATGAGACTATCTCCACTTTTATGGTACGTATCTTTTTTTAATCTTTTCTTAATTTTTTTCTCATCATTTCTTAATGATTCCTTAGAAATCACCAAAAGTATTGTGGACACCTGATTCATAAATTTTCATCAAAACTTAAGAGATATCATTTGACTGAGCCAACTTCCAAACTTGAGAACAAAAAGATGCTCCTCTGGTATTTTTCGCTTATTTGGGCTTTCAAAATAACTAGTAAACCACTTTTTTCTTCTATAATAACCAATCTGAGAATTATTCTTCTTAGTAGAAAAAAGATGTAAAAAGGGTATTGAGTATTTCCATCTCCTTGATGGTTGTCCTATACAGCCCAATCAGGAGTCCCATCCCTTTCTTTTCCTTCTCTTGCCTCAAACATAACTAAGAAGGGACTTTTTATTATCACTAACATTAATCACAAGCCTCAGGCCATCCTGAGCTTAGCTTTCCTGACTATTATAAGAGAGTTATGGCTGACTTGTTTTCTTCTGATCTTTTTGAACTTCATTTATGATTATGTTTTAAATATCCTATAATTTTACAGTGCTTTACAATGCATAAAACTGCCTCAAAAAAGTTCCCTAGGACAGCAGTCTAGCAGTAGGAACAAGCATTTTCAAGTCCATCAATCAAGCCACATACAATTTTAATTATAGGTAAAATAAGCAATGCT
Source organism: Pseudocheirus occidentalis (assembly GCA_028646575.1). NCBI lineage: Eukaryota > Metazoa > Chordata > Mammalia > Diprotodontia > Pseudocheiridae > Pseudocheirus > Pseudocheirus occidentalis. The sequence goes on along the minus strand of CM053596.1, from coordinate 226,787,691 downwards.
ACTTTAATTACACATAATTAGGCAGTAACAACCAACAGTAGTATATTTCAGTCTACTGACTATGAAAATGTTCTACTAAGGTACACATATGAATACATACTACTTAATGGTTCTCTTGATTTTTAAGATCAACTCAATGAAGAGTTTAACTGCAATATCAAAGATGCTTGGCTAAAGATAACCAACTTAAATTCTGAGCAATGACAACTTAGTTTCACATTTTATATTATGGAAAGCTATATGATTATAGAGTTATAGATCTCCAAAATATTAAATTATTTTCTTTGCAGAATACGGTATAGTAGAAGAAGCATGGGATTCGGAATCCAAAGATAAAAGGATGAGTTCTGTTGGAAGGAAAGGGAGCAAGGGCTATTTCTAAAAGTCATTTAACTTCTCTGGGATTTTGTTCCTGATCTGCAAAATAAAGAGATTGGATGAGATAAAGGGATGTGTGTGTGTGTGTATGTGTGAGTGTGAGTGTGAGTGTGAGTGTGTGTGTGTGTGTGTGTGTGTATGTGATAGAACCCTTTGGTAGTCTGGTGAAACCTACAGATCCCTTCTCAGAATTTTTTTTTAATTCGTAATTGGAGGAAACAGTAAATATGAGTTAGATGTTGGTGAGAATAAAGATGTAACTTTTTCTCCCATCCAAGTTCACCGATGCCCAGTGCACACACACTCCCACTGCCTAAGAAACCCTGGACTAAATGATCCTATCCTCCATTTTCTCATCTGACAATAGTTCTAATTCTACCAAAGGATTTACTTGTCACTCTTCTGAAACCAAAAAATTATTCAAGAATTAATTAATCTATGGGGGTGGCTAGGTGGTACAGTGGATAGAGCACTGGCCCGAGAATCAGGAGGACCTGTGTTCAAATCTGACTTCAGACACTTAACACTGTGTGATCTCGGGGAAGTCACTTGACCCCAAATGCCCTGCCCTCCCCCCTCCAAAAGGCAAATAATAATAATAATAATTAATTAGTAACAAACAGAAATAATTGATGCAAAGGGCATCAGTGGAAATCAAAACAGTGTGGATGAAAACTAAGATGATGACAGCTAAGGAACCTGGGTGGCACAGCTCGCTCAAGTGTGACAGGAGCTGGTTCCAGGTCTCCTTTGAACCACACTAGCCCACACATGAACCATACATACCACTTAAAATGGCAGGTGATGGCTTTTTCAGGGTAAAATGACTTCAATTACTGGTTCATCAAGTTGTAATATTCACTTTTTTTTTTTTTGAGGGCAGTTGGGGTTAAGTGACTTGCCCAAGGTCACACGGCTAGTTTTTTTTGTGTGTGTGTGTTAAGTGTCTGAGGCCGGATTTGAACTCAGGTACTCCTGACTTCAGGGCCGGTGCTCTACTCACTGCGCCACCTAGCCGCCCCTAATATCCACTTTTATATGTTGTATCCAGTTTGCTTTTGAGGATGTCAGTCCAAATTGCCTGCCTGCCCCATTCACAGGGTCTCTCTTCAAATACCTTACATGAAAGCATTTGATTTTACTATGTCAGACTGTCTAAAAGAACTTAAGTTACCTAAATAAAAATGATGTAAAAGTATTATGCCATTTAACTACACTGAATGCACTTTTTAAACAAGTTTTTTTACAAATAAAACTGATTATTTTGCATATGTTAAATAAAATCTATTATTTTAAATTCCTTGAATTGGAAGGAAATAAGACAGGATTAAATCAGTGAAAATGTTAAAAACAGAAACTTCATGGCACAGGATGGAAATTTGCTTCTTAAAATAACTTTTTAAACGACAGAACACTCTTCAGGTCTTGACAGATGTAGAAACCGATTGGACATTAGATATATTTGCAGCTATATGTCATCAAATAAATGATGTTACATTACTTTCATTCTATAAAAATCAGCATTTCCACCAAAATGGTATTATATAATTATGTAATTGTATACAAATGCATATACATATGTGAGCATCCACCACTGATTGTACTTTTGGTTTGAAAATATCTAGAATAAGAGACATAAAAGTTACCTATTGGGATTACAGCAAGCTGTTGCCATCACTGTACCTGTGTTGTGTCATTTTAAAACTCATTGTTACATTCTTCAATAACTGAATGATGCAGTAGTATACTGTTCATAAGGTACAGCATGTCAATGATCATACTTAAAGATACAAACTCCATGACTTTAGAAAAATTTTACATTAATTAATGGAATGTACAAGAAAGCAGTGAGTGGCACAGATGGCATTGGGCCTGGAGTCCAGAAAAACTGAGTTCAAATCCAACCTAAGATATTTACTAGTTGTGTGATCCTGGGCAGGTCACAACCCTTCTGCCTTCTGTCTTAGTTTCCTCAACTGTAAAATGAGATATAATAAATAATAGCACCTACCTCACAGGGCTATTGTAAGGATCAAATGAGATAATACTTGTAAAGCACTTAGCACAGTGCCTGACATATAGCAGGCACTATATATATACACATACACATATATATATGACATATAAATGTTTGCCCCCTTCCCCAACCCTTCCACAGTACAATGAACTTTCTACCATATACACCATGCTGCCTCCTGAGCGCTGCTGGATTGATACTAAATTTCTTCTTCTGAAATGTCAGATTTGTATAAGCTACAGATAGTGCAAGTCAAAGTGGTCAATGAAACAAAATAGCAACATATGTCAATGTCACTAAAAGGTTGAGCATCAAAGCATAAAAACTGGTTTGATTTGTATTCATAACCTCTTTCTAAAAACAGCACTGACTTCTGTCAACTAACCAGCAATTCTTTTTGAAGAGTTGATCACTCTGACGTCTTGGTAGCTATCAGTAACATTCAGAGTCAAAGCAAATACAGAAGCTGAATATGTTACTGTTAAAGAAAACACTATAGAAAGCCACTCTCTCAGTGCCAGAAAGACTAAACTAAAGCAAAACACAGACTTGGCAAACCAACCTAACAATTGTTGAACATTATTCTGATCATGAGTCATAAGCACATACATACATCAGCATATGGAAGGTTTCAGATGATCACTGTCAACACTTTGCATTTGCTATCAAAGCACAAATTAACATGTCGAAGTACATCCACCAAGAATTCCAAGAGATTCTTGTAATTTTCGTTCCATTGTTTTTCAGTCATGCCCAACTCTTTGTGACCCCATTTGGAGTTTTCTTGGTAGAGATACTAGAGTGGTTTGCCATTTCCTTCTCCAGCTCATTTTATAGATGAGGAACTGAGGCAAAAAGGGTTAAGTGATTTACCCAGAGTCACACAGCTAATGTCTGAGACCAAATTTGAACTCAGGAAGATGAGTCTTTCTGACTCCAGGCCTAGCACTCTAACCACCTACCTGCCGTAATTAGATAGGGTCCTTTTAAAACACTGCTTTGATCAGATTACTTAAAATATCAAATAGCACTTGAATCTTTAATAATTTTCAATAGCTCAAAAATATTCAATAGCTCTCCACTTCCTAGAGGATAAAAAAAATCAAAACCTTTTAGACTGGCCTTCAAAAATATCTATAACCCCAAGCAACTTTTCCAACTTCATGCTTCACTATTCTTCAATATAAAGCCCCTCTGCTATACGTATTCAACATGTAAGGAATTGCATTTTAACAAAACTGGTCTATTCGTTCCCACAAACTTTGTGCATTCCTACTGCCACAATGCTAGCTCAGAATATTCTATCTACCTAGAATATTCCACCCCCCTTTATTTCTGCATCCTGAAAAATACTCTCCAGGCCCAGATTCAAGTCCACTGCCTCTACTTCCTGACACTTTATCCAGTATTGCTCTTGCAAATCCCTATAGTATCTATTGTTTAGACCAGTGCTCTCTAGAGTAGGACCTAAGGTCTCCCTGGAAAGGTGTGGCTTGACCCCAAAGGGAAGATGATCACCTAATTAGAAGTTGGGAAGATAGGTTTCAGAATTTATCTCCAACAAATCTTGTCCCCCAACCTTCTCCTACTCTCTCTGTTCCAAGTCCTCAACCTCCCCTCTTTTGCACCAAGCACTGATCTCTCAGGGCAGGTATAATCTAACCACTGAGTACCCAAAATCGAGCTGCAGAAATGCCACTGGAAAATTTTCCCACCAGCATATCCATCTACTTTGACTCAGATCACCTTGTGGCTACAGCATGCATACCTCAAATTGCAAACTCTGGCTTGAGGCTGTGTCCAGTAAGGGTTCTGCCTTTCACAGTATAAGCAGACATGATATGTTGCAATATTCAGAGCAGATATTATTACATTATTGTTCCTCCAAAACCTGCTCTTCTCCTAAATTTCCCTATTTATATTTAGAGTACCACCACCCTTCCAATCACCCAGACTCATACCTTTGTGGTCATCTTCAACTTCTCACTCTCCCTCACTGATAGGGGAAAGGTACGTGTAGGTTCTGCCTAGGAGCATGAGAGCCAGAAGATTCTGATAACGCAGATGAACATAAACACCAAAGCCACAAGGACATGACAAGTGTTATGCCCTTGGGTCAATGTGTCCTGTTAGTTCTGTGTTTCACAACCCAGATGTTCTGTTGATGCTCTGCTCCGGGACATGAGCTCCGTCGTTCCTCTACATGTTTACCCAACCCTTGTGGCATCAGAGGCAGCCACGAGGAACGTAGATTTTTTGTCAAAGGGGCTCAGAAAGGGGGAGAAAAGAGGGAAGCATGGGGAATGGGGTAGAGAAGAAAGAAGAAGGGAGAAGGAAAAATAAAGCTGTCTGCTGATCACTCACTCTCCTGCCTCTGCTTTCTAGAATGTGCTGGACACATCCGGATGCACGCCCGAAGACCAGGGAAAGACCAGTAAGACTGGCTGGCCCCCTGACAAGTAGGTCAGGACACCTCACCCTATATACTTAATCACTTGTCCAATATTGCTGTTTCTGTCTCTACAATGTCTCTGCCCCTTCTCTACTCATATAGCCACCACTTCATTACATCTCACCTGGACATTAGCCTCACATTAGCCTCCTAACCGGTCTCCTTGCCTCAAGTAACTCCTTTCTCCAAAACTTCCATCCAGGTACCAGTGATTTTTCTATAGCATAAGTCTGACTAGACAACTCCCCTATTCAATAAACTCCAGTGGCTCCATATTGATCAAATATTATTTCATCTTTAGCCCATCCTTTTTAAATTTATATTTTGTATGTTTTATAAAGTATATAATTATTATTATGGGAGCACATACACATAATTTATAAATATGTCATACATATACATATGGGGGGAGGTACTCAAAATCTGTTTTATTAAGAAAGGAGTACAATCAAAAAGGTTTAGGGCCCACTGGTTTAGACCACTAGCTCACAATCATTCCGAGTAAGAGGACACTCTTTAAGATGTTAAAAAAAAAACTGTATTGGTTTTCACATGATAACAATTATACAACTACCATCTGTTGATTGAGGAAATATATGACAAAAACTACTATGAATTCAGTAACACTTAAATGAAGTTATGTGTTATTAATCACAACAGCACTTACATAAAACAGCAATACATATTGTGTAAGAAATTATTTATTAAGTCCACATAAGGTGCATTTGCTCACTTACTGTACTAAATCATACTGCATATTTTGTTGGAGCTAAAGCTCAAAATTACAATGCTTGAAAGATATAGAGATCTGTGAACTCTGCATTAATTCCACAACACCCTTCTCCAGTCCTACCCCCACCCCACAACCTGAGCTGAAAGGTTGGGAATTATTCATCTAGGTCAATTATTAATTGACCTAATATAAGTTCTTATATGATATTTTAAATGTTATTTATCTCACATATCAGAACTTAACTTTTCATATGTTTTATGTCTTTATTTCCAAAATAAACTGCAAGAGGCTTGATTGCAGAGGTTTTCACTAACAAGTATTCCTGCTGACACTTAATAAAATGTGGCTGTAAAAAGTAAGTACTCCTGGCTCAAAAGAAATATGAGAAGCCATTCCCACTTCATCCTTTATGCAGAAATGGGAGGTTCAGAAGCATTGGACATGGTGTATATTTTCAAACTTTTCTGTTGTTTCTACTAGGTATGCTGATTTTTTCCCCTTTTTTCTTTTTTTGTCTTTAAAACTATTATTTATTATATAGGATGGCTCTCTGGAAGGGATAATGAGGGCAACTATGTTGAAGTTTAAAACTTTAATAAAAAAATTATTTTTCAAAAAGTGGCCACTAAATTGGACCAACTGGAATATCTAATTCATGATCTTTGAAGGCAATGCAGAATACTGTAAAAATAGAAATATCACAGAAACTTAAAGTGCCTATTTTTAAAATTTTTTTCTCTTCTCTCTCTCCACTCTTGTTTGGCAATCTCATTGATTCCCACAGCTTCAACTACAACCTACCTCTATATAGATGAGTCCCAAGTCTCTAAGACCTCTGCAGAGCTCAACCTCAGCTCCAGCTATCCACGGTTGCCTCAAACAAGACCAATGCCTAAAAATGTCAAAAACAGTTTGTCATCAGTTCCCTTCTTCTGTGTTTCTGCTGATGGAATCCCAACCCTCTGTTCACATTTTTGGTTTATCTCATACTTCACACATTCACACACACACTCACACAAAGCCCTACTCCTTCTTTTATGTGTCCCATTAGCTGTCAAGTCTTTGACTCCACCTTTCTAATGACTGACTCCCTGACTTTCTTCTGTTCTCAGGGATAACCACATGCCAAAAAGACTGCAATAGCCCAACAGTTTCCCTGCCTCTATTCCTGCCTACCTTTTCCCCCCACTGGGGGGTGGGAAGCAGGGGGTGGGCAACAGTGCAGAATACTGCAGTGTTCTTTAAAACCAGCTTCACAATTACAATTCCAAATTCAGAACCTCTATTGCATTGATAACACATGGCTGAGGCAGTCTTCAATCCAAAAGTACCCTTCATACCATTTGTGTCTTGTGCTCTGCTTACACACCTCTCAGTTGCAAGGGAATCTAAGAGGACAAGCCCCACGTGTGTTCTCCTGACACAATTTATGTATCTGCAACCACACTGTTTATTGTCAGTCATTTCAATCATGTCTGACTCTTTGTGACCCCATTTGGGGTTTTCTTGGCAAAGATACTGGAGCAGTTTGCCATTTCCTTCTCCAGCTCATTTTACAGATGAGGAACTGAAGCAAACAGGGTTAAGTGACTTGCCCAGGGTCACGCAGTCAGTATCTGAGGCCATATTTGAACTCAGGAAGATGAGTCTATCCACTGTGACACCTAGCTGCCCTGACCACATAGTTAACTAACTCATAAATATAGTCCTTAAGACACCAATAAAGAATATATTAAAAATGTATCCACATATGCTCATCAATTAGGAGAATGGCTAAACAAATTGTGGTATGTGATCTGCTGTAATACTATAATGCTGTAAGAAATGATAAACTTCAGAAAAATCTGATAAGATTTATATAAACTGATGCAAAATGAGGATGCAGAACCAGGAGATCATTGCAACAATAATCAATTGTGAAAGATTTAGCTACCCTGATCAATACAATGAACCAAGACAATTCCAAAGGACTCATGATGAAAAATGCTATCTACATCCAGAAAAAGAACTAAAGAGCTTTGGGTACCAATCAAAGTTTTTTTTTTCCTCCACTTTATTTTTCTTACTTTTTTTTGAAACATGATTAATATGGAAATGTTTTGTATGCATTCATATTGTAATGCATATCATATTGGTTGCCTTCTCAATGGATGGAGGGACTTCGGGGAGAAAGGGAGAGAATTTGGAACTCAAAATTTTTAAATGAAATGTTTTAAGTACATATACATATATGCAAAAAAATAAAAATATAAAAACATATCCACACTATTTTCTTCAGGATATGACTATGGCAGACACCAACAATAACACTCTAGACTTCAGCTGACCTACAGAAGAATGATCACCCATGAATCTAAGGGCTAGCTAGAGACCTCGGTCTATCATGATACATTATCTCCCTACAGAGAGTATTTCCAGTGTTAAATCCCTAGTGATGTGGTCCAACAATGTAGAAAAGAACCAACAAGAAAGAGAAGAGGTCCATCAGAAGCAAGGACAAGGAGGCATAGGGCATTATCTTAAAAAGGCAAATGACAAATAATGGAACTTCAGCTCTAAATTTTCATTTTAATTGGCCTTCCACCTACTCCTTGCCTGTAAGGTGACATTCAATAGCAATATGGCTACCATCATGGATTTGGTGTACAGACAACCTAGCACTTATGGCCAGAGACGATGATGAAAATCTAACAGAGAAAAAAATTCAAATCAGTTTCAAAACCCCATTCTCACAGCTCCACAGAATGTCTACCGACTATCTGGCATATATTCCAAAGTATTAAGACAGTTTTCATTTTCTTCACCAACTACTTGCTGGCATTCGAGTGACAGACTCTATTTATAGCCTAAGTACTACCTGGGAATAGAACCAAATCAGATGTAGGGAGAAAGGAATGAGTCCCAGTGGGTAAAATTCCTTTCTTTTAGTGTTTGCACAGATAGTCAATGTTCTACAAACTAAAAAGCATGTACTATACTTGGCCTAACAAACCACAATTACTTATAATAAAGAGTCATTAAAATCCATCAATTAATGCAGCTGTTTCAAGATGATCAGTGGGTACTAGAATATGACATACAAAAGAAGAAAATGTACTAACTTGGAAATACAGGAAATTAAGTGAACAGAAGGAAAGTTCCTTTTCTGCTGAGCAAGTCACACCCTATAATAAGTCATCTCACTCAAATAAGAGACTGATTTTCATCTTTAAAGAAATCCACAAAAAATCATCCTACCTTTGAATACAATACTTTACATTTTGACTTTTCAGATCTTTATTTTAATTGGGCACTGAATTAAAGAAAAACAAAGGGACCAAAGAAGAAAGTTCAAGGTTATTAAGACATGTACAAAAACCCAAAGCTTTGATCTTTCTTCCCTCTTTAAATATCTTCTTGATCCAACACCCAACACTCCAACACTCCAACAACTCACTGTAATATAGTTCTTTAAGGTTTGCAAAGTGCTTTTGACATTTATAATAAATCAATCAAATTGGTATTAACCCCATTTTACAGATGAGGAAGAGGAGGTTTGTAATAATTAAATCCCTCACACAAAGTCACAGTTATTTAAGCATCTGAGGAAGTAGCTCTGCCTAACTGCAGTGCTCTAACTTATATGCAATACAGCCTCTACCAAAAATACATGGTTTGAATAACCAAAGTTACATACATGGAAATAAGTATTTTCAAAAAGTTACTCTGTGATTCCTGGCCTTCCTTGCCTGTGGTCATACAGCTTCACTGGATCACTGACTTAAGAGTCAGATGGGACCTGAGAGATCATCTAATCCAACCCCTTCACTTTTCAGAGGAAACTTCAGCCCAGATAGGTTAATTTTTCCAGGAGTCACAAAGGTAGTGAGTAGCAGACCCAGAATTTAAACAAGAAAAAGTTGACAGTGTTATGTAATCCCAAGGGTCTCCTATCCAAGTAATAAACACACCCAATCCTGCTTAGCTTCTGAGGTCAGGTAAGAGTTGGGGAGGTACAGGGTAGTACAGCTATAAAAAAAAAAAAACTAGTAATAAAGAGATTATAGGAACTCAGTTCTGACTTTATTCTAAGTCCAGCATTCTTTTCATTAAACTATGCTGCCACTACAAAAACATAGTATGGGGGGGTGTAATTTGCATTTTGAGTGTAATGCAGAAGATACAACATGACAGACAAAACAAAGGAACATTCTTCATGCCAACTAAAACATATTTTCACACTATTTAAAAAGCTGGTATAAGGATTTAATTGCATATCCACAATAGGTAAGAGGGTTTTTCTGAGGGGAGGAAAGAAGGAAAAGAGGTAATTTTAAAACTAGAGTTTGGTTTTTATTACAATTTCCACAAAATAACTGAAACATAAGAAGTTAAAAATCATAAAATAGTACAATTTTTAAAATGAAAGGAACCTTAGAGATTAGAGATTATCTATTTCAACCTAATAATTTTACAGAAGAGGAAACTGAAGCCAATCCAGCTAGCTGACTAATGAAGCTATGGCTGGGGTTCTTTCCACTCTACACTCTACACTCTATACCCTGTAACCAAAAAATCCAAGTGTAAACATCTGAAAAGTAACTACCAATATGTAAAATCTGACCCACTTCAAAATCTTTTTTTTTTTTTTAGGTCCAGTATGTTTCAGTGCTCCAGGCAGCTCTCTAAGCTACAGATAACTAATCCATCTGCATAAGCACAGGCAGTTTCACACTGGGAATCCTAACACCAATAAAATCACAGATCCAGACCTAAAATAAAGTTTCTGTAGATGTCCTCCTTGACTTCATTTGCCATTTTATATACTCAGGGAAACGTATTTGTTTCATTATACTATACTGTCCCTACTATGCTTCAATTTCTCTCCTTTTTATCTCAGTTCAACCCATTCATTTCTAAAAGTCACCAAAATTCAGAGTGCAAGAGCTAGACAACCAAGAAAAATCACACATTCTCCAACTACAGAATAAGGACAGATTTTTTTTGTTAAAATATTTCCATTAAATTCCTTTGCTTTGCTTAAGAGGCATATTCCTAAACAGTTCCCTATAAAGTTGTCTTTTGCAAGAGGATCATATGTTTTCTAAACATAATTTAAGAGATATATTCTGACAGGTAAGCATTGGAAGAGGGAAAGGTGAGGAAATATGGACTACTTTGCTGTTCCCAAGCGTAAAGATGAAATTCTGACTCCAATGCACTGTTGACCTCTCCTGTCCCTTCTCTCTACATTCAAGATTAATCTCTGGCTCTGCAGAAGTCAAATGAAATCTAGACTTCTCAAGGGACTAGAAGAGGGGAACTAGTTAATTAGTTCTATTGGTAGCACTACAATCCTTCCAGGCTCCCAAACTGGAAACCTTGGTATCATCTTCAATTCTTACTTCTACTTCACTCATATTATCAATCTGTCAACACCATCCTGTCATTTCTTTCAAGATGTCTCATTTTCACTTTTCTCTTAACCCCCACTAAAATCACTCCAGCCAAGGATCCTATATCCTCTGTCCCTAGATTACTCAATCCCCTCTCCAGTGTCCTCTGCCTAAGGTATTCAGTCATCCCCCTAAAATGCTATTTTCATCATTTTGTTCCCTGGCTAAATAACCTACAATGATTTTTTTACTGATATTTAATGCTTATATAGCTATCCAAATTTACATACATACATACGCACAAAGCCTCTGGATTGTGGAGGTCATCTCACCTCATTCCCAAAAACCTCTTTGTGGAAGTAAAAGCGATTTGCAAAAAATCCTCCTTTGGCTACAAAATTGTGTGTACTTTTTGACTCAGCTATACCACTACTAGACCTGAAGGAAAAGGACCCACATATACAAAATTTTTTATAGCAACTATTTTTGTGATGACTAAGAACTGGAAATCAAAGGGATGCCCATCAATTGGGAAACTGAAGTCCAATCAATAGCTAAACAACCTGTGGTGTGTGATTGTGATGGAAAACTATTGTGCAGTAAGAAATGACAAGCAGCATGGTTTCAGAAAAACCTGGGAAGACTCATATAAACTGATGCAAAATGAAGTGAGAACTAGAACACTGTACATAGTAACTGCAATATTGTGAATACCTTAGCTATTCTGATTAATACAATGATCCAAGACAATTTCAAAGGACTTGAAAGGGATGAAAAATACTATCCACCTCCAGAGAAAAAACTGAAGGATTCTGAATGCAGATTGAAGCATACTTTTCCTTTTTTTTGTTTTTGGAGGGGGGAGGCAGGGCAATTGGGATTAAGTGACTTGCCCAAGGTCACACAGCTAGCAAGTATTAGGTATCTGAGACCTGTGCTCTACTCACTGTGTCAGCTAGCCTCCCCTTGAAGCATACTTTTTAAAATTTCTTTATTTTTCTTAGGTTTTTTTTTAACTTGTGTTTTCTTTTGCAACAGGGCAAAATATTTTTTGTAATACTTCATATGTATGACCTACTTTAAATCGCTTGCCTTCTCAAGGAGAGAAGGGAAAGAATTTGGAACTCAAATTTTTTTTAATTAATGTTAAAAATATTTTATATGTAATTGAGAAATATATAATGAAATCAAAATATATTGGGGGAAAAACCCTTCCTTGCAATCTATAAACAAGACCAGGTCTACCTAATCCTTAAAAAACTTTCACTTAACCATACTACTCCCTCCCCCCAATTAGCCTACAATGATTTCTTATAACCTATCACAAAATGTTCAAATATCTCAGCCTGGACTTTTCTGTTTTCCCCCCATATAGTAATTCTTCCATAATCTGGCCTTATCCCTAAGATCAGAGGACCATAGATCTAGAGCCAGAAAGAACCTGAGAGGTTATTTAATCCAGCACTCTCATTTTACAGGCAAGGAAACTGAAGTCTATAAAGTTCAAATGACGTGCCCAAGGCCATACAGGTAGTAAGTGACAAGGTTGGGATTCAAACTTGGAACCTTTAACTCTAAATTCATATTTGCCCTATCTAAATCAATTTCTCATTGCCCCTTAGTAACCACCCTCTGTTTTATTCAAGTTGCTTCCCTAAACATCTCCCTTAATCATTCCCATTCTGTGTTGTTGTTCATATTGCCAACCTACCCCTGAATACCTTTCTTCTTCTCTATTCACTTAAATTTTACCCACCCTTGAGAACCCATTTTCTACTCAAAGCCTTCCTATTCCAAAGCCTAACTAAATAGTATAGTGGATTATAAGATGAAAAAGTATGGATCTCGGACTCCAAAAATCTGAACTTGATTCATGGCTCTAACATTTACTAGCAATGTGACTAGGATTTAGTTTATTCATTTATTTAAAAAAAGCTAGTCTACAATACTGTTATGAGAAAAGTGCTTTATACAGTTGAAAAATATTTTTAATATTAAAGTGAATTGTTATAGTCCATACAAATCTCTCCTTCTTAGAGGTCTAGACTAGATGATATCTAAGGTCTCTTTCAGCTCTAAATCTGTGATCCTGTGATTTTTATGTAAGGTGTCTGTCTTCAGCACCTAGTACACTGCCTTGTACAAAATAAGCAATAAAAGTTTCTTGAATTGAAATTCATACACTTCTTACCAAAGTGTAGCCAATATTCTCATAAATCAGACTTTCACCAGCTTTTTGTGATTTGCTACACACAATGGCTACAACTCAGTTCCAGTTTAAAGAGGAGAGGTGCTCAAGTCAGTTGGCAATAAAGGGGGAAAAAAAATTTAACTCTCAGTATCTAACTTTTTTAATCCAAACCTAGACCATATTTCAAGGTGAAGCAGAATAGCCTTTCATTAATCAAACAGATGGAAAAGAAGGCAGGCAGTAGGCCTCCCAACCACCTTACCTTTCTCCAAGGGATACGTCTACAACCAAGAGAGAGATTTTATCAACAGCTTCTCATACAGTAACATAATGTCAGGTCTGATTTAAAACCATCTACCTCAACCACTCACAGGGATGGCCATACTCCCTAGACCTTACTATAACCCTAAATTAGGCTATCTTCATAATAAGAATCTTCTATCCTTTCATCTTCCTCTATGTTTTGCTCCTAAATGTATTCTTTGCCCTCACTACAGCCTCCTTTCCTCCATCCTGAACATTCCCTCACCCTCTGACTTCTCTTTCCTCTTTTCACAGTCTCAATCCTATAACTAACTAGTGCAACTATACACTGTTCTCCTCCATCCCCTTGCCCTCCCTCCATTCATGCTCAGCCAATCCTGAACCCTCAATCACTCACACCAGTATTTTCTGCTTCTTCAGATTATCAACTGAGATTATCTAATCTCAATTGGGCCCACACTGCTGTAGAGCAAAACTTTTACTCTCTCAACTCTCTATCCCACTCCTTCAACCGTTGTTCCAAATCTTCTCAGCACCCTTTTTCTCAGCAAATGCTGCCTCTTGCTTTACTGAAAAAAAAGTCATGTGCAGTAAGATCTCTCTTCTCTCCAATATCACACTCCAAAACCCCTCTATATCATCACCCATTCTTTTCTTCTTTACTTCAGTCTATAGGGAAAAGATGGCCCTTCTCCTTGACAAGGCCAAGACCTCTATCAATCCCATCCTCTTTGGCTCTTTCCCCAATACCTATGAACACATTCCAACCTGCCTCTTCAACTATGACTACCAGCCTAATCCAGGCCTTCATCACTGGCTGCCTAGACTATTGTAACAGCCTCCCAGTTATTTCCTCTACTTTTAGTCACTCCCCTCACCAATTAATCCTCCACACAACTGCCAGAGTAATCTTTACATGATCATGATCATGTCACTTCCTTATGGCTTCCTATTACCTACAATTTGCCTTGCGGCAGCTGGGTAACACAATGGATAGAGCACTGGGCCTAGAGTCAGGAAGACCTAAGTTCAAGTCCAGTCTCAAACACTTAGCTGTGTGACCTTGGGCAAGTCACTTAACCTCTGTCTCAGTTTCCTGATCTATAAAGTAGGAATAAAAATAACCCCTACCTCCAGGGTTGTTGTGAGTATGCACTGTATAAATGATAGCTATTATTATTATAGGAAAAAATACAAACTTTTTTACTTAGCCTGGCATTAAGGCCACATCACTACCCTTCACATATTCTACATTCCAACCAAACTGGACTACTAGTTGTTCCCAGTTGCACAGATGCTACTTAGCAATCTGTTCCATCTCAAAGACTTGGAGACACAAATTTCCCCATCTTGCTATGTACTTCCTGCACAGGCTCCATCTCCAAACATCCCCTAAGTAGAAAACACTAGATGTTCAACCAGCATCTAATATGTGGACCCCAGAATGTCCCTATAGGGGTAATAAATCACCCTCAGTCTCTCAATATTCACATGAGGTGTCCCTTATTTTGAGAATGCATTCCTCCCTCATTTCTGCCTCTCGTAATCCTTGTCTCCCTTAGAGACACAACTCAGATGCCACTTCTTTTGTGAAGCCTTCCTTGATCATCACTACTGGCCCTGTTTTTTCTCTCTACAGTTTGTCTTGTTCTATAATTAAAGTACATGAAGCATTCCCTCACGGAATGTAAACAAGAGAAAAAGGACTTTGTATGCCCTGTACAGAGCATAATGCCTTGCACATGATAAAAGCTTAATACATCTTTGCTGAACTGAATTATGCCCCTAGAGGGCATAATTGCCTTTCAGACATCTTAAACTGGATTCCAGTAGATATCTTAAAGTAAGTATGTCCAAAATGGAGCTCATTCCCTCTCCCTCTAAATCCTTTCCCCCTTCCCTATTACTGTCAAGGGCAACACCATCCTCTCAGTCTCTCAAAACTTAGGAAGCATCATCTATTCCTGACTACTTCTCATCACCTATAACCAATCTGTTGCCAAGACCTGTTGATTCCACCTTTGCAAAATCTCTCCAATATGCCCCCTTCTCTCTCAGGACACTTATCACTCTGGCACAGGCCCTCATCACTTCACACATGGACTACTGCACTAGATTGCTGATAGGGCTGCCTGCCTAAGGTCTCTCTCCACTCCAATCCATTCTCCATTCATCCATTAAAATGATTTTCCTAAAACGTAAATCCAACCATCACTCCTGCTCCCTACTCAGGAAAATCTCTTGGCTCCTATCACCTCCAAGATCAAATACAAAATTCTCTGTTTAGTGTTCAAAGACTTTCATAACCTAGCTCCCCCTTACCCTTCTGATCCAATGACAGCAGCATCTGTACTATTCTGCCAACAACACATTCCATCTCTCAGCTCCAGGCATTACCTCTGACTGTTCCCAGTGCCTGGAATGCTCTCCCTCCTCTTCACTGCCTACTAGCTTCCTTGGCTTCCTATCTTTCTATTTGCTGCCTACCCTATTAGTTTGTGAGCTCGTTGAGGGTCAGAAATGCCTTTTGCCTCTTTTTTTTATCCCCAGGGCTTAGCACAGTACATGGCACACAGTACATACTTAATAAATATCTATTGATTAGTTGATTGAGTATCCTTCCAAGATAAACTATTACTGTTAAATTTAATCCAGAATATAATTTTTGAGCCTTCTGTCTCAAAAAATCTGACAAAAGTATATTTATGAAATGGCTTTTTAACTCA
Source organism: Pseudocheirus occidentalis (assembly GCA_028646575.1). Taxonomy (NCBI): domain Eukaryota; kingdom Metazoa; phylum Chordata; class Mammalia; order Diprotodontia; family Pseudocheiridae; genus Pseudocheirus; species Pseudocheirus occidentalis. The sequence goes on along the minus strand of CM053596.1, from coordinate 226,771,555 downwards.
CAATTAAGAAATTAAGATGCTAAGGAGAGATTTTGCTTTTCATTTTCCTCATAATTTAAAACACATGGTGGTTCTCACAAATTTAAAAAACTGGGCATTATCACTGAATATAGGGCAGATAGGCTCAATGGCTAGAGTACAAGACCTGGAGTCAAGAAGACTTATCTCCATCACCTCATCTTCATATGTTCCAATTCTGGCTTCAGATACTTACGAGTTGTGTGGCTCTGGGCAAGTCACTTTGTTTGCCTCAGTTTCCTTATCTCTAAAATGAGGTGAAGGAAACAGCAAATTACTCCAGTCTTTTTGCCAAGAAAACCTTAAATGGGGTCAGAGTCTGACATGACTAAAACAAGTGAACAATAACAATATCACTGAATAAGAATTATTTATTACCAAAAGAGGTTCAGCTAATATCTCATTAATATTCTAAAGATGGATGTATACCTTGATCAATTTTGATCATATATTCATGCTTATTATAAAAATAAAATAAGTTCCATTCTGATGAAATTTGGTACATCCATGACTATCCTTTGGTCATTCTGGAATTTTTACTTGCCCAAATTCTCTTCCCCCCTATCCCATGCCCTCCTGCTGGATTTTCTTCCTTTGATTTTACTTATTTAATGCTTGCAATAATGCATTCCTTTTACTCAAAGAGCTAGTCAGAAATTAACCTTTCTCTTCAGAGCACTGAGAAAATAACAGTGAATAAAAAAGTGGAAAGGAATAATAGTCCTAAATTTTCCTCCATTACCAATAACTCAAAACTATATACATCTATATGTGTGTACATATGTATGTACATACCTATGTATGTATGTATATATGTATATGACCACCTAAGGGCTTTAGCATACTGAAGAAATTAATATTACAAGGGAATCCAAGTTTTTTGACTACATAAGCCTGTTTCAAGAAAATCACTGACAAAAGAACTACCACAGTATTTTTAGACCCAAAAGCCAAAACACAAGATTACAAAAACTGAAACCCCACACTCTATAAATTAGTTCTCTACTTCGATTAACCAATTTGTCCCCCAGCATAGTCAATGTCACCTCACCAATTGATTTACAACTAAAAAAGAAAAAGATATCTTCCCCCCAAAAAACTATATAGCAACCAAGAAAAACCTTAACAATGGGGATAAGCTATTTCCACCTTCTTACCTAAAAAGCTTGAGTCTTGATTTTCCATGTAGAGAGGACAAGTAATCCTAAAAATAATGGCCATGATCTATGCTGGGGAATAATGATGGGGCAGGGAAATGAAGGAGATGAATTAAAGTTGAGTGATTAGAGAGCAAGTGTGAGCTACGGAAGAGTCTGGCAGGGGAAGAGATGGCAAGGGAAAAAAACTGAGGTGTCCTTCATGAGGAAGGGGAAAGCGCAAAGGTTTATTTAAGGGGGGGAGGTAAGGAGGTTTGAGGTTTTGAAAAAGAAGAGAAGAAAGCAGGGGTAACGAGAAAGGAGAAAAAGTGGACTTTAAGTGAGGGAGGGGATAGGAATTGGAGTTACTGCAGGGGTTTAGAGAAAGAAGGACGCAAAGATTTGGTGAGGGAGGGGACTCCTCCAAGAAAGCGTCCTGCCCTCTCAGAATTTGGGGACAAGCTTGCTCTATCACCTGCAGCAAGAAGGGGGAATAATGTGGGGAGGAAGAGAATGGGGAGGGGGAAAGTAGAGGGGAAAAGGGAGAATAGAGGGGAGAGAGAATGGGGAAAAGGAAAGAGAGAATATGGGAAGGAGAAGAGAGGGAATGGAGAAGAAAAGGAACGGGGAAGGAGGGAATAGGAAAAGAGAATGAAGAGGGGGAGAGAAAATGGAAATGGGGAGAGAATGGGGAAGGGGAGAGAAAACAAAAAGGGAAAAGAATAGTGAAGGAAGAGAAAATGGAGAGGGGGAGATAAAGAATGGGGAAGGAGAGAAAGAAGGAGGAGAGGGAGAGAGAAACAATGGGGAGAGAGACAATGAGGAGTGGGAGAGAATGGAGAGAGGACAAGGAAGAGAATGGGGAGGGGGAAAGAGGATAGGGAGAGGGTGAAGAATGTGGCTGAAGAATGTGGCTTACTCCCCCCCCCCCGTTTCTCCTTGCCTCTCACCAGCTGATTCCCTCCCCCCACTACCAGCCCTCTTCTCCCCTCTGTGCCTTCCTCCCCCGGCCCCCCTCTACCATTCTCCCCTACCTCGCATTGCACCCCAAAACTGAAGGGGGAAGCGAGGTTGAGCCCTGGGGCTAGCGCCCCAAACCCCGCCGCCCCGCCCCTCTCCCCTGGCCAGTCCATCTCTCTGTCCCGAGCCCCCGTGCCCGCTCGAGCTCTGGCTTCTCCCTCACCTCCCATGATTCCGGCCCTGACCCGGACTTCAGCTGGACCGACCCGTCCAGCCTACGCTCTGGCTCCGCTCCCCGCCTCCTCGGGGGAGGGAAGAGGGAGTCCGCCGACCTCCCAACTACGCCCCCTGCCGGCCTCACGACGCCGTGCAGCCTCGGCTCCGGGAGCAGCGTTTTTTGGGACCCGGCTCCGGCGGCGCCGCGGGTACCGCGGGATTTGGGTTCCGGCGCCATCCCCGCCCCCTCCTCCCCTCCCCTCCCTTTCCCCCTCCGCTCCTCCCTCCCATTTCCCCAGCTGCTCTCTTGCCACCCCTCCCCCGCCTCACACAAACATTGCTTAGTGGTCTACAGTTGGCCCTTTCTCCGCTGATGGAGAGGCAGGTGCTGATGCAGCCACGTTGCTCCTTTGTTCCTTTGCCTTTTGCTTGTTTCATAATCGAAATGTGTCAGAAAGTCACTTTCAAGCATGAGAACTGCATAGTCCCCTGGGTTTACCATAAAATCAGGGACTGGAAGGAACCGTAAAGGGCATCAGGTCCAGACTCCTGTGAGCAGATTTAAAGGAACACATACAAGAGATGTTGTGGGGAAAGAAATTACAAAATTTGGCAACTAATTAGATAAGTGAGAGGCCAACTAGTTCAAAATGTTCTATAAGCAGTTGGTGATGCAAAACTGGGGAATGAGAGACAGCGAACTGGATGTATATATCTTGGACGCATAAATCTTGGAATCATTGGCAAGAGGGATGGTAACTGAACCCATTGGAGCTGGTGAGATCACCAAGTGAGAGGTGGGAGGGAGGGAGAGAGAAGGGGGCACCTAGACAGAGCCCCGGGTGCTCATCCACAATTAGTATGAAAGAAATGAAGATTCAGTGAAGGAGACCCAAAAGAGTGAAAAGTCACAAAAACTCAGAGTTTAAAGTGTCCAGAATAAAATCAACCAAACAGTGTCAAATGCTGGAGAGAAGTTATGGATGAGGGTTGAGAAAAGGCCATTAAATTTGGCAATTAATAAATCATTGATAGTTTTGGAGAGAGTAGTTTCTTTTGAATAATGAAGTCTGAGCTAGATTGCAGAGAGTTTAGAAGAGACTGAATGGAAGTGCCAAGTGTAGATGGATTCTTCAAATCATTTAGAAAAGAGATATAGGATGGTAGATTCCAAAGATGGTAGAATCCAGTGAGGGTTTGGGGTATTTTGCTTAAGAATGGGGCAGTCGAGTTGGCTAAGTGGTGCAGTGAATAGAGCACTGGCCCTGGAGTCAGGAGCACATGAGTTCAAATGTGAACTCAGACACTTAAGATTTACTGGTCTTGTGACCTTGGGCAAGTCACTTAACCCCAATTGCTCTGCCTTCCCCCCTCCAAAAAGAAAAAAGAAAAAAAATTGGGGAGTCATAGGCATATTTGCAAGCAGCAGGAAAGGAACCAATAAACTTATAGAGAGACTGAATATTAAAGAGAATGATAGTGAAGGCAATCTGCTGAAGAAGACTGGAGACCTCTTCATCAGAGATTCCAGTGAAGGAGGAGAGAGTGGAGGATGATATTAGATTAAGCATTCTTAACCTGGGCTCTGTGAGCTCTGTCAGTCTGTCTGTATGTGTATGTATGTGTATGTATGTATGTATGTATGTATGTATGTATGTATTTCAATATAAATGGTAGGATTCCTTTGTAATCCTAGCTTATCTTATGTATTTTAAAACAAAATTATGAGAAGTCTATAGGCTTAAATAGATGCCAAACGAGACCAATATACAGAAAGGTTAAGAATTTCTGTGTAAAAGGAACATAAGATGAGGAGGGAACAAGAGGGGACAACTCATGTTGAATGCCCTCATTTTGTTTTTCTTTTTGGTGATATATGAGGTAAGATCCTCAGCTGAAAGGGTGAGGGAAAGACTAGAACTAAGGACTCTTGATTCTGAATTCAGCATCCTTTTTTAAAAGCATTGTTTAATAGTCTTACTATTCTTTCCATTTATATTGTTGTAGTCCTGTTTTCTACCAGTTGTGCTTAATTCACTCTGCATCAGTTCATGGTTTCCCATACTTCTCTGAATTCCTCACATTTGTAATTCTTTACATTATATACGCTATATTTCTCTACCATAATTTGTTTATATTTTTGTCCTCTAAGCTATAAACAACCCTTTTTTTTGTCCTCTAAGCTGTAAACAACCCATTTTTTTCTAGTTCTTTGCTATCACATGAAAAAATGTTGCTATAAATATTTTGGTGTATGTGAGACCTTTGTGTCTGTCTCCTTGGACTATATGCTCAGCAGTGCAATCTGGGGGTCAAAGTATATGAACATTTTAGTTACTTCTTTTTAGCATAATTCCAAATTGCTCTCCAGAATAGTTGAACCAATTCATAGCTCCACAAAATATGTTTTAGTGTGAATGTCTTTCCATAGTCCCTCCAACATTAACATCTTTGCCACTTTGTTGAAGGTGAAATCTCAGAGATACTTTGGTTCTCATTTCTCTTATTATTACTGTTTTAGAGCAAATTTTTCAGTGTTAAACTGAATTAATTGTGAATTAATTACAAATCATTAATTGTGTTAATAATTTGTAATTCTTTTAAGAAATATTTATTTGTATCTTTTGTCTATTTGTCCACTAGGGAATGGTCCATGGTAGTATTTTGTTGTTGTTTTGTATAGGTAATGCCCATTGAGGAAACTGCCTTTACCGATAGAAATTAGCACCAGCTCTACAATTTGTAATCTCACAGAGGTGCCTAGAGCACCAAGCCAGTACTCAGGAGACATGCAGTCAATATATGTCAGAGGCTATGCTTTAACCCAGGTCTTCCATTAATATATAAACCCTAGCCACTCTAATATTTTTATAATCAAATAGACACCTCTATATGGCACTATAACTTTGTCCCATCCTATCTTTCTGAACTTCTTACACATTAATTCCTCCATTTATTCTATGAACTCCATGTACTTCAACCAGGCTAACCTGTTTGCTTTTCCTCATATATGATACTCTCTCTCCCATCTCTGTGCCTTTTTCCAAGTCTTTTCAGGTCATATTTGCACTACTTAACATCTGAGGGCCCTATAAAGACTGAGATTATGTGATTCATCTCTATTGTTCTCATCACTACTGTAGCTTTTATATACTGTACAACATTCATTATAATCCTCAATCAGTCTAAGTTCCTTGATGAACTGAGGTTGTTTTTCAATTCATTTCAACAGATAATTTATTCAGAGACAATGATGCAATGTGTTAGGCCTGGAGGAGAAGGAGGAGGAAGAGGAGGAAGAGAAGGAAAAAGAAAGAAGATGAAGAAGACAAAGAAGACGAAGGTCGCCATCATTGTCCTGGCCTCAAGGACCTCCAGTTGAAGGAGAAGGGAAAGAAGAAGGGGGGGGGGGGGAGGCGAGTGCAGAGAGTAATACAATACAACAGACAAAGTCTGTACAAAGTAATCCAAGATAACATCAAGAGATAGAAACGGCATTAGGAAAGGTCTTGTGAAATTTATAAAAGGCTTAGAAAGAAGATAGGGATTCTGAGAGTCGGAGATGAAGAATTAGTCATGTAAACAGGAAATGAAATGTCCTGTATAGAGAATAACTAGCAAGCTCCTTTGACTGGAATGGAGACTTCATGAAGGGGAATCATATTAAATAAGGCTGGAAAAGTAGGCGGAAGCCAGGGTGCGAAAAGCTGTAAAAACCAGGTGGAGGAGTATATGTTTTATCCTATAGAAAATATGGAGCCATTGAAAAAACTTTAGTAGGAGACTGGCATGGTCAGATCCACGTTTTAGGACTATCAATTGGATAGCTGTGAGGAGGATGAATTAAAGACTCCTGTTTATTTTCCTAATCCACCGGCATATGACCCAGTTCCTTGTAAAGAGTAGATACTTAATAAATGTTTCTTGGATGAATGAATGAATCATCATCTATCTCATAACTATTTATCTTCATTCTCACATCATTGCCATCATCACATCACCATTAGAGGGAAAAGTTAAGATACCACAGACTGTCGTGCTATGAACTACTGTACAGGGCTGAACATTCCAACATCAAAAAGTATGTTCAACCAATATAAAAAGAAGAAGCTGCTGAAAATGAGATAAGATGAAATGAAAGGTAGAGATAAATTAAGCAGGACAAGATAAAGAGTATTGAGGACAAAGGGTAAAACATTTCCTGCCTTTACTTCCTCTCTTCTCAAACTTTTATAATATGGTTTCCCTCCCTACTGCACCACTAAGGTCTTCTCAAAGGTCACCAATAATCTCTTACATACTGAAGACAGTGACTTTTTCTTAGTCTTTATCACCCTTAATCTTTCTGCAGATATTCTCCAGACAATCTTTTTACTTGATTTCCCTGACTCCTTTCTCTGCTAATTTGTTTCCTCCATCTTATTTGACCATTTCTCCTCAGTCTCTGCTGATTCACTCACTTCTCATCCTCTAAGTGTAAGTATCCCCCAAGGCTCTAACTTCAGCCCTCTTTTCACTCAAGGTTCTCTGTTTTGATTGATGGTAACCACTTCCATAGTTTTAATTATTTCCTCTAAGCAGAAGACTTCAAAATCTTTATTTCTAGTCCTGACCTCTCCTCTGAACTACAGATCATTTGCCCAGATAAATCACATCCTTAAAATTAAATCTCTTTGAAAGGAACAAACTACTTGATCCAGGAAAGTTTGCTCATCATAAGCTGCGGGCATAGTGAGACTTAGACTTTCTAGAATGCAGGGCATGCTTGTTGACAACCTCCTGGAAAGGAATTATGGGTTACTTTTTTATGTTTTAAATCTTTGTAAATATACACTTATGAATCCTTTGTATTTTAATCATTTCTTTCATATGGAGATAATAAATAGTTATCCTCTACCTGGTTAACATTTACCACTGAGTACCTTTTGAGAAGACCCTAGACATTAGTTAAACTTAAGTTTTAAGTAATTTTCCTCAGGCTTCCAGTGTGTGAGTATAAAGAGCTGAAGAAAATGATAGTCTGACCTCTTTATTTATAAGCCAGGTCCCCTAGAATTGAATACAGTCTGTACAAATTCAGAATTGTTGTCTGTTATTGCTCTTCCTTCATACTAGAAGAAGAACAATGACATCATGAGGATGATGTCTTGATTTGTGAATCAGAATTAGGTACCTCTTAGTGGGAAAAGGCATCCTCGGTCCCCAGGATATGTCACTTTCTTTTTATGTTTTTTTTAACATAAGCATTATTTTTCTATACTTTCCCTTCTATATGCCCCAGAACCCTTCGTTGTAGCAACAAAAAATTGTTAGAAATAATGAAAAATGGAAAACCAACCAAAACAACAACTCTATCCATGTCTGACACGTTTGGCTTTTGTAGTAGTAATCTGAGCTCTGGAAACCATATTGGTTATTGCATTTATTTTTAATTTAGTTGCCATTTTATGTTGGTTTTTATTTGCATCATTGTAGTTGTTCTGTACATTGTTCATCAGGTCTGCTTATTCTACTCTGAACCAGTCAGACAATTCTTACCAAGTTTCCTTGAATTCCTCAGAGTTCTCATTTCTTACTCTACAATAAAGTTCCATTACCTCCATATACCACAGTACGTTTAGTCATTCCCCGGTAGATGTGCATATACTTTATTTCCAACTTTTAACTCTCCACAAAGTGCTTCTATCAATGTTTTAGGGCACATGAGAACTTTCTTTTTGTGTTTGATTTCCTTGGAGTATATGCCCAATAATGGGATTGTTGAATCAAAGGAGGACATTTCCCACCATATTAAACCACAAGACAAAAGACCAAATAATAATTTTCCCTGTAAATTCCAAACCCAAAGATCCCCACCCAAAAAAACCAGATTTAAATAAGAACTTCACCTTTATACTTATAGATACATATATACACATGCATACACAAAGTATATATGACAATACAGGATATATTGTATAGTGAAAATAGTGTTTGCTGTGAGCTCAGATGACATGGGTTCAGATTTTAGCTCTGCCATTTAATATCTGTGTAACCTTAGACAGGTCACTTAACCTCTCTTTGCCTCAGTTTCCTTATCTGTAAAATTAAGAGTTTGGAATAAATGATCTGTAATATTCCTTCTAAACCTATATTTATGATAATAATAGTTTTTGTATATACATACACACACACACACAATCATGAAGAAAGAGCAAGGAATGACAGATAGGTAGCCATTAGGCTCCATAGTATACATGCATACAGGCCCCTACTATGCTGGATAGATTCACTGTGGTGAATTTATAGAAAAAAATGAAAAAGTTTTATACTAACTGGACAAGCACAAATAGGTCACAGTCTACATGATTAGAAGAAGTAACTACATTGATGAAGTCATACAAGCTCTGGACCATTGAAGTAACAATTTTTAACAGAACTGGAATTTCACATTCTCCAGGTTAAACCATGTTGACACCTCATTCAGCTCAAACCCCTAAATAAAGTGCATTCTCAAACAAAATAAAAACAGATTTTTTTCATTACATGTTATTTTAAATGAATATTTCTGTGTTCCCATCTGTCATGACTAATCGTTGACTACTTTAGAAGGTACTTCTGAAGAGGTAAGCTCTTTTGGTGCTCCCTTGCCTCAGGACTCTCCGTGGGGTGTCTGAAACCAGGGAAGCATTGGCTGGCCAACAGGCAACAAGTGCCTCTTGGATGTTTTACTGGATATAAAACCATTTTCTAGTTTGGGGGAAAGAACCAGGCTTACACATACAAGCTTTTGACAGTCATCCCTATGCATACAATTGTGAGTCGAAGAAAAGAAGTTTGTTTGACAAGGAAGGGAGTTATTTGTTCAGTAAAAAGAAGCCTGGTCATATAGTTGCTTCCATACCTCCCCACTGTGTGGAATGAGTGAAAACTTCTCAATTTGGGGTGGTTAACATTCCCTTCCTCCCCCCACTTCCATGGCTGCTGTCAATCACTTTTACCTTCTTTTGTCTGTTTTCCCACCTTGGTGGGACCCTCCCCCCTCTCTTCTCTTGCTGTTCCAGTTGGGAAGAATTTGGTGAGGTGTGCCTCTCCACCAATGGGAGATGAAAGAGTTGGGAAAGGGAGCTTAACTAAGTTAAGTTATAAATTCTGGTTTTGCCCTTTGAAACATGTCTCCCCTCCATGCTCAGGCATGGGGCAGACTGCCCTCTTCTCCCAGGGAAGAGAATAAACTCCTGTTCTTATCTTAAGACATCCCTGTGTTTACTTTTTTTTTACTAAATTAAGGATGAAGGGTATTCTTCAACCCAAACACCACTATAGACCTAAAGCTTTTAGAAACAGTGAGTCAGCAATGGGAGATTGCTGCTACGATCCAGCAAGCCTGAGAGGGGAGTGTGAGAACAAACATATGGTATGGAAAAACCAGCAAAAATCATTCAATTAAACTCAGCTTGATTGAATATCTCACGGGGTAGAGCACTGTTTTTTCCATGTGACAATCCAAAGGAACATCAGGACCTCTCCTGATTGCCTGCTGAATAAAATTACAAACTATTAGACTGGCATTCAAAACCTTTTACAATATGTCTCCAACGTATTTTTAAAGTCTTGTGTATATTCGTTTTCCTTCACTTCACATTAGACTACTAGCTCTTCTCATATTACCTTCTTTTTCTTCCATGCCTTTCCCTACACAGTTCCCTTATATAGTGGTGAAGAACCTGCAGGCCTCAAGACTACCTGTGGCCAGGGGGTGGCTAGGTGGCCCAGTGAATAGAGTACCGGCCCTGGAGTCAGGAGGACCTGAGTTCAAATCTGACCTCAGACACTTGACACACTTACTAGCTGTGTGACTGTGGGCAAGTCACTTAACCCCAATTGCCCTCCAAAAAAAGCAAAATACTAAAGAAAAAAGACTACATGTGTCCCTCTAGGTCCAGGGTACAGTCCTTTGACTGAATGTAAACTTTACAGAACAAATCCCCTTGATAAAAAGATTTGTTCTATAAAAGAGTGCAGCCTTTCAACTGAGTCCAAGTTTTACAGAACAAGTCCTTTTATTCAGGGGGTTTGTTCTGTGAAGCTTGGATTCAGTCAAAGAGCTGCACCCAAAGACTTAG
>CM053596.1:226742816-226760620 GCA_028646575.1 Pseudocheirus occidentalis | reverse complement strand
TTTTATCTTTCCACACAAGAAGCGTAGTATTATTCTTTCTGTATGCAACTGTTTTAGTGCTTGAGAGGGGACATCCGAATGATATGCTAGAATTCCGATGTCCCCTGAGAGGGGACAGCGGAGTGCAAAGGGTTAAGTTTTAGGAAAAAATGTGTATTTTCTGCTCTAGTGAAAAACATTATGTAACCTGTGGTATTTAGGCATCATTTAGTGTTAGAGGATGCCAGCTTTAGCACATTATAATTTTAAGATGTGCCTTTACGAAGTGAAATTTTGAGATTTATTTTTTTTGTCAAGTTACTGAAATCATTTTAGCATATTTAGAATCATGATTGCATCCATTTCAAATGTCACTGTTAATGGAGTTCAAGAGGTGAGAGTTTGCTGTTCAGAGCAGTTCTTTGCCTTTATTCTTGCTGTTTCTTGTTTTAATCCAGCAGTTAACTTCTCTCTTTCGATCACTGAGTAAATAGCATTTTAGTAGTCAGTTGGAATGTGTGTATAAATTCTTATTTTGTTCATCAGGGAAAATTATCTATTACTAGATATTTTACTTTTAAACTTAATTTTATATTAATATACTGAAAAGATTAAAATGTAAGGTTTTACACTGGTTCTTTTTTTTCTCTTGGCCAGCCAGTGGTATGACTCAAGGTGCATTTAAATGTGGTATAAACATGCTGAAATGCTTTAGCTTTAATCGTGGAAGTGAAGTGCTTGTCATATGCTTCTATTCACTACTAATTAACAAGGTTAATTCTGCAAAAATACTGCTTCCATCATCTCATACACCTGCTGAAAAACCTCCAGTGACTCAGTCTAAACTCCCTGGCATGGCATTCAGTGCCCCCACAGTCTGTCCACAGTGTTTCTAATTTTATTTTCCTCTACTTCTCCTTCCCAGTTAAATCCTGTAGTGTCCTGAACGTGACTAACACATTACTACCGTTCATGGCATTCCTAGTGCCTAGAATAGCTTCCCTATCCTTCCTTTCTATTTAAATCCTATTCATCTTGAAAGGCCTTGCCCAAATCTCATTCATCCATGAAGCTTTTCCAGACCACTATAGCTTGAAGTCCTCTCTTATTCCTTTGAAATCCTATAGCATTTTTTGTCTGTACAACTCAGTTAATAAAAGGAAACAAATGATTTTGTGCATATAGATTTTACTTTCCTAACTTGATTATAAATTTCCTTTATAGCCCTACTTGGTAGTCATTCAGTTGTTTTTTGTTTGATTTATATCAAACTGAGTTAAATCTTATCATTATATAAAGTAACTTTAAAATTGAATTTTTAACTTTACATAAGGGCAAGACACAAGAAACAATTAGAAAATTAGAGTGTATAATAAAGTGCTAAATTATACAGTAAAATAAATATGTGAAATAGAAGTTAGAGGAAAAAATGAGTGTAGTCTAAACTTTCCAAGAAAAGCTTTAAATAGGAAGTGAAAGACTCAAGCTGGGACATGAAGAATGATCATTTTTATTGATTATTAGTGGTCAAATAATAATTAAATTTTAATATCAAATTTAACACTAAAAATCTGGTGATCAGTACATGGTTAGGTTTGTAACCCTTTATCGTTGGAGCCAGTTTTCTCTCTCTTTTTTTTTTTCTTGCTTTTTGGCAGGGCAGTTGGAGTTAAGTGACTTGCCCAAAGTCACATGGCTAGTAAATGTTAAGTGTCTGAGGTTGGATTTGAATTCAGGTCCTCCAGACTCCAGGGCCGGTGCTCTATTCACTGTGCTACCTTAGCCACTCCTAGTTTTATCTCTTGATCTTTAAATATAGATGGTGGGTGAGAGGGCATAATCAGCACCTAAGCCTCAGGAGCTTGCTAGACCCCAAAAGACATTTGTTTGATTAGCTAACTAGCTAGCTCCAGAGAAGTTGAATTAGAAAATCATGCTTAGATTTAGACAGGAGGCCTGGAATCAGCAACAAGGGGAGATAACTCAAAAGCATACAGAAAATTGGGAGCTGCCTGCCCATGAATACATTTGAAGACCTAAAGCTCATTGTCTTAAGTACGGACTAAAATTGTTTATGGATAGACCATAGGTACAGAAAAAGTATCTTAACTTTGAACAATATGATTTCTTACGATAAACCATTCAGTTTTATCAGTTTATAATTTTGTTTTTGTATTATTATATAAAACATTTGTTGAGCTAAATTTATTTTGATTTGTCCTTTTTAGGAAACCAAATCATCCTAAACTTGAAGCTTTCATCAATCACATGTCAAAAGCATCTGAAGTATTAATGGAAGGTACTCTCAGTACCCTGCCTCTTTATCCTAGTCATTCACTGTGTGAAATGGGAGAACTTACACAGACAGGTAAGTTTCCTTGTTGTTCTTTTCAATTTACCAAGAACAGCATTTCCCTTAGAGGTTATTTTCTATGGTTGGAAATACTACCTGCTTATGTTTTTATATGTTTTTCCATTATTCCCTACAAATTTACATTACTATTAAAGTTATTTTATTTTAAATCTATTGCCTTCATGTAATTTTAATTTTCAAAAAGCTTGTTTAGGAACATAATGACCAAATGAGATAATATACAGAAAACACTTGGAAAACCTTAAAACTTTATATAAATGTTAGCTATCACTATGGGTTATCATCAGCTTTTGCTACATCAATTCTAGTGTTAACTTCCTAGTATTTGTTGGGAAGAAATTTGACTAGAAAAGATTGCCTCTATCCTCTACCACATCACTAGGACAAGTGAGACAATGATTATACTGACTTCAGTACTTCAAGGATCTGTTGTAGTTGTTGTGATTACTCTCCCCATGTATTAGTAATTAGCCTTCTAGAGTTACTATTTCCATGTCAATGAGGAGCCTCTCCAAATTTAGCTAGACTGGTTGTCAGAGAACAGATACACAGTCACTAACCTTTTAAACTAAGCTTTTCCAGCTTGCTGTGGGACCTGTCGTATTTGATGTTTTTTTGGTCTAACTTTTGTGAGAACCCAGTGTCACTTCTTTAATGTGATGATTAGAGTAGCAGTTAGTCTCTAAACAAAAGAATTGTCATATTACATCGCACCAGTAGCCCATGTATGTGGTTGGCTTCTGAGAAGTGGCTTCAAGGTTGATGATGTAAGAGAGTACGATTTTCTTCATGAACTCAGCCTCAGTTTCAAATGTTTAGGGACATTTTTAGGGACATTCTCAGTATATTCATTTCCAGCTCCCTTTAATTATGGACCAAATAATTTATCAAAAATTTATGTATATAAACTTTGATCTCATTTATATTTTCAATCTGCCATACTTCTTGAGGTTCGATTTAATTCAATAACATTTATTAAGTGTTTTCTATGTACAATATACTACATTAGGTTTTAGGGGATAATAAAACAAATTGGAAAATGAATTCTCTCCTCCATCTGCTATTCCATTCTATTGTAGATAATAGGTTTCTCAAGTTTATATTTCATTGTAATATAGGATTTTCTTTTTTGATAGAAAAATACTGTTATCTCTTTCAAGCCTCAAGGAGAAATTCACCTATCTGTTCTAATATTTTAAGATTTGATTGCATTCAATTCATCACATATTAAGTGTGTGGAACACTTTGCTGTTTATTTGGAAGGAGTTTTAGATAAGACAGGATTCCTTCTCTCATGTGCAACTTAGTCTAGTGGAGGCTATTGCACATTAAAAAAACCCTGTAAATCACAATAAGTTCTGAGGAAAATACAAACTCTGATAAACAAGTCACTTTTAACATATTTAACACTATGAACATATTCTTGAGTTCATGAACTTCATTCATATCTCCTAATTGTAGAGTGAAGAATTAGGAATTTTTTTTAATCTTTTAAGAGTTCTCCCACTTTGCTTAGTAATTGCCTTCTCTGCCCTTAGTGCATCTTTTTTGAGATTTGTATTCTGGGTGTCTTCTGTGGCTTATGGTTTTATGCAGAGATGACAAATGTTTTCCTCTTTATTTTTCCCCCTTTTTGAGGATGCCTAGCATATTCTTTGTCTTTTTTTGATTGTAGTCAGCAGCACATTTTGTACTTCTTCTGGAGCATATCAATGACCTCTAGACCTCTTCTTTTGATGGTACCTGATAGATTAGGGCCACTAATTATATAAACTTAGTTTGGATTATCTTTTCTTAAAACTATTATATTGTACATGCCTACATTAAAAATTTATCTTTTAGTTTTCTACCTAGCCATGTAGCTTTATGAAATCTGTGTATAGTTTTTCATTATCAGCTTCACATTTCACTACTTGGGATTTCTTAGTAGAGTCTACCACTTTTGAAATTTTATTGTACCCTACCTTTTAAATACTAAGATTAAAGGGTCTTTAAGAGTTTAAATTGCTTCTCTTGAGACAGTAGTTCCCACCAGCTCAGGAATAGGAAAATAGGAAGGTCAAGTGAGACCATAAAAGGAATATTAATGAACAAGAGAATAGTAGCAGATGAGTAGGTTTAAAAAAATTTATTTACATTTGATTAAAAGAATAAATTGAGCAAGTTGAAGCTTCATTCTTCCTTACAAATTGAGGAATACTTGCTACTGGAGAAGAAAAAGTCCTCCCTCTGTCCTTTCTAGTTGTATATTTGGCAGCCAGTTGCTTATATGTGGTAAGCTGATATTTTGATCCTTTTGGGAGCATCTCTGAGTAATATAGTAGACAGCCAGGGACTGTTCCCCAGGGAGTTTGGGGGAATTGAGTAGAAGTTATGCTCTCTAGGAAAAGCAGGTGTGGAACAAGCATTTTCACATTACTTCTGTAAGTGGAGGACAGACATCTCTCTGTTGTCTCTGCCATATAAATTTTTATGCAGTTTTCCTTCATGAATGGTGATTGTCCAGCTTGCAGAGCTGAGTTGAGTTCAGATATTTGTATTTTATATTCATTTAAAAAATCCTAGAATTTAAGATTAATTAAACTTGTATATACATGTCCCTCATACTATTCTATTTTTTATGCTCTTTCTTTTGTTTACTTTCCTTGAACTCTTATATTCAGGAAAAGTTTCGTTGTCATTTTTGTTAGGTGTTGTTCAGCATTTGAAGAATGGACAGCTCTTACGAGACATTTATTTAAAGAAACACAAACTCCTTCCAAAAGATTGGACCACAAAGCATCTTTACTTAGAGACAACTGGAAAAAGTCGAACTCTCCAGAGTGGACTGGCCTTGCTCTATAGCCTTCTCCCAGATTTTGAGTGGAAGAAAATTAACTTTAGGCACCAGTGGAGCACCATCTTCTGTTCTGGAAGTTGTGATTGCCCAATGAGAAATCAGTATCTAGAAAAAGAACAACGTCGTCAGTACCTCTTGCGTGTTAAAAATAACCAGTTAGAGAACACTTATGTTGAAATGGCAAAAATAGTGGGGATTCCCACGAGGCAACTAAGAGCTGCTAACCCCATAGATTCTATGTTATGCCACTTTTGCCACAATGTCAGTTTCCCTTGTACGAAAAATGGCTGTATTGACATAGAGCATTTTAAAGTTATCAAGACACATCAGATAGAGGATGAGAGAGAGAGACGTGAAAGGAAACTTTATTTCAAGTATGCACTACTGGCATCTCATCCTGTACTTAACCAGACGGTCAACCGGATGCTACGCATTGCTGAAGGCAAGAAGGAAGAGATTTTTGTTCTTTATTCTGCTCATGATGTCACTTTGTCGCCAGTTCTCAGTGCCTTGGGTATTACTGAAGCCAGGTTTCCAAGATTTGCTGCCAGATTGGTCTTTGAACTGTGGCAAGATGGAGAAAGACCCGCTGATCATTTTATCCGTATTCTTTATAATGGAGTTGATGTCACATTCCACACCTCTTTTTGCCAGGAACACCACAAGCATTCCAGCAAGCCTATGTGCCCTCTTGAAGATTTTGTTCACTTTGTCAAAAGGGACATGTTTTCAGTCTTAAATAGTAGTAGTTATTATGATGCATGTCACAGAAAAACTTTTTAAAAGAAAATCATTCTGTATTTTGTGAAATTTGTGCTGGTACAGAAGATGACCACTTTTGGTTCTTTCTGATTCAAAAGGTACAGCAGTATTGCTTTGAAAATACTTAGAAATACCTGTTTGGGACCATATAGGCTGACTGACTTGAATAGCAAATAATTTGCCATGATTTGGTACATAATCTAGTTCATTAATTTGGTATAGTTCTGCTTCATTGAGAAACAGAGGTACTCTGCTATAAATTGATGTTGCTTGGGATAAATGATTTCCCCTCTTATACCAGAATAATTGAGTCTAGGTTGTCAATTCAGAATTTTGTTCTCTTGACTGCCATGGTACTATATAATATGTAACCAACAAACCTCATTCACAATGTTTCTTAATCTTGTGCAGAAATAGGTACTCCTTAAATGGAAGTATTCCTAAATTGGATATCCCAACAGCTCTCTACTATGATTGTACTTGCAGAAGTAATTTGAATACCAAGAAATTTATGTTGGTTCTTCCAGTTCTTTTACTAGCAACATAATCTTGGTATAATGATCTAATTACAAAAGAACATGAGGAAAATGATCATTAAATCAGGATGAATCTAATAGTAAAATTATTAAGGTACTTTATGTTCAGGATGATAAAAAATACTGTGGTATAAGATCCTTAGGTGTGTTTTAAATATTTGTCTGCTGTAGCAAAAGCTGGATATGCTGAGACTTTGATATGCAATTTAGTATTTTTATAGTCTAGAAAGATATTTTCTAAGACTTGTGTTAGAAATGATGTACTAATCGCAATTTTGTGTATTTTCTTGATATTCAGAGATTTATGAAAAGCCAATTTCGGATATCTTCGATGAACATTACCAAAAAATAGCGTTAGTGGGTAATTATCATTGACCAATTGTGGAATTGAATACATTTTTAAACCACTTTTGTCAGTTACAAATGGTAAAATATAATTTGATTTTTAAGAAGATATTTGGAGTAAAACTTCATTACCAGAATAATAAATTAATCTTTATAGTGATAGATTTTTTTATACTTTTAGAAAAGATTCTAATTTAATCTCTGATATTTGAAATAATGGTGCTAGTTAAATCAGAGGAAATGTAATCTATGAGTGAATTTCTCTAGTGTTATTGGCATTCCAGACTCTTCTTTTTATTTTTTGCTCAGTGCTGCATTTGAATACACTTGTTTCTATCAATAAAAATTTGAGAAATACTTGTATATTCTGTGGTTCATATTATGTATGCTCAGTACATTCGCTGTTTTTTTTTTTTAAAGATTCTTCCTTTAAAAAACTTGAGTGTTACCACTTGCTAGCATTTTGCTGCTAATTAGATTCTTTACAACCACTCCAGATATATCTGAATGAGAACTTCTACATATAAATATTTAAGAATAAAGATGTGATCCAGAAGACTTAAAAAAAATCAAATTACAACTAGATAGGATAGACAAGATACTTTGGATAACAACCAGCACCTAAGGATGGCAATGGATGTTGCCTGCCAGGACTTTGTGTATAAATAAAAATAAAAGACTGGCATTAATACAAAGGTTGTGTTAATCCAAAGTCTAGTGATTGGGTTGAAGCCATAGTGTAGTAGAGAGAACATTAGACAGATGTGGGAGTATCAGTTCTGTCTCTTAGCTGCAAGGTTATTTTAGACAACTCACTTTAGCCACAACTGTCCTCCCTCCCCCTGTTCCCCCAGGCTTTTCAACTGGAAAAGGACAATACTTAGGATTAGATGATCTCCAAAGCTGGTCTTTCTCAGATTTATGATTTTATGAAGTTTAAATTTGTTGCAGATTTTTACAAAAAATTTTATTAGTGATACATTCATGTTAGAAATTCAAGAGAACACCGGATATATCTATGGGACAGTGTGGGATTGTTAAGATGTATTTAAGGACTTTGAATTTGACAGAACAAACATTGTTAACCACAAACAATATTACGAGTCCATGAGACATTGTGTTGCAGCTATGTTTCTTACAAGAGAAGTGAACATGCATGTGGAACTTAAGCAAGTGCATACAGTTCATAATTCATACAGAAGTTTGCATATTTATGACAGTACAACAAAGCAAGGAGGAGAAAACAAAAATTTCCTCCTAAAGGGAGATGGCATAGGAAGGGTAAAGGTGCAGTAAATATGGGAAAAGGACAAAACTCCCATTCCTTAACAATATATACATATACACACATGTATATGTATATGTGTACATATATTTGTATATATATGTATATATGTACATACATACATAATTATTTTTTCAACTCAAAATTCTTTATTTTTGTGGAGATGAATATTTTTTCTTTTTTTGACTATTTTTCTTAAATCCTTTAAAAATGATAAAATAACAAAAATGACCATCATAACATACATAAAGTTATATTAATGAGTCTAAGTTATGGTTCTCAAGTTGTATGGTCCCAAGACTCCTTTATATTTTTAAAAATTATTGAGGATTCCCCACAGAGTTTTTGTTATGTAAATATGTTTGTGTTATGTGGGGTTTTGTCAACCAATATTTACCACATTAGAAATTAAAACATCTTAGTGGTATTAGGAAAATTGTTTTTACCTCATGGACTCCCTGAAAGGGACTCAGGGGCTCCTGGACTGCAGTTTGAGAACCACTGGTCTACGGCACTGTAGTAGGGTTGGGCTGACTGGAAAGATTTGGGAAATAGTGTCATTATGCAGCCGTATACATTGGCTAAGCAATTTGTGAGTATAAAGTAGAAAACCTGACAGTAAATTTTTGATTTTCACGTTGACTGGTGGCAAGTCAAGTTTTTTTCCCCAGAGGCATTTGGGTTAAATGACTTGTTCAGGGTCACACAGTAAGTGTCTGAGGTTGGGTTTGAATTCAGGTCCTCCTGACTGCTGGGCCAATGTTCTATCCACTGTACTACCTAGCAAGGCATTTTCACACATATCCCTACTAGGTCATTTTAAAAGTTTGAGTTATGCTTTATTAATATCTATTTGTATGGCAGCCAAAACCAAAAGAGCAAGTTTAAATGAAGAGTGATGGAGATGAGGTTGAGATAACTAGAATGGTTCTGAAATAACTAGAATGCTTCTGTGGACCTGAACCATTTGATTTCCCTGAGGAATCAACAGTGAAACTTTCCTAGACCCTGCCATTCAGACGTTTCCAATCAGTTCCGTTTAAATCAATAAACATTCATTAAGCACAATTGTGCAGGTCACTGTACAGATGCTGGTAGAACTCCTGAGACAAGCCATTCTACTTTTAGACAACTCTGATTGTTAGGAAGTTTTTCCTTACATGAAGCCTAAATTTGTCTTTTTTGCAACTTCATTACTCTTAGTTTTGCCCCTTTGGAACTAAAAAAACAAAAAAGTAAGATGCACCTTTTATATGAATGCCCTTCACATACTTGAAGGCAGTTCCCGCCCCCCAATCTTCTCTCAACTAGACATACCTAATTCAACTGGACCCCACTATAATATGAACTTGAGGACTTTGACCTACCTTTGGGCACAAACTGGTTAATCAGTGTCCTTAAAATGTGACATGCAGAACTAAACATAGTTTTTTTGGGGGGGAGGGGTAAGAGGGAAGCAATTGGGGTTAGGTGACTTGTCCAGGGACACACAGCTAGTAAGTATCTGAGACTGAATTTGAACTCGGGTCCTCCTGATTCCATTGCCAGTGTTTTGTCTACTGCACCATCTGGCTAGCTATAGTATTTCAGAAGTCTCATCAGGGCAGAGAATAGTGGGATTGGGGCAGCTAGGTGGCGCAGTGAATAGACCACCAGCCTTGGAGTCAGGAGGACCTGAGTTCAAAGCCAGCCTCAGACACTTGATGCAGTAACTAGCCATATGACTTTGGGCAAGTCACTTAACCCCAATTGCACTCCAAAAAGAAAAAAAAGACCCGTGGGATTTTTGGCTCATTATTCCTTGATAATATGCCTCTCAATATTGTCTAACAGCAGCTAAGTGGTACCATAGTCTACAGAACACTGGGCCTGACCCAGTTCCCGAGTTCTAATTTGGCTTTAGGTACTAGCTACACTAACTGTGTGGCCCTGAACAAGTCACTAAACTCCTTTGTCTCAGTTTTTTCAACTGTGAAAGGGGGATGCTAATAGTAGCTACTTGCAAGGTTGTTATGAGGATAACAACACTAATATTAACTCTTGTACAGTACTTTCTACGTGCCAGGTACTGTTCGAAGCACTTTACAATGATTAGCTGATTTGATCCTCTCACTGATCCTTGGAGGTGGGTGCTGTCATAATTCCCATTTTACAAATCAGGAAACTGAAGCAGACAGGTGAAGTGGCTTGCATAGTCATACAGCTTAGTAAGTTTCAGAGGGTAGATTTGAACTCAGGTCTTCCTGACTTCAGACTAAACCCTCTATCCTCTGCACAAGGATAAATGGGGTCATATTGTAAATACTTAGCACAGTTCCTGGCTTATAATGAACATTTCTTCCCAAACTTCCCTCACTATTAGTTTTCTCAGCTCTCCTATCACTCACATTGTTGCGCTTGCTGTACACTAAAACATCTTTTTCAGATGAGTTGCCTTCTAACCATACCTCTCTCATATGTGAAGATAAGTTTTTGAATCTAAGTGTAAAACTTGATATTTATCGCTTTTAAATTTGGGTTGATTTTGGTATAGTACTCTTGCCTATGAAAAGCTTTTCAAATTCAGACTGCCATTCATTCTCTTAACAGTCCCTCTTAGCTCTGTGTAATTTATAAATTTGACAAGCATGCATCCAAACCTTATCTGAGTCATTGATTAAAAAAAAAAACCCAACAAATTTAAACAGAACAGCATCAAGTAGAGATTCCAGGAGGCACTCTACTGCAGTTTCCAATATGACATCAAACCATGAACAATTATCCTTTTATTACTGCTATTCACTCAGTTCTGAATCAATACAGTTGTACCATTGTACAAATGTTGAGCTCTCAGCAAATCCAGAGGCAACTCCATAGCTAAAATCAATTCACATTTATAAAGTCCTTCCCAACAACCTAGTGAGTCAGGTAGTTCAAAGATCATACATACCCATTTTGCAGATGAGGAAACCAGTTCATATGGGTTAAGTGACAAGTTTTAAGAACCAGGATTTGATCCAGGTCTCCCAATTACCAAGTCCAGTGCTTTTCCTGTTGTATCACGTTGTCTTTCTATAACTGAACCTGGAAGAGAATCACACCATTGACCAACCCCTCCAAGGGTTTCTGAGATTGAACAAACTTATTTATAAGTAGAATGAAATACTTTTGAATTGGCTTCCTTTGGAAAACTAGGTACACTGGAGATGAGGACTGCAGTTCAAACATTCATTAAATGCCTAGTCTAAGCCAGGTTATGGGGATATAGAGACAAAGGGGAGATCCAGCAAGATGAGTGAATAAATGGTCATGCCAAAGCCCAGCTTCTATTTGTCACCTTAAGACAAGTTAGGTGCCAAATAAAGTGACTCCAAAGGGGCAAAAGGAGAGTTTTCACATGGGAAAATATGAAGGGACTGCAAGGACTGACCAAATAAGTATTCCAAAAAGGCCTGATGATACAATAAATAGTATGGGGTAAGAGACATATAAAATCTCCAGAAAAGGGGAATATGATAACTAAAAGTTGAAGAGCTAACAGACTGGGCCAATTACAAGTAGCCTTAGAGCCATTGGAGAGCTTAATAGAAGTTGTTAGATGTAGATATAAAGTCAAACTAGCTCTTAACGAAGGTTAAAAAAAGAGTTGATGCTTTAGAATGAAAAGTAATGACTGATGTCTCCCACCTATTGGCAGAGGAATGAGGCATACATTTTTGGACCTGATTAATGATTTGTTTTTATTGAAAGGGAGAGTTCTGTTGGGGGGGGGGGAGAGGGGAGTTATTGGAGAAAGACAGTGGTATTAAAAACAAAGCATTAAAAAAAACCGAAAAGGTAGACTGCAAAAATGAAATTCTGCAACAAAAAGTAATAGAATTAGGTCAACAGGCAGCAAAATAGAATACTGGGGATGTATAGGAGCAAAGGCAAGTCACCTTGAAGATAAAGCATAGTAAGATAAGCCAAGAATTATCTCAAGATGAAACAAAACCCTAAATACTATACTCCAGGAAACTAACAAAAAATCTGCCCAGAAATATTGAAAATGGAGAGCAAAGCATATAGAATCCATAGGGTTTTGGGGCAGAAGAATCTCAAATTCAGATCAGAAATGCAGCCATCAAGTTCCAGAGCTTTTAACATTCAACAAAGGATCTTGTAAGCAGCTTAGGAGGAAACTTCACATTTCAGAGAGAGAGATTCTGAATCTTATGACTATTTATCACCATGAGAAATGAAAACAAAAGCTGAAATGGGACATCTTATTAGAGCAAAGGAAATAAATTACTGTCCTCTAGATAACATTCTGTAAAACTCACCAATGAAAAAAATGATTATATGTTCAGTATGAGGAAAAAAATTTGTATTATTCTTACATAAAAAAAGATGATGTATATCAGCAATTTGGTATGCAAATTCAAAGAAAAGGAAGAATGGTAAATAAGTCCATATACCGTGGTGGTACTAAGCAAAAATAAAATCAGATCAATGTTTACTTGCAGCAAGGAGCCTACAAGGCTAGTAGTGCCTTTTAGAAATCTTCCCTTGTCTCATAATCACCAAGAGAACAAAGAGAAAACATTTACTGCAAAGCCACTGAATCAGGGTCAAAAATAAATTTTATTTTTTTTTAAGAGAAGGAGATGGGAAGGGGAATATGTTAATAGGACACTGGACTTGGAGTGGGAGGGAACATTGAAGGTAATTTGGTCCAACTCCCTTATTTTATGAATGGGGATGACAGAGGCCCAGGGTAAGTAGGGGACTGATGAATAGTAAAGCCTGGATTCAGGTCTTTTGGATTTAATGTTCACTTAATTACATGCTGCCTTCTTCATGAATTAATATTTCTACTAATGTGGTATTATGGCTCAAGACGTTTCAAACAATAGTTTAGGGTGTGGCAGGAAGAATCCTAAAATAAGCAGCAGGGCTGGGTGCAGGAGGGGTCAAGGCTTAACCGAGAACTTTCAACTTAGGTGAGGATCATTAAGAGAACAAAGAACATAAATGGAAAAAGCTTATGAAGGGAAGTCAGATCCTGGCATAGTCTGGTGGAGGCAAGGAGGGGGAAAGGAAAAGAACTGAATTATAATTCTGCAAGTGATCACCACAGTTAAATATCATTTCAGCAAAGATATGGGACAGTGAGGAGTGAGTAGCAGGGACCCAGAAGCAAGCTAAACACGGTAAATGTGAAAAAGAGTAAAACCATAAATACAATTAAGGAATCTGCTTGGCCTGGGCGGGGGTCTAGGGGGCAAATGGAAAGAGGACAGCCTGAGAAAATCGTGATCAGATTATTTAAAGCAAAACAAACCATAGGGTCCTAGTGCTAGTTTAAGAAAAAAAATAATATAAAATTTGATAAAGAGAAATGATAATTTCGAATGTTAGTGGGCTATTATAAAATAGAAGGAACTAAATGGATTAGGAAACAGGACCCAACAATTTGCTGCATACAATAAACTTCTGAAACATAATGATACATACAGAATTAGAATTAGGAATTAGAATGAAACTTATACTTCAGATATGGTAAAAAAAAATAGGAGATGGAATAATGATTTCAGATAAGGCAAAAATAAATACTGTCAAAAGATATGCAAAGAAAAACTGTTTTGCTCAAAGGTATCATTGATAATGAACTATTATCAAATATTACCATTATAATTATCAAATTATCAAATAATACCATTATCAAATATTGTTGTTGATCAGTTGTTTTGGTTGTGTCCAACTCTTTGTGACCCTGTTTGGAGTTTTCTTGCCGAGGGGGAAGGCAGGGCAATTGGGGTTAAGTGATTTGTTCAAGGTCACATAGCAAGTAAGTGTTAAGTGTCTGAGGCTGGATTTGAACTCACATTCTTCTGACTCCAGGGCTGCACCACCTGGCTGCCTCTCTTCAACTAATTTTACAGATGAGGAAACTGAGGCAAATGGGATTAGCTTGCTTGGTCACACAGCTATT
Source organism: Pseudocheirus occidentalis (assembly GCA_028646575.1). Taxonomy (NCBI): domain Eukaryota; kingdom Metazoa; phylum Chordata; class Mammalia; order Diprotodontia; family Pseudocheiridae; genus Pseudocheirus; species Pseudocheirus occidentalis. Next base: position 226,746,547 of record CM053596.1, on the reverse strand, counting down.
GAGTGTCTGAGGCATGCATTGAATGGAGCCTAAATACTTAAAGGAAAAGCTGAATGAAACAATAATACCTGGCTTGTATGTAGCACTTAAAAATTGGTAAAGTGCTTTACATGTATTATTTCATTTGCTCCTTATGCCAATCCTGTGAGCTAGGTGCTATTATCATCCTATGACCCCATGTTAGGGGCAACTAGGCAGCACATTGGATGGAGTGTTTGCCGACCTGGAGTCAAGGAAGGTTTATCTTCATGAGTTCAAATCTGGTCTCAGACACTTACAAGCTTTGTGACTCTGGGCAAGTCACTTAGCTCTATTTGCTTCATTTTCCTCATCTGTAAAATGGGCTGGAGAAGGAAGTGGTGAACCACTTCAATGTCTTTCCCAAGAAAGCCCCAAATGGGGTCATAAAAAGTTGGGTGTGACTGAAACAACTGAATAACAACAACCCCATGTTACAGATGAGGAAACTGAGACCTAGAGAAGCTGAGTGATTTGTCCAGAATCACACAATTAATAAGTGTCAAGTGAGATTCACATCCAGGTCTTCATGAATTCAAGACTAATTTTCTATTCACTATATTACACTGCTATTAGGAAAAAACCTTGATTGTAAACCTAATTTTTGCTTACTATTTCTCTTCCAGAGCTAGATAGATTTAAATTAAATTAAATTAAATAAGAAAGAAATCACAGATTGAAGAGAATATTGAAAAACAACTAGATTTCACAAGTGCTTTGGCAATTATGATACATGTTATTAAAGAGTGTCTGGTTTTTAGTATCACACAGTACCTTTAATAAAAATTCTTTGACTCCGTTATAAAGAACACTTGGTCAACATTCAATACTCATTCTTGACACAAGACCAGCCCATCTTCCATTCCTATTCTATCATTCCTTGATGGCATTTTTTTTCTTCTTATTTTTCATTGAAGTTTCTCATTGGTTCTATGTTACAATTGCTCCCCTTACACTATGTTCCTTTCCATTGGCCTTTGTGTGATATGAATTTTTAATTCTTAGGGGACTGTTGTATGTTTTGTTGCCATGTAACAACACTGGTTGAACATTGGTATTAAAAAAGGCGACTTTTATTTTCATGTGAAGCTTAAGGTTATTAAACGAGATCTGCAGTTTCCAGATGTGAGGAGGGAGTGCATTCCAGGCAGGGAACAAAAAATTCAAAACATGGTAAGGGAAATTGGTCTGTGTGTGTAATATAGAGACTTTCAGTTTGTCTGAATTTCAGAATGTGGTAAGGGTGGCAGTGTCCAATGAAACTGGGAAGATAGGGGTCAAGTAATAAAGGACTTTGAAAACTAAACGGAGGGATTTACATTTTACTCTAGAGGAAACAGGAAGCCAGTAAAGTTTATGGAGTGAAAGAGTGGCATGGTCAGATCTGTGCTTAAGGAAAATCACATTGGCAGTAATGTGGAGGATGGATGGAAATAGGGCAACACCAAGACAAGGAGAATAATTGGGAGGCTATTAACAGGGCTTGAACTAGGGCAATAACTTGTGTGAGCAGAGAGAAAAAGCAAGATTTGGCAACTAATTGGATATGTGGTGGTGAGGGAGAGTGAAGAGTTGAGAATAATGTCAGGGAAACTAGAATAATTAGTTGTTTAGTCATGTCTGACTCTTTGTGACCCCATTTGGGGTTTTCTTGGCAGAGAAACTGAAGTGACTTGCTATTTCCTTCTCCAGCTCGTTTTACAGATGGGGAAACTGAGTCAAATGAGGTTAAGTGACTTGCCCAGGGTCACATAGCTAGTCTGAGGTCAACTCAAAAAGATGACTCTTCCTGACTCCAGGCCTGGCACTCTATCCACCGAGCCACCTAGCAGAAATAGAGAAGTTTGGAAAAAGGGTGGGGTTGGGGGGGTGAATATTGAGTCCTGTTTTGGACATGTTGAGTTTGAGACATCCAGGACACTCAGCTGCAAATTTCCAATAGACAATTAGTTGGTGGTACAGGAGTTCATGAAGTTTATGTAAGAGACTGAGCCTGGATATGTTATAGATCTGGGAGGATGATTAGACCCATGGAGGCTGTAGAGGTCACCAAAGGCAAAAGTGGAGGCAGAAAGAAGAGGACAGGCCTAGAACAGAGTTTTGGAGAATACGAGTGATGGATGATTTGGATGATGAATTAGCAAAGGAGATTGAGAAGGAGGCAAATAGGAGGAGAAGCAGGAGAGAATGTGTCATGAAGGCCCCTAGAAGAGTGAATATTGAGGAGAAGGATATTTCTGTCATTATATCTTCCAAGGAATCTTGCAGAATTTTAGCATCTCTACATAGAGTGCCTATTCATCAGCCCTGCATTTGATATAATGTCCTTTTGGTTTTGTTTATAGCATGAATGTTGAAATTGATGTGACTTGGCTCTTCCAACAGTATTTCCATTTACCGGTCCTTGGGTAAGGGTGTCTTTATTTAGAATACCAATAGTTAAATCAAAGTTTATAGTAGCTTCCGTCCCATTTCCTGCCATTCTGACACTGCTTTTGTAGAAGTAAAAGGGACCATGCAAGACCAAAGGCCATTTTTTCCTTATTTTATGACTTGCTACAGAAATAAAAAAAAGACCAAGTTATTACCCTACTAGTGATGTGCTTCTCCATTCTTACCTAGGTTGATGCTCAGGAAACAAACTTGGTCAGTCACCAGAACCCTATTATTAAGGTTACATACTGGAATACAATTAAAATCATAATTGGTAAAGGAAATAAAAGATATAGACCTAAGTGGAAATAATCAAGTCTTAAATGATGCACAGAACAGAGAACAAAAAGAAACAAAATATATTAAGGGGAAAATAATAGATGATGTAAACTTTGTGGGATGAAGCTAAAACAGACTTTAGAAAAATTATACATCATTAAACTAACAAAAGAGAAAAACAGGATATATGAATTGAGTTAGAAATAAATCAGAAGAAAAAAATGAAAATTCCACTTAAAATAAATACAAGATACACAATATAGGGGGGCGGAGCCAAGATGGCGGTAGAAGCATCAAAGCACCACAGCTCCCACACAAACACGCTAAAAAACTCATAAAATGGGACGCTACACAGATTTTCAAGCTCCAAAACTCTCCACAAGACAGAAAGCACATCTGTTGCTACAGGCAGCGCAGCAGGCGGGGCTCTTCACAGCAGTCTGGGACCTGCAGCCGAAACCCCAGCCGGCTCAGGCCCTGGGGCATCGGGCAGGGAAACGTGGCTATAGGAGAGCAAATCAGCTGCACTGGAGGCACAGTTACCACACTTATCAGGCCAGAAGACAAGAAGGCTAAGAGAAAGGTCAGTGGATTTTGCTAACTGGGGAGGAGAAGAGCGGGTCCGGCCAAACTGCTCCCAGGGCAGGGAGGCAGTGGGAGGTGGCTGTAGCAGCAGGAACGGCTCAGCCTCAGCGGCTTCCACTGGTCTGCTTCAGAGCCCTCGGCCTGCAGATAGCAGGGGGGCTGACGCGACCCATCGAGGCCAAGGGCTCTTGCATTGAGCGGCCTGGATCTGGATCGGGGTCTTGAGTGGTGGTCCTGGGGTGCGCTTTCAGTGAGCCAAAGCTGGGGGGGGAGCTGCAGCACCCCACTAATAGCTCTGGCAGCTGAGAGGTCCCCAGCGATTTGGGACAGAGCTTTCCCCCTCCAGGAAGCAGAGTTCCACAGAGCTAAAAAACCAAGCAATTAATAGCCTGGCCAACATGAGAAAAAGGAAGCAG
>CM053596.1:226717550-226742316 GCA_028646575.1 Pseudocheirus occidentalis | reverse complement strand
GATGGTATTGTAATTACTTTGTGTCCAGTTTGTGCTCTGTGATTGACCAAATGAATGTATTTTGTTTATGATTGGAAACTGATCTCCATTTGAGAAGAGACCTTGACTGACTAAATGAATGTACTGTCTAGGGGTAGAGTAGTACCTGGATTGAATTGAGAACTTACTTGCTAAATGAATGAGTTATACTGTATTTTGACTTTCTCTGTTCTGTGAATGTTTGTTGAATAAATGGGGTTTGCTATGCTGGTAATCTGAACCTTGGAAGTTGACTTTGATTGGCATTACATATATGTAAGCGGGATCATAAGCCCAAGTCCTATGCATATTCATACTGTGCAATATGCCCTGTGCTAGGTACTATGGGAGTCATAAGAAGATCAAAGAGAAAAAAGTTACTTATATATAGTCATATGGAAAAGAATGTCAGCACTGAAATATGAACCAGATGTCTCCTGACTATAAGTCCAGTGTCTTTTCCACTTCAAAATCCCATCTTCTAAGACACAGCTCAAACTTTTAAAGTTTTCCCTGACCTACCCTTCAGTGATATCTGTCTGTTCTGAATTTTTATAAGTCATGTGAAGAAAATTTTGTATAAAAGTCATCCTATCTAAAATATATTTCAGATCCTCAGAAAGAAAAGGAGAAAAGGAAAAAGAAACAGAGACAAAGACTTAGTTTGACCACTTTAAGAATAATCTGTTAGAAGTAATTTCTATGAGTAGAATTGTAGACAGACTCCAGAAGTTGAAGAGCTTAAAATAAAATCTTTGATATTTAATACAATGAAACTTTTCTTTAAAAAATTATGTTTTATTTTTTAAATCGCCTACATTTACCAATGTATCTTTCTACCCATTAATTCTCAAAGAGGCATCTCTTATAGTAAGAAACTTAAAGAGGAAGACAAAAAGTTTAGCAAAAGTAACTAACATATTGAAAAAGTCTGATATTCTATTCAGTGTTCCAAACCTATGATCCCTCACTTCTGAAAAGAAGCTGGAGAGATTTCCTCTCCTTTCTCTTCTTTGAAACCTAGCTTGGTCATTATAATTTCAAGCATTCAACTGTGAATGTTTCAATGTTACTGTTCCATTGTTGTATCATGTGTATAGTTTTCTAGTTCTGCTTGCCTCACTTTTCATTAGTTCTCATCTTCCTATACCTTTCCACATTCACCATATTTATACTTTCTTAGAGTACCTTAAATTTCCATTACATTCATGTATGACAATTTGTTTAGCCAGTCCGAGTTGATGAGTGTGTACATTAGTTCTAATGTTTTACTACCATAAAAAGTGTTGTTATGAATAATTTGGAGAATCTGGAGCCTTTGTTTTTGTCACTGGCCTTATAGGATCCATTCCTAAGGAATCTTTGGGTCAAAGAGAATGGCTATTTTCCTCATTTTCTTTGCATAATTCCAAACTACTTTCTAAAAAGAACTTTTAAAAATTCAAAGCACTTTTCATGCGGCTGCTAATAGTTCACTATTCTTCTTTGAGAAGTGTTTGTTCATATCTTTTGACCAATTACATATGGTTTTTGTTGTTCAGTCGTTTCAATCCCTGTCCAACTCTTAATGACTTCATTTGGGGTTTTCTTGACAAAGATACTAGAGTGGTTTGCCATTTCATCCTTCAGTTCATTTTACACATGAGGAACTGAGATAAACAAGGTTAAAGCACTTGCCCAGGATTACAAAGGTAGTAAATGTCTGAGGCCAGACCTAAAAATCTAAATATGAGTCTTCCTGACTTCAGACCTTGCACTCTATCTACCTGCCCACCGATCTATGGAGAATGGCTTTCAGTTTTATATGTTTCTGCTAAATATCTATATATCTTTAGTATTAGATGATATTCAGAAAAAAAAATTTGTACAAGAATTTTCCTTTTTAATCCATTGAAATGATTTTTTATATAAAAGATTTTAAATTTTTATATATTCAAAGTTAATCATTTTATTTGTAATTATCTCTAACCCTTGATTAGTCAAGAATTAATTCCTTACACAAAACTGCCAGAGATGTGTGATCTGCTTCTCTTTTAACTTTTTTTGTGGTATGGTCTTTATTACTTTAGTCAAATATCCATTTTTAATTTGTTATGGCATATAGTAGGAGTTCTTGGTCTAAACCTGTATTCTTCCAAACTGATTCTGAATTTTCCCAACAACCCTTTTCAAGTAGAAAATTCATTTCTAGATGGACTTTTTTTAGTTCATATTGAATATTTGAGTATTGAGTTCAATTTTTTCTTATTCTTTCTTATCTAGTTTATTCTGTTGATTTACTTTCTATTTTTAACCAATACAAAATGATTGATAATTACTACTTTGTAATAGTTAGTCTAAGGTCTAGAAGTGTTCACCTTCCTTTGTTCCTAGGTTTTAAAATTTTTGCCTTGAAATTTTAGCTCCTTTGTGACTTCAAATTATTTTAAATTTTTTCTACTACTATAAAGTATGCCTTTAATAGTTTCATTGATATAGTACAAATTATGTACATTAACTTTGAGAATATAATCATTTTATCAAATTGACACAAGCCAAAAAGGATCCAGATGTTTCAGTGAATACAGAACCCATCTGGAGTCAGGAAGACCTGAGCTCAATTCTGGCATCAGATGCTTTCTAGCTCTGTGACCCTAAGTAAGCCATTCAACCCTGGTTTCCTCAAAAAAAAAAATTATACAACCACTCATTTAAGTTGTTCTTCAGTTCTCTGAGGAGTGGTTCATAATTGCATATGCACAAGTACTTAATGTGTTTTGATAGATTGACTCAGATTTATACATTCTGTAGGTATTTTGAACATTACTTTCCTTTCTATTACTGCCTCCTGCATTTTGTTATTGTTAGAGAGAAATGTTGTTGACTTGGGAAAGTAGTAATTTTGCCGAAGTTATTAAAAGCTATTTTTATTTTACTGGAGTTAATAAATATCTCAATTTCTTTGCTAATTCCCAAGGATTTTATAGGCAAACCATCATGTTATCAGCAAAAAATGAAGCTTTCATTATATTTTTAAAAGGTTTCTCTTTGCCTGTTCCAGAATTTTTAACGTAAATTAATATTGTATTTTGTCAAAAGCTTTATGTTTATCTAATGATAAAATAATACGTTTGGGAATGTTTTATTTCTATTATGGCTAATTATCATTTTCTATTAATAAACTATCCTTGTATCCCTGCCTGGTAGAAATCCAATATGATGATACCAAATGATTTTTGGAAAAGCATAATTTTTGCCAGAAATTTATTTAAACATTTGAGTTAAAATGTACTAATGATGAGAATCAGTATGCTGTAATGTAGTAATATAAAATTCAAATAAAAACAGGACCACTAAATCATACATATAGATTTCTGTGAATTACATATTGACTTAATTTTAAAATATAATATTATCTACTTTATTATATTTGTACTTATTTTTCCCAATTACATGTTAGTCTGGTTTGGATCACACTTGTGTTGGGGGATGCATGTTTATTATGTCTGTTGTAATGAATAGAGAGCTGGCCTTGAAACTGCACATAATATCTGGAGACGCTTCCTCAGCAAGTCCCTTAAACTCTCAGTGATCTAGGCAACCCTCTAAGATTATAAATTACAAATAAACTTCTCATCTGAATTAGAAGAGTGAGTTTACCTATCTGGGAATTCGTTGTAGCAATGAATTCACAGGTCTAGTCCCTATTCCTCCCTTATCATTAATGACACTAGTGTATAATTCTTTTTCTTTGTTTCATCCTTCCCTGGTTTTGGCATCATATGTATCTTATAAACTATACATTTCTTATACAAAGAGTTTTATTCATACAGAACTTTATTTATAGATGTCTGAGAATAACTTATTTAGTATCAATATTAATTTTTCTTTAAAAATTTATTAGAATTCTCCTGCAAAACCACCATAGTCAAGTCTTTTCCCCCTCACTTTGGTATATTCTTTACAGTTAATTACATTGCTTTTTTTGTTTAAGATCTGTTTGGTATTATGTTAATGTGAATATTTTATATTATTAGATAATATAAAATTTCTTTTGAATTCCCAGTTTTGTCAGCATATGACTTTATAGTAGATCGAGATAATTCTTTTTTTATTCTTCTGATGTGGTTGTAATATTCCATTGTTCATTTTTTATGAATTTGATTTTCCTCCATCTTCTTTTTAATCAGTTTAGTGAAAGGTTTATAAATTCCATTAATCTTTTCAAAGAACCAGCATCTAGTTTTCTTTATCAGTTCTATAGTTTTTGTTTGATTTTGGCTTCCAAGTTAAATCTCTAATTTTCAAGGTTTCTTTCTTTGTACTTATTTTTTGTTCATTTGTTTGTTGACTTTCTAATTTTTAATTGCATTGCATTTCATTAATCCTCTCTTTTTGCAGTTTGTCAATAAGCCTTTTCAATTCCAATGAATGGATATCTACTAAATGCTGATCACTTTGGCTGGTGCTGGGATAGGGAGGTCAATAAAAAAGATGACAAAACAATAACACCCCTGCCTTTAAGGAGGGATAGTTTAGAAGAAAGATATGCTCCATACACAAATAATTATAATGCATGGTAAAAGATAATTAGATGCACAGGACAGACTAAGCAGTTCATCAAGAGGACTTCATGAAAGGAGAATTAATTTCTAATTGGAGGAATCAGGCAAGAAATCGTTGAAAAAAATGGAACCTGAATTTGGAATCTTAATGGAAGAGGACGATTTCAATAGATAGGGAGAAAGGGGGGAGAAAGGAGAGGGGAGAGGGGAGAGGAGAGGAGAAGGGAGAGGGAGAGGGAGAGGGAGAGGGAGAGGGAGAGAGAGAGAGAGAGAGAGAGAGAGAGAGAGAGAGAGAGAGAGAGAGAGAGAGAGAGAGAAGCTTCCAATCTAATGCACTAAGAAAGAGAGGGGAAAATAATAGCTAGCAAGAAAAGCTATGATTTCAACTTGGCTCATAAGGAATATGAAGGGATATTGTCTTAAATAAAGAAAAAGAGGTAAGTTGGGGCCAAACTGTGGAAGGCCTTGAGTGCCAGACTGGGAAGTCTGAATTTTATTCTGTAGGAAAAGTGGAGTTATCAGAGTTTTTCACACAAAGAAATGGTATGGTAATACTTGTGCATTAGGAAGATTACCTTGATGATAGTGTGAAGGATAAAAGATTGTATATTTTCAAGTCATTAATTCATCTACTAGACCAAATAGTTCAAAGGAAAAGGGAAAGAACCCATAAATACAAGAACATTCATAGCAGTCCTTTTTGTGGTGGCAAAGAATTAGAAACTGAGGGGATGCCTATGAATTGGGGAATGAGTACATAATTGGGGTATATGATTATGAAGGAATAATATTGTGCTGTGAGAAATGACAAAAGGAAAGGTTTCAGAAAAATCTGGGAAGACACATGAGTTGATGCAAAGTAAAAAGCAAAAATAGGAGAACAACATACATAATAATAGCAACACTGTAACAATCAATAGTGACAGAATTAGCTACTCTGATCAATACAACAATCCGTTATTCCCAAAGGTCTCATGATAAAATATGCTATCCATATCCATAGAGAGAATTAATGAACTCTGAAGAGAGATAAAGCATATTTTTCTTTTACTTTATTTTTTCTTGATTTTATTTTCATTTGCAAAATTCCTAATGTGGAAATATGTTTTACATGACTTCATATCTACAAGAGGCATCATATTTCTTGCCTCCTCTATGGAATGTGAGAAACAGGAGACAGGAAGAGAATTTAGAACTGAAAATAATTTTTTAACTTTAAAACAATTTCAAAAATTATAATAGGACAGGAATTCAGAAAAATTTAAGTGGGAAATATTTCAGGAAACAAATAAAAATATGATTAAACATTTTACAAGATTATATCTTTTTCAAAGGCATATCTTTTAGCCCATTCAGCTGCCCATATGGAAACCAAGAAGTAGAACTCTGCTGAGCTGCCACTACCCTTACAGTTTCCATTCTCTAAGTGGTTGTAGCTTCTGTAGTGAGAGTCTAACCCCATGCGTTCCCTGAACTTAAAGGCCTTGTGGCAACAGCAATGGCACAAATAGCCCAAAGTCTTCCTATGAAACGGTACATTAAATTATAATGTAATTCAGTGGAATAATAGGATTCTATTTATTTTAAAATTCAATTTACATACAACTGGGCAGGAATGCATCTTATTGTGAAACATAGGACTCCTGTAGAGAGCTAGAAAAATGATTTTTTTGTCCCTGAGGCAAAATGAGAGTAAACTAGCAATGGAAAAAAAAATTTGATTTTACAATTTGCTTATCTTAATGCTCCATAAATAATCATTTCACTTTCAATTAAGTCAGGTGGGGAGAAATGAATATAATCATCTATATTATATATCTTTTTAGTTATCAGTGTGGATGTTCATTCAAACAATGCAGATTATAACCCATCCATGCCTGCCCATTCTCCCATAAACGCACCACAAGGGGTCCACTGAATATGCTGGCAGCCTTCCTCACTTTCTCTTGACCTTGTGTTTTTCAGTGGAGCATATAAGATCTCTCATTCTCACCATGTCACCAGCCCATTTCTTTGTCCATCAAGCATTTTTAAAATAATATCTTTTACTTTACCATTTTCTGCACTATCTTCTTTGTATGAATTACAGTCTTTTCATACCTACATTGTCAACTGGGTGCTACTCTTATTTTTCTGGAGACTATGGTGTTGATGACTCAGTCATACAATTCTGGTAGAATATTAGTAACAAAAAAGTACTTTGATTCAGGAAGAAGTTTGGAGTCATTAAAGGCAAACCATGAAACAAAAGAAAAAATATATATGGGTAGATGTGAATACATGTGTTTATTTTAAAATCCAGTTTAAATATAGTTTCAGAGTATTAAAGAAATAACTTGAAATATTTTAATTTTGGTTTTCCCCTTACTATGGTTGTATGTATGTGTATATGTATTATGTGTGTGTGTATATGCACACATATGTGCATATATACACATGTACACATATCTGCATGTGTAGGTATGTGCATTTGTATATTTGTGTGTGTGCATGCATGTAGGTGTGTATACATATATATGTATCTATGTGTATTGTGGCTAAGGATCTATGTGTATGTGTACAATTAAATTTGTACTGACTTTGGAGATACTCCAAGTATGTATGTATGTATGTATATATATATAGAAAGATATAAATATAGATACACACATATATATTTATACATACACACATATGGATATATGTGTATGTGTGTATATGTAGATGAGCGTATGTGTGTGTGTGTGTGTGTGTGTGTGTACACACACAGATAATAGAGCAGGGCTTTACCAGCTGAAATTAAAATTTAAATCCCACATTTTTTCATCTAATCATAAGAAGTTAAATTCCCAACCCTGCACCAGGGTGAAAGAGGTCTTCTGAGAAGCCCAAACATGGGAGGGGCTTACAGGAAGGCTTCATAAAGGAGATAATGAAGTACAGCATTTGAGTTGGAAGGGAATCCAGGGTCTACCTAATCCTACAATAAAGTTCTTTCAACAATACACCAGATGTGAAATGATCATCCAGACTTTGCTTGTAGATAGTCAGTAAGTAAGAACTCAACTTTTCCTGAGACTGCCATACATGCCACTTTGAGATAGCTTCAATCACAAGATTATTTTTCTTTAAATAGAATGTAAAACTTTTCAAGGTCCATGCATTGTTCCTTCTTCTTTTTTCTAGAGCCAAGAAAAATAATTCTAATTTATTTTCTATATGAATACTAATTAAATACTCAAGGACAGCCGCAGTACCACCCCACCCCTCCATACACACACACCCAATTCTTCGCTATAGGCCAAAACTTCCATTTCTTTCAAATGCTTTTCATATGACATGGTCCTGAGGCTAGTCACCATCTTTGTGTTTCTTCAGAAACGCTTCAATTTATCAATGTGTTTTTTGCAAATGTCAGATGATGCCCTAGGTCAAAACTTTGGTGGTAAACATTTAACAATTTGCTCTCAAGGTGGGGAGGGGTAGTCAAGATGGTGAATTAGAGGCAACCCAGCTGAACTCTCTCAACATTCCCCTTCAAACAACTTTAAAATAATGCCTCAATTAAAATTCTGGAGAGGCAAAGCCTTCAAAATGTCAAGGTGAGACATTTTAGGGGATGAGAGAACTTAGGAGGAGGGCAAGAGAAGTTTATGACCCTAGGGTGAAAACCTGTTTGATAACAACAATGGTGACTGTAGCAACAGCAGCAACAGATTTGGGAGCTTTCCACCCAGAGAACATAAGGAAGTCAGACAAATGGTCAGAAAGTAAGGCCCTTTGCTGGTATTGGATAGAGTTGGCACTGATTGGAAAATACTGCCCATATGTCACAGTTCCAAGACAGACAGGTGTGCTGTGAGTCAGTTACAAGGGGACAAGGGCCCTGCTCAGAATTCCAAAGCAAGTAGAGTACTAATGCTTCTGGCTAAAGGAGAGCAAGAAGCACTTACTTCCTGGGCTCCTGGAGCCCTTCCTGGACCAGAAAGCTGACCAGGAGAGTATGGGCCATACCTCTTCCAAGAACACTTTAACTTAAAGCTCAAAGTCAACAAATATGCTGGAAAAATGAATCAACAGCAACAACAACAACAAAGAATTTGATAACTACTACAGTGACAAGGAAGACCAAGACATAAACTTAGAAGATGACAACAATGTGAAAACAGCTGCACAGCTGCAAAGAAAATAAATGCCAATTGGAATTAAGCTCATCAAGAATTCCTAGACTAGTTAAAGAAAGACATGAAGGATAGAAGAAAAATAGGGAAAATAAATGAGAATGATTCAAGAAAATTATCAAAAGAGAATTAATCCTTGGTAAAGAGGCACAAAAAATACTGAAGAAAAAAACACTAAAAAATCAAATTGGCCTAAGGGTTTAAAAAAAGAAGAACAAAAATTCAATGAAGAAAGGATCTCCTTGAAAACCAAAACATGGGCAAATGGAAAAAGAGGTACAAAATCTTACTGAAGAAAATAGTTCTTTATAATTTGGAAAGGGGCTACTGGGAGAAAATGATTCCATGAGGCATCAGGAAACAAATAAAAACAAAAGAATGAAAAATAGAAGAAAATGTGAAATATCTAATCAGGAAAACATAAAAAAAGCTTAGGAATTATTGGATTACTGAAAGGCAAGACCAAGGAAAGAGTCAAGACAACTTATTTCAAGAAATTATCAAGGAAAGCTACACTGATATTTTAGAACTAGCGGGTAAAATAGAAATTGAAAAAATCTGCTGCTACTTCCTGAAAAAGATCCCAAAGTAAAAATTTCAATGAATATTATAGCAAAATTTCAGAACTCCAAGGTGAAAGAGAAAATACTTCAAGTAGTCAGAAAGAAACAATTCAATCATCATGGAACCACAATCAGAATCACACAAAATCTAGTGGCTTCCGCATTAAAAAAGCAGAGGGCTTAGGACCTGATATTCTGGAGGTCAATGGAGCTGATTACAACCTAAAATATCATACCCAGCAAAACTGAGTATATATAATCTTTCAGGGAAAAAATGAATAAGGAATGAAATAGAGGACTTTTAATAGAGGACTATGTATCAACAATGCAGTATTCACAATGCTTACAGTAACTACAAGTATACTGATATGGTTATTAATCACAAAATATAACAGGCTCTCTACATGGGAAATATAGCTAGAGCATTTATTAAAATACCAGAAAACTGAGTCCCAAAACCAGAAAGTCAAAGCCAACATAGTCATTATGAAGTTGGCACATGTAGTTAATCACATTCTCAAGCCTTCAAAACAGGACAGGCTATCTCAGGGAAAGATCCTCCTCTCCTCACTCATGCAACTGCTCAGCGTCCAGGAAGCTTGCTTCCAGCAGCTCCAGCCTCCCACAGTTCCTTTCCCTGGCAGTCCTCAGCAGGAGTCCTTAGCAGAGATTCTGGCAGGCTCAAAGAAAAAGGAGTTCACACCACAACCACAGCCACTGCCACTGCCACTGCTTCCAGTCACCATGGCACAGATGCAAACTTGGCTCTGGCTTTCTCTTGCTTCACCTCTTCCTGCTACAACAGCAAGTTTGAAGGGCATAGAAGATATTCAAATCCCAGTATCATTACAGACTATTCCTAATGAAAAGCCCAGAGTTGAATAGAAAATTTGACATTCAAACACAAGATTCAAGAAAAGAATAAAAAGATAAACATGAAAGAGTAATCGTAAGATTCTTAATATTAAACCATTTACATTTCTATATGGGATGACAGATATATGTTACTCCTAAGAATTACTTATCATTATTAGGTCAGCTAAAAGAAGCTTACATAAACAGAGGGCATGAATGTGATTCATTATATTGAATTGACCTGAAAAAATGCAGGGATGAGAAAGAAGGATGTACTGGGAGAAGACAGAAGGGAGAAGTAAAAAAGGGAAAATTTTCTCACATAAAAGAAGTGTGTAAGGTGGAGTCAAGACGGCAGCATAGAAACAGGAGAATTCCATGAGCTCCTCCCAATACCACGTCAAATACCTATAAAATATGACTCTAAACAAAGTTTAGAGCTCCAGACTCCACAAAAATGATGGAGTAACAAAGCTCCCACTGAAGGCAGCCCCATAGGTGGTCATTGCAGCACACTGGAAGCAGAGGGCAGCCCCATGTGGTTTCAACCCCAGGGCATCCAGGAGAAGCCACAGGTGTAGCATTCAGGAGAGTGGAACAGCAGCAGCTGTGGTGATTTCCAGAATCACCAACCCACAAGAGCCAAGGACAAGGGGGAAAAAATCAGTGGAACTCGGCTAAATTTGGGGGAGATGGTCTGGCCAAACTGCCTCCAGAGCTAGCAGAAGTCTGAAGCAGCAGTCTGCAGCTGCCTCCACATGGCTGCTTCAGAAGCTCCCAACCTGCAGACTGCAGGGAGGCCAAGCCATCATTCAGAGGCTAAGTGCTCTTGCCTAGAGCTTCCTGGATCACATTGCGGTCTTGGGTAGTAGTCCTGCGGTGTGATTTCAGTGAGCCAATGCTTGTGGGGACTGCAAAAAACAGTGGCCTCCTAATAGCTTTGGCAGCTATGGAAACCCCAGCGATTTGGGACACAGCTCTCTCCCGCTACTGAGCCCAAAAGCAAAGTAATTAACTGGCAACATGTGCGGGTAAAGGAAGCAAAGCAAGCCCAGCAATCAAACTTTAAAGCTTTTGGGGGGACAAAAAGGACCAAAGCATGGAACAGGAGGAAGACAACACAGTCAGAACTCCCACACCAAAAGCTTCCAAGAAAAATACGAAGTGGATAGAGGCCTTAGAGGAGCTTAAAAAGGATTTTAAAAACCAAATAAGAGAAGTGGAGAAAAAACTGGGGAGAGAAATGAGAATGATGCAAGAAAATCATAATAAGAGAGTCAACAACCTGACTGAAAAAATAACACCTTAAAAAATTGACTAAAAGGCCCAAAAAGACAATGAGGAGAAAAATGCCTTAAAAAGTCAAGTTTGCCAGATGGAAGAGGAATCTCAAAAGCTTTCTGAAGGGAATAATTCCTTCAGAATTAGAGTGGAGCAAATGGAAGCAAATGACCTTATGAGAAATCAAGATACCATTAAACAGATCCAAACAAATGAAAAAATAGAAGGCAATATGAAATGTCTTCTTGAAAAACCCACTGACCTAGAAAATAGATCCAGGAGAGATAATTTAAAAATTATTGGACTGCCTGAAAGCCATGATCAAAAAAAAAGAACCTAGTAATCATCCTTGACAGAATTCTCAAGGAAAATTGCCCTGATATTTTAGAACCAGAGGGCAAAATAGAACTCACTGATCACCACTTGAAAAAGATCCCCAAAAGAAAACTCCTAGGAAATGTTATAGCCAGGTTCCAGAGTTCCCAGATCAAGGAGCAATATTACAAACTGCCAAGAAGAAACAATTTGAATACTATGGAAACACAATCAGGATAACACAGGATCAAGCAGTTTCCACATTAACTGACTGAAGGACCTGAAATATGATATTCTGGAGATCAATGGAGTTAGGACTAAAACCAAGAATCACCTACCTAGCAAAACTGAGTATAATGTTTCAGGGTAAAATATGGTCATTTAATGAGGTGGAGGACTTTCAGGCATTCTTGAGGAAAAAACCAGAACTGAATAGTAAATTTGACATTCAAATACAAGAAGTATGAGAAGGTAAAAAGGGAAAAGACATCATAAGAAACTTATCAAAGTTGAACTATTTACATGCTAACATGGAAAAATAAGAATTGCAACTTGTGAAACTTTTCTCAGCATGAGGAGAGGTGATGGGCATATAAATGTATATATTTATATACATATATATGTATGTGGGTATGTATACATACACATATGTCTATATAGGAGGGTATATGTGCATATGAATACATATGTGAGTGCAGGTATTTATGTGTATGTAGACAGAGGGCACAGGATCAATTCAATAGGAAGCGATGCTATTTTAAAAGGTGTAATTAAGAGGTGGGACAGGAATAGAATGAAAGGAGATAGGGAGAGACAGAATGGGGCTAATCATCTCATATAGAAGAGGCAAGGGATAATTATTACAATGGAGGGGAAGAACAGGAAGGCAAAAGGGAATACGTCACTCTTACTCTCATTGAATTTGGCTTAGGGAGGGAATGACATACACTCTAAAGTGGGTATCTTGCCCTACAGGAGAGTAGGGGGGATAGGGATGAGAGGGGGAAGGATGGAGGGGAGGGCAGGTTAGGGGGAGGGATGTTAGAAACACACTTCAGTAAAGGGACAGGGACAAAGTAAAGAATAGAACAAGGAGGAGAAGTGGGAAAGGAAGGAGGGATATTTAGTCAGTGTTACACAATATGTTCATTGTGGAGATGTTCTGCATAACTACACATGTATATCCTGTATTGAATTACCTGACTTTCCAGGGGGAGTGGGTGACAAAGGAGGAATGGAAAGAATCTAGAATTTAACGTTCTAAAATCAAATGATAAATATATGTATATTTATTATTGTTGTTGTTATTAATTTACTTGCAACTGGGAAATTAGATATACAGGCACTGGGATAGGGAGAGCCATCTTAACCCTATCAGAAAGTTGGATGGGTGATGGGGGAGGATATAGGACAGAGCAGATTGGGGGAGAGGATATACAGTAGAATTGCTATTTTGTGGTGGTGGGTAGGGGAAAGACAGGGAGAAAATTTGTAACTCAAAATCTTGTGGAAATCAATTATGTAAATCAAAGATAGATAGATAGATAGATAGATAGATAGATAGATAGATAGATAGATAGATAGATAGACAGACAGATAGACAGACAGAGAGACGGATGGGTGGGCAGGCGGGCAGGCGGACAGGCGGACGGGCAGGCGAGCAGACGGGTAGATGGACGGATGGATGGATGAAAATTTACAAAAAAAGAAGTATGTAAGTAAGAGCTTTTACAATGAAAAGGAAAATTGGTGAGGTGGGGTTGCAGACAATGGTAGAACCTCACTCTCATTGGGATTAAATTAGTTCAGAGGAAAGTGTGTTTGTGTGTGTATATGCATATACAAACAAATAAATATATTATGTATAATGCATATACATATGTGTTTATATTCAGTTGTGTATAAAAATGTAAATTAACCAATAGGGAGATAGGAGAGGAAGAGGATAAGAGAAAGTGGGGGGATGACAAAAGGGAGCACAGATTAAGAGAGGTAGTGGTTAGAAACTAAATAGACTTTTTAAGGAATGATAGGTTAATAAGAGAAGAACAAGAATAAGAAGAAATAGAAGAACAAGAACAGCAAAAACAAGAAGAACAAGAAAAAGAACAAGAAGAACAAGAAGAAATGGATATCCTCTATTGAGATGGAGGGAAATACAGTCAGTAGTCATAACTGTCAATATAAATGGAATGAACTCACCAATAAAATGTAAGTGGGCAACCCAATATAGATTAGAAATGAGAATCCAACAATATTTTGTTTACAAGAGACACACTTAAAATAGAAAGAGAGGTGCATAGTTAAATTAAAGGGCTGGGGCAGAATCTAATATGTTTCAGCTGAACAAAATAAAAAAAGGAGGAATAGTGAATATTACCTCAGTCAGATCAAAAGCAAAAATAGACCTAATTAAAAGGGATAATCAGGGAAACTACATTTTGCTAAAAGGTATCATAGACTGAAGTATAATATTTTAAAAATTACAGCAAGTTTCTCTGATAAAGGACTTATTTCTCAAATATATATATATATATATATTTGAGAAATATATATATAGAATTGATTCAAATTTAAAAAATAAGATCCATTCCTCAATTTTAAATGGTCAAAGGATATAAACAGTTTTCAAAAGAAGAAATCAAAGGTATCTATAGTCATTTAAACAAATGCTCTAAATTGCCATTGATTCGAGAAAGTTAAATTAAAACAACTCTGATATACCACCTCACACCTATCATAAACAACAAATGTTGGAGGAGATGAGGGAAAAAGATGTACACTAACAAGTAGCTGGCAGACTAGTGAACTAGTCCAACTATTCTGGAGAACAATTTGAAACTGTGACAAAAGGACCACAAAATGTGTTTACCTTTGATATTACCATAACACTACTAGGTCTGTATCCCAAAGAGATCAAAGGAAAAGGAAAAGGGTCTATTTGTACAAAAATATTTATATCAGCTTTGTTGTAGCAAAGAATTGGAAATTAACAGGCTACTCATCAGTTGGAGAATCGCTGAACAAAGTTGTGAAGTACAATTGTAATGAAATAGTATTGTGCTGTGGGAAATGATAAGGGGGTGGTTTCAGAAAAACATGCACATATACATGCATATGTGTGACATATATGTGTTTATATATATATTTTGTAGATGTGTGTTCATGTATACATATACACATACACACATATCAGTATGGACAGAGAGACAGAGAGAGATGCAAGGTGAAGTGGGAAGAGTCAGGACATCATTGTGTACAGTAACAGCAATGTTGTAATGATGGTAAACTGTGAAAGACTTGAATACTTGGATCAGTACAATGATCCCAGATAATTCCAAAGGACTCATGATTCAAAAATGCTATCCACCTTCAGAGAGACAACTGAATTCAGTGTAAAGTGAAGTATAGTTTTCTTATTTTTTTAATTTTTCTTGCCTTTTTGAAATATGGCTAATATTTGGCTTGAAATATACCTAATATGTCTTGCATGATTTCACATACATGATTGATGTTGTATTGTTGACCTTCTCAGTGGGTGGGGATGGATGTGGGAGAGAGGGAGAGAATTTGAAACAAAAAATTTAAAAAGAAAAAATGTTAAAATAAATAATAAATGAAATAACGTATTTTTTAAAACAATTGGTTCTCATTCCTCCCCCCTAAACTGGCATTATTAACATATTCTACATCATTTTCTAATGTCTAAAAAATCAGCAACATAACAAATCAAGTCAGAATTGAAGCATTTGTTCATTGCTTTTTTAAGTATAGATTCTCATACTAAAAATTTAACAACCATCTCTGGATTTGAGATATCTGTCTTTCATTCCTCTCTATCTTTGTCTTCATCCTCAATCTCCCACCAACCAGTGTTATGAGATAATAGAATCCTGAATTTAGAGATGAAGTAACCCTAAAAACAATCTAGCTTAGCCAACTCATTTTATAAATGATTAAATTGAGACCCAGAAAGCTTAAGTGTCTAGCCAAAGATCATACAGAGAGTGTCAGAGGAAAGATATTAATCCTGGTCTTTGAATTTCAAATCAAATGCTTTTTCCACCATACCATGCTGCCTCCTACAATGTACCAAACTAGATATTTAGGAGTTGAGTGAGCAAAATGCACTACCCAGGTTTAATTTTATGAAAGTGTGATGGGTGGGGGCGGCTAGGTGGTGCAGTGAATAGAGCACTGGCCCTGGAGTCAGGAGGACCTGAGTTCAAATCTGGCCTCAGACACTTAACACAAAAACTAGCCGTGTGACCTTGGGCAAGTCACTTAACCCCAACTGCCCTCCAAAAAGCAAAAAAAAAAAAGTGTGATGGGTGAAAGTTTAAATGACTGAAGAAACAAAGGTTTGAGCTTCCAAGCATATCAATTCATTAAACAAAGCATGACAATTTCTCAGTCAACCAGGTTCAAACCTCCTCAGTTTATGCTTGGACCCTGAATACAGAGAAAGACAGAATTTTATACATTAAAAACAATCAAATAAGGCCAATGAATTAAAAGGAAATAATATAACATTAGGTAATCTGATTTCTAATTGTAGAGCTTTCCAACTTGGGAGGAGCAAATGAAGAATTACAGTTCCCTGAAATCAGGGAAGAGATCAAAATGTTCTATAAGCTACTTTTTTATATGTCACCATAAAGGTGTGGGTTATTCTGATACATATGCTCATTAGGTTATCAGGAATTCTCTTCATTCATACTTTGCACACACATCAATTATATTGAATTTAGAAGTTTATAATTTATCAACCAAGTAACATTTAATATCAGGAGACCAACTGTTCTCTCTCCCCCACGTGTCCGTGAACAATCAGAGGAACATGGAAATAATAAGTGACTGAGTTGTGTGGAGCCAATTTTCAGATAAGATACATGCATCATATTAGATGTACATTTGTGAGAAAACTCCTTGCATAAGTCTTTGGATTTAGTCAGCATAATCTAGGTCCTTAATTAAGTGTCTCTAAACAGCAGATAGGAGAGATCCTGCTTCCGAGTCATGCAGAGTTAAATTCAAATAATGCAACATAATTTTCTCTCAACTTCCACAACTGAATAGCTTTATCATAGGACAAAAGTTGAACTAGATCTGTAACTAATAAAAATGGAGCTGTGCTAGTTCCAGAACTGAGTCATAAGATGGAGTCAGTGTGATTTACCCCATTTCCACAATTAGCCACTTGTCCTAATCCCTTCAATTCCCTCAATCTCCTCAGAGGTAACAACTGAAAACATGTGAAATATATGGTTTATATGTTCTCTTCTAACTCCAAAATGCTACAAAACTGAGAAAATATTTTCTAGTAGCTAGCCAACTGGTTGGGAGCATTTCATTTGTTCTAACAGGACCAGATGATATAGAGCTTAGTGGGATCCTTAGAAATTATTTCACCCATCTCTTTCATTTTATCAGTGAAGAAAGAGGCCCAGCGAGCTATTGTGATTTACCCTCAGTTCTACAGATTAATACAGAGCTGCTAGGAGATTTGAACTCAAGTCTTTCGCTTTTGAATTCAGTGCCTCTTCCACTATAATACCATATTGGCTCTGAGGGAAAAGAACTCAAGAGAAATAGCACACTTCAGTAGAAGAAGCTGTCCTAGGGGAATGGGGCTAATCAAAAGGGCCACAGAAGCCATAATATATTTCATAATATATGACTAATAATATATTTCTAAAGTTCCTTTTCTGCATAGCTTTGAGAATGTTATCTAAACTAACAACCCTAAGGGAAATGTGCTTTGTGGAAAAAGAAACTATTTCAATAATGGCAAATGTTACAACGTATGTATCAGACAATTTGGCAATTATCTTCTGTCTTGTGTTATTTCCTAATTTTTTCTTGTTTATTAGTCAAGGCTTCCTAGCTACATTATTAAGTTTTTTGTAATAAGAAATGTATCTTCTGCTTCTTCAGGGATTACAGTATTTAGAAGAAGGTTTAGAAATAGCAACCAACCAGAAGCATTTATTAAATGCTTCAAATGCCAGTTACTGTGATAGGTACTGGAGAGGCAAATATTAAACTTAAACAGTTCTTCTCCTGATATTAAGTGCTACTTGGCTGATAAATGATAAACTTATAAATTGAATATAATTGATGTGTGTGCTAAATGTGGATAAAGGGATTTCCTGATGACCTGATAAGCTTACGTATCAGAATAACCCACGTCTTTATGGTGACATATAAAAAAGTAGCTTATAGGATCTTTTGATCTCTTCCCATTTTGTCTCCCAGGGAGCTACAAGGAGCATAGTACTTGATAGGTGGGATGAAGAAGCATCTTCCCTCCAGGAGGCATTAATGGCTTACTTGGGACAAAAAAAAAAAGAACTGGATAAGTACATGTGCTAGGACTCACGTGACATGGCAAAAAGATCTTAGACCTGAGGGACCAAACAACCATTTTCCCATTGGGTCTAAAGATGTGACTCTCTCCATTAGCAGCAGCTGGGACAGAGGTAGACTATCATGAATTGCAGCAGATGCAGATGGAAGGGACAAACATCTGCATGATTGTACTATCTTTGCATGGTTTTTGCTATATGCCCCTTCTGGAGTTCATGATACCATACTGATTTCTTGGCAGTTGATTTCTCTTGGAATTAGATGCCAACGTCCTTGAGAATGAAGATGGGATGATCAATTACTTGGGACCGGGAACTCTCAAACTCCCTTGACTTTCTATTTTACAAATAAAGTGCTGATGATATATCAAGAAATAGGAGGTCATTGTGTACACTGACTCCATCTTATGACTCAGTTCTGGAACTAGCACAGCTCCATTTTTATTAGTTACAGATCGAGTTCAACTTTTGTCCTATGAGAAAGAATCAGCTTTATAGAGGAAGGAGGGTTTAGGGCATAGAGACTGAAGACTGTGCTCTAAGAATCTCTTTGAGCAAGAGTTCTTAATCATGGATTTCAAGGGATCCACAAACTTGGATAGAAAAAAATACATTTTTATTTCCCCTAACCTCTAAAATGAAATTTCATTTCCTTCAATTATTTAAAAAAAACATTTTTTTCCAAGAAGGGGTCTATAGCTTTGTTAGACTGCCAAAGAGGATCCAACAAGCAGTCAGGCAACCAGAGTGGATCCTGGGAATATTCCAAAATTCTTCTACTGCAGATAATTCTAGCAAGAAAATAGAAGGAACACTGGGTGAGTTAAAATGAAGGGAGCCCATACTACACCATTACTTTTTTTTAATTTACATTCATAACTCTATCTTGACCCAATTGCTGTCTTTGTATATTCTTAATGCAGATAATTTAATTAGAGAAAGTCAATAAATATCTAATATAAAAATTAACAGGAAAGGGGAGGTAATAATATTCTTTAAAACTATATTAATTGCATTGCTAATATGTTATGCCATCTTTACTTCCATAAGAGCATCAAATAACTGACTTGGCTTTGTAAAAAAAATAAAATAAACCTTCAAGGGACCGAAAAAGGCCATCCAGTTAATCATTCCGGACTCCCAATCAAACCATGTTACCTCCAACTCCATACACACAAACACTATTAAAAAATAAACCTTTAGTAACTCTGTCACATGTAAGATCAAATACAAAAACCACAACCTATTATTTAAGCTCCTCCACAATCTTCCCTTTCCAGGTTTATTTTATCTCACTCCTTTTAATGCCCTCTCTATTTTGATAAAACTAGCTTTTTCGTTGACCCTCATACAAAATGATCCATCTTCTACCTCCTTTCCTTTGCTCAAGGTGGCCTCCATGTATGGAAAGCATTCTCTCCTCTTCTCTACCTCGGAAAATCCCTACATCCCATCAAAATACAGCTCAGATATCAATTCCTATACAAGATCTTTCCTAACCCTGCTGGTGGTTAGCACTATCTGCTTGAAATTGCTTTGTATGCCTTTTCATATTTGTTTAGTAATGACTAAACAAATGCCCATTCCCCCTGTGGAATGGAAGATCCTTAATGGCAAATTGTTTCAATTTTGTTTGTATACCCAATTCCTAGTGCAGTGCCCTATACATAACAGGTAATTAATAATTTTTTAATGAAAACATTTTATTACCTTAGAAGGTTCTCTATTCAAAAATATTCAATATCACATCTGAATAAAATTAAAACATTTCAGCCTGATATTTATGTCTCTTTACAACTTATCAATAAAGTTAAGTAGACCTACCTCTCCAGACACATCACGTATTTCTCTTTCTTTGCATTCTGTTTCAGTAAAATTGGACTACTCTCTGAGTCTTCCTATATGCCCAGCTCTCTCATTTCTCTGTACTATTACTACCATGTTGCCTCTCAAAAAGGAAAATCCAATGTACAAGGCAGAAATACCATTTATCATTTACTGGATATTGTCAGGGAAATCTGCAAAACAACCTTCAATAAAACCTCCAGATAATGAGCTTACTCTTCAGTGTCTCAACATAAAGCACACACACACAATTATGTCAGATAAAAATCTTTCCAAACATGACTTAACCCAGAGCAAAAGGAGGACTAGGACACCAAGAAGAGGACTTTAAAAATGAAACCCCATCAGGGACATAGACCAAATAGAGAAGATAAGTTTGACCAATTTCATGGTTTTGCTAAAGGCCCACCCTAAAATTTAGCTTTCTATAAAGGAAGCCCTGGAGACCTTTGGAAATGAAATATTCTCTCTGAGGTCATAAAGAGTTCATGAAAAAGTACTAATCTCCTCATTCTACATTCAGTGCCCTGGTCTCCCTAATCTTGTACTCTATTACTTAAAGATGCCCCCAGAAGTTCCTATTAATTCTCTTATAAGCTATCCATATTTCCCTTCAAGTCCTAGTTTTTTCATTTAATCTAATTTCCTCTTGTTTCTTCTTTGTGTATCTATCTTTTCCTCTACCACACAGTTATCCAATTCTCTCCTCAGATTCTATCCACCTGGGCCTCCTTCCCTAATTAATGCCTAGTACTTGAAAATTATCCTCTCCTCCTCTATCCTCATGACTCCCATTTCTTTAATTTCTTCATCCAATGATTTCATCCAATTTACCAAACATCGATTAAGCCTTTATTTTGCTTAAGGAACTATGCTGGTGAGCTAATAAGCTAATTGGTACTAAGGTGTTTATGATTTATAATAATATACCTTCCTGAATGGGTTGGGGAAGTTGAACATGATTTTAATGTCTGTTTTTCTTTACTATTTATTTTTGCATTCTCTCCCAGTTAAATACTTTGCTATTTGAAATATGGTTTCTGCTTGTTCTTTTATAATGAACCAGACAGGGATTTGAGTGGTATTTGCCAAATTATGATTAGCCAAAACACCCCATGCTGAAGATGGAATAGCGAGTTCCAGGGTAGAGCAGGACCACTATTCATGCCTCCTTGGATATTTGACATTTTAAAGAAGATTCTTCAAACCCAGGTGCCTAAAGTCAGAAGTTTTGATCGTTTGTTCATGTTGCTTCCCCTCATGCATAAAAAGAATTCCTGATTTTCCTTTCCATCTATATAGAGCCTATTCAGCCTTCAAAGACCAAGTCTGATTTCATCTCCTCTTTAAAAACCAATCAATATTGAATTCATCTCCAATTAACTCCTATAGCACTCTTGGTCTTTATCACACAATGTAGCCTTTAATTTTATATCACTTTCTGTTGCTCTCTGAGTTAGATATATTGGACTTGTTCTTCCACCAAGAACAACAAGCTTCTTAGAGACAGTGACCTTCTGAAGGGTAACAAAGTCTAATGGAAGAAGCACTTGATATACTGACAGAAAACTTTTGTTCAAATCATAGTTTGGGACTTACTATCTTTGTAATCTTGGACAAGTCATTTCCTCTCTTTGGGTTTAAGTGCTGTCCTCTGTAAGATTAAGAAATTGGACTAGACTATCTCTAAGGTCCTACACCCTTCTAAATGGCCCTTTCACCTTCTTGTATCTCCTACAGCTAGTAGCACTATCTTAATTACACACGTATCCATCATTTGGGGGATATGGATAGGGCCTGGACCCATGATTTCATTAATATAGAGGAGTTCCCTGACAATGAGAAAACTCCCTCTATCTATGCATATTGGAATTCTATGCAACTTAAAGTATTATAGTGCACCAAAAAGTTAAATTTCTTGACCAGGATCACATGGCAAATATACAGTGAGATTTGAACTGAGCCCAACACTCTATCCTCAATGCTACATTGCCTTTCATGCATCCAGTAAACATCTGTTAATTCATTGATTGATTGATTGACTCTAAAATAATGGGTCATAGGTACTTTGATATGCCAGTAGGAGACTTACTTTTCATTGAGTTACCTTCCCAGCACTGCTGGCCCAAACTACATACACAGTCTTCTACTCTGTCTAAACACGTTCCAGGATAGACACCATTTGCGTGAAGCAGTTAGCTAGGAAAGAAACATCTAATTGTCAGTGATACCCAAGGACCTTTCTTTGGATTAGCAGCCTGGTGCCTAGAAGAATATCTTTTCTTACCTAATACCAAGAGGTAAGTCACTTTGGCCTAGCAACTATCCTTTGTAGTGTGCAGTCCATCATCTCCTAAGCAAGGAAGTAATAAGCTACCACTACCTACCCCCCATTATTGGCATTACCTATTACATTTACCAGACTAACTGGTCTTTTAAAACTGCATGAGTTACAAGGGAAGGAGTAAAGACTCCTATGAGAACCTTTGCTTTCCCATCTTCTACCTTAATCATGTTTTACTGTTATAACCTTTATGTTTCATTTCTGCATTCCTTTACTTTTTTTTTCACAAGTGGGTTCATACGCTCTGCAGGAAGCTGCTAAACTTATATTGAGGAGAGGAAGAGAAAGGCCATGGGATAACATGATGGTAAACATGATTGAATTGTGGGAAGCTGGAAAGCTAAGGGAAGTGACTTTGATTTGTTTTATTAGAGTCAGAGGCCAGGGGAAAAGAAATGGTTGCTGAGATGAGATTTGAAGAGTTGGTGAGTCTAAGAAAGAGGTCAAAAAGGCATGCCCAGCACACAGTGCTATATGTACACAGTGAGCTCTTATTAAAGGTGTGTGTGTGTGTGTGTGTGTGTGTTGTGTATGTCAAATGAATGGGAATGAATGGGTTATTGAATAGGGATAGGTAGAGGAATGAACAGATACTCTCCTATAAATGTTTGCAGAAAGTCTTTAATAAAGGACAGCAGGATGGCAAACTGTTGCTGAACAAATTACAGGTTCCATCTCTGGGGATGTTCCAACAAATTGGACAGCTAGGAGAAAAACAAATGTAGTAGTATTTCCCCCGAATATGCAAGAACAGCTAAAGGACATGTCTAACGGTCAACTGTGCACAGCAAATGGAAGGTAGGGGGTCCAAATCATAGCCATATTTGTCCTCTTATATCTGGTCCTTTTTTCTGTTCATAATACTATCAAAAATGAGAAATTCTTGGGCGGCTAGGTGGCGCAGTGAATAGAGCACCGGCCCTGGAGTCAGGAGTACCTGAGTTCAAATCCGGCCTCAGACACTTAACACAAAAACTAGCCGTGTGACCTTGGGCAAGTCACTTAACCCCAACAGCCCTCCAAAAAAAGGCAAAAAAAAATGAGAAATTCTTTCTTATTTTTGTGGTGCTCAGCAAACAATTGGTCAGATTCTCAATATTACTACATTCTTTTTTGGTTTTGTTTTATTTTGTTTTTCTGTTTTTGGAGGGGGGAGGCAAGGTAATTAAAGTTAAGTGACTTGCCCAAGGTCACACAGCTAGTTAAGTATCAAGTGTCTGAAACCAGATCTAAACTCAGGCCCTCCTGACTGCAGGGCCAGTGCTCTGTTTACTCTGCCACTTAGTTGCCCAGGAGCTGTTTTTGGAATCAATAAATCCTGAGTTCAAATCCTGCCTCTGACACTTACTAGCCCTATGAACCCCTCAGCAAATCCGTTAACTTCTCTGGACCTCAGTTAACTCATCTGTTAAATGGGAATAATAATAATAATCCCTACCTTATGTGGTTGATATTAAGAGCAAATTAATACATATATATATATATATATATATATATATATATATACATATGTATGTATACACACATATAAATTTTGCAAAACTCATTATTGGTCAAATAAAATGGTTGAGATAGGATGATCTTTAAAGTCCCTTTTAGCTCATGTTTGTGGGATTCTATTCTACCTTCTACAAGACAGAATCCATGTCATATGTCTCTATGGGATAGAATTCTATCCTCCAAATTTATTAAAGATTTGTTTGAACCATGACATTTGTTGCAGTATTTCAGTTATGACTACCATTCAACCCAAATGTCATTTGTACCCCTGAAATATATTTACCTCTTTTTGTTAAAATTTAAACTTTAATTTATTTGTGCATTAGCATATATAGACATATGAAGCCATAAGTATTATATCCGAGTTTCTTCCCTGTTATTTTCCTCTGAGAATTACTGAGCATCTTCTCTCCTCTACATATATGTATGTACATATGTGTGTTTGGGTATATGGATGTGTGTGTGTTTGCCATATCTTATATCTTTCATAGCACCCAGTATTCTAGATTCATTTAGGGATTTTTTTCACATACACACCCCAAACTGTAGTTAAAGCCTTCCTGCCCATTTTGGTAAAATCCCGGGAAGTGGGGTTAGAAGTGTTCTACTTCAGAAGGTTTACTATGCTCAATGAATGGATTTACAAAAAGGCAAATTTTGGCTTGATTTTTAAAAAAAAGGCTTCTTAAGAAGGAAAGAACTGTCCAAAATTGGAAAATATTGCCTTGAAAGATAACAGTTGGAGCAGCTAGGTGGCACAGTGAATAGAGCACCAGCCCTGGAATCAGGGGGACCTGAGTTCAAATCCAGCCTCAGACACTTAACATAAAACTAGCCATGTGACCTTGGGCAAGTCACGTAATCCTAATTGCCCTGCATTCCACCCGCCCTCCAAAAAGAAAGAGGGGGGGAGGGAGAGAGAGAGAGACAGAGAGAGACAGAGAGACAGAGAGAGAGAGGAGGAAGAGAGAGA
>CM053596.1:226693430-226708436 GCA_028646575.1 Pseudocheirus occidentalis | reverse complement strand
TTTGGAGGGCAGTTGGGGTTAAGCGACTTGCCCAAGGTCACACGGCTAGTTTTTTTTTTGTGTTAAGTGTCTGAGGCCGTATTTGAACTCAGGTCCTCCTGACTCCAGGGCTGGTGCTCTATTCACTGCACCACCTAGCCACCCCTCACAATAATCTCTTAATTGTTGCATCTAATGACCTTTTCCTAGTCTTGAGTCTATTTGACCTGTTTACAAAAGTCAACATGATTGAATATATCGGTATAAGCAATAACCTACTTTATCTTCTCCTAGGTAATCTCTATTTGCTTGACTTTTGTAACATAGTGTTCTTCTGCTTTGTCTCCTACTTTAACTTTGTTTTTTGCTGAATCATTATCCATGACACGCCCCCCCCCATTCTCTCCTGGTCCCTCTTCTCTTTACTCTATATCTTCTCTCTTTCTTTGCTTTTTTGGAGGGCAATTGGGGTTAACTGACTTGCCCAAGGTCACACGGATAGTAAATGTTAAGTGTCTGAGGTCAGATTTGAACTCTGGTCCTCCTGATTCCAGGGCTGGTTCTGTATTCACTGTGCCATCTAGCTGCCCTACTCTGTATCTTCTCTTCATGGTTTTATTACCTTGCTTGTGTTCAACTGTTATGCCTACACAGATTATTTGCAAATATATATCATATGTGTGTATATGTGTATATATTTATATATATACATATATATGTATATAGTTTGTATTTTATTCTAAAGGTAATAAGGAGCCAATAGAGTTTATTTAATAAGAGAATAGCATGATTAGACCTGTCCTGTAAGAACAGTATTTTGAATTAGACATTAGAAATAGATATTAATCGACTGGGTAATGACTTAGCAAATTGTGGCATATTTATGTAATAGAGTATTATTATGCCATAGGAAACAATGACTATAGAGAAATGCAGGAATATTTACATAATGTGCTTGATCAATGGCCTTGGCTAGTATCCTCCAGGAAGGATACCTAGGACTGGGATTCTTTTGGTGACACAGTTGTCCTGTTCTTTTCAGGGGGAAACATATTCTTGCTAAGTTCTAAAAGACCTGGTGCTTTGGAATAAAGCAATGAACCTTGAGTTGTTCCTTGGTTCCTTTCAACCCAGGAGGCAGAGGCTGCATTAAACCTGCTTCAGCGATGTATAGTCACTGAATTAAGAAGAGCTGATCATTGAGGAAACTTTAAAAGGAGAGATTGTTCTTTCGCTCTTTTATTTCCTTTTTGTGGAATGTGTGGCAAATACCTCTTCCTCCCTATCTATCTATCTATCTATCTATCTATCTATCTATCTATCTATCTATCTATCTATCTATCTAATCTATCTCTCATTTCCTGAGAGGCAAGGACCCTTTTCCACTCTGGCAGAAATGGTGAATTGCTGCTCCCATATGACTGCCAATACATGTACTGTTCAAGGTGAGCTTGAGACTGGATCTCAAGCTCTAACTGCCTTTTTTGCTTTGTATTTCTTTCCTGAACATGTT
This sequence comes from Pseudocheirus occidentalis, assembly GCA_028646575.1. NCBI lineage: Eukaryota > Metazoa > Chordata > Mammalia > Diprotodontia > Pseudocheiridae > Pseudocheirus > Pseudocheirus occidentalis. Next base: position 226,706,944 of record CM053596.1, on the reverse strand, counting down.
ACTAAATGTGATTTTGAGATCAGCATTTCTGGTCCTTGAGAGCTTGGGAGTTCCTGGGTCTCTCAACTGCTTCAGGTTGTACTATGTGAAGTAGCCACTACATCCACTACAGAGCTTTAGAGGGGAATATGACAAGTGCCAATGAGTAGTGATGATAGTTGACATTTATATAACACTTTAATGTACATGTTATCAAATTATACATCATTTGAATCTCTCAGCAATGTAGCCTCAACAGTGAGCCCTTAATACAGATATTATTACTCATATTTAACATACAAAGAGACTTGAGCTTAGGGAGATTAAGTGACTGAGATATAGCAATATAAGGAGTAAGCATTGGAGGTAGGTTTAGAATATAGGAAGAAACTTGGTAGCATAATGGATAAAACTCTTGAGTTAGAGTCAGGATGGTCTGAGTTCCTATCTTGCCTCAAATACCTACTATCTTTGTGACCCTAGGCCTCCATGTCCTCATCTGTGAAATGAAGGATTTAGATTAGATGACTTCCGAAGTCCCTGACTTCTCTAATCTATGACTCTAGGTCCAATATAATACTCACAACTATGCTCTGCTTCTCTGAACTATCTGGCTTTCCTTGTGCATTAATCATAGGTTAATATTTCAAGGCTTATTAATGAAGGTTGAGAGCAGTGAGATGAAGTCCATGGGTCAATACTAGTGGTAAAGTTCAGTTCAATGACAAAAGCCTTGGACTGGGAGTAGGGAGATCTGTGGTCTAATCCTGGCTCCACTGCTGTTCCATTGTTTGATGTTGGGCTGGATACTTCATGTCTCCGGTCCCCAATTTCCTAATTTGTACAATGAGAAAGACTGAATTGGATGATCTCTATAATTTTTTACAGCTCAATTGTAATTACATAAGCAGACTTCTTCATTTCTCTTGGTTTCAGCTTTCTTATCTGTCAAATGAGAAAATAATGACTATACTACCAGCACCATGGGAGAGTTATGAGACTCCAAAGAGATAATATGTGTGAAAATGTTTTGAAAAGTATAAAACGTTCTCTACGTGTAAGTTGTTATTATTATTGTCATGAAACCCAGCTGGCTTTGCCCAGCTGTTAAGGACATGAGGCATGTAGCCTATTTCTCTCTAGACAGAGCCCAGAGAGAATGGCATACATAGTTCCTTTGACACACAAGATTGTTGCCTATTGTGGATGATTGATAATAGGAATATTGATTGTGCCTTCAAGGCACTGACATTTTGAAACCATACCATATTCTTAAGGAATACAATAGTTGTCAAAACATAACATGGTTTTCACTTCAAAGCAGTATCTAAGACATATAATATTATTGTACTTCTGTAAGGGAGCCTGTAGGGGCAGCTGGGTGATTCAGTGGATAAAGTGCCAGACCCTGAGTCAGAAAGACTCATTCTACTGAGTTCAAACCTGGTCTCAGACACTTAATAGCTGTGTGACTCTGGGCAAGTCATTTAACCCTTTTTTGCCTTGGTTTCCTCATCTGTAAAATGAGCTGAAGAAGTACATGGCAAACCACTCCAAAATCTAAATGGGGTCATGGGTTAAAATGACTGAACAACGAGAAAGGGATTCTGTGGGAAGTAATGTGGTAGAGCAAAAAATGAACTCATTTTTATGGTAAGAGGACCTGGGTTAAAATCCAGAAAAATATTCCATTTTCAACTTTGAACAAGATGTTTTGCCTCTGTAATTCACTCTCCTCATATGTAAAGTTAAGGGATTAGTTGTGACAACCTGTAAAGTTTCTTTCAATTCTCAAATCTTTCTATGATTGTAGAGCACAGCTGAAGTTCCACTTCTTATACAAATTTAAATTAGCATAACAGTGGGGAGGCAGCCAGACTTGGTTTAAATCTTCTCTCAATCATAATCTGACTGTATGAACCTGGGAAATTCACTGAACCTCTCAGTAGCTCAGGTGATTCACTAAGATTTTGAATAGTTGTTGATCTACCTTGGTAAAGGAACTTTCCATACTAGAAGCTGCATCTTCCCAGATCTGGACAAATGAGGAATTTCTGTAACACTTAAGATTTTGTGGTGTCCACTTAGCAATTGACTACTTACTTGTTGACTTGTATTTTTATCTTTTTTTGAATATTTTATTTTCCCCCAATTATAGGTAAAATCAGTGTTAACATTTGTTTTTTTTTAAATCTGAGTTAAAATTCTCTCCTTCTCTCCTTTCTCTCCCTCCTCCCCAAGACAGTAAGCAATTTGATACGGGTTATACATGTATAGTCATGCAAAACAGATTTCCATAATAGTCATGTTGTGAAAGAAAACATAGATTAAAAAAGCACAAAAAGTGTAAAATGGCATACTTTGAATAGCATTCAACTCCATCAATCCTTTCTCTGGATGTGGATAGTGGTTTTTTATCATGAGTCCTTTGGAATTAATTGTCTTGTATCATTGTATTACTGAGAATAGCTAAGTCATTCACAGTTGGCCATTATACAATATTGCTGTTACTCTGTACAATGTTTTCCTGGTTCTGTTCACTTCATTTTGCATCAGTTCATGTAAGTCTTTCCAGGTTTTTCTGAAACACCCTACTCATCATTTCTTATAGAACAATAATATTCCATTACAATCATCTGCCAGAACTTGTTCAGTAATTCTCCAATTGATGGACATCCCCTCAATGTCCAATTCTTTCCCATCCCAGAAAGAACTGCCATGAATCATTTTGTACAAATAGGTTGTATTTTTCTTTAATCATTCTGTTTGACAGACCAAATGGTGAAATGGAAAGATGGTTGAACAGGGATTCAGAGGACCTCAGGCTAAATTCTGGTTTCCTCTCTAACTATCTTTATGACCTCAGATAAACTTCCACTCCTCTTAATCTTAGTTTTCTCATCTGTGCAATGATGTAAGACTTGTAGTTCTTAATTTCACAAGGTTGTTGTATAAATCAAATAAGATACTGTGTGCAAAAGTGTGTAACTGGAATGCTCTACATCAATGTGTTGCTCTTGTTATTTCTACATATCTTTCAGATCTGACAATCAATCAACAAACATTTACTGTTGTTGTTTGTCTTTTGTGCTAGAAAAAGATCTTGCGGGGTGATGCCTTTTGATTGCTAAATAAATTGGATTTAAGTGAAGCAGAGTTGCTTGAAGCTGTCAGCCTCACTCTCTCTTCCAAAGTCACTGAAGTTTACTGATAAGATGAAAGTCAAGATGACTGGCAATAACTCTGGATGCAGTGTATGATCTTGATGTCTAGTGTCTGGCCAAGTTCTAGCTCCAAAGAGCTTCCTTCTACTGCTTCATGGACTGTTGAAACAAGATGTTTACATATGCCTATTCTGCTAGGGAAGACTACAACTGCATGGAGTAGACATCACCCTAACACCCTGATGGGTTTGAGACCTGCCAGTTATCTTCTACCTGGATTAACTCATTGATGCGAGGCATTGCGCTAAACAATGGAGATACAGAGACCAAAATGAAATCGTCCTCATTCTTTTTTCTGTTAATTTATTTATTTTTAATTATCAACATTCACTTCCATAAATTTTAAGTTTTCTTCCCCTCTCTCCCCAAGACAGCTTGTAATCTGTGATAGGCCCTACATATACATTCATATTAAACATATTTTCACATTAGTCATGTTGTATAGAAGAATTAGAATAAATGGGAGTAACCATGAGAAAGAAAAACAAAACAAAAAAGAAAATAGTCTGCTTTGATCTGTATTCAGATTCCATATTTCCTTTTCTGGATGTGTATGGCATTTTCCATCATGAGTTTTTGGAATTGTTTTAGGTCCTTGCATTACTGAGGAGAGCTAAGTCTATCAAAGTTGGTCATTGCACACTGTGAGTTACTGTGTACAGTGTTCTGGTTCTGCTCACTTCACTCAGCATTAGTTCATGGAAATCTTTCCAGATTTTTCTGAAATCTGCCTGTTCATCATTTCTTACAGCACAATAATTTTCCCTTACATTCATATGTCGCAACTTATCTAGCCATTCCTCAATTGAAGGGTGTCCCCTCAATTTCCAGTTCTTGGCCATCATGAAAAAAGCTGCTATAAATATTTTTGTATATGTGGGTCATTTTCCCATTTTTATAATCTCTTGGGGATATGGTCTTAGAGGTAGTATTGCTGGGCCAAAGATATGCACTTTTTAAAAATTGCCCTTTGGGCATAGTTACAAATTGTTCTGCAGAATGGTTGGATCAGCTCACAACTCCACCAACAATGAATTAGCATTCCAACTTTCCCACATCTTCTCCAACATTTATCATTTTCTTGTTTTGTCATGTTAGCCAAATCTATCAAGTGTGATGAGGTACCTCAGAGCTGTTTTGATTTGCATCTCTAATCAGCAGTGATTTAGAGCATTTTTTCATATGGCTATAGATAGCTTTAATTTCTTCCTCTGAAAACTACCTTTTCATATCCTTTGATCATTTATCAATTGGGGAATGAATTATCCCTATTCTTAAGGAACTTACAGTCTATAGAGGTAGACAACATGTATGCACATAAATATATACAAAATAAACACAGGATAAAATTTTAAGAGGAGGCACTAACAGCTGGGGATCAAGGAGGGTCTTATTTAGGAGATGATGATTGAGTTGATTTTTGAAAAAAATTAAGATTGTAAAATTTCTAAGCATGGGGAATAGTCTGAAGGAAGGCACAAGGATGGGAGCTTGAATTTGGGGAGCAGATAAAAGGCTAGTTAGTTAGACTGGAGGTGTAAAACTTATGACCCTCAGGCTGCATGCAGCCACAAACCTCTCAAGTGCTGCCCTAACTCAATTAAAATGTAAATGGGAACATGTTTAACAAAATAAATAAAAATACAATACAACATAGATAATGTTAATTTGTCATTTCATAAGTCAATATGTGTCCCTACATGAATTTATTTCTATTTGAATCTGACACTGCTGGTGCTAGACTTTAGCAAGGAAGAGGATAGTTATATATAATAAAGCTGCAAATTTAGGTCAGGATCAGGTTGTGAAGGACTTTAAGTGCCCAAGGGGTGAATTTATATTTGGTCCTAAAGGTAGTAGGAAACCATGGAGATTACTGAGCAGGGAACAAAATGGTCAGGCTTGTACTTGGTATCTCTGTGGGAGACTGATTAAAGATGGAAGACTCAACTCAGGGACACCATTCATTTAGCTACTGTAATAGTCCAGGTAAGAGGTAATGGGTTTTTGGATTAGAGTGGTGCAGAGAAAAGAGCATGCATGCAAGAAATGTTCTGTGGGCAGGGTTGACTAGGCAAGTCAGCAATGGAATATGTACGTGGAGTGAAGAGGAGTGAGGATTCTAGGACGATGCTGAAGTCCTAAGCACGAGTGATTAGTAAGCTGATAGTACTGTTGGTAGAAACAGAAAAATTAGGAGAGTGGTTTGAAGTGGGCTTGACATCTTAAAACTCTATTTTTCCTAATACTCCCTCATCAACTTGTTCCCTTCCAGAGTTTCATCACTAACTCCAATTAACCTTCATCAATGGCTAAAAGTGGATCCTGTTCAGTACCAGTCTAGATTCTTTTGATTATTTCTGGGATGTCTATTGACTAGTTTGCCTTGTCTTAAAGGAATTTGCAATTTAATACAAGGAGGTAATGTATATACATATATAGAAAGATAACTGACAACACAAGGCAGACTATTCTAGGGCAGAAGGAGTGGTATAGACAGTAAAAGCTATAGGAGCACAGAGTAGGGAGAAAGGTATGAGCAACAGAGAGGTCAGAGAAAGCCCCATAGTGAAAGTAGAACAAAGACTGAGTGAGAAAAGATTGCAAAGATTTGGAAATAAAGGGAATGTACTGGAAAGGTTTTTGGATTTTGGGGTGGGAAGAAGTTTGAAAAACAACAAAGTACAAGAGAAAAATGTGTTAAACGTATAATCAGAGAACATGAGTTTAAATTCTTTGTCTTTTCCTTACTATCTGTGTGATGAATTAGGAATCTAACCTTTCTAGGTCTCAGTTTACTCATTGGAAGTATGAAAAGAATAGATTTGATGACATCTAAGATATCGTACAGTTCTAAATCTACAATTCTGTGGTTCTGCTTGATCCTTCCCTCCTTTCCTTCTTTTGATCTGAGCACAATATAATCAAATCTATACTGACATCATTCCTTGAGAAGACACATCAATTGTTTTTCCTAAGGATCAACGTATCAGTTCTGTGACCTCCCTGCCCCCAAATTTTCCTTCCTTGGCCATCTCTTCCACATATATTATTTCTCAGTAATGGAATATGAGCTCTTTGAAGGGAGGATCTGTCTCACTTTTGCATGTATATCTTCAGCCTTAGAAGAGTGCCCAATGTTTAATATTTTTCACTCATTCATTCATTTGTTCATTCATTCATTCTTGTTAAATGCCAGACAGTGGAATGAGAATAACAAATTCAAGAAACTGGGAAAAGATCAGCTTGGGTGGAGGTGGGATGTCAAATTAGGAGCAAAGGGAGATAAGTTGGATAAGTAATTTGTTGATGTCTTTGCATAATTGTAGTTGGGAGAATTGATCATGAGGCCCCTGATAAATTGATTTCAAGCCATTTCACTTGGTAAAATTATAGATTATTAGGAGCAGGTAAAGGAGAGAAGGAAGTGTCAAAGTTTTAAGTGAAGTATAAAGACATGCTTCCACTTTGCCCTTTATGAGGTGAAATTTCAGATTAGATTTGATGAAATTACAAAGCAGATAATCGTTGAATGACTGAAGCTTCACACATGCCTCTGATAGCCTCTCTTTTTTTAAGTGAAAATTTTTATGTTTTGTTTTTATCTAATTACATGTACTAACAATTTTTAACATTCACTTAAATTTTTTCCCAAATTCTCTCCCTCCCCCTGTATCAGCAATGCAGTATTCACAATGCCTACAGTAACTATAAGTATGCTGATATGTTTATTAATCACAAAATGTAACAGGCTCTCTACATGAAAAATATAGCCAGAGCATTTATTCAAATACCAGAAAACTGGGTCCCAAAACCAGAAAGTCAAAGCCAACACAGTTGTTATGAAGTTGGCACATGTAGTTAAAGTAGTAAACACCCACATTCTTAAGCCTTCAAAACATGACAGGCTACCTCAGGCAAAGATCCTCCTCTCCTAACTCATGACAGCTGCTCAGCATCTATGCAGCTTGCTCTCAGTGGCTCTGGCCCCTCCACAGTTCTTGTCTTTAGCAGTCCTCAGCAGGAGTCCTTAGCAGAGATTCTGTCTGGCTCAAAGAAAAAAAGGAGTTCCTACCGCTGCTGCCACTACTGCTGCTGCTGCTGCCACTGCTGCTGCTGCTTCCAGTCACCAGCACGGATGGTAGCTTGCTTCTGGCTTTTTCTTGCTCCACCCCTTCCTGCTACATCAGCAAGTTCAAGGGGCATGGAAGATCTTCAAATCCCAGTATCATTACAGCCCCCCTCCTTGAGAAGGCAAGCAATTTGATATAGGTTATATGTTTGTAATCATACGAGACGCATTTTCATATTAACCATGTTGTAAAAGAAATCAAGGAAAATTAAAAAAGAAAAATAAAGTTAAAAAAAGTATACTTCAATCTGCATCCAGATTCCATCAGTTCTTTGTCAGGAGGTGGATATCATTTTTCATGATAAATCTTTCAGAATTTTCTTGGATTATTATATTGCTGAGAATAGCTAAGTCATTGACGCTTGATCATCATGTGGTATTGCTGTTACTGTGTTCTGGTTCTGCTCACTTCACTTTACATAAGTTCATATAAGTCTTCCCAGGTTTTTCTGAAACTATCTCACTCATCATTTCTTATAGAATAATAGTATTCCATCACAATCATATACTACAATTTGTCCAACCACTCCCTAATTTATAGACATTCCCTCAATTTCTAATTCTTTACCACCACAAAAATAGGTGCTATAAATATTTTTGTAAATATAGGTCCTTTTTCTTTTTAATTTTTTTCTTTGGGATACAGACCTAGTAGTGATAAATCTATATCTATAACCTTTTGAGCAGAGTTCCAGATTGTTTTCCAGAATGGTTGGACTAGTTCACAAATCCACAAATGGTGCATTAGTTTCCTGATTTTTCCATATCTCCTCCAACATTTGCCATTTTCCTTTTATGTCACATTAGCCAATTTGATATGTGTGAGGTGGTACCTCAGAGTTGTTTTAATTTACACTTCTCTGATCAATAGTGATTTAGAAAACTTTTATATGACTAGATAGCCTTGATTTCTTCTTCTGAAAACTGCCTTTTCATATTCTTTGATCACCAATCAACTGAGGAATGACTTCTATTCTTAGAAATTTGACTTGGTTCTCTATATATTTGAGAAATTAGGCCTTTACCAGAGAAACGTGATGTAAAGTTTCACCCCACCCCCACCCCCAATTCATTTCTGCTGTTTGTCTAACTTTGGCTGCATTGATTTTGTTTGTGCAAAACCCTTTCAATTTAAAGTGATAAAAAAATATCCATTCTAATCCTGCAATGTGCTCTGTCTCTTTTTTTTGGTCATAAATACTTCAGAAAGCCCTTTTGAAAAAGCAAATTAAGTGTTCAGGGAGTTAGTTGAAACAGGAGATAGCTCAGAGGAGTGTGAGTTTTAGATATTGAGAAGAGATCAAGCTACAGAAACACCTAGATCTTGTTTGGGGAGGGGATATCTTTTTTTCCTCTACTTACCCACTGACCATGACATTTTATAGTATTGGGAGACACAACATCTAGTAGGGAAGAGGCCTAAGGAGTCCAGGAAGTCACCTGAGGAATATGACCAGAAGATCTTTGTGAGTCAAATGAGAGTTATATTTGGTCTTTGAGAGTTGAACCTCAGAGACGAACAACCTCATGGAGCCCAGCCAAGAAACCTCAGTAGAAATGCTGCACTTGGGGGGGGGGGCAGCATGAGGTCACTAGGACAAGAGAGAAGACATCAAAGCACTGAAACACCAGAGGTGTGAATTGTCTAGGCTTTGTGTTTCTGTAAAAGTGTGCATCTCTTCTGTGGTACTTCCTGTGTGACCACTCTTTCCACTGATACTTGTGGGAAAATTTGCCCCAGGTTTGTTTTCTCCATAAATAATTTCGCTTTGAGCTCATTTTGTTATGATAGATTATTAAAGATGCATCTACTGGTAGGGCTTTGGAGTTCTGGTTTTAGGTATAAGCACCCACATAATACCTTAAACCTGGGATATTCATCCCTGGGGGACACAACCTGTAAGTATGAGGTAGCACTGGATAGCCCAAAATGTGATACTGCACAATAATAATCATAACTTGGTTTTCTAAACAGCTTTAAGATTTACATATCTCTTTCCCTACAATAATCATGTGGTCTATGCAAACCATACCTTCCTCCACCCCCACCCCCCATTTTGTTGATGAAGAAAATGAGGCTCTGAGCAGTGAGGTTCAATGACTTACTTAGTTTCACAATGCAAGTAAATTCTCAGAGAAAGTGTTGGTTTTCAAACTTAGGAATTTGGACTTTATTCTGTAGATTATGGGATGGAGAGGCATCAGAGGTTTATAACTGAGCAATTTATGAGGTCTTTTCTAGGCAATTGGTTGAGTACTATCTTTGACATTCTCTTTCTTTTAATTTCTTTGTAATATTTTTTGACACAACTAATAAGGAAATGCAAAAATCTCTTTGGAGTTCATAGACAGGGAATCAGTGTTTCCTGAGGGATAAAAATCAGGAAAGGCTTCTTGGCAGAGGTGGGTCTTTGCTTTTCCCTTAAAGGATGGGTACTCACCCCATGATTGGAGACACTCACTTTCCAATTTTATTTTCCTTCTCCTTCCTTTAATTTTGAATATATCACAAGGAGGTTAAACAGAGTCCCTAGTACAATTTATTGCTCACTTTGATGTGTGAATCATCTGGAAATAAATCTGGGGATGGCCTTAGATTCTCCCAGGCTCAAATATCAGAGGAACAATCATTTAAAATCCATTATTTCAATTTCTCCTTCCCTTATGGCACATGATTCTCAATGGAATGCTTATAACCTTGATCCTAATAATTATTGGGTAAAGTATTGATTGGGTCAATAAATATTCTTATGCCATCTGTAAACACCCTCCTGGGGAAGGAAACACAATGTTTAAGACTAATAATTATGTGAAATTTATTTATAGTTATAAATTATTGATTAAGATTTTTTTTGAAACTAATGGGCTGTTTCGATAAAAGACCTATCTTTAAAATTTTGAAGAGTTTAAATAATGTTGAACTTGCTTTATGAAAGTTCATGACTCTAATCTTAGCTCTCTCCTGAGGAGAACTTTTAACTAGCTCCTGATTGTTTTAGAGAAAGTCTATTACAGTATTGTGAATAAAGTGGATAGCAGATTCTCTATAGAGTTAGAGAAGATTTGGGTTCAAGTCCTACCTCTGACATATGGATTATTATCTATGTGATCATAGATGATAGCCTAACCTCTCAGTGTCCTAGACAACATACATGTTACAAATGAGATGCTCACTTGCATTAGGAATGGAAGTTTCCATATCAAGAATTCCCTATATCAAACAAATCATAAATCTGGAAAGCAACAATAATAGAATGTCAGAACTGGAAGGGACCTTAAAATAATAGGCTCATAAATCTGGAGCTGGAGAGGACTTTTGAGGTCTTTAAATTCAGCACCCTCAACTTATAGATGAGGAAACAGTAACCTGGAGAGATTAAAGCATCACAAGTACTAAGTGGCAGAGCCAGGATTTTACTCTGACAGAGTTCTTTAAGTTTTATTGTAATATTCTTCATTGAGGCCATTATTTTATGAATGAAGAAATGGAGGCAGATTGAGTGGGGGAAATCAGGTACCTGCTTACAAGATTTTATTTACAGGGTTTCAAAAGGCTCTCTTAAAAAATGAAATGCAGCTGACAAAACAAACTTTTCAACTTCAAAATGTGCAGTTCATGAAGAAAGATTGGATTCCTGAGAAGGATGTACAGTAAAGACCAAATTGTCTCCTTCACAGTGTTTCTAACAACTGACCCTTCACACAACATTTATTATTCTAAGAACTTGCTAGCATGAATAGGATTTTATGAGGCTTAGTTTCTAGTATCCATGATACCATAATCTCCCAGTTAATAATGATCTTTCTAATGCCCCCCTCTTATTTAACATGAAATTTATTTGTGTAGATGTAGTATTGCTGTATGTGAGATAAACTTTACTATAACAGTACCTACATCCTATTCCTTTTCATAATTTCCCTAACCCTTAGCATAGTGGTTCTCAACCTTCCTAATGCTGCTACCCTTTAATACAGTTCCTCATGATGTGAAGACCCCCAACAATAAAATTATTTTTGTTGCCACTTCATAACTAAAGTTTTGCTACTGTTATGAATTGTAATGTAAATATCTGATATGGAGGATGTATTTTCATTGTTACAAATTGAACATAACACTATGTTATGTTCTCATACCACAGGTTGAGAACCGTTGCCTTAGCAAATCCAGAAATGTGTTTGGGAGCTGTCTGGTGCTGAACCAGAAATATCTCGTGCTTTTTTGGAAGTGAAATGATCAAATAAGACTTTTGAAAGTAAAATGATGACATAAGACATCTTGCCAAATAGATTTTTCTTCTACATTGAGAGTTCTTAGTTCCAGTATTCAGGAGATGGAGAACATTATCTAGAACAGTTTACCACCACCATGTAGGAGGATGTCTACCACTCAGGAAGAAGATGAGAGAAACTTCTAAAACTTGCAACATGCATTCCTTGTAAATTGCTTTCTAATAAATAATAATGCAGTTGAAGGAGCACTGGGATAAAAGTCTAGAGACCTGAGAGAAAGAGAAATTTTTCTGAGCTCTAGTCTCCTTATGTGCCATGTGGAGATAAAGATTCCCTTACTGCCAAGGTTATTGTGATGTTAAATGAAATAATGGGTGTGAAAGCACTTTGAAAAATTAAAAACATTGTACACATGCAAAGGACTGTCATTTCTTTATTATTGTTATTTTAAATGGGATTGAGAGCTGGATTTGGGAGGCAAGTCTGACGAGTAACTGATTTCTTTAGACTGTGTACTAATAATCATTAGCAGCCACAGAGGGGCCAAAGGCTGGTGATCTCATTGCTGCCAACAATATTCCCTTAATTGCCTAAAGCTCAGGTTTGGGCTTCCATTAGCTCCTGCATTATCCTATAGTACTTTCAGCAATGATTTTCTATTTGCAGTTGGGGAAAAACAAAAAACTCAGACCTATATGGGGTCAGGGAGGAAGGGTGCTACAAAGAAAAACTGATTTGGTAGCATCCTCAAATCCATGTGCATTTTACAAGTAGTGTTTAAAATACTCAGAGAAATAAAGAAAAAGAAAAGAAAATGCTATTGTTCTTAGTAAGAGCAATCCTTGACAGAAGAGTAGTGGCAGTAATATTGTCCCCAAATTAGGAGTTTAAGAAATGCTGGTTTAATGCATAAACTTCAGGCATTTATACAAAGGAATCCATAAAGCAGTACTGAATTTCTGAATCGGAGGGGGAGCTTGGAGGAAGAGGAGAAGGAAAAAGAGAAAAAGGAGGAGAAAGAGAGACACTCAGAGGAAGCAAGAGAAAGAAATGGAATGAGAGACCGAGAGAGATACAGGTAGAGAGGCAGAAAGAAATAGAAATATGCAGTGACACTGAGACAAAGGTACAGTGATAGAAAGGGGGAAAGAAAAAGAGGAGAGAGGGAGGGATGGAGAGAGGGAGAGAATGAGAGGGAGAGAAAGAGAGAGAGAGAGAGACAGACAGACAGACAGACAGACAGACAGACTTGGTTTAGGCTGAGATAAAGAGACACAAGATTAATTTCATTTTCTGTCCATTTAAGCCATACAGATATATGGGACAAAGGGAACTTAAAAGTTTGGACTTGGAGCAAGGTAGTTTATAAATTTAGAGTTGGAAAAAAGCTCAGAGATCATCTAATTTAACCATCCAATTTTACAGGTGAGAAAACAGAATCTCAGATATTAAGTGACTTGCCTACGGTCACACAACTATTTAGTGACAAACCAGAATTATGAATTATTTTCTGACTTTAAATTCATTACATTTTGCACTATCAGTATTTGTATTAAGGTTTCAGCACCAGTTTTAACATCACTGAGATTTAGTTTTCTTATCTGTAAAATGGGCACAATAATACTTCTGCATGGTTGTTGCTAGAAAATATGTATATAAATATGTTTGCTGTTCTTACTGGCTGTGAATGGAGCCAGGGCACAAAGAGAAACAAGTCTAACGAAGAAGAAAAGTAATTGTCTAAAGAGACCAAAATTGGTACTTAGATTTTTTTAAAAGATACGTACAAAAGGTTTTATTTTTCATTTGTTGTTTGAGAGAGAATGAGAGAGAAAGGGACTACCAAATGAAAAAAATAAAAGTAAAAAAGAAGGGTCACAAAGCATTTAAACTATACAGAAGAGAACAGAGTGAATGTCAGTAGGAAACGCAAAGAAACAGGACAGCTT
>CM053596.1:226652098-226692930 GCA_028646575.1 Pseudocheirus occidentalis | reverse complement strand
ATCCTGTTCTATTTGTGAAGGCTTAGGAATGTGGGTGTCCACAGCATTAACTATATGTTTCAACTTTGTGACCATTATAATGACTTTGGCTTTCTGGTTTTGGGACTTGTCCTTCTGGTTTTGGGACTCAGTGTTATGGTTTCTGAATAAAGACCTTGGTTCTGCCTTCCATGTGGAGAGTTTGCTATATTTTGTGATCAAAAACTACACCAACATATTCATAACCATCATGGGTGTTGTGAATATCTCATTATTGATACAAGGTAGCAGAAAAATGAGGGAAGAGTAGTGTCATGAAAGCCTGAAAAAAAGAGTATTCAAGAAAAGAATGGCATCAATAGTGATAAATATATTGGGCTGAAAAAGAATAAAGTCTGATAAAAAAAAAGAACCAGCATATTTGAAACTTAAGAAATCATTGGTAACTTAAGAAAAATAGTAGCCTTCAATTGAATGCTGAAACCAGAAACCAGATTCCAAAAGTATAAGATGTGTAAGAGGAAAAGAAATGGAAGCAGCAATGGTAGCGTGTTTTCTAGTCCTTTGGCTGAGAAAGGGAAAAGAGATGTACGACAATAATTTGAGAGGGTGGTACAAGGATAGTGAAGGTTTTCTTAAGGAGTGGGGAGATGACATATTTGAAAGCATTTGGGGAGTAAAAAATAGAGTGTGGGAAGGAGTGGGTGGAATGGTAGAAGCTGATATTTACTGGAGAATATGGGATAGGGTTGGATCAAGGGCACATGTGAATGGGTTGGTTTTACCAAAGAAAAGGATCACTTTATCATAGCAGAACAAGAAAAAGGAGAAGAGTAAAGGATCATATCAAAGGATTCTGAGATGAAGAAAGAATATTGAGATTATATTTGATGGGCTCAGTTTTCTCAGTAAAGTAAGATTCAACATTCTCAGCTGAGGGGAGGGGGGGAGTGGAACAGTGCTATGGGAAGTTTGAGAATGGAATAAAAGATTTAGAAGACCTGTGGAATGTGAGTTACAGAATCAACTAAAGAACAACAAAACGATTGCCTTGCTACATTGAGGCTGTGGTCAAAGTTTGATAACAAAGTTCCTTCATCTCCATTCAGCAGGATATCAGGAGGACCAAAGAAGATAGATGGTGAGAATAATCCAGGGCTGAGGTTTGGCAAGGCATGAGCAGCTGGAGGACAAAAGGGGCAAATGATTCATGAATAGAGGTAATGTAGAAGTGAATTGGATAACTCTATAGCCAAATGTTTTACCCAGTAGATAAGGAGGATGGAGAACACCTTCCCCCATTAGCATCCACTATCACATCAAGACAGTTTAATGTACCAGATTCCCTTCATAAAAAGCAGGAATCTGAGGGAATGTAAGACTAGGCCACAAAGTTTTGATAGGAGAGTAATTGCCCAGGTAGGTCCAAGGCATAGAATATTTCTCAGTGACGGCAGACTTGGATGGAGCACCACAACAGGGACCCTACTCGGCCAGAGAAAACATGAAGCTAATGGGCACCTAAGCATCTGGAGTACCAAGTCAGGGAAGGAAGGAATCGAAAAAAGTCGGGAGGTCTTCAATCTCAAAAATTACCTAATTCATAAATTTGCCATTGGACAACCCAGTGAACCTGGCTACTATGTCTCTGTTGCTCAGTGTCCCCTGGATTGGCACTGACATTTTCGTCTGTCTTCACTCTTAATCAATATTTCCTGGAGGAATTCAGTTGAGACAATTCAAGTTAAAAAATCCTCTGGAGGTACTGCATACAAACAGGCACTCAATAAATACTTAAGGCAGCAGTTCTCAACCTGTGGGTCACAACCCTTTCACAGGGATAGCCTAAGACCATCAGAAAATACATATTTCTGATGGTCTTAGGAAGGGAGACATTGCTTCTCTATCTGTCTCCAGGCAGGTCTGCCCACATACATATATGCCCACATTTGAATATTAAAGGATCCTGGCATTAGGAAGGTTGAAAACCACTGACAAGGGCATTAAAGAGAAGCAAGTCTCAGATAGACATAAGAACATAGGAGAAAAACAAATTTCCTAACTGTTACAAATGTCAGAAAATGGAATGGGATGGCTTGGGAGATAATAGCGAGTTCTCTAATATGAGAGGTCTTCAAGCAGAGATTGTGAGGCTACCTGTTAAGGATGATGTAGAAAGAATATATGCTTGGGAAAGTAGTTGGTGAAAATGATTAGAAACAGTGTGGTTTAGTGGAAAGAGCTAAAATGGCAGTTCTCAGAAGACCTGGGATCAAATCTTGGCTCACGTGGTCACTTACTATATATTATTTTGGACAAGTCATTTCACTTTTCTGAGCTTCATTTTACACACCTAAGATCCAGGGATTGAAACAGACAACTTTTAATATAATCCTGTGTCTGTAAATTCCTTTAGGGAAGGAAGGAAGGAAGGAAGGAAGGAAGGGAAAGAGACAGAGAGGGAAGGAGAGAGGGAGGGAAGGAGGAAGAGCAAAGATGACAAATGATGAGAACAGGGAATGCTGGAGAGGTTGTGGAAAGATACTAATGCACACTGTTGGTAGTGGTAGTGTGAATTAATCTAAAAAAAATTCTGGGAAGTAATTCATAATGTGCAGAAAGTAATAAAATATCCATACTCATTGATCCAGAGATCCTATTGCTATGCATATACCCTCAGAAAGCCACTGTTAAAAACAAAGACTCTATATACCCTAAAATATGTATAACACTTTTTTTGTAACAAAAAGTTAGGAATAAAATGGATGCCCATTACCTTGAAAATGGATGAACGTGTTGTAGGGCATGAATGTAGTGAAATTTGAAAGAAGCTATGAACATGACGAATACAGAGAAGCATGTAGAAGACTAATGTGAACTGATACAAAAAGAGCAGAACCAGGAAAACAATACACACAGTAATTATAACAATGTAACTTGAAAGAACAATAACAATGAAATAACAATAACAAAATTTACAGTGGTTACAGTGTCCAAACTTAACCTCAAAGAATAAATGTGAGAAAGCACTACTCTACTATCTTTACAGAGGTGGAGGACAGTGGATATGGAACACTGTATGTAATGTCAGATTTTTTTCCCACTGTATTGGTTAGCTTTCTTGGGCATTTTTTTAAACTCTTTTTATTATTCACTATAAGAGATGACTTCCTGGAGATTGAGGTAGAGAAAAAGAATATATGGTTGGAAATAGGTGATATAAAACCAAAAGAAGTCAATAAAATTTATTTTTAAAATAAAGTAAGAGATTCTCTTGTGTGTGAACGAGGGTAAGCAGTTGTCTGTAAATCCAATTTTTATAAACCCTTGTTCATAGTGAATGCCCTACAGGAGTTTGTTATATCAATAAACCCTGCAGTATATTCCCTATAGTAAAGAACTCTTTGGAAAAATGAATCACAACCTCAGCTCTTATCACCACATACATTTATACTTAGAGATATTAAAGTAACAGATTTGCTCAAAGGTAGATGTGCCTTGTGACTTGTTTTACCACTAAAGGAGATATGGTGGAGAAAGAAGCTATAGTCATTGAATTCTAAGAAATTTTTTTTTGTTTTGTGTCAGCCTTTCTTTACTTTGATTTGATGGTAAAAATAATAATTAAAATAATTCACTTTAAGGCTTATAGAGCACTACCCCCCCCAACAACCTTGTGATTTGGGTCCTTGATATTAGAAAGATTGCTCAACTCACCAATTAGACCTACTTTTCATTCTGGGCTCTCCCCTTTTGTCCCTGGGCCTTAGTCTATTCATCTATAGAATAAAAAGAGTAGAATAGGTGCTCCCTCATAGCTCGAACATTCTATGACTCTCATTTTAAAACCCTCTTCATTGGTGAACCTTTTATAATATTCAGGTCACCCAACAACAGAATGAGCTGCTAGTGAGATAATGAATTCTTCATTATTGAAAACATTTTCACAGATCCAGATCTAGAAGATACCTTAGTTCAACCCTCTCATTTTATAAAGGACAATAAAAACTAATTGATTTGCCAGGTCACCAAAAAAAAAGAAAAAGAGAAAAAAAATGGCAGAACTAAGATTCAATTGAGGTTCTCTGACTTAAAATAGAGCACTTTTTCCAGGATGGGATCCAAGAAAGTCCTGTTATAAGAAACTGATTTATTTGTGTCTTTGGCACCCCCACCTCTCCTTTCTCTATTCTTTTCCCCTATCAACACTCCTAACCCTCAGGAACCCAGTGCTCTCCTGACCTGCAGTTCCCAACCCAGGAAGATGCATTTGATAATCTTATTCACATTTCAGATTTAAAGTGGCCCCATACTCTTGGACCCAGAAATGCTTTTATATTGTTTATAGCACAAGAGGTCATTGATATGAAGAAAATCTTCGTATACATCAAAATACTTATAGCAGCACTTTTTGTAATAGCAAAGAATTAGAAACAAAATAGATGTTCATTGATTATGGAATGGCTAAACAAACTGTAGTATGTGAATATGACATAATATCATTATACTATAATAAATTATGAATATAGAGAATTATAGAAACATGTACATGAAATGATGCAGAGCGTAGTAAGCAGAGCCAAGACTATGGTGCACACGGTAACTATAACAATGTGAAAGGAAAGAACAACCACCAAAAAGTCAACGTTGGCAAAATTATAAAAAGCAATCATGGCTCAAAAGAAGAACCATGATTAGATATTGTAATGAACTTTAAGTTTCCCCTGTAGCTGAAAGAAAAAGGGAAAGAATCTTAAGAATTAGAACTGTCCAACAGTACAACAAAAGCTTCCTTGCTAAATGGTTTTCTGTCACTGGAAATATCCAAATAAAGCCTAGATAACCATCTACCATAGCTCATCTATTGTGAAAGGGATTCTGGTGTGAGGTGGGAGGATAGACTAGGTGATCTAGGTATCACAGAACAGTGGAAAGGATCTGGAGTTAGAGGACCTGGATTCAAATCCTTACTAAGACACCTTCCACCTACATGACTTTGAGCAAGTTAACTACTGGGCCTCAATTTCCTCATCTATAAAATAAGAGGATTAGGCGAGATGACGAATAAGAAGATCCTTTCTATCTCTAAACCCATGAAATCTCTGACCTTGAAGGTCTTTCCTAGACCTAGACTGAAGATTCTATAATCATGACCCGAATAGTATAATTTCAGCCATAATAAGTGGAGATATTTTGTGACCAAAGAGCCTAAAATCACACTAAATAGACAACTATCCTGAGTTCCAATATTACTGCAATTTTACAGATTCATACCTACCATTCAGTCATTTAAGTGCCTGTGACATTTATAGCACTGTGCTAGCACTGTTACCTTTCAATCTCATCTTGTCATGGCATAGTGAATAGATTGCTGGATTTGGAGTCAAGAAGATCTGGGTTCAGATACTGCCTTAAATATTTACTAGCTGTGTTGCCCTAGAAAATCACCAAATTCTGAGTCTCAGTTTCCTCATGTGAAAACAGGTGGTTGAACTCAATGATCTCAAAGACCCCTTCTAGACCTAAATTTATTCAGTTATCCCTATATTCTTTAGTCCTATCTCCTCTCAGGATTAGAAAATGCTTAATTAAAATGCGCATAGAAAATGCTTAATAAAACACCTATCTGTTTAACTAAAGTGAATGGATTCATGGCATGATTTAATTCCAGCCAAGCATTCTTCCTGATTTTTCCCTTTGGTCTACCAGTCACCAGCCTATATATAGTCCATAAACTTTGCCTTCTCAGTGATATGTTAAGGCATTGAGCATTTCATTGTGGGCTGTATAAGTGATGAACAACATCAATAACCCTTGAAAAAAGCTAATCTCTCTAGCGCTAATAGATTTTTATGGACTGTCTGATGTACCTACAGGAAAACTGCAAACCCCAAGATTTAGCCAAGAAGAATTCAAAGTGGATTTGTTCTTCTCAAATATGAATTTTACATTGCTCTAGTTGGCTTCATTGGTCCCTCCCAGCTCAAACCACCCTATGATTCTGTACACTCCATCCTTGGCATGCCTCATCACTGAAAGCAGGACACTGGCATTTCTTAAAATTACTTGTTTAGTGGCATGGCTAGGATTTCTAGAAGAAATCCTTGTCTCCAGGCTATCCTCAGCAATAGCTTTGTGTTGATGGCCAATATTTCACCTTGGAACAAGCTATAATTGATTGGTTTCTGGAGCTAAAAACATTCCTCAGCTGAACAAAAGAACCACATATTTCTAAGGCTGCAGTGACTTTGTTTGTTTTCCACAGTGTAGTTTCAAGTGACTATTTGGACTAATTCAAAAGATCTCGACTCAGGAAGGGAAAATAGCCCCAAGACAATCAATCTCTATCAGATCAGGTTATAGGCTCTGCCAGCTGTAGAAAGACAACATATTGGTTGTTTATACCAGTATTTGACTTGTGTGACAGAAATCCCTTCATGAAAGGCTGGTGGAAGTGAGTAGTCTGTTTTTCTACAGCCATGACCTTGACCATTTCCTCTTTTGGTACTGATAACTGGGCTTAGAAAATGGTTTACCAATAAACTAAAAGGATTGTGAAGGTTATTTCATAAAAAGAATTTGTTTGACCCAAAGAAATGAATTGGGATCCTATTATCTAAAGATCCTTACAGTCCTATACCTATGTACATAATTAGATGATGGGAATTCCTTTTACCTGTACAGGTAGTTCTCTATCAGTAAGGCTCGGTAGGAGAGTTGCCTGGGAGAAGTAAAGGATAAGTGCCTTACCTAAGGCATCAGGGCCAATATTTGAACACAGGCTTTCCAGATTCTAAGAACTGTACCTATTCACTCTGCCGCTGTCTTTATACATATAAATGTATGTAATCCCCTACTGAAAGAATTTTGCATATACAATGATTGCCTTTGCTTTTTGAATCTTCAGGCACTAAAGAGAGATGGAAACCGATTCATGCAATCTACTTGATGTCACAAGTGATGTATTCAAGGTACAGATTGAAGCATATATTTTTTGGACATGGGCAATATAGAAATATGTTTTGCTTGAGAAGGCATATTTATTACAAAGGCTCTCTTTTTTTATTCAGGGAGAGGGAGGTGGGGGAGAAAGAAAATAGCTCATTTTTTCCATGAAAAAATGTTTTTTTAAAATGATATGGAAGTATGGAGTTGGAATAGCTACAGGGAAGATCTGCTATAAAGAGAGTCATTATCAGAGGCTGCACAATGGGCCAGTCCCAACAGTACTTGAAGAAGGTGCTTTTCATGACATCTTCTATGTCCCAGAATGTGTGCAGAGGTAAAAGAGATTGGGTTTGTTTAGGAGATCATGTAAGTAGCCTCCAGGATTCCCTCTCTGGGCCAGACTGCTAAAGTACCAAACCACAAGATTCATTTGGTGAATGGCCAAGAGTTGGAACTGATGATCACCTCCAGCAAAGAAAGATGATGTGACTGAACTGCAGCTTTTTTTTACTCCTCACCCCATCTCCAACCAAGTTCATTCTGAGACAGAATGCTTGAGAGCTCTCTTTTATAAAAGTTCTTTTTTTAAAAAAATTATTTATTTACTTTCAGTTTATATCATTCAATTCCATAATCCCTTGAGTTCCAAATTTCTCCCCTCCCTTTCTTCCCTCCTACTCCCCACCATGATAGCATGTAATCTGACATAGGTTCTACAAACACTTTCACATTAAACATTAGTCAAGTTGTAAAGAAGAATTACAACCAATGGAGTGAACAACAAGAAAGAAGGAACAAAACAAAATGAAACACAAGAGAGAGAACAAGTAGTTTGCTTCAATCTGCACTCAGACTCTATAGTTCTTTTCTATATAGGAGCTTCTGTTCCTATTAGGAGAGAAAGAGGACAGAATACAGTAGCAAAGTAAGAGGATGGAGATTTACAAATCTGCCACAATCAACTATGGCTTATTCATTTACTCCCGATTTTAAAACCTTTACATTTTACTTTAATTTTTCTTTTGATAATTTCCATTTTAGTCTAAAGCAGGCATTCTTAACCTGGGGTCCAAGAACTTATTTTTGTTTAACATTTTGATCATTGTACTTCAATATAATTGATTTCCTTGGTAATTCAATGTATTTTAACACTAATCCAAGAAGAGGTACATACCAGACTGCCAAAGGGGTCCATGATACACACACAAAAAAGTTAAGAATTTCTGGTCTAAATACTGAGTGAAAAATCTGGTGGGGAACATATACAATGAGCAGACAAAACATGATTGGATCTCTTCAATGATTGTGGAGGCTAGTGCCATGTGTTAAGTTATGAATTTGAAGCAATTAATTTATAATCCTAGGTTTGAATGAGAACCTAGACCATTAGGGACTTCACAGAGATTGTAGAAGAGAGGGTGTAACCAGGCATACTATGCATTGTGAGACTGTGTTGCTCAAGTAGCCGCTCTAAGTTATAATTCTAGTAAAAAAAAAAAAAGTATGCCTTTATTTAAAAATGCATGTGTGCCAAGAGTGTCAAAGGTAATGTATGTTACAAGGTATCATAAAAATTAAAATAGTCCAAAAGTCAAACAAAAAGAAGAAATTGGATGTGGTATGTGAGCTCAAGTCAAGAAACCTTTATTGCTAGTCACTCTGAAGGGACTAGAGACAAAACATGGCCCCTAGACTTAAGGAACTTACACTTTCTTGAGGAAAAAGAAAATGATCACAAAGTCTCAGAGTTGTAATGGTCTCTGAGGTCATCTCAGTGTTAACCCAGACCAGAACAAGACTCCTTTCTACAAGATCTCTAACAAAGAGAGCTATGCAACTTCTGTTTGAAGACCACCAGTGAAGAACATTTCAAAACAGTCCATCCTTTGCTTTTGAGTATCTCTAAAAATAAGCACATTTTTCTTTACATAAATCTTCATCTTCATTTAATCATTTTTCAGTCGTGTAATTTTGTGACCCACATTTGAGGTTTTCTTGACAGAGATATTTGAATGGTTTGCCATTCCCTTCTCCAGCTCATTTTACAGATGAGGAAACTGAGGCAAACAGGGTTAAGTGACTTGTCCAGGATCACAGCTAGTAAGTGTCTGAGGCCAGATTTGAACTCAGGAAGATGAGTCTTCCTGCCTCCAGGTTCATCACTCAATCCACTGCGCCAGCTAATTGCCTTAGAATCTAAATCTGCCTCCCTACAACTTTCACCCACCATTCCTCGTTCTGTCCTTTGATGCCAAGTAGGACATGTGTGAGACTTCTGGGATATGACAGTCCTTGAAATACATTAAGACTCCCATCATGTGCTTCCTAACTCTTCTCAAGGATAAACATTTACACTTTTTTCAAGTAATTCTTGAATAGCATGGTCTCTTGTTCCCCCACCACCAACATCCTCCTCCTTGTCATTGTCCATCCTAAAATAGGGAGCCTAGAAATGAACATACTCTTAAAAAACTAGGGTAGCATACAGCATACAGTCTACCATCTTCTTCATTCTAAAACACTATTCTTCTCTTAATTCCCCTAAAATTGATCGTAATCCATTTAATCAGGGTGGAGTCAAGCAGTGGTATGGTATGGGAACATATATAAAGATTTAAATCCTATGAACCTATAACTTGTACAAGATTACAAGGCTACTCAGTGTCAGAAGTGACCTTCTGATTTCAATTCTAATGATGTTTCCACTTCACTGTCTATTAACATGGAGGATCCTGTAGCAAGGGCTACTACTGGGATTAGAATTGAGCATGGGCTAGTGGAAAGAGCACTGGATTTGGAATAAGAAGATCTTCATTTGAATCTTGAATCTGAATTGACAAGCTGTGTAACCATAGATATGTCACTTCCCCACTCTGGGCCTCAGTCTCCTCATGGATAAAATGAGGAGTTATAACCAAGTGACCTTTCATTTTCCTTCACGCTCTAAATCTGTGCTCCTAGGGCCTTTAAAAATAGAAGTACCCAATAAATTGTGCATGTGAATCCAAGTGCCCACAGCATATAGTATAATGAGTGCTATGGTCTATCAAGAAGATGAGAGATCAGAGTTATCAAGATTCATCAGAAAAGGTTATATGGAGGAGGGAGGGTATGAGAGTGTTACAGCTACAGAATCTTATTTTCTCTTGTAAGACGGGAGGTTGAAAGATATGGGATGTGTAGATGGGACAGAACATTCTCCTCTTTAATTTCATAATTCTTATATTCCTTCAAGTTTCCATTGAACCATTACCTCCTCTATGACAACTTCCTTGATTCTGCTAGTTGTAAGTGCTTCGTTCTGCCTCCATTCAGCTTGTATTTACTATCCTTCTACATGTGGTATACCTCACCCCTCCAACAGAGCCTCTTTGATTTTTGGCTTTGTATTCCTAGCAGCTCCGAGCACAGTGGCTTGTCCACAATAGGCAAATAATAAATGTTTATTGAATTGAATTAGCAAATGAAAGAAAGGTGTTAAACTAAAGTAACAGATTTTTTTGGATAATGTGATCATAGATTTAGAGCTAGAAGGCACAGTAGAGGTCATCAAGTCCAGAATTCTCATTTTACAGGTGAGGAAAGTGAGGCACAGAAAAGTTAAATGACTTTCTCAGTCATATAACTAATAAGTGACCAAGATAGAATCTGAACTACTCCAACTGCTGACTTCCCTGGCTTCCTTTAAGTCCCAGCTAAAATCCCACCTTCTACAGGAAGCCTTTCCCAACCCCTCTTAAATTTTAGAGCCTTTCCTCTATTAATTATTTCCTATTTATTCTGAATATAGCTTGCATTGTATATATTTATTTGCATGTTATCTCCCCCATTAGATTGTAAGCTCCTTGAGGGTTAAGCTCCTTTTGCCTCTTTTTGTGTTCCCAGTGCTCAGCATGATGCCTGATATGTAGTATGCGCTTAATAATGTTGATTGATTACTGGATTGACTGGACTCCAAGTCCACTTATTATTATGTTGCCTCAAAAGAAGGTGAAAATGCTAAGGAAACATTTCCACTTCTGAGTTCAAAATGAATATTTATTGAGCACATATAGCGTCTTCATCCCTGGTTTAAGTTCTATAGGAGATACAATGAGGTACCATGGATGGTTCTCACCTTAAGCAAACTTATATCACTGCACAAGTCACTGAACCATAGCTTCTTCATCTATCAAATAGGAATGGTAATGCTACACCTACTTTCTTCCCATAGGAAAGCATTTGTGAAGTTAATCTGGGAGGAGGAAGATCTCAGTACTTTTGGCTAAAACAGAAACAACAACAATCACAACAACCACAACCACAACTTGTGAAGCTAAAAAAAAAACCCTTCCTAATAGCTAGAACTATCCACAATGGAATGGCCTGCCTAAGGAGGTAGGAAGTTCTCCAACACTGAAGGTAAATGACCACTTATCAGGGGAAGTTATATAAAGGATTTCTGTTTGGATACAGGTTGGAATGGACCTCTGGAGTTCCTTCGAATTCCGTGATTCTATAAAATATACATATATGTAATATATATAAGTCTTATTATTTGTGAGATGCAAGGTACAGACTCAATTGAGTGCAAATTAAAACAATCTTGGGAAATCATTTTACATCCATCAGACTGGCTAAAATGATTGAAAGGGAAAACAATAAATGTTAGAGGGGATGTGGAAAAAATGGGAAATTAATTCATTGTTGGTGTAATTATGAACTGATCCAACCATTTTGGAGAACAATCTGGAATTATGCCCAAAGACTGCCTATACCCTTTGACCTAGCAATACCACTACTAGGTCTATTTCCAAAGATGATCTGGGAAAAAGGAAAAGAGCCTATATGTTCTAAAATGTTTACAGCAGCTCCCTTTGTAGGAAAGAACTAGGAATTACAGGGATGCCCATTAACAGGGGAATGGTTGAACAAGTTGTATTATGATTGTGATAAAACTTTACTGTGTTATAAAAAATGATGAGCTCAGTAATCTTAGAAAAACATGGAAAGAGTTGCACAATTCTGTAGGATTTCAAAAGAGGAAAAGATTAGAGTCAACTGGAGCAGCCAAGAAAAATTAAAAGAGAAGGTGAGGCTATAAATTGTCTTTAAAGAGTTGACAGGATTTACTAAAGACAGACTAGTGCATTCACATTAGAGGAGCTAGTGTGAGCAAAGGAAGGAAAAAAATATGAGATGAGAAAAAGAAGAAACAATGAACAGGTCATTATGTGAGAACAGAGAATCTATGGTGGAGAGTGAGGTCAATAGGGAGCAGGGAAGTAACATGATGAAAATTACATTTTAGAAAGATCAGGAGATCAGTAGTACACATCATGTTTTGGGATTAGGGAGGATGGTGAGAAGAGTTTGGAGAGAGATAAGGCTAAGATATACATGAAACTAGACAACAGAACAAAATAGTAATGCTTCTCATCCCCAATCGCATTACAGAGAGCAAGAAAGAGAGGGAGGATAGTGTACAGAACTTGAGTCGAGGAAATTTGAGTATGAATCCTGTCTGAGATCCTTACTGTGTGATCCTGAATAAATTATTCAAACTCTCACAGCCTCGGTTTCCTCTTCTGTAAGATGAGAATAATTATAGCACTTATTTCAGAAGGTTTTTTTATTTGCGAGGATTAAATGAAATAACAAATGGAAATTGCTTTGTAAATTTCAAACACTATACAAATTCTAGCTCTAGTCATCATCATCATTATCAATCAAAGGATAGTATGGCCTAGTAAATAGTCATTCTTATCAGGAAGACCTTTGTTCAATTCCTGCCTTCAACATATACTGACTGTGTGACCCTGGGCAAGTCACTTGACCTCTATAAGATGATAAAATGCAGAGAACATGCCAATCTGCATAAGTAGAGGGATTTTCCTCATCTAGGAATTCACTATACTAATAAAATCACAGGCCCAATCCCTATTCCAATTATTAATGAGGGTCAAAGATTGGTGAGAAGAAAGACTGGGGAAACCAGGATAGCATGATCCACCAAAACTATTGTCACAAAGCACCCAGTGTCTTTTTTTTTTGCTTTTGCTTTTTGGAGGGCAGTTGGGGTTAAGTGACTTGCTCAAGGTCACACGACTAGTTTTTGTGTTAAGTGTCTGAGGCCGGATTTGAACTCAGGTACTCCTGACTCCAGGGCCGCTGCTCTATTCACTGAGCCACCTAGCCGCCCCTCAGTGTCTTTATGATATAGGAATCTTTCTGCTGGGAGGAACCTTAGTCCAGCTGCATCATTTTCCAAAAGAAGAAACTAAGTTACCTGGAGAGAAGGTGACTGACCCAAGATGATATAGCTAGGTAATGGCAGAGCCCAAGGGCTATTGCCTTCTGGACTACTATTCTCTCCACTTCACCACACTGACTGTCTTGCCTTATTTGAAAAATATTACCTGACTTCCCATCACTTTACCCAAGTAAATGAAGAGAACATATGATGACATCCACCCACTGGCCAGTGGTTAAGTATATTCAATGAAGAGAACTGGCTAAATATGAATTGCTATATGGAAACTATCCAATTC
Organism: Pseudocheirus occidentalis; assembly: GCA_028646575.1. Lineage (NCBI taxonomy): Eukaryota > Metazoa > Chordata > Mammalia > Diprotodontia > Pseudocheiridae > Pseudocheirus > Pseudocheirus occidentalis. The sequence continues at coordinate 226,679,473 of CM053596.1, read as the reverse complement.
CTGTTTCTTTAGGATCAAGACCAACCTCACTGTGTCACCTTTTCCACCCACCAACTCCCATCAAATGATTCCATAATCATTGGGCAACTTTATTGGTGAGGACCCAGAGATCTTTGAGAATATATACCAGCCTTTGAGAAATAACATTCCTCTCCCTGAAAAGTTTTGCATCACACAGGTAATGGTACAAGGTCAATGTTAAACTTATTATAAGAAAATTATACTTGGTAATGATCTGAACTTTAAAAAAATCCATTTTCCATTTCAGAAATGAGAGAGCTCAATTTCTCCCTACATTTCATTTGTTTCATGGCAAAGATTGGAAATAGTATCAATTTCCTGCCAGCATATTAAACATGTTTTTATTAACAAGTAATTGCACAAAGTCTGGGAAATCAACTGCAAAATGCTTCTGGAGAATTGGGAAAAAATATGTCTATATATTTCCATTTCCTCCTAATAAAAATTAAAGCTCTTCTAACTTGCTGGAGTTTCTTATGTTTGTCCACCCTAGCACAGCAGTACATGATTGAAAATCTCTATAGCAATGCAAGACAACTTAATATTAAGAACAGTAAGATCCTCAGTGACAGAAAGAAATATTGGTTATTACCATGGTAACTATGTTTCCCTCATATTAAGTAAACTAATTTTTCAGGGTGACTAATACAAGTATGGAATGTTATCAGAGATAAGTAAGACCAAAAAGAGAAATTGGCTAGATGATGCAATAAGAATGAAGACTAGATAGCCTATGTGGTCTGTGGATATCCTTTTAATGCGAGAAGAACTAGACAAAAGCCTTCTTTATTTGGGGTGAATCTCCTGTGGAAGACTTATGGGAGAACTTGGGGCAATAATCACCCAGGAATAGACGGCATGAATGGGTTAAAGTTTGTACCTATAGAGACAGTACCTACATTATTGACATCACAGGTACCTCGAAGTATCACAGACTTACATAAGTGATACCCCAGTACTTCAATGGATTTCTGATTCCATGGGTATATTCCCTCCCATCATGCAGCTTGCTCCTCATTTATGACTGCCTATAGGGTACCTTTCTGACTTGGTGTCTCAAGTGTGGCGTGGGTGGAGGGGTGGGAGGGAATTTTATAGATGGGCTAATGGTTCTTTTAGTGGCCTTTATATCCAGACTGCTACTTCAGATTTAGCCTATGTCAAGTTACCCAAAGATATCTGGCTTATCTGTTCTAGACAGAAAAGATACTCAAGAGCCCTTCCTAAGTGACTCACATCTTTGTCTCCAATAAGTTTTCCATCCATCCAATATACTGGGTGTCTTCCTCGAGTTCTCTTCACATTAATAAAATTTCAGTGGAGTATTTAGACTATCCATTAGTTTATTCTTTAGTCATGCTACAAAGAGAACCCATTTTTCATCACATTTTAATTACATCCTTTAAAAACTTTTCTCCTGCATAATTTCTTGTTCATAGAGTGTTCACACCTACGTGCACCTCTCCTTTGCCCTCTGGGTCCTCTTCAACTTCAAATCTTTGAGGTTGCCCATGTTCTGTGACTCATACCCATACAATATCATCAAAAAATATTGGTGTTAAAAGATGAGCCTTTGTCATGGAGAGAAGTTTGGAGTCGCTGAAAGAAATCTAAAATGTCCCAAAGGGAACCTAGTTCACACTTGTCCTGTTCAATTTTCAGTACAGTTCAGGAAGACCTCGCCATTTACCATCTCTGTTTGACTAGGTTAGGCTTGTCATCTGCAAAAGTACAGCACCCACCTTCTGGGGTTATTGTGAGGATCAAAGGAGACGATGTCCGGAAAGTGCTTCATAAACCTGGAAGCACCATTAGAATCATTATTATTAGCTTAGATGTTGTAACATAAGGAATGATTTGATTTATAGAAGCCAAAGCCTCAGACTCTGAGAATTTTCAAGCTGAAAGGATACATCATGCCAAGACATATAAATGAGCTCTGTCAGATATGATAGGCACCCACACAAAGGAGAAGCCATTCAGAGGACATAGAACAACAGCAACAACAAAAACCAGACTTCACTAGGCTTTTTCTCTTGGAATTTACCTGTTTAAAAGAGGCAGGTTTTTGAAAAATAAATTCTGTCATTTGGGATAATTTTAGCTCATGGTGGACTAATGGTTACCTTTGCTCTAACTTAAAAAAAAAGGAAAAGGGGAAAAGGAAGTGTTAAAGCAAATTAGTATTATGAACAAATCATGGCTTTGAATGTTTAAATTACTTAAAATACATAAATTTCAGGGACTTCAGGAGGGAGGGAGACAGAGAGACAGAGACAGAGACAGAGAAAATCAATTAACACTTATAAATGGTCTGCTCCATGCCAGGCACTTTCCTAGGCACTGGGCACACAAAAACAGAGATAGAGTCCCTGCCTTCAAAGAACTGATGCTCTGTTTTATAGTCCATGATCCTTTGTTCCTAAAGTAAGACAACATATACATATACAAAATATATGTAAAATAACTGAGGACAAGCACTGGTGGCTGGGAGGATTAGGAAAGACCTCACGAAGAAATTCATGTTGGAGCTGAGCTTGGAAAGAAACTAGGGGTTCTAAGAGGCAGGGGTGAGGAGGCAGTGCAAGTCAGGCATAAGGGCAAGCCTAGGCAAGGGCTCAGAGAGAGAAGATGGAGCATCATTTGTGAGGAATAGCAAGGAAGTCAGGCATTTAACTGAATCCTAGATTATATGTAACATTAAACGGCGGGAAAAAGTAGGTTGAAGCCAGATTGTTTAGGATTTCAAAAGCCAGAGGAGCTTGTATTTCATCCTAGAAGTAATAGGAAGCACCTGGAGTTGAGCAGAAGCAGAGTTGACTGATATGGTCAGAACTGTGCTTTAGAGAAATTCCTTTCATAGTAGTCTGGCAAATGAGTTAGAGAGAGATGGGACTTCAGACAGAGAGACAAAATAGGCTGCTATTACAAAATTCTAGACTGGATGTACATGTGCATACATATAACCACAGGCATCTATGATATAAATGAATATGTATAATAGTTATTGCTATAGATATATACACACACAACTATATGTTCATATGTATGTACATCCAGACCAGTGATTTCATTTGTCCAGGTAGCACCTAATGAAGAAAACAACTCTGCCAACGTAGAACAACATTTGCTGTATAATTTATAATCTTGGAGAATTGCCTGAGGGCACTGAGAGGCTTAGTGACCTGTCCAGGGTCACACAGCCGGTGTTAGTCAAAGAAGACTTTGAATTTAAACCCGGGACTTCCTGACTCCAAAGTCACCTCTCGCTTCACTTTGCTTTGTTGCCATGTACTTCTATAGATGAGAGACAGAGAAGGATAGAAAATGAGATAGAGAAAGAACAAGACAGAGAGATAGTGATGGAGGTAGAGATGATAAAAATGGAGATTTTATATAGAAAAGAGAGATTAGATATAGAAGTTAGACATAGATATCCAATTAAAAACTATATTAAATGCATATTGCTCTTTAATGAAAATTACATGAATTCTTACCTATTATTGAAAGCAATGTTCCCCACTCACCACCCACCCTGACAAGGACTATTGCTTTGTGACATTTCATTAACCAAGTTTGACCTAATGTATACTCCTGAATTAATAAAACTGCTAAAGAAGAAAAAATATACAACACAGTGAAAAGAAAATAGAATTCACAGTCCAGATATCTGTGTTATACCCTTGAATCTGAAAATACCTTGAAATGTATCTTTAAACACTGTGGTGTAGTAGATCATATGATAGCCTGAGAGTTAGAAAGACATAGGTTCAAACCCCACTTCTGATGTTTATTAATTGCATGACCCTGGGAAAATCATTTAACCTATCTGAGCCTCAGTTTCCTCATGAGGAATTTGGATTCGAAGTCCTCTGAGCTCCTTTCCAGCTCTAGATCTATGGTCCTATGGCATGGTGGGAAAAGTTCTTGATTTGGAGTCAAGACCTGGGTTTGAATCCTGGTGCAACTTTAAGCAAGTAATTTTCCTTCTATGGACTTCAAATTCCTTATTTGTAAAATAAAAGTGTTGAACTAAATAGCCTTCCTTTTCCAGCTATAACTCTATAATTCTATGTTCTTACAAGTTTTTTGATCAATCTGGACTCTTTTCCTCATTGATAGAGTCTCTTTCCCCCAACTCTCCACCCTACCTACATGATATTGTAAATCTCAAATAAGATAATATCTATAAAACCCCTTCAGAATTATAAAGCACTCTACAAATGGGAATCGGTTTTTATTTTAAAATATCTTATAATTACTTTGAACTAAATCAGACTAGCTTTCCCTTCAATTAGTCTGATTTAATGAGGAATTTTCTGTACTATAGTTAAGATTGAGCAGTCCCTATTTTCTTCCTAATTTGGCTTTCAGGTAATACATTTCGATATATTTTCCCAATACAGTGGGCCTGTGACTTAGCATTCTGCAGTGTTTTTTATAGACATTACCAGTTGCTGGAAATTGACGCAAATATAATATTTGGCCATTTCCCTTGTGGTAGGTACGGGGGGAGCAATATGGATTTGGAATATTGACACTGGAAAAAAAGAAGACATTGGAAATGATGGACAGGTGGAGATTTTCATTCAATATAAAAGGACAATCCTTCTTAATAAAACAGGCTGCTTGGTGAATTTATTGTCATTTCCCAAGTGCCTGAACAGCTGATAAAAGAACAGTCTTGATAATGAATGACATCTGAATTAAGGACATAAACTGAATGACAGGGAAAAGTTAATATAGGATACTTATTAGGAAAAGTTTCGTTAGTTGTTGCTCTTAGTCAGAACTGTTCCTAGGTTTGACATCACTGGAAACTGAAACTTAAGAAAAGTCTAAGTATTCCAAACAATAATCAAATAGGGTTTTTCTTTTCTTTTCCTAGTAAAATTTAAAAGAACCTGGGAACGGTTCCTATACCTGAAATGATCTCTCCTCTGCATTAAAGATTCATTCTTTTGGTATATTTTTAACAATTGTTCCTTGGGCTACGATCTGAGTCACTGAAAGGAGTATCCACACTGATGAGTTTTCAGAGCCAGGGAAGTAAGGAAGCATCCCTTAGGGTAAAGGATTATTTCTAGAAAGTCTCTAAGAAAATGAGACTATCTGGCCTTGGAAGTGACACATTAAATAACTAATGCACCTTAGCATGTATCATTTGGGATGGGTTTGTTTGCTTGCTTTTTTGTTTTATTTCAGATCAACAACGACCAGAAGAGGTTCCTAAAAGAATGGGGCATGTATCAGGGAGATGATTAAGTACTTCTAGTATGCCAAGAGTTAAACTGGTGGCATGGTGGATAAGGCGCTGAGCCTGGAGTCAAGAAGAGCTGAGTTCAAATACAGCTTCAGCCACTTCCTCGCTCTGTGACTTAGCCTCTCTTGACCTCATTTTCCTCAACTGTAAAATGAGGATAATTACATTGAAGGGTCGTTGTGAGGATCCAATGAGACAACACTTGAAAAAAAGTGTTTAGCACAGTGCCTGGCACATACTTGGTGCTTTATGAATGCTTTTCCTTTCCCCTCACCTTCCTATGTGGAATAATGCAAATGAGGTCAATTAAAGATGGCCAAAAGTACAGGCTAACCAAGGAGCAGCTTACTTATTATTTTCTCAAAGAGAATGTAAGCTCTCTGAGGGCAGAGACTACTTCATTTTTGTCTTTGTATCTCTACATAATTGGCATTTAGTAAATACTCGTTGATTACTTGATTAATTAACAAAATGTATGGCCCAGCTGTCCTAGAATATTATATCAGATCCAAAGAAATGGGGCAGGAATAGTTATAGTTTATCTAAGATAGACTGGTTTGCAGAGAGAATTAAGAGAAAGAAGAAAGTTGGTCAATGTGTTGTAGTCCTTTCCTGTAATCCCTGGTACTGAGGAGCCTGGGACTGGGGTTGCTCTTGAATCTGAGAATTCTGATTTGTCATAGAACTAAAACCAAACATATGTCCTCACTGTCTGGCACCCAAATGGTGGGCCCCTGAGGCGCACAGCCGCCAGGCTGCTTAAGGAAGGATGAACCAACTCAAGTTAGAAACAGAATTTGTCAAAGCTTCCATGTTGATCTGCACTGAGGTTGTTGCATGAGTGGCCACTATACTTACAGACAGGGAGGGAAAGACAGAAAGACCTAGTCTCAAAAAAAACCACAAAACCTAGCTAATTCAATGATAGACACAAAGTAGGAAAGCACTGAAATTGAACCATCTCTATCTGAAAAGTGAAAAGAGGTAAGTTAAGTAGGAACATTCATGAGTTCAAATGGAAGAATCATGTGGGACCTAGTACATTGGACTAAAGTTTTGATCTTGTGAGAGGAAAACATTTAAAGCAGTGGTTCTCAACCTTCCTAATGCCTCGACCCTTTAATAGTTGTATGTGGGTGTGTCTGCATGTCTCCAGAACCCACCTGGAGACAGATAGAGGCGGTTCCTAAGACCATGGGAAATATGTGTTTTCCGATGATCTTAGGCGACCCCTGTGACCCCTGTGAAAGGGTCGTTCAGCCCCAAAGGGGTCACGACCCACAGGTTGAGAACCACTGTTTTAAAGTATGGTACTCAGGCCTGTCCTGAAATTCCAAGATTATATTCACATTTTTTTATTGACACATTAGTGTGAGGAATGATTTCTCAGAAGTGAAGCCTCCTCAAAAGGGTTAATAGTTTTTATATCATTGAAACACAGTTTACTCCCTTACAGAATAACATCTATAATAAGCTGGCCTTGTAAAACCACACTTTGCAACACAACCTAAACCGTACACTCTTGCAAGCTCTTGCAAAAATTCCTATCTTTTCTTGTCTTCTGGAAAACTTGTGTAACTGCCTTTGTTCTTTGTTGCTGGGGAAGATTCACAGGAATAGATTGTGCCCCCTAAAGACCAGCCAATGGGATAAGGGGAAGGGGATGGGGGGGGGGGGTACGGCTCCCATTAGGATATAAAGGACTTTGCTTTCTGGAATCAATTTATACTTCCCTGGCCAGTGCCATTAGAGCTATGAGGGGCAGTACCCTTTCTCATGAAAAAGCAATAAACTCATTTCTGCTTTCAGATATCTAAGTCTTTGCATTAATTTTTTTTTTGGTAGTGGTATCTGTCCCACACGTTAGGCTAGTGACTTCAACTGTGTCATCAGCAGAGGATGATTCCTTTATACCACCGTGTATTTGGTACACAAATACTTGAGAGTTTTTGGAATCTTCTTAATTTGGATTTACTCTCCAGTGATGCAGATTGAAACCTAACCATGACTTCCCAACCTGTGTAAATAATATTCCAAATCAACATGGGAACAAATATTTACCTAACCCCTCTTCTAGGTAAAAGTATGACATGTATATACAAAAGTAGACAGAATGATCACTATGCACATGAACAACCTCACAGCAAACGAAATAGAACTCAAGTCTCAAGGCTTCTGGCTATATTTCCAAATACCTAGCTAAATCACCTCTTCTAATAGAAAACCCCTGCCACCTCTACCAGTGACTTTAGCAACAATGATTTAGTGATTGAACTGGGCAATGCAGATGGGAATAAACATTGCCTCATGGAAATAAACATCACCTAGGTGGCAACTACCCTAGGTCTTGAAGGATGGGTAGAATTTCAAAGAGGCAGAGATGGAATCAGAGGTGCATCTTAGGCATGGAGGCAGTATGAGCAAAAGGCATGAAGATATGAGTTCAGAAAATGATAATTAGTCCTAATCCCACCAAAACATAAAATCCGTGAAGGGGAGTAGTATGAGATAAGGAGTCACAGTGTCCTGACTCTTTACTAAGGCCAACCCCTCAACCTGAGTACTTGATCGTATCATTCTCTTTCTCCTGATATATTTGGTTCCATTGATCAACCTTTCTTTCTCTTTCATTTTCAACTTTCCTCTCTCCACTATCTTTTCTCTCTATGCATGCATACATGTTCGTGTCTCTTCACACACACACACACACACACACACACACACACACACACACTCCCTCAAAACTACTTGAGCTGTTGTCTAATATTACTCCTCTTCACTACCTAACTTCCTGGGATCATAGTTTACAATCCTGTAACACTAAGCAAAAGCAACTTCTAGGTTCAGAATTATGAGCATAGTAACTCTCCATATATTCAGTAACAAAGTAAGGCAAAACATTCACAGAAAAGAGAAAATCAAAATACAGGGTAACAATCACTTATTAAGTTCTCAATTCAATCACAAAGTGTAAAGTCAAAGTACTCTGCCCCAGCTAGTACATTCATTTAGTGAAGTCAGTCACAAAGTCCCTCTTCTCAAGTGGAGATTAGTTTCCAGTCATAAACAAAGCACATTTCTTTGGTCTCTCTCTCAGTCACAAAGTACACCAAATGACAATTATCATCAGTTACCACCAAGCATCTTCTCAAGAGGGCAATGGAGAGCACAAAGGCCATCTACCCTTAAGCCACAGCAAGTTTAGGATATCATCTCAGCAGTCAATACCCAAGGAGAGGTCTTTTCTTCATTTTGACCCAAGGCAAGCTCTCAGCAATTTCTGTTCCTGGGAAGTCAAAACTTAACAAAGCCACAATATACATTGCCAGTGTCCTCATCAATTCACTCTTTGCCTGCAGAACAGTCTCAGGATCCCTGAAAACATCAACAAGAACCTCCTCCAGGATTTCTGCAAACATATAACAAGAAAATCTTCCTTCAGGGCTTCTGAACCAACAGCAAGGTTCCAGGACCTCTACAACAGCACTGTCCTTTACCAGCAGACAAATCTGGCAAAATAACATCAAAACTGACAGAAAAAATACTGACACCACAGTCATGCCTCCTCAGTTCTCGACAGCTCTGGATGGCAGTTCTCAAATGTCCTGGGCAGCTCCCAACTGGCCCTCAGCAATCCAGCTGGCAAGTTCTCTCTCTCTCTCTCTCTCTCTCTCTCTCTCTCTCTCTCTCTCTCTCTCTCTCTCTCTCTCTCTCTCTCCCTCTCTCTCTCAGAAAAATCTGGCCCCTAGCAATTCTCTCTCTGTCTCTCTCTTTCTCTGTCTCTCTGTCTCTGTCTCTCTCTATGTCTCTGTCTCTGTCTGTCTCTGTGTCTCTCTGTCTTTCTGTCTCTCTCTGTCTCTGTCTCTGTCTCTGTCTGTCCTGTCTCTGTCTCTCTCTGTCTCTCTCTGTCTCTCTCTCTGTCTCTCTCTCTCTTTCTCTCTCTCTGTCTCTGTCTCTGTCTCTCTCTCTCTCTCTCTCTCTCTCTCTCTCTCTCTCTCTCTCTCTCTGTCTCTCTCTCTCTCTCTCTGTCTCTCTCTCTCTCTCTCTCTTTCTCTCCCTCCACCATGCTGCTCCCAAAAGTTCTTCTGGCCTCTCTCTACTTGGGCCTCTCTATCCATGGCAGCAGCTCCTCCCAGTTCAGCCCCCTCTCTTCACATCAACAAGTTCATCCCACAAGTGGGATTCACAAGCTCTGGGTTTTAACACTTAACCCAAAAAACTAGCCAATACAAGGGGATCTTTAAATTTCATTACCATTACAAGTCCCTGCCACTATTTTCCCATAACACATTTATTACTCCATCCCTTGCAATATGATTTCCACCCCATTACTCAAAAGGAACCCCTCTTTTCCTAGGTTCATAATGAGAAGCATAACTATGTAGTGGAGTATCCCTGGCTTTGTCCCAAGTGCTGACACTGTCTCTGATGAGGTATAGACTCTGGACCACCCCCCCCCTTTTGAGCTCTCCTTGAATCTTTGAGGTACATACTCTGGGAAACCTCTTGAAGTCTGATTGGATCTTCAGGAGGCATTTGCAGAGACCATGAGTATTTCACTGTGGCTGGGCCAAAACCTGTTACTATCCTGGCCCTCCATTGTCCATCTGCTTCCCACCCTTGAGCCTATGAAAATATCAATCCACTCTTGCATTGACCTCATTAACTCCACCTGAAGTTCCTCCCCAAACTCATTACTGGAGTCTGACCTCACTGACTCCTCCTGAAGACCCTCCCCAGGCTCCTCCTCTGAACCACCCCTAGATTCTTCTGTATATAAGACCCTATCTTCCCTCCATCTTTGTGAGAGTGCTGTGAAATGGCCTAGCAGAGACTTGCTCTGTGAGAGCACTGTAGAATAGGTTAGCAGAGACTTGCTCCTTATCTCAAATTTTTTAAAAGAAATCCCTTTTTCCTTCTTCCCACTTTGTCTCTGCTTCTTGACTCTAACCTTCTCCAGTCTTTAATCCCCTCTACTCTCTCTTTCCTCTATCCTCTCTTAAACACTCCTCTAATGTTAACAAATTGCCCATGATTCAGCTCTTCCTCTCATCCTCCTTCAAAGTTCTGGTGCTTGCTGAAACTCATCTTTGAAAACAAAAACAAATCTTCTGTTACTCTCTCTAGGGCTAGCTGCTCTGTCTCTCATACTTCTTGGTACAGGGCTAGAAGGAGGAGAAATTGTCATATTCTTTCCTTTCCTCCACCACTTTTAGAATCTTTTTCCACCAACAACGTTCCGCCTCATCTCTCTTCCTTTAAAATTCTCTGCATCCTAACCAGCTCTTTGTTACTATGAACATATTGCTATGTTGTTATCTATGAACCTTCAAGTCACATCTTGTAGATGTCAAAAAATTTATTTCCAATAAATTCAATACCTGCCTCACAGTCTTCTCCACCCTAGCCTTTGACCCTTTGAAGACACTGGCCTTCCATTTATCCCCAAGTCCAATGACCTCAGCAGTGTAAATTGGATCTTGTTCATTCATTTTATCTCCCCCAGCACCAAGCACAGTATCCTACCCTTAGCAGGTACCTGATAAGTGTTTATTAAAATGGACTGGATTGAGATAGAATAAAAAGAGCAATTCTGTACTAGAGTGGCAGCATAAACAGCAAGAGAAGAATATAGGCTAGAGCAGACAGTCCTTACCTGAACATTCTGAAGGACCCATCAAAAATTTAGTGAGCATAAGTCATGTGCCAGGAACTGTGCTTGGCACCAGGGATAAACTACAAAGAATTAAACAATCTCTATTTGAAATGAGCTTACATTTTATATATACATCATAAATCTTTAGTTAATAACTACAAATATATACAAAGTAGTCACATACAAGACAGTTCAGAAAAGAGAACACTAGTCATTGGAGGAATTGAGAATGCTTTCATGAAGATCATAGCTGAGCTGCATCTTAAATGGAGAGATGAATGATTGAAATCAAAAGCTAAGCAAACAGCATTCCAGTGCATTGATTATGGATTTCATTTTTAGCCTAATGAAATCTATTCCCAGAGAATCTGCAGGCCTGATCTACATTACCAGGAAGAACTACCAGATGGGGCTGTCTATTTCCAGGAGTATGGAGTGGGAAGCCAGCATTATCTATATTAGATGCTTTGGACTTGTGGTTTTACATGTTTTCAATTACTTTCCAATCTTATTGAGTTGCCTCTATATCTATAATTCGTGTCATCAGAAATCAATGTCTCTAAGAGTATTGAAGGTCTTAAAATAAAATCAATTTTATGGTGAGGATTTTAATTGCTCCAATGGATATAAATATTGTCTGAATCTGGGACTGTGTGATGTCAAACATCCCTACAAAAAGTGAAAAATCCCATGAGTCAGATGTTCCTAAACTTACAACTGTTTGGTATCCTGTAGATGTCAAAAAATAAGAGTTCTTACAAAAAGAAGGGGAATATTTCCAAAGAAATGATAGACATTTGAAATTGGATTGAAGTTATTCAGGTGTTATTAGATGATGCTGTTAAACAAATCTACTAGGGTAGAAAGACAAGGACAATAAGAATAATATAAACTGGAAAACTTGAACCTTCATTGACTATCTGTCACTTAGGAAAATGCCCTCCAATTGTGTATCTACTTTTACCACTTGTGAAAAATATCCAATTACAGTCTGGTCATATTCTTTTTTTAGGAATGCTAATAACTAGCTTTTGAAATAGATAATTTAGGCAGGATAGAACACTCATTTTAATAGAATTTAACCTAGAAACCAAGATAAATCCAAATTGTTCCATCTATTTAAATCATTCTTTTATCTGGCTCCCTAAAGGAAGCTAATTTAATTTGAAAAGATTAGATGTATTGATTCCGACATGGGTCCCCAGGGATTTCATAGCAAAATGAGATCATAGAAGGGAAAACTTATCTTTCATACTTGTAACCCCTTCAATGGAGAGATTTATAGGCAAAGCCTTAATATTGCTGAAGTTAGTTTTAAAACTGAGTGCTTCTCAAAAAAACCCTGCTTTTCATTACAAAGTATATTCAGATTATGGACAGAACAGGTTGTGGGGGAAACATTGGAGCCTCTATTTCCTAATCCTGGCCCTAATCCTGGAAGAAAGTAATATTCTAGGCTTTTAGTCTTCCAGACAGAGTGGAAAATCGGGGTCACCCTGATGATGCCTCAATGTTACCTCAAGACTTTAAGCATCTGGTTTACATTCTTAACAATTCAGGAGAATTCATCATTTCATACAAACCATGAGTGGCAGTTGTGTAATCAGAGAAGATTCTCTAATTGAATGGGAAGAACAGAGTTTTTCCTCAACATGGCAAGAAAGTACTAGATTAATGATAAACACAAGGTAAAATGACAAAGCAGATAGAGCTGGATGTGAATATCCTTTAGTGCCCCTTCTCCACTCCTCTATGTCAAGACAACCCCTCCTCACACCAAGCATTCAATAAACTATATTATCTCTGTTGTCCTAGGAGCACTTAACATGAAGTCCAATCTAGCATAGCCTTCAAGACACCTGCCTGAAACCTTTTTCATTCTAATTTAATGCAACAACTCCACCCAAAAAAATTAGTAAAGGCATATTATGTGCAAAACAATATGCTAGGTATTAGAGATACAAAAACAAAACTGAAAACTGTCCCTGACCTCAAGAAATTTACATAAAGAAATCCTCTGGGCCCAAAATGTTAGAAAGGCACAGACATATAATATGTACACAGATGAGTAAATACAGTATAATATGAGGAGGAAGAAATTACTATCAACTAGGAGGATAAGGGAAGGCTCCAAAGTCTTGAAGGAGGCTGGGGATGCTTAGAGTGGAGGTGGGAGTACATTGCAGGCATGGGAGACAGCTTGTACAAGGGATGGGAAACAGAATGCCCATTCCAGGGAATAGCTAGTAATAAGTTTGGACTGGAGTGAATAAAAGGATATTTTATGAAATAAACCCAGAAAAGAAAGTGGTGCACACATGTGGGAGGCAGGAAGATGGGCAATTTAGAATGGAAGATAAGTTCCATTTTATACTTGTTGAGTTTGAGACGCCTTTTGGGATATACAGGTAGAGTCATATCCAATAGGTAGTTGGTGATGTGGAACTAGAATTCAGGAGACTAAAGACTAAATTTGTAACTCTAGTAGCTGCATAGAGATAATAAATGAATTGCTGAAACTAATGAGATCACAAGAGAGAGAGAGTATGGAGACACAAAAGGAAACAGGTTTGGACTTGTGAGTCCAACTCAAAATTAGGGAGTGAGACATATGGAAGGAATAATAAAGAGCAAAGACCCTCTGGGTCCAAAATGTTATAAAGCATGGGAGAACGGAAACCCAGTACTGTCTAGGCTGGCCAACTATATAGTATCTTCCTGAGAAAGCCAGATGTCCATCAGCAACAGAAAGTGTAGAGTATTATGTAAAGAGACCCAGGGTGAAAGGGAATTTTAAACAAAAGAGTTCCAAAGGAGACAGCAAAATTATAATATAGAAGATAAGAAGCTTTGAAGGGTAGAAGTGGGCTGGATAGAGATAAAAACACAAGGAAGGGGTGGCTAGATGGTACAGTGAATAGAGCACCAGCCCTGGAGTCAGGAGGACTCGAGTTCAAATACGACCTCAGACACAAAACTTACTAGCCATTTGACCTTGGACAAGTCACTTAACCCCAATTGCCCTTCCAAAAAATTTTTTAAAAATCACACACAAGGTAAAGTATTGCTTCTGTTCCTCTGATTGGAGGCCTGGATGGCAAAGTTAAAAATTCCCTTCATATTCTCCTTCTATAGGGAGACCAACATGTCAAACTTCTCTTCATTTGCCATGAGCTGCTCTGCTTGATTTCAACTTCACCATCACTTGATCATGCCCTCATGCATGATAATAACACAGTCTGGCACCCCTCCCTTTTCAGTTTTTGAGTATTGTCTTCCCCATTTGATTGTAAGCTCTTTGAGGACAGGCACTGTCTTTCTTTTTCCTATTTTTATCACCAGTACTTAAAACATTGCTAGCACATAGTAGGCACTTAATAAACAAAGAGGTGGAGGGGATTTTTGCTTCATCAGATAACCACTCTGAATCATAGGGACAAGGAGACCAAAAGCTAGGAGGCTTACTGCCATAGGATGGGGGAAGAACCATCTGTTTGAGGCTCCTACGCTCCAGGGTTCTGAGATGATTGGGGAAAGAGGCATCCAGGTGATATAGCAAATAGAGTACTAGACTGTTGAACTTGAAGCCAAGAAGTTGTTGTTCAGTTGTTCAGTCCTGTCTGACTCTTGGTGATCCCATGGACCATAGAGGACCAGACCCCTCTATCTTCCACTGTCTCTCAAAGTCTGTCCAAGTTCACGTGCATTGCTTTCATGACACTCTCTATCCATCTCATCCTCTGTCATCCTTTTTATTTTGTGCCTTCAATCTTTCCCAATATCAGGGTCTTTTCCGATGATTTTTATGTTCTCAGTATGTAGCCAAAGTATTTGAGCTTCAGTTTTAGTATTTGACCTTCCAAATACTTCCAAATAGCCTTAACTAGTTTCTTTAAGTATTGGTTGATTTGATTACCTTGTTGTTCAAGGGATTCTCAAAAGTCTCTTACAGCACCACAGTTCAAAAATGTCAATACTGTAGCACTCGGTCTTCCTCATAATCCAATTCTCACAGTCATACATCACTACTCAAAAAACTGTAGCTTTGATTATACACACCTTTATCAGCAAGGTTATATCTCTGCTTTTTAGTATTCTGTCCAGATTTGGCATAACTTTCCTTACAAGGAGCAAGCATCTTTTAATTTCATGGCTGCAATTGCTATCTACAGTGATCTTGGAGCTCAAGTCTGTTTGCCAGGAAGTGATAAGACCAGTTGCCAAGAACTTTGTTTTTTAATGTTAAGCTTCAAGCCAGCTTTTACACTCTTCTCTTTCACACTTATCAAGAAGCTTCTTAATTCCTCCTCACTTTCTTTCATCAGAGGTATATTGTCTGCATAGATGAGATTGTGAATATTTCTCTCAGCAACCCTAATTCTAGCTTTGGATTCATCCAGTCTGATATTTCACATGATGTTCTCTACATATAAGTTAATACATATACATATTCTCTACATATCTATCTATACATAGATAAAATGACAATATGCAGCCTCATTGTACTCCTTTTCCAATATTAAACCAATCAGTTGTTCCATATTCAATTCTAACCGTTTTTTCTTGATTTGCATACAAGTTTCTCAGGAGACAAGTAAGATGATCTGGTACTCCCATCTCTTTGAGAACTTGCCACATTTTGTTGTGATCTACTCAGTCAAAAGCTTTAGTGCAGTCAATGAAACAGAAGTAGATGTTTTTTTCTGGAACTCCTTTGAATTCTCTGTAATCCAGCAAATGTTGATAATTTGGTCTCCAGTTCTTCCGCCTCTTTGAAAACCAACTAGCTCTTCTGATCATTTTCATATTGTTAAAGCCTAGCTTGCAGAATCTTAAGCATAACCTTGCCAGTACATGAAATGAGTGCAGTTCTTCAGTAATTTGAACATTCTTTGGCTTTGTCCTTTTTTAGGAGTTGGATGTAAACTGATTTTTTCCAATCCAGTGGCCAAGTAGTCAAGAAGATCTGAGTTCAAATCCTGTCTCAGATAGTAGGAATTTTGTGATCCTAGCCAAATCATTAGACCTCTCCTTGCCTCAGTTTTCCCATATGGACATTTGAAATAATAATAGCATCTGCCTCACAGGGTTATTAAGAAGCTCAAATGAGAAAACATATGTAAAGTGTTTTACAAACCTTAAAACATTATGTGAATGTTAACTAACTCTGGAAGGGACTTCAGGGACCATTTAGTGCTATTCCAAGATGATTAGACTCAGAATCAGTACTGAGTAGAGGGAGAGAAGTGGAGATGAGGATAGAGGTTGGAGAGGAAGATACATTTTCCTTGGATCCTCCAGGCCTTGCTTGGTTCTGACATTACAGACTGAGGCTGAGTTTTTGTTCTGTCATTTCAGTTGCATCCATGTCTTTGGGGCAAAAGTATCTTTCTTGGCAAAGATTTCTTGACAAAGTTTGTCATTTCCTTCTCCAGCTAATCTTACAGATGAGGAACTAAGGCAAACAGGAATAAGTGACTTGCTCAGAATCACACAGCTAGACAGATTTGAACTCACAAAGATGAGTCTTCCTGACTTCAGGCCCAGTACTCTATCCACTGTGCCACCTATGTGTTCTGTCAGAGGCTGAGACGCATCCAAAAAATATCCTCCACAAGGGATAAGAACTTGGGCCCTGACTTTTGAGTCTGAGGAATCACAGACCTTCTAATACTTTGGCACCCTGATGCTTAGAATCTCTGATAAATGAAAGTTCCCATCACAGACACTCTACCTTTTCTTCTAGCTCTTTTAGAGGTCTGTATTTTATATTCCCAACAAGACTGTGAGCTCCTTGAAGGCAAGGAATGTATATACTTCTTTTATATCCCCTAAGGTAGTTAACATAAAGTAGATGTTAAATACCTAACAAAATAAATGTAATGGAGTCCAATGGAATGAAATAGAACCCATTTGAATGGACTAGTAAGAATTGAACTGAATCAAATGAATTTGAATTGAGCAAAGATTAAAACAGTAAGAGTTTAAGACTCAGTTAATCAGAAAATTTAATTAACCACACTATCCAATGACCCAAGATATCTGGGTAATTGATGTTTGACTACAGTTCATTTGCTTTCAGGTTCCTAAAGAATTTAGCAAAACATTCTTCACCTGGTAGGGATACAATAAATGCTTATGATCTTGTGATCAAAGCTGTAACTGGGAATTTATGTGCCAGAGACAACGAGAGAGGAGCTCAACTGGAGTACAACCATAGGAGGACTAAAAACATGCCCTGAGGTGATGCTTTTAGCATTCTCTCAATTTTGTCAGCTGAGGAGAAAGCCCCAACCACCCTACCCTAGTTGTGACTCTTCTTTCGACAGAAAATGCCTCCTTGTAAAATATACATTTGTTTCTAAAGTTGGTGTCTACACACAGCAGTCAGTTAGAAAAGATCAGTTGGATTCAGTCAAATAAGAATTGGGAGATTTGAATGTTGACTGGATTCAATTTCATTTTTTCTCCAAACTAGCAACATGAGAAGAAATAACCGCTGTGTAGTTAGATCACTGACTATCCATCAGACAATCAATAAATATTAATTAAGCATCTATACTTTATGTCCAGCTTTCTAGTAGGCACAGCAGGGGAGTTCGTTGAAGAAGCTAATGATTGGTCCTCTTTTCTCCTTTAGGAGCTTATGGCTTGTTTGGGGTAGCGAGACATATGCATATGAAAAAATTAGAGAGCACAAAACAAGCTATAATTAGATGTTAAATCATCTGATGCCTACTCTGGATACTATAGGAGTTCAAAAAAGCCTATATGACTCCTTATAATAACTATTTGCTTAAATAAAAAGAGGTTAATAGCACCTGCCACCTTCCTTCCTTCTTCAGATTGACTTGAGGATGCATGCTGTCGTTTCTGCAAGGAACTCTGCCCTCCTTTCTCCAGCACTGTATAATGATGCCATCATTGCTGGATAATGAGACAATGATTATTGTATGTGAGGAGAGCATTCCTGAGGCTTCATATATTGCCAGAAGCACATCCAGCCTGAATGTATCAACCCTCGTCCCCAGACAAGCTCCAAAAGATATTAACAGTAAACAGTAAAACAGACACAACTTTCTGGGGTTTTATCTTTTTTATGATACCTGAGAGTGAGCCTCTATTGACTCAACTGTTTAGAGGAGCAGTTCTCAACCTGTGGGTTATGTTCAATTTGTAACAATGGAAATACATCCTGCATATCAGATATTTACATTATGATTCATAACAGTAGCAAAACTACATTTATGAAGAAGCAACAAAAATAATTTTATAGTTGAGGGTCACCCCAACATGAGGAACAAGAGTCACGGCATTAGGAAGGTTGAGAACCACTGGTTTAGAGAGAGGAGGGGAGGAAGAACTAATGCCAAGATCCTGAGTTCAAAATGAACTTTACAAAAATGAAAACTTTTCTGCAAGCAGATTGTCTACATATTGATCCCCTAACCTAGTTGACATATTGTAACCCACCAAATCCTAACCCGCGGCATAGACTGACACCTAACCTTATAACAATCCAACTTGTAAATGTGTCCATGTGGTTACCAAGATGCCCAGGTGAAAAAATAAGTAAGACTCTCTCCACTAGAGAGAGCAGTGAACATGTTGTATTCTCCCAGTACATTATAAATTCCTTGAGAGCAGAAACAATCTCACTTTTGTATTTCTAGCACCAGTATCAAGTGGCTTGCTCTGTAGCTCATTTCAAATATATTAGAGGTGTATAATGCCTAAAGCAGAATCCATATTATCCAGAAGTCTTTAAGAATTGTGCATTTTAAGTAAGATCTTGATCTCTTTCATTTTTACATTCACTCCAACAAATATTTACAGAGTGCATACTATGGACACAGCTCTGTGTTTGATGCTGTGAAGGACATAAGGGCAGGACAAGGTGGAAACACTGTCCCTGCCATTGAGAGCTCACAAGCTAATTGAGGAAAAATATTAACTTACTTTTTCATTGATTCATTTGCCACCAACTGCTCTGCTTGGTTTCAACTCCATCATCATCTTCCTTATGCTCTGCCCAGGATAAACTCATTACCAGGAAAACTCATTACTTGAAGTCATGGATGTTGCTTCTTCAGCTTTGCTACTCACACCTCATCTGCACTCTCAGTTGCTTCTGTCCCTCTAATTGGAGGCCTGGAGGGCAAAGCTAAAAAAATCCTCCCATAGTCTCCTTTTGTAGGGGGCACCAAATGCCAACACTATTTTTGTTTGCTACCAGCAACTCTGTTGGTTTCAAGTCCACCATCATATATATTATCCCCTCATTCCAGGTACCCTCTGGCATCACTCCCTTGTCAATTTTTGGCTATTGTCTTCCCCCAATAGAATGTAAGCTCTTCGAGGACAGGCACTGTCTTTCGCTTTCATATTTGTATCCCTAGAGCTTAACACAGTGCTAGCACATAGTAAACACTTAATAAATTTTTAGCATATCGCATATCGTTCTTCTTTGATGGATCCTTGTTACCATTCTGCTTCAGAATCTTCAGTGGTTTCTCATTGCCTTTTGAATAAAATACTAATATCTCTGCTTGGAAATTAAAGGTTTCACAATCTAGCTCCAGTCCATCTTGCCAGGCTGATAATGTTACTACTTCTTATGCATACTGTATACCAGCCAAGTTGGTCCATTTGGGGTTCTCCATACATAACTTTCCATCTCTTGCTTCTGTGTCTTTGCATAGTCAGGCGTGAGGAACCTTCAGCCAGAGGCCACATTTGGCCTTCGAAGTTCTTGGGTGTGGCCTTTTGACTGAGCCCAATTTTATAGAACAAATCCTTTCATTAAAGGGTTTTGTTCTGTGAAGTTTGGATTCAGAAGACCACATGTGACCTTTAGGTTGAAGGTGACCCACGCCTGGCATAGGCTGTCTTCCATAACTAAAATGTTTTCCTTTCTCATGTCTGCCTCTGGGCATCACTGCCTTCATCCTCAGCTTAAGAACCACCAATTTCATGTTAACTTTTTTGATTCCTCACGTTATTAGTGACTCTCTAACCAAAATCCCTATGTATACATTTTTGATACATATATATATATATATATTTACTCATCCATGAATATGTTGTATTCTCCCAGTAGATTATAAATTCCTTGAGAACAGAAACTATCTCACTTTTGTATTTATGTCACCAGTATCTAGGCAGTGCCTAAAATATAGTCAGTCATTAATAAATTGCTTGTTGATGGATTGACTAATTTTATTGGCCTAACTACTCTCTCCACCAGTACAGATTGTAAAACCCTCTCTAATTTCTCATCCCATATGATTCTCATAACTTTTTTCCATAAAACCTCAAGAGAGGATTTGTCTATCTCTTTGGAGAGCTTCTATTTTTAAAAAATATTTGATGGGTACATGAACCACTCTCAAATTATCCATCTCTTTTCTCTCTTATGGCCTGACCACCTACGTACTTTTTTCTAATCATATATGTCCTTGATACTGTTTTGTTTTTGTCTTGATATTCCCAATACCTAACACAGTGCCTGACACATAGTAGGTACTCAACAAATTCTTGTTGAATGAAAAATAAAGGGCTTTCTTTCCTGTAACTTCTCGCCCCACCTTCAAGTCATCATGGAAAATATTCTTCAGCCTCCTTATATCCATCATTTTGTGATTTTTCTATTGTTCTTTGTGTTTCGTGATTCATAGTCACAAAGCATTAATAGTGTTTAAAGAAGTCAAGTTAGGGTGTTGATTTGTGACCAGGCTTAGGAGTCAGTATATGCCTGGTATTGGGGGGGTGGGGGGTATAAGAGAGCAGAAGGGGCAGTCAGTCTGTACTGAGAAAGGAGCATGGTAAATTGAGAGAATTAGAAGATCAGTCTGTATACACCGTCTGTATGTGTGGAAGAGTTTTTTTCTGCAAAGCTATTGAACCTTTCATGTGTCAGACTCATGATTTTGGCATTAGCCAAATGGTGACATGCTAGCCCTTCCTTTCTTTACCCCATCCCCAACCAACTGAGCATCTTTTACAGTAGTGAATAGCTTGGGAGCATTGGAAGATTGGCATATAAACAGTGATCAATTAAGTTGTTATATGAACAACAATATGTGTTGTAACATCAATGTGAAAGAAACGAAAAATGATGTTTATTGGACTGACACTACCATAGAGTGAGAAGGAGTAGAGAAAGGTGACTATGGACTAGGGTGAAAGGCAAAGCTTCCTGAGAGAAAGATCGAAAGATTTAGAGTATTATGGGAGCTTACATCATTTTATAGATGGGAAAACTGAAGCTCAGAGAACTTAAATGAGTTTCTCAAGGTCACACAGGTAATAAACATCAGGGATGAAATTTTAGCCCAGGTCTTCTGCCCAGATCCAGAGCTCTTGCCTATACTGCCTTAAGTAGCACTTAAGCTATCCTGAAAGATACAAAGAAATTTGGAATGGAGCTTTAAAAAGTGATGAAAATGTCTACACTATTTGACCTAAAGATACCACTTCTAGATACATGATCTGGGAGATACAGGCCTCCCTAATCACCTATACACAAGATATTTAGTATTGGAGGAGTAGCAAAGAGCTAGAAACAAGAGAGCTGATTATTGATTGGGAAATAACTAAAAAAAAGATTGGTGTACAGAAGTAGTGAAATATTACTACACAGTAAGAAATGACAAATATAAAGAATTGGAAGAAATGTAGGAAAACCAATAGGAACTAAGGTAGATTGAAATGAGAACATAAAGGAGACTAATATAGACAGTGACAGTAACAATGCAAGTAGAAAGAACAGAAACAACCCCCACCTCCAACAAGACCCTGGAAATTATGTGATTTTAGTGATCAAGCTTGACCACAAAAAAATTTTTTTAATTATACTTTCCTTCTTTTTAGAAGTTGAAAATGATAGGAACATTGCATATATGTTCAGATTTCATTAATATGTGGCCTAATTTTACTTAAATGCTTTTTTCCTTTTTTTTTTTTTTTAGTCTTTGTTACACAGAATAATGGGTAAGCTTAAGGATATAATGAGAAATGGAGGTGACATAAAAACAAGACATTCATAGGAAAAAACCTTTTAATCAGCAGAGAGGAAGAAGAGAAGGAAGAAAGGACAGAGTAAAAACCATTTAGTATAGAACGGTGATTCTTAGAGGTTGTGTCAGAGTTTCCACCAGGGAGAATCATCCGGAATGAACATTCGCAATCAAATGAATATGTGTGAGTATCCTGACACTCCCTAGTGCACCCAGTTCCTCATGGCAAAGAATAATGCTGTGTTCTGAGCAAAAATATCTTAAAAGCATATAGTAGAGAAGCTTCTTTTCTGGTTGAAATTTAGCTTTGAGTTCTCCTTCAACCAAGTCCTTCATTTTCCAGATCTTTTTGTCCCATTTATTCAAAATGAGCTCTTTTTTCTTTATTATAACCATTATTGCCAATCACCATGGACTGTTGGGAAGAGATAAGGGATTTGAATTTTACAAGTAGGTGAACTGCACATTTCCCCATCTGTACTCAATAGTTTTCTTCATAATGACAGTTCTCAGGAAGCTAATAAATGAGGCTTCTTCCCAATGGAACTTTTACAAAGTACCCTAATAAATGAAAGTGCTAATCACAGCTCCTCTGGTAGTGAGACAACATCCCAAATACTCCTTGTACTCATTAAGCAGCCTTTAGGAATTTTTTTTGCCCTCTTAGGATTCATGGGCTAAACTCAGGCTACTGAGTACTGATTGCATTGAAAAGAGGCCCTACAATAATACTGTTCTATTCAGCAATTACTCAAGTCAGCCCACAAGCATTTATTAAGCATTTACTATGTGCTAGGAATTGTACTAAGTCATGGAGACATGAAGTAATGCCAAAAAAAAAAAAAGTCCCTGACCTTAAGGAGCTTTCATTCTAGGGAAAGGGACAAGAAGTCAAAAAGTTAGTTTTTATGAGAGACCTACAGAGCAGACAGAAGGCAACCTTATGTAGATTTCAAGTGGTCTGTGAATTTGGATAAAAAGAAAATTGCATCTTTATCGTCACTAACTTTTAACTGAAATTTAGCATTTCCTTCAATTATTTTAAAAACCTTATTCTTAGAAAGGGTTCATTGGTTTTACCAGAAGGCCAAAGGTGTTCATGAAACAAAAAAGAATTAAAAAAACACAACTCTTCCTTTTACAAAAAGGTCATGGAAAGGGCCTCAGGAAGAAGGCAGAATTTGACGTGAGTCTTGAAGAAATCTAGGAAAATAAAAAAGTTGATATAAGGGGACAAAGCATTCCAGATACAAGGGGCAACCAGTCCACTGAGAAAGGAAGTAGGGTATCATGGGAGAAACACTGAGGAGCCCAATATGGCTAATTCTTAGAGTCTGTGCAGGGGATTAATGTGTAAGAAGAGTAGAAAAGTAGAAAGATACCAAGTTTTGAAGAACTTTAAATGCCAAACAAAAGGACTTTCTATTTGATCTTGGAGGTAAAAGGGAACCACTGAAGTTTACTGAGTAGGGGGCAAGGTGACATAGAACCCTGCTTTAGGAAAATCACTTTAGCAGCTGTGTAGAATGGATTCAAATTCAGACACTTAAGGAAGGGAGAGAAATTACAGAACTGTGCAGCATGCCTGTCTGAGGGACAGCAGAAGAAAGATTACAGGAGAATTTATAGTCTAGGTGAAAAGATAGGGAGTCCATGCGCGTAGAGGGTTCAGAAAGGATCAGGTTGTGATGAGATGCGGGAGAAAGCAGGACAAAGGGCATGGTGTCTCAGAATTCTCCAGCCAGGGGTGGCTAGATGAATAGAGCACCACCTGGAGTCAGGAGGACCTGAGCTCAAATCCAGCCTCAAACAGTTAACACTTACTGGCCAGGTGACCTTGGGCAAGTTACTTAACCCCAATTGCCCTGCCTTCCCCCCTCCAAAAAACAACAAAAAAAAAGAATTCTCCATCCAGAACAGCAGTAACTTTTTCATGGAACTAAAGAGATGTTGATGTGAAGCTAAAACAGTTTCCTTACCACTGTTTTCAATTTTTCTCCTTTCTTGGGAAGTACAGCCCAGGGGAGATTTTCCACTGCCAGGCAGCTTCATAACTCCTAAAGAATAAAATGGGTTTCTGACCATAAGTTAGGTGACAATTGAATTGAGAGGCCCAGGGGAGTGAGTTGAGTTGAATACCCACCAGTGGATTGGGAAGATGGATAAAAGAGCTGGTGAAAAAGCTGTATCACACCCTCTCAGGAGATGTTGTACAGGGTATTAGGTTACCAGTAAAATGACTGGATTTGATCACCAGGTGGATCAGAGAATAGGACCTAGTGGGGTAAGATTGGAGCACAACTTCAGGTGGAGAGTCATGGGAGCAGTGCCTAATGTGGAAAGCAAGTTCAACAGACAATAATGTGATGACAGTGGTAGAAGTAACTGGCAACTTTACAATGTTAAAGGCTCCAAGAGCTGCCCTGCTCCCTGGTCAAACATTGTGTGTGCCTGACCTTACATCTGGATGACTGTTCTTCCTGTGGGATAGTCCCATGCCTCATTTCCGTTACCATCCACTCTGCCCACTGACTTAGTGTTTTTGAAAGAATAAGTTCAAGGTTGTCATCACGGCTGCTGTTGTTCATTTGGCAGGGAGGGATGACAGGGTGGATTTCTACGGTTACTTTATACATATTTCTATTCAATTAAAATGCTTTTAACTGTGTCATTTGGTGATAGGTTGAAGAAAACACAAGTTTAAAACTGATCCTGACCCACAAAATATCCAGTCATGTGGTAATTTATTGGAGACCCCAGCCTGAGGTGGGAATACTATCCTTGGGGCTACTTGAATGCAATATAAGGCAGTGTATGGCTTTAAAAAAATTTCAGTGTAATACGAACAATAAAAGTGGTATGAAATTGAAGGTGACAACCCCAAGCTCAGTGATTTCATCTAAATAACAATGGTGGCACAGGTTGATATAGTGAGGGAAAGCTTAATGGAGGACATTAGAACTTGCTGTAGGCCTTGAAGAATGATAGAACAAAGCCTTTCCATCAAGCAGCAAGTCAGAAACCAGAACACAAAAGGCCCTCAAATTAATGAGACTCTACCCAGTATTTAAGCCATTCCTATTCCCTTCAATATTCAGTGGGGAAACAGGAAAGTTTCGATGATTTTCAAAATAATAACCTTCTTTTCCCCTTTGCAGACAGTTTGTAATCTGCCTGCTCAGAGGTCCTGTTCTGATACTTCCTTGTGAAATGAAGGTCATTCGGGGTTCTTAAAAACTGGACTTTGCTGAGAACGATAACTGAGAACAAGCTATGAAACCTTTTACAATCCCAAGCTAAAAAGTCTTCAAGTATTGTTCTGGCCTGAGCATTGACTCCATCTCAAATCAAAGACTACCATACCTAAATTCAAACAGATTGAAGGTTCATCGTGAGAGTTAGCTATCAGAGGACTGATTTTTTTTTCAACCACAGAAATTCATGTGAACCATTTACTAAAGAGTATCGATCTTCATAGATAAAAGAAACACATGCCTTAACGACATCAGAGGTTCTTGAAATACTGAATTATTACAACTGCATAGTTGTAGACAGCATGATGGTATTACAAAACTGCAATTGTAAGATTCTGGAAAATAAATCCTCTGTGGGACAACTGAGAGGGGAGGCATCAAATTCATCTGAATAAATAGTTAATTAGTCACTTATTCTGTAATGGGAATATAAAGAATCCAATTTTAAAAATCGCTCTTCTCAAGGATCTTACTTTGAGAAAAGCTAGTAACCTGAGCTGGAAAATCCCTAAATGCCCTACAAATAAGCTAGAAACACAAGTCACCCAGGAAACAGAAATTTAGCCACTGATTTCCCTCCCAGACAGATGACACCACCAGAAAGCCTGCTCCCTAGAACTTCCCTTGTAATTCAGAAACAGGTTGCAGTCTGTTTGAGGAAAGGAGTCACCTTTCATAATACATATAATGAAAAGACAAAGAAACAATTGTCTTTTGTTTTTAGAAGGTCCTCATTATACTGCACCTGTATGGTCTAAGAAATAAAGGTAGGATCCTAGACAAATCTTATAGTGTTCTTCTATTAATTAGCATACTAATAAAAATCAGTTGAATAAATTAATTCAGCCAGAAGCACGGTATTGAGGGTGAAGTGGGGAAGGGGAAATACATTTAAATAATGCACAATCCCAATCCTGATAATACTTATAGTCTAATTGAGGGAAGAGGATTAGATTAGCTAATTATCACCTTGATAATCACAGGAAGCAGAGGCCCTAAAGAGTTGGAATATGGGAATGAAAGGAGCAGAAATAAAAGAAAAAGAAAATCTTGGCCTGGAAGCCAGAGCAGTGGCAAGTCCAGTGATACAGGCAATAACTAATGAAGAAAGGTCACAAATGGGACACATGAGTAAGGTTTCTGTGCCTTTGGCATGGGCTGCATGGGAAAGGGGGGAACATGAAAACTCTAGATTTCAGCCATACTTGCTTCTAAGACTCATAACGCCCTCATCTATAGGCTCATCTACATACCTTGAGAGCTACACACCATTCCCAAATTGCTAGTGCTGAGGTTTGGGGTTTAAGGGTGCTTGAGACTCCAAAATACCAACACATTGGTTCTTGCCAAATGAATTCCACTCAAGTCTTCTCTCAGCCAAAGAAAAGCAAAGTTTATTAAAGATTCTCCATAATGGGTAGATTCTTAAGGAGCATAAGTATTTATGATGTTTGTATTGGACAAGGGGGCCAGAACAATCTGACACAGACTGAGCCTTAGCTAGATTGAATCTCAGTACCTTCATGGGGAAAGATGGATCTTATATATAGAAAGAGTATGGGAGGGATCTGGGGTGGTCTAGAGGAGGGGCTTGGGGAGTGGCTTGAGGAGTCTAAGGAGGATCTTGACCAGGACAGAGGTCAGACTCCAGTAATGAGATTAAGGGTGAGAAATAGCTGAAGGCTACCTGGAGATGACAGACAATGGAGGGCTAGGCTAGTTTAAGGATAACAGATTTGGGTACAGATTTTTTTAAATTTTTTTTTTATATTGACTTGTTTGTTTAATTTTAGCTTACAAGATTCAGTTCCAGAATCACTTGAGTTTCAGATTTTCTCCCCTTCCTTCCCCCTCTCCCCCCATGGTGGCATACAATCATGTATAGGATCTGCAAACTCTTTCACATTGTACCATAGTCTGTTGTATAGAAGCATTGTAACCAATGGAGTGAACAATGGGAAAAAAGAAACAAAACCAAACAGAAAAGAATGATAGCATGTATTGCTTCAGTCTCCATTTAAACTCTGGTCTTTCTAGATCTTTCTCTGAATGTAGATATCTCCTTCCATTCTGAGACTTGTAGAGTTGTCTTTTAACTGTGCATTGCTGAGAAGAGTCCAGTTTATCAAGGTTGTATGATGTATGATGTATCTGTGACTGTGT
>CM053596.1:226630191-226651598 GCA_028646575.1 Pseudocheirus occidentalis | reverse complement strand
CAGATGACCAAGATCTCTTTCACTGTTGAATCTATGATTTTTTAACACTTGATCTCTGCTGTCTCTATGCACACATAAAGGTAAACAATATTTCAAGAGTTAAACACCATTATATTACCACAAACTAGATATTTCAAAGCAATGTGTGATGAGAGACTAAAACAATAAAACAAACGTTACATTTTATGCCTTTATATGAGGTCATAGGAGAAACTATGGGCTACCTTACTGTGGGCTACCTTGACCCAGGAAAGCCTTATGGAGGAGGAATGTCTTGAGGTGGGTCCCATAGGATGTGGATAAGCAGTGAGAAAAAGGGTTTCTGGACAAGAGAATTATACATGGGTTGTTGACTATCTGAAATTCTATTTTAAAACTGTGACTTCTCTTTTTCTTCTATAAAACTTTAGAAGTTACAGTAATCTAGCTGTAATGATGTGTGGCCTAACAGGTGACTTCCAAAGAAGTCAGGTGCAAAATGATGAGTTCATGGTACATTGTTTCTGAATTAGAGGAGCTAATCACAGATTTTCAATGTATTTAACAAGTTATTCCCACTGTATTACAGCTGAATCACTCAGACATGGTAAATCTTCCTGGTTTTTCACATTATTGTAACAGTCTCACATTGACCGTGCATAACTATTGTGTTTTTATTCCTACTTCATCAGCAGCATGGCACTGACTTAGTGAATCCTTGGTTTCACTCTTTATTGCAGGATTTTGTACTCAGCCTTCAAAATGGAGACATTAAAGAAAACCATTAAACTCTCAAGAAATGTCTACTTAGGAAGTACCCCGTATGATACACCTAGGCCTATGTGCTCTTTTATGCATTTCCTTATGGAGGGGGTACATGAGTGTGCATGTGTGCATGCATGTGTGTGTGCGTGAGAGAGAGAGAGAGAGAGAGAGAGAGAGAGAGAGAGAGAGAGAGAGAGAGAGAGAGAGAGAAAGTTTCTCAGCAGCTTTTCACTTGAAAATAAGGTAAACTGATCAAGGCATTTTTAAATGTCAGACTGGGAGGTGGGATGAATTACACGGCAGTGATTCCCAGTGAAGGGAATGGTCCATGACTCTGATGTGGACTGTTGGGATTTATGTGGTTAAATTCAACTTGTGGGGATGCTTTAGGCTTTCAAGATGCACAGGGTCCAGTGAAGAGCAGAAAAGTTCTACTTGATTGCCTGGCTGATGAGGTGCTTGCTCATAGAAGGCAAAAGCTGATTGTAAAGAGAAGTCTATGCCTATGCCTCCTTGAGAGGAATCTAGCTGAAACAGAGGAGTGGGGTAAATAAACCAAATGATCCAGGTCAACCTCCCTTAGTCCTAGTTTCTCAGTCTGTAAAATGGGGATAGTAGTACGTGACATACATATTTCATGGACTTGTGAGACTCAAAGTAATTCACTTGAAGCACTTGGTAAACTTTAAAAGATTATATAAAATATTATATAAATGTGAATTAGTACTCAAATAGTCACATCAAGCTGTGATCCCACTGATGTAATTATTCCCTCCAAAGATGCAAATTATAACTCAAACATGCTTAACCATCCTGTGCAACTCTTGACCATATTCTCTCATAATTTGCTGAGAATAATTTGAGAAGCGGGAGAAGTGATAAATCTCTTCTGCTCAAAAAACAAGCAACAAATGCATTCTAAATGGATGGTTATATGGTAAATGTATCAACCACGTTACCACAAGCTTGAAGAACCAACATGTAACTTACAGATCTAAAGACTGTTTCCTGAAGGATATGACATTGCTGATCCATTCTCAAGATGATGGGCAAAGGTGCTAGATTGTGACTGCTTTTTATATACCTCCTAGGCCTATGAAAGGGTTTTGTGGATCATCAGATCCCATATCTATGAAGGGAAGGCCTGAGTTTTCTGAGTTTCACTTAGAGAAAGAAAAACTCCTCATTTTCCATAAAGGTTCTACTTCACAACTGTCCTTTAAGATTTAGAAGCGTTACTTGTCTAGGTTAGATGTAGTTGAACTTGTAGACAATCGTTTCCAAACTTGTGATTAGTCCTTTGGACAATTTATTCTTAATGTACATTCAAAACCATCAGTAGCTTCCAATGGAAATGGCTATTATTTAGGAAAGGTAAATAGGAGACTTATAATGGGCTGTTTCTACCAATTAAGTCCAGGAAGACACAATTTAGTGACCTTAGGAGGTGGCTGTTATTTCAGGGTGTGGAGTCTAATGAATTCACTAATAATTATTCTGGGAATAACTTTGGAATTAGGTAGGTGGGTAGTGGCATAGCCTGGATGGACAGGTAGATGGCTGGATGGGATATGAAGGTGAAGTACAGTATAATGTCTAGGGCAAATATTATCATTATTAATTATCCTCATGTAGACTTTTCAAATAACTTATCTATCTTTTATGTACATGTTGTCTCCTTTGATATAATGTATGCCCCTTGAAGTTGGGGACTAATAGCTTTTTGTTTTGAGTACCCAGCTTGGAGTCAGGAAAACCTGAGTTCAAATCCAGTCTCAATTGCTACTAGTTGTATGACTCTGGGCAAGTCACTTGACCTTTACTTCAGTTTCTTCATCTGTGAAATGGGAATAATAACACCTTTTCCCCAGGGTTATTGTGAAGACAAAATGAGATAATAATTATAAAGCACTTAGCCCAGTGTCTGGCACATAGTCAGCTCTACATAAATGTTAGCTTTTATCATTAGATTGTGTAGAGGTAGATAGGTAGAAATGGGGATATTTCTGTTAGGCAGATGGAGAAGCTGTAAACTGGGGAAGTCAAATGACAGGTAGTTTGCAGTAGGGCCAGGACTGGAACCCAGGTCCCTAGGCTCTTTCTACCATGCCACATTGACTTAAAAGACAGTATAAACCAGCATGCTTTTCAACATCAATATGTCCAGATTAAAAAAAGGAGAAGCATGCAATAGATTCCTCCAGTCTGAAGCAAGATGAAATTAACACTTGTCAACGATTTCTTAGGTCACATTGGGCTTCGATATTCTCCATTCATCTTTGAGTCCCCTTTCAAAATGTTTTTCTTCACATCTTTGATCATTTGGACTGGCACAGGTTTTGTTTTTGCATTGATCTTTCCAAACCTTTAAAGATTCTCCATGGAGATTTTTCTGTTGGATATGCTAGGGGATAAAAAAACCCTGCTAATCAAAAGCATTATAAAAATGTGTTGGTTTAAAAAATACTTGCTAGTTTTAGCTGGATTTCCATCTGACTTGGCTTAGTCTCAATTTTCTCCCAATTGGACAAGACTCTTCCTATTAATTTTGCTTTGAAGGTAAATATTTGTAAGCTCCCAGCCCAGCCTACTTCTAAGGTCATTAAACTATATGTCCCCAAGATTCTTGCTGGGAGGTAGAAGTGGATGATTCCCAGAGTGACCCTGAAACAATTCATTTTGTAGGGAAGAGGATGAATTGGG
The DNA here is from genome assembly GCA_028646575.1 of Pseudocheirus occidentalis. Lineage (NCBI taxonomy): Eukaryota > Metazoa > Chordata > Mammalia > Diprotodontia > Pseudocheiridae > Pseudocheirus > Pseudocheirus occidentalis. Next base: position 226,648,151 of record CM053596.1, on the reverse strand, counting down.
GTTTTCTAAATGTTGAATTTGTACAGAGGCTGAAGATGCTGGAGAAAGAAGTAATTACTGCAGGATCAATGGCTTTGTTAAAAGCTGAAGAAGGGACTGAGAGTACCAGTGGAGGGTGTACCCTTGGCAAGAAGTAGAACTACATTTCTGAGATGGCACAGAGAGATATTTGGATATGGAGAGGAGAGGTGTGGAAAATCACACTAGATATCCTTGATCTCAGTGAAATAGCAGGAGAATGTCATTGGAGGGGCTAACTCATAACAGCAATTAGACAGTCCCTCATTGGGGCTTAGGGAAAGTCCTTTCCTGGGGTAAAGAACAGTGAAGTTCAAAACATTATCCAAGCTAATATAAACCTACATCTGGATCAGATAGGGAGTCAGGGCTCCTTAGAATGCCAGTGTCCAAAGGGATTTTATGGAATCAGAAAAAATTAAAGGTTAGAATAGAAATTTTGAGGCTGGTATTCCAGTAAAATCGTATTATTGCAGAGTTTTAGCAAAATGGTCTTTGGTTTAGTTCCACCTGCAGAATCACAGGGCTAGTTGTACCTTAGCCCCTCATCCAACTGTGCTTATGAGCCTGTAGGCAGAAAATGAGATCACCTATTAAAGGCATCATGGTGGTTTAGAGAGGAGTGGATTTAGAGTCAGAAGACCTTTGTTTAAAACCTGGTTCTGCCACTTACTAACTCTGACCTTGTACAAGTCATTTTGAATCTCAGAAGCTCAGTTTTCTCATCTGTGAAATAGGTTATACAATTTTCAAATTAGGGAGCAATTTTTTTTAAAAGCTGTAATGGTAATGTAAATGGGAAGATCTTTCCCATCCATTAATAGGCCCATATGATCAGCTTAAATCACATGGAAGCCTAAGACACATGAATATGAATCACATGAAGCCTGTGGTAGGAGGAGCTTGCTGAATAGGTAGAGCAGGAAGGATGGATCAGGAAGGGTGAAGCAGAGCCCAGAGGAAGTTGATCAGAGAAGTTAGAGCTGAGGGAGAGAGAAGAAGCAGGCAGAGTGCTCTGAGTATTTGTTTGTGGAAAGGCCCTAGCAGGGGGAAGGCTTGGGGATGGCAGTGCCCCCTGCATTGTTATTGTGTACAGATTTCTTTATTGCTATAACGGATTTGGCTTTCTGGTGTTTGAATAAATGTTTTGCTTCTGTCTTCCATGTGGAGAGTTTGTTATATTTTGTGATCCAGAATTATGCCAGCATATTCATAGCCACTGCAGGCATGTGAATATCATGTTGGCACTATAAAAGCCTATGCTACCTGGCAGAGAAGCTTGTGAAAAAAAGTTCTATGCAAACTTTAAAAGCCTACTCTTGTTGTTCAGTTGTGTTCAACTCTTTGTGATTCCATTTGAGGTTTTCTTTGCAAAGATGCCAGGATACTTTGCTATTTCCTACTCCAGGTCATTTTACAGATAAGAAAACTGAGGCAGATAGGGTCGAATGACTTGCCTAGGGTCCCATAGCTAGTAAGTTTCTGAGACCAGATTTGAACATAGGAAGATGAGTTTTCTTTCTTCCAAGTTCAGTGCTCTATTTACTGCACCACTAGCTGCCCTGAAGTCTACATATATGTGAGCAATTACTAGAACCAATCGAGAAGGTACTTGAGACAGAAATCACATGGCTTTCCTAAAGTAATGCAGCTAGTGTCAAGAGATAGGACTTAGACTCATTTTCTGAATTCCAAAGCTTGCACTCTAACATTCCATGCTGCATTTCAGTAGAGAAAAATTCCTTAACCCAAAGGATTCAGAGACTTATAAGAGAAAGGTAAAATAACTTTCCCAACGTCCAGTGAGCAGTGGGTGAGTGAGCAGCCTGAGCAGATACTAGAACTTAGGTTTCCTCACTTTGAGGTAAGTATTGGCTGTCTCCCTTCCACCATTCTTGTAACTTCCCAGATCAAAACATTCTGCTCTGGCAACCACTGCCCAAAAGGTGTATGGGGACAATAACAGAGTCTACCTCACAGAGTTATTGTGATAATTAAGTTAGAAAATACACGTAAAGTGCTTTTTAAGCTTCAAAGCATTTTACAAACAGCAGTTATCATCATCTTCATCCCCATCATCATCATCAATTATCTTCCACTAGTCTAGAATGTAAGTTCCCTGAGAGCAAAGGCTATTGCTTGTTGTATTTGAGTCTCCTGAGTTTAGCAGGTGGTTGGTACGTTGTAAGCCTTAATGTTTTTTCATTCGTTGCACATAAAATGCTAATGGTAGAATTTCAGATACTGCATCTAGGAGGGGTCTAAGGAAGGTATTTGTGGTATTGATAGAAGCAGTCTTTCTGCTACCCCTTAAATCATCCCACAGAAGTTTATCTTTCTCTATGTGTGTAATTCTGTTTTTTACCATCGTGGAAGATGTTTTCAGCATAATTTTATCCATAATTTAAGTTTCACAATGTAGTAGGCTCCTACTCTGTGTAAGACTACAGGAAACTGGATGGCAGTCCTGATCTAGAATGATTTCTGGTTTTCCACACCCCCACCCACCTGAGGAAAAAACTGTTTTTGTCCCATCCAGTCTCCTTTTCATCTGTGATTTATTCATAGTGCCTGGCCCAGAAATGATACTGTTTTAGTTTGTGAAGTTATTAATGTCTACAGGTGGAGGCCAAGATCGAAGCCCTGCCTGAATTCATCAGAGTGGAAGAGAAAACACATAATACAACACACACACACACACACACACACACATACACAGAGCAATTTCCAACAAAATAGCACTGACATTTGCAGTCAAACGAAAAACACATCTGACATTTAAAAATAATGCCACCTGTATGAAACTCACATTTCCCCAGCAACAGCATGACTCTGGATTTTGATGGAAGAAGGGTTACACAATTAGCCAAACAAATGGAGAACTCTCTTTTCTATTCCTTTATTTCTTTTCATCTGTAATTGCAAAACTGAATTTTGGAAGTGGAGAGTTAATGAGCTACAAAGGAAGGAAACCACGATGATGGGTTCCCTCTCTCCCAAGGAGAAGCCAATCACACGGAGTTCTTTGGGTGTTTATTGAAATAACATTAATCACTGCAAATGCCTGTCACAAAACAGTGTGAGAGAAGCAAAGGAATGGAAAGCACTTCATAACCTCCCCCGTCATTTCTTATCACAAGGATATGACAAAGATACATATCGCTATGTTTTTCAGGAGTTCCAACAGCTGAGAGCTCACCTGTGTATTATTTGCTGAGCTTTTAAGTTTTGTATAATGTTCATGATCCGAAGTTGATAGATCGCTCTTTTTTCAGATAGAGGCAACAATTTCTGTGTGGACACAATGATTTATCAAAGTCCATACAAAGTGAGGGCAGAACAAGTGGGTTCTGAGGTCATTGCTCCTTTCTCTGTTTTTTGGACCATTGTTAATGGTGTTTAGAATCTCTTATATAAGCATCTAGTTTCTCTGAATTTTATCCCAGATGATATTTTGACCAGTCAGGTCTACAAAGTCATAGTTTCCTAGATAAGTTAATCAATTGATTAAACAATAATCAAGCATTTATTAGGGGGCCTTCCATGTGCCAGCCACTGTACTATGCACTAGAGATATAATGAAAGGTTTTTTTTAAAGTGGTCTTTGTTCTCAGGGAGTAAGTATTTTAATAAGAGAGACAACATTTAAATAACTAGAACTTAGGACGCTACAAAATTTGTCATTGTTCCTTTTCTGACATACCCTTACCAATGAGAAAATTGAAGAATCATAAAATTGCACAGTGCCCAAATTAGCTATGAACTATGAAGAAATCTAGTCCCTGAATAGGAATTCTCTGTATAATACCTTCCAACAAGTAGTCCAGCTTCAGCTTGAACTTCTTCCCAGGGCAGCCTATTCCATATTTAAACAAGTTGTTACGAGATTTCGTCTTACGTTGAATTAATATTTTCTTCTTCTTTTGACATTTTCATCTTTTATTTTTTCCCCAGAATTTATTTATCTTTAGTTTTAAACATTTATTTCTACAAGATTTTAAGTTCAACATTTTCTCCCCATCTCTTCCCTACTCTCACCCCAAGATGGCATGAATACTGATTACCCCTTCCCCCAGTCTGCCCTCCCTTCTATTCCCCCCTTACCTCCTTCCCCCTTACTTTCTTGTAGACAAGATAGATTTCTATACCCTGTTTCCTGTATATCTTACTTCCTGATTGCATGTAAAAACAATTTTTAACATTTGTTTTTTAATTCTTCTTCCCTCCTCACCCACCCCCATTGAGAAGACAAGCAATTCAATATAGGTTATACATGTGCAGGTATGCAAAACATTTCTGTAGTTGTCATATTGGGAAAGACTGTATTTCCCTCCATCCTATCCTGCTCCCCTTTTATTCTGTTTTCTTCTTTGACCCTGTCCCTTTTCATCCATCCTTTCTTAAGGTCTGATTGTGGGCCAGTCACTATGGTAGATACGTTTGAAGTGAGACAGTCATTTACTTCAAAGTGCTGACATTTCACTAAAGAATGAAGGAAACAATCCTAGTTTCATATAACAACCTTTTAATATTTGAAGTAGCTTCTGAGTCTTCTCCAGGTCACATGAATCCAGTTCCTTCAACCAATCCTCATACCATGAAAGATCATTGATCTATAATAGGAAAGAGACTAAAGTCCATCTAGTCCAATCCCTTCACATTACAGATGAGGATGCTGATGTGAAAGAGTTTGCCCAAGGTTTTACTAAGCTCAGAGTTAGGATTCTTGCATTGTGGGTAATATGTGGTAGTGCTTTTACTCCCGCTATTTATTCTTTCATTGTCTTTTGGAATTAAAGAGGGATTTTTATCTTCCAGACCTGTGAAATTGTTATAAAGAATTTACAACACTATTGTAATTTACAACATTATTGTAAGGGAATTTCTCCTACCAATAGAGACTGACCACTGGTCTGCAATTTCTAGTCTTAGAGTGTTTCTTGGGAAGCAAAATGAGAGGTTAAGTGACTTGCCCAGAGTCACATAGAAAGCATGGTCAGAGGCGGGCCATAAACCCAATTCTTTTTTGACTTGAAGGCTGGTTCTCTACATACTTCTTGTTTGTCTCTTGTAGAGGCATTTACTTATCTGAAATGTAAAGTGTGAAACATAGCTTGCATCTGAAGATGCTGTTGCTTACTCTTATGTTGTGCCAAGCAAAAATATTAGAGATGCAATTAAATCATGAGCTTTTATAAGATTTTAAAGCTCTAATAACATCTTCGAAGACACAGCATCTTTATGATACAAAAATTAGATATAATAAACTGAACTTCTAATATATATGCTGGTTCTGTCCTTCTGAAACCACCCTTACAAAAAGGTACCACTTTGTGGATGAATTGAGTCTGTTCAATCACAAACAAAAGTTTGGGAGACTTACATACATTGACATAGTGGGGTTTTCAGTTAATTTACTTTCCAGATTCTGTATATATATATATACTTTTTCTGCAGTAACTCTTGGATGTACTCCTTCCTTTCCATGTCCATTGTCATTACTCTCGTCTAGGTTCTCATTGCCTAGCACTAAGATGGCTACAGCAGGCTCCTGGCTGGTCTCTCCGTCTTTTATTTCTCTCTTCTTTTTGAGAGATGGCATGGTATAATACAGTGGTTGAAACATTTGATCTGGAGTTAGATAGACCTGTGCTTGAATCTTCCTTCAGACTCTTTCTATGTGAGTGACCACTGGAAAGACATTCAAATTCCTGGAACTTATTTTCCTTATTTGTAACATGAGGGGTTAAGGTCCCTTCTGTCTCTAAATCTGTCTCTAAAATTTCATAGACAACAATTTGTTCACATTATTCCCCTGTTGAAAAATATGCTATTGACCTCTGTTTGCCTATCCTATAATATATATCTAAACAAACAGTGCTTGTGGGAATCTAAGGGTTTTTCCCCCCACCCAGAATTCCTATAAGGTAGAAAGTAGAGATATAATTATTCCTATTTTACAGCCAGGGAAACTGAGGATGAGAGAAGTGATGGCAATCATATGTCAGTGGATGCATAAAAAATCGATATTGGAACCAAAAATTGAACCTAGTTACCCTGACTCTGGTGCTCCTGCTATTTCTCTGCTACCCTGAATTTCCTTTGGTCCACCTGCTATAAATTCAGGTTAGACTCCTACAGTTATTTGTCTATTTCATGGCTGAAAGGTACTGTACTTGACACAACTCCTGATTTCCTCATGGCTTATAGGGCTTATAGGAGATACTGGCAGTTAAGACAGTTGAACTGAATAAAATAGGTTTGAATCAGGTCAGTATGTGAACTGCTATAATATTCTGGTGTTAGTTGGTTCCTGATAGCATATAGCATATAGCAAATAGCATGAAGCTTTAGAAAAGATATAGGTTTGAGTATTGAACTTATTGCTAAAGAGTATATTCCCCCTCTGTTTCTTTTTCAGTGGAGGTATCATGAAATGCTAGTGATGCTACGTGTTTATTTCCTATAGTAATCTTTTGAATAGACTAGCCCAGCTCATTTAGACTCATAAGAGTCCTTCTTTATAGAGCACAGAAACTGTACTCTCAGATCACTCCGCCTTGCATCTGCTACTCTGCCTGGTTTCAATTCCATGGAATGAGATGCCCCTGAATTAGGGTAACCCCTGGTATATTGTACTCTACTCTGTTCCTCTCTACATTTTGCTTTTCCTGCCTCCTTTTGTCATCTCCCTCTTTAGATTGTAAACTCACTGAGGGTAGGGGCAGTCTTTTTGTGAATTTTATCCCTAGCACTTAGCACGGTGCCTGGCACTTGTTAGCATTTAATAAATGTCTGTTAGATTTGATTGGATTGGACATATCTCCTTCTTTCCACTCACAGGGCAAATACCAGTTAGGGTCATTATCATTTGTCCCCTGGACTATTACAATAGCTTCCCAATCAATTTCCTGCCTCTGGTTTCTTCCTTTTTAAATCCATACACTATACAGCCACCAAAGAGGCATTCTTAAAGCACAAAAATCTTGCTGTGCTACTCCCCTGCAAGAAGATCTAGTGACTCCCATTTGCTTCTGAGATCAAATACAATCTGCTCTATTTGTTTGGAGGTGTTGAAAGTCATGGAGCTCAGGTTTATTTCTTCGTGTTACTCTGCCATCTTGGTTCTTCACCTCTAATGGGCATTTAAAGACATTTATCACCTGACTTTAGACTCCTTTTCAGACTACTTACATATTGTTCCACTTTATGCATTCAACAATCTAGATAAATGAGTCTCATTAGTCTTCATTATACATGAAGCGTCACCTTCCATCTTTGTGCCTTTCCACAATGGGCTGTCTTCCATGTAAAAGATGTGTGCCCTCTTTTCCTCTGTCCTGTAGAATGCCTTGCTTCCTTTAAGGCTTAGCTTAGGTACCACCTCCTACAAGAGCTCTTTCTTGATCCCCTCAGATTCTCCTACTTTTCCCCACAAAATTATCTTGTACTTAACAAAACATTTTTTATTTCCTTACATGCATACGTGTTATTTCCCCAGTAGACCTTATATGTTTTATGAGGGAAGGGGCAATTTAGTTTTTGATTTTGCATCTCCAGCCCCTAACACAGTATGGGACACCTAAAAGGTACTTAAATTCTTGTTGTTTGATTGTTTGACTAGTCATATTTGAATCCTAGATACCATTTACTGCCTCGGTCAATTTATTTCATGTCTCTGGGCTTCACTTGGACCAGATGATCTCTTGGGTCCTTTCTAGTTCTAAATTCGTATGATTCCAAGTGTCAATGCAGTCACCAAATAAATATCTATCATATAAAATAATCAATTAATCATTTCATTCTTATTATGGTCCTGATTTATCTGTCTATTAGGGAGTTTGCAGAAGGAGCTGATGCTTTGGTTAGCAGTTGGGCTAGATGACTTTTAAAATCTTGTAGCTTTGAGATTGTATGATTCTAAGGACAGGGATTTTGGTTGTCACAGAAGTAGAGAATGAGCTTACACTTAGGAAGACAAGTGTAATGAGCATGGAACAGTCAGCAAATAATACAATGCTATTTTATGTTGTTTAGACCAGGGGTGGGGAACCTGCAGCCTCCAGGCCACAAGTGGTCTTCTAGGTCCTTAAGTGTAGCCTTTTGATTGAATCCAAATGTCACAGAACAAATCCTTTTATGATCTCATTTGTTCTGTGAATTTTGGATTTGATCACAAGGCTGCATTTGAGGACCTAGAGGGCCACATGTGGCCTGGAGGCTGCAAGTTCCCCACCCCTGGTATAGACTAAGAAGGGAGGGAGAGTAGACTAGAGCCGACAAGGAAGACTTCATAAAGGAAGTTGGTTTTGACCTGACCTTCCGAAGGATGAAAGGATTGAGGAGCAGAGAGGAGGAAGAAGAATCAAAAAGCAAGAAGAGCTGAAGTTCAGTTTCTTAGCTAACACTAAATATGTCCTCCACCTGTTTTCATTGCTGGAATATGAGGCTGTTTCTTATAAAGGACTGACAGCACTGCCCTCAGGCAGGTTAATAATTCTTTTGTTTGTCATTCTGGGCTTTGTCTATTTCATGAATTTGCTCCCTTTCCCCCAGACTTATTTCAAAATGGCTTTTACTGCAGCCACTAAGCTTGGAGGAAGTATCAGGACTCAGTCCATGTATCACTGTGTTTTTATCACCCCAGACCTGAGGTCCCTATATGCAGCTATCCCATGATGTTTGTCCTGAATCCATGAGGGTTTCCTTGTATTTATTAGCCAGTAGGTTTTGAACATAGTAATGTTAACAGGCTGGCCCTAGTACATCTAAGCTGACAGCTGACTTCAGAGGATGGAGGAAATCTACATACTTGTATGCATTTACTACATATTCATGACTTTTGATGATCAGGAAGTCTTTCAATAATGTATTAAACTGATTCTGAAGATGGCTAATGTGCATTTTGGAAAGCAGATGTAAGTGGAAACAGTCATAATATAAAACAATGCAAAAGAAAATAATAAAGAAAGTTGAATTTTAAAGAGGAGCATTCCTCCTTTCTTTCAAAGTCGCTTCCTGCATGTTTGAGTCCAGGAACATACCTCAGCAAAAGAAGAAACAAATAAGGAAAGGAAGGAAGGCAGGAAGGAAGAAAGGAAGAAAGGAAGAAAAAGAGAAAGAAAGAAAGAGGTAAAAAAAAAGCAGGTCTGGTTGAATGGTGTTAGTTCATATTTGTAGAAGGCTTCAAGATTTTCAAAGTGTCATCTTTATAACAATCACGTAATGTAGGTGCTATTATTGCCATTTTATAGATGAAGGAACTGAGGCATGGAGTGACTGATGGAAAGAACAATGGATTAGAAGATAGAGGATAAAAATCTCTGGATTTAGATTCTCATTCTGCTCCTTCTAAGTTATATACTTCTGGACAAGTTTCTTAATATTTTTGATTATCAGTTTATCCCTGTTAATGTTACTTATTACCTACCTCATAGGGTTATTGTGAAGAAATATGTTTATATGTATATATATTATACAAATAAATATTTTTAAATATTACATATACATACGTATATAATTTAAAATAAGAAAGTTACTTTTTTAGTGGCAAAGAATTGGAGACAAAATAAATGCCTTTTGATTAAAGAATAAACAAGTTGTGGTACATGATTATCACTATGCCCTAAAAAATGATGACTATGAACATACATGAGGCAGCATGTTCTGATTTGCCCTTCTGGGGCAGGGAGTTATTCAGAGAATACATAGATATTCCCTGTTCCCTGTGGAACTTTGGGAATTAAGTTCTGGTAATTTGTGACTAAGGGACTTATACTGTGTTTTCTAATTGGATAGGGAAAAGCATGCCAAGAGCTTACATGACCGATCCAAAGGACAATAAGCAATACCAGCTAAATGATACACACAATGATCAAAATATTATCAATGGATTTTTTTTAAAAAAGGAACATTAAGTGAACAACATATAATTACAATGACCAAGCTTGGCCCTAAAGACGAGATATGAAATATGAAAATGCATCTCTCTATTTTTGATAAGGATGGTATAGATATTATAGTTGTGGATTACTGTTTATACTGTTCAATGTGGTTTGTGGTTGTTTTCCTTTGGTAAATTTTGTTTTCCTCTTTTAAATTTCTTTTTGTTTTTCTTTTATGAAATGACTTGCTGGACAAGGGGGAGAAGAGGGCTATATTAGGTGGCATACATAAAAAAATACATTCACGATTTTTTTTAAAGAAAAAGATACTATAAAGTGTTATGTAAGTAAAACTGTTATTAAATTTGCAGTTTGTTTTCCTTGTATTCTTGACTCAACTTTCTTTTTCCCTCTCCCACTTTCATCCTTACATGAAAAGTACCTAACATCATGTTCAAATCATGTATCAGGAAGGAACGGAATGAAGCCATATTTACTTACTTTCTTTTGAACTGGGTTCTCTGAACACCTTCCTTTAGGGGTGTGTTTCCTGCGGAATAATTACTCAGAAGTATTTAGAATGTGGAAACTAAACTGTTGATGTAATTGTGAACTGACCCAACCATTCTGGAGAGCAATTTAGAACTATGTGCAAAGGGCTATAAAACTGAACAGAACCCTTGACCCAACAATATCACTTTAGTGCTGTATCCCAAAGACATTTTTTTAAATGAAAAAAGAATCTATTTGTACAAAAATATTTATAACAACTCTTTTTTTTGTGGTGGCTAAGACTTGGAAATTGAGGGGATGGCCATTAATTGGGGAATGGTTAATCAAGTTTTGGTATATGATTGTGATGGAGTGTTATTGTGCTATAAAAATGACAATCAGGATGATTTCAGAAAAACCTGGAAAGACTTAAATGGACTGATACAGAGCGAAGTGAGCAGAGAACATTGTAGACAGTGACAGCAATATTAGACCATGAACAACTGAATGCCTTTGCTATTCTCAGCAATTCAATGATTTAAGACAATCCCGAAGGACTGATGATGAAAAATGCTATTTACCTCCAAAGAAAGAACTAATGCCACCTGAATACAGACCAGAGAATATTATTTTCCCCTCTCTTTCCTTTTTTATTTTGAGTTTTCTTTCACAAAATGACTCATCTTGAAATATTTTACATGATTGCACATATGTAGCATATTAGACTGCTTACTGTCTCAGGGAATATGGAGAGAAGAATAGGATGTTTATAATTTGGAATGCAAAACTTAAAAAAAGAATGAATGGTAAAATTGTTTTTACATGTAAATGGGGAAAATAAAATATTGCTTAAAAATGTAGAAGATGAACTCGCAACTAAAATTCCAATGAGGAGCTTCTAAAACAATCTTAGACTTATGTTCCTTTGGGGTCTGGCTGGTTTGATGTTCATTTAACCATAATATCTTTCCCAACAAATGGTAGGGTGTCATGTACTAATTTTTTCAAGTAGCCAGAGAGAACCATTGAATTATGTAGCAAAGCTTTGAAAAGCTTAGAAAACATTCTCTCTTCACATTGCTCATCTCATCCTAGTGCTTTATTGCTACCACAAAGGGCTCATCTCCTATCTCCATTAATTACACTCCCACTAATTTTTTAAGGCCCAGCTCTACTGTTATTGTTCAGTTGCATTCAACTCTGTGAGCCCATTTGGTGTTTTCTTGGCAAAGATACTGGAATGATTTGCCATTACTTTCTCCAGCTAATTTGATGGAGGAAGAAACTGAGGCAAACAGGGCTAAGGACTTGTCCAGGGTCACACAGCTAGTGTCCGCGGCTGGATTTGAACTCAGGTCTTCCTGGCTTCAGGGTTGGAACTTTGTCAACTGTGTTCCTTAATTGCCTCGCCTCTACTGCCACTTCTACTCAGATGCAAGAAGTTTCTCCCTCCTATGGTTTCATTTCTATGACGCTTGTCATATCCTGCCTTTTATTGTGTATATTTCTTATTTCCTTTGCTTGATTGCATTCTCCTGAAGGGCAGAGACTGTTTCTTCAATACTTTTGTACCCTCTTCTCACTCTCTCCCTCCACTCTTACCAGTTCTTCGTACTACATCTTAAACGAATCACATCAAGAGTAGAACATTTGAACAGAAAATGGAGCTTCCAGTCAGCCTGGATTGAAGTCCCAGACCTTCTTCCACCTAGCAGCTATTTGATTTTACAGGGGGCTAAGGATTCTTTTCTTTTTTAATCAATATAATAGGTATAATATAATAATGAATGCCTTATTTCCTTTATAGGGTTATTGTCAGTATCAAAAAAAGATAATAGACTACAAAGTACTATAAAATTACATGTTGCTGCTCCTCTTTCTACCTGTTATTAAATACTAAGAGTCCTCCTAGCAGTGTACCCGAGCACAAGTGAACACAGCTTAAGAGCTGAGCTTTTCTTTTGAGTCTTAATTAGTTGCCTAAATGCCATTTACCAAATTCTCGATTGCTGCTCTCATCTGAATATGTTTTTGAATCAGTAGAACCACCTTTCTCCCCCTCTTTTTTCTTCTGAAGCTATCATTTGAATACTGGTTATGACTCCATGACTGTCTGTCTTATTTAGCTTTGATAATTATGCCCTACCCCAGCCTCACTGGACTGTGCTGTCCTTTCCCTCTCAAGACCAAATGTGATATAGTTTTTGTCCAGTGACTACTTTCTTGCTACTTGACTCTGTGACCTTGAGCAAGTGAATAAATGTGAAAGAGATGATAATATTTGATCCAAATATAACATAGGATTTCTGTGAGGAAAGCGCTCTGGAAGTTATAAAGTAACTATACCCATAAATAGAGGAAAGGGAGCCAGGTTTTGTTCCTGGCTTGGGACTTCTTATTGAGCATGAGAAGACAAAGCAGTTTACAAATGAAGATATCCTATAGGCAGATGGAAACACAGAACTAAATGCAGGCAACAGGTCTGGGAGGAGGGAAGATGCCTCAAAGGAGGTCAGCTTCACTGATAAAGGACAAAGAACAAAGGAAAGGCTGTGGAAACCAATTCTGTAGTTGCTAGCATTCATCAACAGAGGAAACTAGAAATCTGGGCTGTTGGACTATTTGTTACTTGATTTAGGGGAAATGCTTGTACTTCTTTCTCTTTTGTTCTCTTTAAAAATGAATTTGCTCATCCTTCCACACAAGACAAAACAAACAAACAGAAACAACTGTATGCCTCTAAAGTCAAATGCCTGCTATCTGACAGCTTATAGAAAGATATTGTATTGTCCTTTTGGGTAGGGCTCTGATCTTCAGTGTCAGGTGCCTGGGAAAGAATGGAGGTGAAATAGGAGAATTTGTTCTGTTGCAGTCAGGTAAGGTTGTCTGGAAGAGGAAGTTGTAGAGTGGGGGAGGTGTTTGGGGAGAAAGGGACGAGACCTACAACAGAGGAAAAAAGATGCCAGTCGGTGGAAAGATTTGGGAGAAATCCTTGATTGTTTCAACCTTTCTTTTGGACTCTATTTACTTTGGAACCACTTACTCTATTTGGAGTCTGCGATGCAGATGTAACACAACTCCTTCTCTACAGCTCTTAACAAGAACCTGATGGATACTTTCAAAATATACCAAGCTGTATTCATAGTTCATTCTTTTGGCAACCAAATAGTGATGAAGAAAAAAAATGTCTTCTGTGCATTTCCTTTTGCATGCCTGTTCTCACTCCAGGGTACTTAGGAAACAATTCTATTTGTCACAGCACAGTAACCCAGGACTTTGGGAGTCATAATATATGATTTCATAGCTTCGGTGGATAAATAGTGATAATTTTCATTAGTCCTCCTTGAGTAAGCTTCCTTACTGAAACAAAAGAGACAAGCTTGTGAGCAAGATATTTATCGCCAAGGCTATGGCTCATTATTGCCAACTGGTAAGATGTGATAACATGACAGGAACAAAGACTAGACCAAAGTCTGACCATTCCATGTATTTCTGCAAGGCATGGTACTTGATTGCCCTTTGTACAGGCAGACCCTTGCTGGATGAAGCAGACACTTTCTTGTGGTGCACAAATCAGATTGTATGGTAAATACACAGGGTGAGATCACTATTTGATGGAGCTCTGGAGTGAACTTTTCTGTAAAATAAGAAGCATTGTTTTGTACAGGAAAGATCATTGTATGTGAGTCATAAGGGGACTTATGTTCTTGTCCCCTATGTGGTCATTCATCTGCTGTATGACTTTGGGCAAGTCATTTCATGTCTTTGGGCCTCAGTTTCCTCATTTGTCAAATAAGTAAGATAGATTAGATGATATTTAAGCTCTCTTCTTGCTCTCACACTTTGTAATTCTGGAAATACCTCCTCCCTGAGACCTGTTCTCATGACTGGTAATTCTACAGTCTAGACCACCATATCATTAGGGGTCCCAGCAGCTATGCTTACTTTACTCTGAACTTGATTCCCTCTCTGGACTTCTTCTCTGTGGGCAGCCTCTAACCTACTTCCAGTTCCTTTTTATATGTTGTTTTCTCTCATTAGAATGTAAGTTTCTAGGGGAAGCTAGGTGGTGCAGTGAACAGAGCACCAGCTCTGGAATTAGGATGACCTGAGTTCAAATCTGGCTTCAGACACTTAACACTTACTAGTTGTGTGACCTTGGGCAAGTCACTTAACCTCAATTTCCCTACCTTCCCTCCTCCAAAAACAACAAAAAAAGTAAGTTTCTTTAGGGTAAGGATTGTCTTGCTTGTATTTGTATCCTGAGAGCTTAGTGCAGTGCCTGTAATTATAAGCACTTAATACTTTACCTCCTTTTCTACCTCTGTGCCCAATAACCCATCTATCTATCTATCTATCTATCTATCTATCTGTCTGTCTGTCTGTCTGTCTGTCTGTCTGTCTGTCTGTCTATCTATCTATCTATCTATCTATCTAATTGCTTTGTGACTTATTTGATTTACTTTTACTGTTCATGAAGTTATTCTTTACTGCAAATCTGATCGGCGACTCTTCCCTTAGCCTTCAGTTCACTATGGAAAATGGTTCCATTATCATCAGTTCCTCAGATACTCTGGCTATTGTTACCATACCTACCCTTCCCTGCCTCCTCCAAGATTTGCTAAAAATAAAATGTGATCTTCTTAAAGTAAGATTCACCTATAAAGTTTTTGTATCGTTTCTTCCAGCACTTTCCTGTTTTCAAGAACTGAAAAGAGGCTGTGTGTGTATATGTGGATACATAAATGCATTTGGAATGGGAGACATTGCCTTTTTAGACATGAGTATCTGTCTTTGTCAAGTGTACCTGTTTACTTGCTTCAACCTATACACTTGGATTGATCAAATACAGGAATTCATTTCTGCTCTCTTAGGAAGCACATAAGAAATCTCTTGACTGTGGCAAAAGATTTTCATACAATCAAAGTGATGTGTTTCTCTTAGTGAACTCATCATGCCTTATATTTTTCTTCTTATATTTGAGTTTGTAATCTATTTTGGTGTATAATTTGTATCTTCTTTTATATCCCAAGGTCCTTAAGGGTAATGACCTCATCTTTGTATCTTTCCCAGTGATTGGTACAGTGTCTTGCACAAAGTAGGTCCTTAATAAATTAATGAATTTCCTTTATTACTTATCCTTGTGAGTGGAAACCAGTACTTTGGTGGACTCTTCACTGACTTACAGTGGGTACCAGTGAAGGCTGAAATGCATTTCTTCCTGCAAGATTCTAGTCCATTTTTCTTTCCATAAATTCTTTACAGAGGGCATATCCAACAAGCAGGGGGCCTTACTCTTACTGTTACAATAAACTGGTTACACCAATGTGCTTTTAGGCTATTTATCTTGTTTCTCATTCTTATTGCCTGACTAAAAATACCACTAATGGTTATAGCTTTAATACCATCTTTTAGAACAATTCTTATAAGCAAGTCATCAATGATAAGATGCAACAGCTTGCTTAGATCCACCATCAATCTTTCCATTGTCCTTTGGGACAGTCAAAATTTTAATTCTTCTGAGGTCATGTTGTTCTGTGATACAAAAACTTGCCAATCATGGTACAGTCACGATTTCTATATCGTCCTCTGTTCTTCTGAACCTTTCCTCTTTATCCTGTCACCACTCATGTCTTACCAGACCTTGACCTTCTCACCAGCTGGCTCCTCCATTCTTACTAGTGTTGCTGAACAAAACTGGAAATGTTATGCAACTAAGCTGACTGCGTCTACCACAAATTTATACTATACTTAACTTGGCAGGACAATCCTTTTACTTCCCTCTTCCTATAGAAGTTGTTCTAAACCTTCTTTTTTCTGTTCAAATCTCTTACAGCTCTCTTCTGTCCTTATTCTCAGCTGGGAACCTTGCCTCGTGTATGGAATTCATTCTCTCCTTACCTCTACCTTTTAGGATTTTTTTTTTGCTTCCTTTTGAACCTAACTCAAGTACTACCTTGTATGAATCTGTTCCCTATCATCCCAACCACTAATGTCTTCCCTCTGTAACAATCTTGGATTTATTTTGCATTTATATATATATATACATATATAATACACAATATAGGATTCTATACATTGATTTATTATGATATATATTATATGGGATTATGTATGCACTATACTATGTAGTATTATATATATCCATGTAACATATCATATAAATAAAACATGTATACATATGTATATGTTGTCTCTCACTATAGAGTCTAAGTTTTTTTAAAGCAAGGATTCTTTCATTTGATGCTTTTGAATTCCTTGTGCTTAGAGCAATGTCTGGAACATAACAGGCACTTATTAAATGTTTGTTGATTGACTGATGTAGTATTATCAGCCCTGCATCTGGCCCTTGTGTTCTCTCCAGGGCCTTCCCAGTGACCCACCTCACCTTTGGATCTTGGCCATGTGCTTCCAACCTTTGTCTTTGCCCCAGCACCTTTTCAGTGAGCTCTGGATCTCAGTAGTCTTTTTATTTACCCTACTTCCTTCTTTAGAGCTCTGGAAGCTCTCTATTTCCCTCCTCCCCATCTCCCAAACCACCACATCCACCTCATACTTCAACCTCCCTCAATCAATTCAATAATTGATTGAATTATTCCAAACCATACCTTCTCTTGTTTCTGCTCTGAAGTGGGCCTTCTGAGCCTCAAATGACAGAACATCGCCACCTTCCATATGACAGGACCTCAAGGGAGGATCCTGCGCAGTCTTTTCACAAGAAATGATGATCATAACAGCAACTAGCATTTATATAGCATCTTCTGTATATCTGATACTTTGCAAAGTGTTTCTACAATTTGGTCCTCACCCTGGGGGGTAGGTGCTTTTATCCTGTGTCTCTTCCAACAAACCTCATTCTCTATAGCTAACTGTTTGTCCCCTTACTCTTATCCCTCTCAAAGTCCCACTCAAGATATACTCATTTGTGCTCTGTTATATTTGCTCCATAATGAACACATTTGCCTTCATCTTAAACTTTTTCATTTCTCATTCCTTTTATCTTATGTCACCCACTGAGCCTTGGCTTACTCTTGATGATACTGCATTCCTGTCCACCCTTTCTGACACTGCCTACACTTTTGCTTCTAACCTCTGCATCACTAGTCATGGTGTTGTAACCTAACATTCCCCATTTCCCCCCACCGTGGGTAAGTTCGCCTAGGAAACCTGCTGAAACCCAACGAAGTGCTCCTAGGCAACAAATCTGCCAAGTAAACCTGCCTAAACCTGCCACCTGGAACCCATAGGGGTTCCCCCACTTTTGGTTAGCTATTGGAATAGACTTGAAAACTTTCCAGTTGAGCAACAAACTGATCGCTGGGCAATGGGTCATTAGGCAATGAACTGATTGCTATCTTTTGGCTTCCTTATTTTCCCCACTTCTGTAGCAACTGACTAAGTTGTGGTTTCCCCGTGGTAACAGTTGTATTGTGGCTTTTGTCTATAAAACCCAGAGAATCTGCATCTTGGGCTGCTTGATTTGAGTGGTGCTCACCCGTTGCAGTCACTGGTTCATTAAACTCCACTTAAAAATGATTAATGGAGGGGCGGAGCCAAGATGGCGGC
>CM053596.1:226581355-226629691 GCA_028646575.1 Pseudocheirus occidentalis | reverse complement strand
AATGTTCTGGGCTGGGGGGTAGGGGCAAAAAGGGGAGAAAATTTGTAACTCAAAACCTTGTGGAAATGAATGATGTAACCAAGAAAATAAATTAAAATTTAAAAAATGATTAATGGTCTCACTTGCTAATTTCTTGATACAACAATGGTAGGGGGAGTTAAATGTCTTTTGCTCCCCATTGACATTAATACACTATCACTGTTCTCCTTCAAGGTTTATATTGACCAAATATATAAGTCAATCAAGATCCTAGCAATCATTATCTATCATATCTCAGGAAATCCTCTATCTCCTAACGTGCTTACTGCTTGACTCAGTTTTTCTCTCTACTCAAATTCTTGCCCTCACATTAGGAGATTTCAATACAGTTACTGAAGTTCATTCAAATGCCCTAGCTATCCTGTTCCTCCTATCATTTCCTCAACCATCTCCACTGCACCTCAGTGACAAAACTGGTCATACCTTTTGTATTACAATCACTCCCAGAAGAGTTCAATTTCTATGAGCTCTGAAATTTCATTATCTGATCATTTAAACATAATTTTATCTCTCTGTAAGTCTTATGATACTTAACCCTGTTCTTTGTCCCTACTGTGACCTTTAATATCTCTACCCTCCAGTTCTTTCCCAGGCTATTATTCTTACACTGGTTATGATCTCCTCCTTTCTCCATCTCAAATCCTAGGTAAACCAATTCAACTCTATATTATCTTCTAACTTTGAATTCCTTATTCCCTCATTCTATTTTTGGTCACGCCTTGCCAAAAGCCAACCTTGGATGATACTAGCAATTTGCCACCATCTTATCCACATGCTGCTGAATAGAACTAGAGAAAATAACAAGACAGTACTCACTGCATTCACTACACATTTATGTTGTATAAACTCAACTGGACCATTGCTGCACCAAGGCAATATTTTTATACCTCTGTAAATGATTCATCACAACACTCAACACAATGGCAATCTCAAATGTTTTCATCTTTTCCCTTTCTCCTCTTCTCATATCATCCAACTGTCTTCCTCCAGAGAGTCTTCTTTCATTCTTGTGTCACATGCAGAGGTGGTCTTTCTCCTTGTCAAGGTACACTCTCCCATATTCACATTTGGTTTGAACTGTTCCCATCTTCTCCAACAAATTGCCCCCTCTGATTTTTATTTATTTTTTAATTTTCAATTTCTCCCTATCTATTAGGTCTTTCTTTGCTTACTATAGAAGTATCCATGTCTCTCCCATCCTTAAAAAACCAACTTCTCATTTGGTTTTGCCTTCCCTTGTAGCAATCATACTTTGTTTCTCCTCTTCTTGATTCAACCCCTTGATAAGAGATCAGACAAGATGGTAAAGTATGAGAAAGCAGTATAGCCTAGGTCTTCCTCATAGGTACTCCACAACCTAGTATATGCACCAGACTCAGCCTTGACTGAAAAATGCAAGAAAAAGAAATTATAGTGGGTCATTTTTTTTCCTGGCCCAAGTCAGCATAGAAAGACAAGGAAAAAAAAACATGAGGACACTGGAGGAAGTGTTTGGTCAGGAGGGTCACACAGAGCCTTTCAAGTATGGGAACTGAATGAAAGTCTGTGGCTATGTACTAGGGCAAGAATAGGTCCTGGATCCAGAAGCTTACTTCCTGGCCCCCCAATTACATGTAATTTTTTTAAACATTCTTTTTTTTTCAAATTTTGAGTTACAGATTCTCTTTCTCCTTCCCCCACCTCTTTGAGAAGTGTAACAATAATGCAATATTCACAACACCCATGGTGGTTATGAATATGCTGGTATAGTTGTGAATCACGAAATGTAGCAAACTCTCCACATGGAGGGTAGGACCAAAGCCTAATTTCAAATACCAGAAAACTGAGTCCCAGAACCAGAAAGCCAAAGTTATTATAGTAGTGTCGAAGTTGATACACATGGTTAATGCAGTGAAGACCCATATTCCCAAGCCTTCGAAATATAACAGGCTCCCTCAAGCAGGGATCCTTCTCTCACTCGTGGCAGATCCTCAGCCTGGTTTTTGGAAGTTCTGAGCAAAAGTTGCAGAAGGAGGGTCTCAGCAAAAAGTTTCCAGAAGGAGGGTCTTGGCAAAAGTTGCAACCTCCAGGTGCTCACTGAGAAAATCTGACTGTCCTGCTGGTTCTCTTCCTTATATACAGTATAGCTCCTCCCCTTCTGCCCCTTCCTGTTAAGGTGTTAACTACTCCCAAGGTGTTAGTTACTTCTGTGTTAATTAAAAAGCTTAAACAAGGTGTTAACTTGAAACAAGGTGCTTACTTGCTTACTTGCCAGTACAAAGGGGCATGGAAGATCTTCAGGTTCCATTAACATTACAAGAAGGCAAGCAATTCAACAAAGGTTGTATATGTGTAGTCATGCAAAGTACATTTCATGTAAATCATGCTATGAAAGAAAACACAGACAAAAAAAGGAGAAGAAAAATAAAGAAAAAAGATTTTTGATCTGTATTCAGGATCCACAGTTTTTCCTTTAGAGATAGATAGCATCTTTCATCTTATGTCCTTCAGAATTGTCATGGATCATTATATTGCTAAGAATAGCTAAGTTAGGAGATAATCAGAGTATAGTATAGTGTTTTCCTGGTTCTGCTAATTTTACTTTGTTTCAGTTCAGGTAAGTCTAGGCTTTTTTTGTTGTTGACAAAATCCTGCTCATCATTTCTCATATCATAATAGTATTCCATAACAATCACATACAGTGATTTGTTTAACTGTTCCCCAGCTGATGGACATCTCCTCAACTTCCAATTCTTTGCCACCACTAAAAGAGCTACCATGGATATTTTTGTGCATGTGAATCTTTCCACTTAAAAAAATCTTTTTGGAATGTAGACCTAGGAGGGATATTGCTTGGTCAAAGGATATACATGATTTTATAGCCCTTTAGGCATAGTTCTGAATTGCTCTCCAGAATAGTTGAAGCAATATACAACTTCACCATTGGTATATTAAAATTTTAATTCTCACACATCCCCTTTGCCATTTGTCATTTTCCTTTTCTGTCACATTAGTGAATCTGATAGGTGTGTGGTTGGATCTCATAGTTGTTTTAATTTATATTTCTCTAATCAATGGTGCTTCAGAGCATTTAAAAATATGATTATATATAACTTTGGTTATTTTGTCTGAAAATTGTCTGTTCATATCCTTTGACCATTTATCAATTCAAGATTTATTTTTATTTCAACAAATTTGCCTTAATTTTCTATATATTTGAGAAATGAGATCTTTGTCAGAGAAACTTGCTGTAAGTTATTTTTTCCCACAGAAATGATTACTATGTATTCCCCTCCATCTTATTTTCTCCCATTTATCCTTCTCTCTCCTTTCACCCTTTCTCTTCTCAAAAGTGTTTTGCTTCTAACTTTTACCTGTCCCAATTTGCCCTTTCTTCTGTCAGCTGCTCCCTTTCTCTTATCTCCTTCCCCTCCTATTTTCCTGTAGCACAAGATAGATTTCTACACCCAACTAATTGTGTATTATTCCCAATTTGAGGCAATTCCAATGAGTAAGGTTCACAAGCTTCTTCCCCATCCCCAATTCTCCTCAACTGCTCTTTTACTACAAAATTTCTTTGGGGATCCTTTTTTTTCAGCAATTTATCCCATTTAACATTTCCTTTCCCCCTTCTCCCAGTATATTCTTTCTTACAACTTGATTTTCAAAAAAGATAATTATCCCATCCAATTCAGCTCACACCTGTGCCCTCTGTCTATGTATATGCCTTTTAACTGCCCTAATAATGACAATTTTTTAAGGAATTACAGGTATCATTTTCCATGTAGGAATGTAAGCAGTTTAATTTTATTGAATCTCTTATGATTTCTCACTCCTGTTTACCTTTTTATGTTTCCTTTGAGTCTTGTGCTTGAAAGTCAAATTTTCTCTTCAGTTCTGATCTCTTCATCAGGAATGCTTGAAAGTCTTCCATTTCATTGAAGATCCATTCTTTTCCCTGAAGGATTATGTTTAGTTTTGCTGTGTATGTGATTTTTGGTTTGCAATCCTAGCTCCTTTTCACTCTAGAGTATCATATTCTGAAATGGCAAGTCTTAACAGAGTGACCACAGAGTCCAAATGAAAAGTTTTAAGGAGATTTAATTAGCCAGCTGGTGGCTGTTCTTCTCTGCCAATATGAAGTAACCAGCAATCCTAGTTCCTTTTCACTCTAGAGTATTGTATTCCAACTCCTCTGATCATTTACTACTGAAATTGTTAAATCTTGTGTTATCCTGACTATGGCTCCATGATATTTGAATTGTTTCTTTTTGGCTACTTGCAATATCTTCTCCTTTACCTGGGAGCTCTAGAATTTGGTCGTAATATTCTTGGGAGATTTCATTTTTGGGATCTCCTTCAGGAGGTGATCAGTGCATTCTTTCAATTTCTATTATACCCTCTGTAATACCATGCATGAGAAGCTTCCCAAAAGAATGCTACTGTGAACAGCTTTTAAGGTTCTGATTACACAGTATAGTGAACACTCTATTTATTCCATAAATCAAGGCAAACATTTACAACAAATCAAGATACAATATATACAACATTACATCTTATTACAGAAAATTACAAAATAGTGTTCACAACAGCTTATCATTAAAACGGCCACATAGTTTTCACTAAAGTGGTCACAGTATTTAGAATAAAGAATAAAAGAACAGTCATCTGGTATCCCTAAGGAGATTTGCCTTTTTACTCAGTCATTCAGTCATCTCAAAATATAATAGTCAGTCTTCCACTCATGGGACAATCATAGGTTAACTTAATCAGTTACTTATCTAGCAATCAGTCACTAAGTATGGTTAATCACTAAATACAATCAATTAGAAAATTACACAAACCCTCCACCCCTCAGTCTCTAGTAAACTTCAATTTCATCACTGACTTCAATATCCAAGGAGAGGCCTTTTCTTCATCTTGACTCAGGGTGGTCTCTCAGATTCCCTGGATCCCCTTCCATGGTCCCAACTCCTACCTGAATCCACCAAACAGTCACTTGGATTCAGAGGCAGACAGCTCCCAGGTTCTTGTACAGTCCTCTGAGAAGTTTGTGCTACACACTAATGTTCACAGTGTCCAGCACATCTTGAAGCCTTCACAATTTCTGTTCCTGGGAACTCAAGGATCAACCAAGTCACAAACAAATAAAGTCTTATCCTGGTCATGTTTTTTCAGTCCTCTGGTGGTTGGCTGGCCCTAGGACCAAGAAGAAATCTCAGCCTTCCAGGAGGCCTTCTGGGTAGCAACTTCAGCCTTCACCAGATTCTGGTCTCAAGGAAATCCTCTCTCAGTTCTCAGTCAGCTTCCAGATACTCACTGAGAGAAGCCCTCTCCTCCTCCACTAGGAGCCTGCCAGGAGAAAAAATTCGAATTCTGTCTTTCTCTGGGGCTTTTCTTATATACACACAAAGCATTGGCTTCCTGTTTCAGCCAAACCCTTCCTGTTATGTCAGAAACAGGAGATAGAGTTCACACCCTCTGCCTCTTAGCCACAAAGGTTTGATTAGTTTCTAAGGGCTAAGTACCTGCTTATTTGACATAACAAAAAGGGGTCTTCACATTTAAATTACTTACCATTACATTCCACCCCTCCAGGATTCTTGGCCTTACAATTTCAATTTAAATGGCTGTGGATCCTGGAACAAATAGAGTGTTCACTATGCTGTGTAATCAGAACCTTAAAAGCTGTTCACAGTAGCATTCTTTTGGGAAGCGTCTAGTGCATGGCATTACACCCTCCTGTTCTTGAATATTGGGAAAGTTTTCCTTGATAATTTCTTGAAAGATGACGTCTAGGGCCTTTTTTGATCATGACGTTTAGGAAGTCCAATAATTCTTAAATTATCTCTCTTGGATCTGTTTTTCAGGTCAGTTGTTTTCCCAATGAGATATTTTATATTTACTTCTATGTTTTCATTGTTTTGATTTTGTTTGATTCTTTTTTTTTTGCATGACTTGTTCTTTTTAAAATATATGTTTCCATTTCACTAAATATTTACCAATTACATTTTAAAAGATTTTAACATTCATTTTTTAAAATTTTGGGTTTCAGATTCTATCCCTTTCTCCTGTCCCTCCCCCACCTCTTGAGAAGGCAAACAATATGATATTGCTTGTACATGTGAAAGTATGCAACACACATTTCCATATTAGCCAGCAAATACCTCCCTCCCAACCTCCACATCAGGAAAAATAAAGAAAATGAAAAAAGTATCCTTCAGTTTTCACTTATAATTCATTAGTTCTCTTTTTGGAGTGGATAGCATTTTTCATCATGGGTCCTTTGGAACTCTCTTAGATCATTGTTTTGATCAAAGTAGATAAGTCTTTCACAGTTGATCATTGCTATAATATTGCTGTTACTGTATACAATTTTCTCCTGGTTCTGCTTACTTAACTTTGCATCAGTTCACACAAGACTTCCCAGATCATTCTGAAACTATACCGCTTGTCATTTCTTTTTTTTTCAGTGTAAGTAAACTTTCTTTTTTTAAAATTTTATTTATTTTTTTGTTTACAGCATTCATTTCCCTGAGATTTTGAGTTACAAATTTTCTCCTTGTCTTTCCCCTACCCACAACCCCAAAACAGCGATCCCATTGTAAAGCCCCTTCCTGAATCTCCTATGTCCTCCTCCATCACCCCTCTAACTTTCTGGTAGGGCAGGGTGGGTCTCCCTACCTCAGTGCCTGTATATCTTAATTCCCAGTTGCACGTAGTTGATAATAGTAATTATTATTATGTATCTATACATACAATACAAAGGAATGTTTCCTTTATTAGTACAAGTTCTACAGTCAAATGTTAAATATATATATATATTTAACATTTGACTGTAGAACTTTAAATTCTAGATTCTTTCAGTTCCTCCCTCGTCACCTACCCCACTGGAAGGACAAGCAATTCAATACAGGCTGTACATGTGTAATTACACAGGACATCTCCAAAGTGGACATATTGTGAGAGACTGATTATATGTCCCCCCTTCCTATCCCGTCGTTCCTCCCCCTTGTTCTATTCTCTACCCTCTCCCTGTCCCTTTACTGAAGTGTGTACATGCAGTAGCCCTCCCCCCAACCCTGCCCTCCCCTCTATCATCCCACCTCTCATCCCCATCCCCCCTACTTTCCTGTGTGGCATGATGCCCAGTTTAGAGTTTATGTCATTCCTTCCCTAAGCCAAATTCAATGAGAGTAAAGTTGACCCTTTCCCTTTTGCCTTCTTGTTCTTCTCCTCCATTGTAACAGTTATCCCTTGCCTCTTCTATATGAGATGATTAACCCCATTCTGTCTCTCCCTGTCTCCTCTCACCACCTTTCTTCTCCCACCTCAGAATTTCACCTTTTAAAGTATTATCCCTTCCTATTCAACTAATCCTGTGCCCTCTATGTACACATATATACACATACTCAGATATGTATTCATGTGCATATATACCCTCCAATATAGACATATGTGTAGGTATACGTATATATACATTTGTATTCCCTTCACCTATCCTCATACTAAGAAAAGTTTCATAGGTTACAATTATCATTTTTCCATATTGGCATGTAAATAGTTCAACTTTGATAAGTTCCTTATGATTTCTTTCTCATATTTACCTTCTCATGCTTCTTGTGTTTGAATGTCAAATTTTCTGTTCAGTTCTGGTTCTGCTTGTCATTTCTTAAAGCATAATCATATCCCATCCATATTCCATATGGCACAGCTTGTTCAGTCATTCCTGAATTGAAGGGCAGCACTCGTTCTTGAAGACGTTTTTCTCTGAGTTTGTCTTTTGATCCTCCCTGTCATCAGAGTAACTTTCTATAGTCAAGATCTTTTTCTGCTCCTTGCTCTTTTTCCAGTCTGTTTCTTAACTTTTAACTCTATGCTTTCAGAATAGAGGAGGCAGTAGCACAAGCTTCAGTTTTTTTGTGCAGCTGTTTTCAGAGGTCATTCTGGGGATTTGTAAATTTTCAGTTCTTCCAAGGTGGCGTGATCTAGGGAGAGGAGTATTTAATACTCTCCTGTACTATGCCCTGGTCTGTGAGAGACCACAAGCACTCTTCCACCCTGGAACTGTGAATAGGGTCCCTGTTCTTCTGTGGCTCCTCCTTGTCCTATGACTGAGACCCAAAACTAAGACTCAGATCCAAGTATGGGCAATGCAACAGAGTCCTGCACCCAATGCCAGCAAAGGGATTCCTGTAATCTCCTTATGATCAGTTGTCTGACCTTCTTGCCATCTGTGGACTGAGAGATCTGGAAATCACACCTGACTCAGGTACTCTCATGGCCTGCTCCTAGTTTGCTGGGGCCTGGTCTGCATTGGACTTGCCTGGACTGGCCTGAGCTCCATTCTGTCCCTGCTATAACAGATGTTTCCTGCCAAACTTCTAAGTTGTCTTGGGCTGGAAAATTGTTTTATTCCTTCCTTTTGTGGGTTCTGCTGCTTTAGAATTTGTTTTGAGGCATTATTTTAATGTATTTAGAGGGGATTAGGGCTCAGGTGAGTCCCTGCCTTTTCTCCACCATCTTGGCTCTACCTCCTGTTATATTTCTAAGTAAATAGTTCTCAAACATTTTTATATAATGCTTTTAATGATTGAATATGTAACGTAAGAGAATCCAGATTAAAAGAGAATTTACATTTCCAAAAACATTTCCAATATATTGATTTACCAGATTTATATTAGGCACTGTGTTAAACACTTCATAGTCATATTATTTGGTCCTCCCCAAAACCCTTGGTGGGGTGGGTGATATTTTTAATCTACTTTACTGATGAATAAACTGAGGTAAACAGAGGCAACATACATATAGTCACACAACCAATAAATTTTTTGATGACAAATAGCAATTGCTGTTGGTATTAAGTTCTAATTTGCCACAATTACCCTAATAGAGGAATATATCTTACCTTAAATTAGTCTTAAGATAAACATTTTTTTTTTGAGGGCAGTTGGGGTTAAAGTGACTTGCCCAAGGTTAAGATAAACATTAATCAAATTAAATCACCTTTTATTTTACAAACACAAATGCTAACATTCAAAATCTCAATTTACACAAGGGCCCTTTGGTAATAGCATTCTTTTTTTTTTTTTTTGAGGAGGCAAGTTAGGGCAATTGGAGTTAAGTGACTTGCCCAAGGCCACACAACTAGTTTCCTGTGAAGTGTCTGAGGTTGGATCTGAATCGAGGTCTTCCTGACTCCATGGCCAATGTTCTGTGATGCTCTCTGTTCACTGCCATCTAGCCATCAGGTAACAACAGCACTCTCAACACCTATTGTTATCAGTTTGTCTTATTTTCAAAGATTCTTGGTGGCATTTTTTTTTCACATTCCTATAAACCCTTTCTTTATTCTCATTTAAATCACTCAAAGAGCTGAACCTATTTCTTCAAGTCCTTAGTGTATCCTCACTGTACACTTTAAGAGGGTGGCCTCACATTACCCAGAGACGTTTGCTATTTTCTGCAGTATTAACCTTGGAAGAGGGCTTTTTTTTTTGACAGAGCACTGTAAAATTGCTAATAGAAAAAACTTTCTCAGTTCTTTTCTATCTAGTTTGCCAATCATATCCTAGCTTATCAATAGAACAATTTTACTAACTTCTTCCTTTGAAATTTCAATACTTATCTAGTAATTATTTTTCAAATTAATCTCTTGATGAGTAACAATCAGTGTCAAATGGCTGATATAGTTAATAAACCAATATTGTGCTTCAGATCTGAGTTACACAGTTTTATCTTAGTTAAATCAGTTGACTACTAAAATTCTGACATAAGAGGTTATACTGACCTTTTTGGCTTTGAGGAAAATGAAAGGATAAACAATAAGCGTGAAGCGCTATTACAACAGAAAGTCGTGCAGACATTAGCATTTTTACCAGTTTTTAAAACAGCCCAGCACCTTTTGGCCTAACATATTCACCTTCCAAATTTAAGTAAAATATTTTATCCAAATAAATTCTCTACATTGTGGTTTCAACGATATGGTAAGTGACCAGATTACTGATGACCAGAAAAGGTACTATTGCTTGAGTAAAGCACTCAATGTAACTTCTATTTAATATGTTATTCCCCTTAGTTTTCCTCATGACATTTTAAAACATGATTTTAAGATATTTTTCCTCCATATGTATTAAAAAAAACCTGTTTTAAATTTCTATGTCTTTAGATCTTTGTTTTTGTTTTACTTGAATAATTAAATTTGCAAAACATTACTGCAAATTGAAGTTTACTTACTTTTAAGTTGGTCACAAGTCTTTCTCTTTTCATGGAAGTAGTTCTTTTTTTTTTTTTTTTTTTTGGAGGGCAACTGGGGTTAAGTGACTTGCCCAAAGTCACACGGCTAGTAAGTGTGTCATGTGTCTGAGGCTGGACCCAAACTCAGGTCCTCCTGATTCCAGGGCCAATGCTCTACTCACTGCGCCACCTAGCCGCCCCGGAAGTAGTTCTTAAAAGATAGATAAATTTAAACTGCCAACTGTTCCTGAAAATTCACTGATACTCAAGAGCCATTTGCAGTTTCAATCTGTCTTTTTACTGACACTTGCAAACAGATTCAATTCCCCTTTTTCTCTTCCCTCTTTAAAACAATAAAATTGTCACTCTCTAGGGAAAAAGTGATTAAAAGCTGATCCACTTTTCACTTTCCAGAATTTAGTTAGGTTTTTCTCTGCAGATTCAATATTCCCTACCTTTCTTTAACATATTCAGTTTGTTTGATAGGTTTTTAGAAAAAATATGAAAATATTCTGTAATTTCCAAATCAAGAGAGTTACGTTTTAAAATTCTTAATAACATTTCTTATACAATGATTTTTTTACAATAATAACACATTTTTAAATATTAATTTTTGATATTCTAAGTTGATTGCATTCAAGATCAATCTAGAGAAATCTTGATCAAATCACACTTTAAAGAAAAAATATTTTTGCAGTTTCTGAACATATTGCTTTGGTGTCAAATATTGGGTGACAACATAAAAATTAAGTTCAATAGCAATAATCTATATCTAATATTCCCCAGGGTTAGATTTATCTTAAGAGCTATCTTTTATTACATTGTTTTGTGCAATACTTCTTCCATAAATATACCTACTTCTTCCTTTTCTTCTTTTTTTTTCAGACAGTAGAAACATCTAGCCTGGGCCCTAGGCTTAGATTTTCTTTTTCCTTATCTTTCCCTCAGAGACACACTGAACTGTATCTTTAACTCATCAATTCCCTTCTCATGCCACCCGAGGCAATTAAAAACAAACAAACAACAAACAACTTCCTAATTTAGGTTTAGATTGGTTGACAAAAGCTAAATTAATAATTTGAGCATCATGTGAATGACTCAAATTTAGACCTACGTAATTCCTAGTGTCTTTACACAATTTATTTGTTAAAAAAAAGCAGTTAGGAGGTCCTTTTGGAAACTGAAAAATAAACAGAATTCTGGGATAGACAGCACAGGTGGCTGTTATCTACAAAAATTAGTTTTTGAACACAATTAAATTTGAATTTATAATTTTAATATTTAAAATCACCCATCCTCATTACTTGAGTTAAATAAATTTTCCTTTCATTGTCAAGAAGAAAGTTCGAATTTTGAACTGTCTGAAATCTTACTGAAGCTGTTTTTCCTTTTTTTCTTAATCAGTATTCTGATACTTTTAAAACTAGAGTGAAAACCTCCAGCCTTAAAACAATAAAAGCAGTCTGTATGTATACTTTTCTCCTAAACTCTACAGTTTTGAGGTACCACCAACACGCAACAGTCACAAATACAATCAATTCATGCTTTGTTTATGTTTAAGGCTGATCATACCTATGCTTATGCCTATCCTTACTTTTTTTTTTTTTTATGCTTTTTGGAGGGCAGTTGGGGTTAAGTGACTTGCCCAAAGTCATATGGCTAGTTTTTTGTGTTAAGTGTCTGAGGCCGGATTTGAACTCAGGTACTCCTGACTCCAGGGCCGGTGCTCTATTCACTGCGCCACCTAGCCGCTCCCCTGTCCTTACTTTTCAAAGTCACACAGAGACAGCCCCAGAGACACAGATGCACCTCCTGATAGTTTTCCTCCACAACTCTCACTAAAAATGAAAACTAAGTTCTTGCTGGCAGAAAAAGTGAGTGCTCCCCTGTCTAGATTCTCTACCTAGGCAGTTTCCTAAAATGTAGGGACAGAAAAATTTGCCATAGTTCACATTACTCTTTAAATCTGATTGAGGGATCTCAATAGTTAATTAGAAACACCCAATAGAACCAATCTGATAGTTCATTTATGCTCTTTAGTGCTCAGTTCTCTTTAGACAGCCTACAGACCCACCAGCTTTTTCTGAAGAGTTTGCAGGTTCCACCAGCTCTACAGCACCTACAATACTTTGGATCATAAGAAGCTGCATGAGACCCAATGGAAAGTCCATTCCCAGGGTGGCCCTTGCAAAACATCTCACCAGAGAACTTTAGGGAGTCTGTGAGGAAATTGTTTTGGTATTGGGATCCTTGCTTGAGTCCCTTTATGGTCACCAACTGTCAAGCTAGAAATGAAGGTAAACTGAGGAAATCAAGTTCTCAGAATGTTTCCATTATTAGCAAAGCTGATATTTGCCAATAAAAGGGGTCAATGAACCGTCAGTATTCAAAGGCCCCAAGTTAGGGATGAATGGATCTTTTGTAGTGATTAACAAGATGGCAGAGTACATTTTTGAGTAACTGAGATGTATTTTCTTCTCACAGGTTAGCTGTTTTGATGAGGAGGTGGGATAAGTGTCATCTCAGCTCTTCCTCATTATATCATTGGGAGATGAGTTCAGTTCTCAGGTGATAGGAGTCATCTTTGGATGATGGAATTAGTCTGCAAGCAACAGGAGGTGCTACAACAGTTTAGATGATGAGCTTGACCTTTAGTCAAGTTTTTCTGGAATGAAGGTGGTTGGTAAAGTGACAAGAATAGAATTGTGACGCAAGTGACATGAAGTTACCTGAGTACACTTGCAGGGGTAACAGATTTAGAGTCACACTGAGAAGGAGAATATGAAATCTATGCTGCCTTAATTAATTCTTAAATAAAATTAAAAATAAAATTTCAATATATGTGTATATACACAGATATATGTACATACATATATAATGTGTGCATACATATATAATCTATATGTACATACAAGTATATACATATATAACATATATATATTTACATACAATGTAAACATATATGTATCCATATATAATATATGTATATATACATATACTTTTAATAGTAAAAGAAGGTAGTTTATACACATACACACATATCTTTCATGTACAAATTTTTTCACATCTCTTTTATTAGAACATGAGTTCCTTGAGGGCAGAGACCATGTTTTTGTCTTTTTTGTACAATGCTAGTCACATAATAACAACTTAATAACTGTCTATAGACTGAGAGAATCCTGGACTTCTGAAGGAGTGAGCAGTTTGTGATGACTGGAAGCATTGTGTGATTTCCCAAATATGAATGAACCTAATTTACTCTTCATTCATGATTATCTGCCCAATTTGTTTTTCATCTTGAGTACTTGTGGTCTGTCTGTCCACCTGCACATCCTAGTCTAGTTTATACAGGGTTTTCATCTTCATTCTTTTTCTAATGGTTGTAGATTTTACAATCTCCCATCCATGCCCTCAGAACTTCTTGATGTTATCAATATTTAGGAAGACCCTTGATCTGAGAGCTATTAATACATGTAAGATAAAATATTAATTCACACTTATATCACACATTGTTTTTTTTCTATATATATATTAAGCTTACAGTTTTCAAAATGCTTTTGATGCAACAACCCTGTAAGGTGCCTATTATTCCCATTTTACAGATGAAAAAACTGAAGCTCCAAGAAGCAGATTGGATTGTCTTGGGCCAGAGAGCTAAAAAGTGTCAGTCAAGACTGAAACCCATGTCTTCTGACTTCAGGTCAGGACTAGTGCTTCTTCCCCACATTCAAAGCTGCCTGCTAATTTAAATGAATTTAATGATAGACATGAATTTGATTCAAATAGGGAGAAAAAGTATTTAGCTCTTACTTTGAAAACCCCTAAGATAACAGCTGTGTGCTGTTTTGTATCACAGGTTGGATTATTTTGAATGCTTCCTGGAAACCTCTCAAAGTACTTAGAGACCCTTCTGCATGCCTCAATGAATAATAGAATTTCAGAATTAAAAGAGACCTCTGAGGTTAGGCAGTCAAAAATCCCTTTTCCAAAGTTCCTGAAAAGTACTCTTCTAATTTCTACTTTCAGACTTCCTGAGATAGGAAACTCACTAATTTTCAGCATAGTCCATACCTCTTGGATATTACTAATAATTGAATGTTTATCTTTTTAGCTACCAGAAATTTGCTTCTTTGTAACATCCACACATTGCTCTCAGTGCTGGACTCTAGAGGCAAGTAAAATACATTTCATTAATCTTCCATGTGACATATCTTCAAATATTTGTTATTTCTCCCCATTGGTAATTTCTTATTCAGGCTAAACATCCTCAATTTCTTGAACTGATTCTGATGGGGGCATAATTTAAAATGCTAAGTTCTTTTCTTGTGTGTTTTGTTTGTTTCAAAGGCCATAAAGAAGTGAGGTCTGGGTTTCCTTAAGATTTTTTTTCTCCCACATTTGTACTTACTCCACAAATTACTCTCCAGCTCAATACTGTTTTTTTTTAAACATTACAACAGGATTTATTCTTATACAAAAAGTAAAATGTTTTTATATTAGAAAAGTCTTAATCAGAAGACTAAGAGTAACAGGCAGACAGCCACTTAGAATAGAGCAGGGGGCAGGACACAGCAAAGGAGCACTTTTTATGACTTTTTCTAAAAGTCATAATGATGAATTAAATGGGCTACGCATAGTCTGGTAAACAGCTGCTGGAGGCAGCTAGATGGCATAGTGGATAGAATTCTGGGATTGTGAATCGGGAAGGCCCGTGTTCAAATTCAGTCTCACACATTTACTGGCTGTGTTATAGTAGACAAGTTTCTTAAATTCTGGTTGCCTCAGTTTCCTCATCTGTAAAAGCAAGATAATAATAGCACCTCTCTCCAAGGGTTGTTGTGAGGATCAGATGAGATAAAAGTTACTTGCACAGTACTAGGCACATAGTGGGTGCTTTTAATAAACTTGCATTTCCTTTTCCTTATAAATATATACCTTTTTAACACCAGAAAATGCACCATTTATGGTTTGCAAAGACTGATGATAAATCAAATTGTATGTGTTACAGTAAAAACTCAAATTCTACATGTGAAGGTAGAAATATTTTCAAACTAAGCCTAGGATGATGCATTATTTTTTTTTTCTGGCTGATGTCGTTTAATTAGGTTGTCAGAAAATCATTCTTTACATTTTTGTTCTACCTCTGTTCTGAGGCTAATTCCCCTTGAAGGTGCTATACTTTAAGCTCTTCTTGGTTACTAATACCCCTACAAAGGATCTGAGAGGAGATGGAGAACTTTTTAACCAGAGAAGTAGACAGTGCCCGGGCTCCTCCTAGAACTAGGTACTAAATCCGAGGTTGTGACAAAGTTGAGAACAGCAGAGATCCAGGACACCAGGCTCTACCCAGCAGGGACACTTTGCCATTTTCCCTATTTCTATTATCTTTGTCACCACTAGATAGGACTTCTGGAATGGACTTCCATAGACCATGTTCCTTCTGTAGACAAGATACACAGTCTGAGATACTCAGATTTGTGGGTAAGTGAATGGAAATTCACCTCAATCCATTATATCCAGCTGGCCTGAGACCTTGCTTCATCTTCTTCCCAGTCATCCACCAGAGGCTAGGTCATATAGACATCTTGCCATCTACCAGGCCTTCTTCTCTAGCCCTTTCCACTTTGCTTTTTCTCTGGGCCCAAGAATCAGATCAACACTACTGCTATTACTGGAAAGACCTCAACAGAGAGGCTCCACTGACCATACTTGCTACAGCTTAGACTCTCCTAGGCTTTCTTCCTGGCTACCACTCCCCTCTATGTGCTGTATCCTCCATTAAAATGGTAGCTCCTTAAGGACAGAAATTTTCTCATTCTCCTATTTGTATGCCTACTAGCTGACATATGTTTGTTGGTTATTTATTGTGCAAATCCCACCCTTCATGGATGAGGAAACTAAGACACAGAGTGATGAGGCTTGCTGAAGGTCAAACTGAAGGCACACAGAAGTCAGTGAGTCAACTCGCATTTATTTATTAAGCACTCTATTATTTGCCATTAATGTTCTACGTGGTAAGTCTGTATTCCAGTCCAGATCCTTTAATTGAAAATTCTTTCTGTTAGAATTCTGAATGAGGAGAGAATGAAGAAGCTAGACTTTTCCCATTTCACAGTTTTGCTTTGAGCTAGTCTTGACCAGGGTTGTATTCCTGATCAAACAGAGAATCTGTTTGCTGTTTCCTTTCTGACCACCAGAGCAGGATTTTAAAAGCAACTCACAAAATGAATCCCTTTGTGTTTCTGCATCCAGCTTCAGGGGTAGTAAGAAAAGAGAAGCTGATCACTGGTATGTCAAAAGTTTACCTTTCTTTTCCATTTAAAATATCTGAGATAAAAAGTTCTTAAGATTTTGGTTCCTGGCACAGTTTTAATAGATGGTACAAAAGCAAATTTTTTTTTGTGTGTGTATGTGTGGTGTGTATGTGCTCACTCGAGGGGCATAATTTTAAAAATTTACTTAGCAAACCTCCCCCCCTTCAAACACACAAATCTTATGTTTTTATTTTCCCCTGGCCCAAATCTTGTTTTCTGAAAATCTAGAGGAGCAAATGATAAAAATGTAACCTTTCATTCTGAAGCCCCACTAATATCAGTCAAGGCTTGCAGATCTTATTACATTGTCAGTCCCAGTTTTGGTTTTCCAAATTTCATTATAAACCAGAGCAAATGCATGAACTCTGGAATTAAGAATATTATGTGTCCAAAAGACATATTCTGTAGCAGATGTTTTTTCCACATTTTAATGTTCGATAACGTGCTTCTTGAGGCAAAAGATATTGGCACCTTCCTCCCTGGTATTCCTAAATCTTTTGCCAGTTTCTGTGCTAAAAAAAAATTATTAGTTTAGGTTGACAGAGACAGGTCATCAATTGAACCTCTGTTTGCACAATTATGGAGAATTGTGGCCGTTAGAGACTGGATCCCTCACTGAAGGTTACTATTAGGTACATCTGGGGTGCCTGGATTTCTGTTTAATTTCAAAAGACCTTCTGACATAGCACTTTTACCCCTTTCCCCCACAAAAAGGGGAAGAATAAGAATTTATTAAGTACCCACTATGCACCAGATATGGGGCCAAGAGCTTTACAAATGTCATCTCATTTGATCCTTACAACAACTCTGGGAATGAGGTATTATTATTATCCCCATTATACAGTTGAGGAAATTGAGACAATTTCAGTAGAAATTAAGTGACTTGCCCAGGGTCCCACAACTAGTAAGTGTCTGAAGCTGAATTTGAACTCGGGTCTTCCTGACTCCAGGTCCAATATTCTTTCCATTGTGCTACCCAGTTACTCTCAAATCAACAAGCAAAACCCCACATTGATGCTGTTCTAGCTTGCATTGAGAAGAATAATGTCCAGAATGAAGGAAATAATAGTTGTCCTGTATTCTGTTCTGCTCAGACTCTTGTCTACAGTATTATATTATTTGAGGTTCTACATTTTGGGAAGGAGATTAATAAACTGGTCTGTGCCAGGAAGGGATCTGAAGACCAGACCTTTAATAAGGGTAAATCATGTACCTGGTTTAGGCACACAAAGCTGAAGGGTACATAAAATATGTCAAATATTCATCTACTTTCCTAACTAGGTCCCCTTATTAGGATTAGGAAGCATAATTTTATGTACTTGCTTTAGTTAAAAAAAAATGACACCATTCCTTCCCCTATGGACCTTAAAATTAAATTCAGGTCATGTGTTAACAATGAGAATCAATGCTTATATTATGAGAAAAAAAATTGAGATTTAAAGTAAAAAAAATCCTATCTTTGCGATTTACTTTGTACCCTTGATATTGGTTCTCTGGGTCTTAGTTTCCTGAAATATAGACTAGGAGGACTTTAGATTTTCTCTAATGTACCTTTAAGCTATGAGTCCTATGATTTCCTAGACCAAACTTTACACTGTTTTCTCCTTGCTGCTCACATTTTCCTGTCCTTCAAGACTCCATTCATTTCTTTATTCTCTTCCATGAAGTCTTCTCAGACACTGCTAACCCTATGCCCTCTCCCTCCATTCAAGTTCCATAGTACTCACTAATTCACTAAATCAAACAACAAATATTTATTAACCACCTACTATATGCTAGGTATTATGCTGTCCGTTTGAAAAAATAAAAATGTCTCTGCCCTCAAGGAATTTATGTATCATAAGGGCGACAACATATACACATGTAAATAGATACAAAATATATC
This sequence comes from Pseudocheirus occidentalis, assembly GCA_028646575.1. NCBI lineage: Eukaryota > Metazoa > Chordata > Mammalia > Diprotodontia > Pseudocheiridae > Pseudocheirus > Pseudocheirus occidentalis. The sequence continues at coordinate 226,611,238 of CM053596.1, read as the reverse complement.
CAGAATTAAAATAAGGTAATATAGAGAGGTAGGCCTTAGTTTCTGTGGAAACTAAGAAAAGTTCCATTATCAGAGATAGCATTTGAGCTGAGCTTTGAAGAAACATAAGGATTTTAAGGGACAAAGGTGATAAGGTAGTATATTTTAGACATGGGAAACCACTGGCACTTAGGCGCAGAGAAAGGTGGTGGAATGTTCCTGGACAAGTCCCTTAACTTTAGCTTTTATTTGCCTAGTTGTTTCTTTAAAAAAATATTAATTTGTTCGATTACTTTTAGTTTACAAGATTCAGTTCCAAATTCCCTTGAGTTTTAAATTTTCTGTGGCGCCCCCCCCCCATGGTGGTGTGCAATCAAGTATAGGATCTGCAATTACTTTCACATTGGACATTAGTCTGGTTGTATAGAAGGGTAGTAGTTTCCTTATGTATAAAATGGGGATGTAATATTGCCTACCTCATAGAGTTTTTGTGTAGATGGAATGAGAGAATATTTATGAAAGGCTTTGTAAACCTTAGTATACTTATTATTATTAGAACATTTTTGTTCTAATAAAAAGCCCAGTTTGTCCAGGACCGTGTGAAAGGGAGTAATGTATAATAAGGCTTTCTGTCCTACTCAACTTAGTGCTTATCTTATACAATTTTGGGTGCTTAGTTAATTGCTCTATGAATGTGCTGTCTCTCTAATATATATTCTTGGAAGGTAGGGACAGTCTCTTGGCTATCTTTGACCTTCTCTGCGCAATGAACTTCTACCTTCCCCCAACACACATATAGTACCTAGTACAGGATCGGGTAGAAACTCAGTATTTAAATATTGATGAATGAATGAATGATGTCTGTGGAAAAATCCAAAGAGCTTTAGGAGTCCTCATTCATATCCACGTTCCCAACTTCTTGCTTCTGTTGCCAGATATTGCCTTTCCTCTCTCTATCTAATGAATCCTTATGTCAGGGAGATAAATTGCCTGGTCCAGAATATAGAGTAAGCAGGGAGCACATGGGGGAGGGGGAATTAAGATTCAGGAATTTTGATTTAAAATCCATATAGTCTGTCCAGCATGGAAAAACAAAATAAATGAACCTCAGAAAATAAAAGAGGAGTAACAATGAAGCTTCAGTCCAAATCCTTCATATCTAGTTTTATGATCTAAATCCACATGTAGCAACCTATGCTCACTCTGTACTCTGTACTTTTACACAGGTTAGCTTCTCTTCTCTCTGCTCAAGATCAAAATACAGGGCCATAGATTTAGAGCTGGAAGGACCTTGGAGACCATGAGGTCTTATTCCCTTAATGTACGTGGAACATGACCTTTGACCTGCCTCTTTCAGGAGGACTAAGGAGAGTAGAATGCAGGAGATGCTTGCCAGTTTGGGCAGAAATTTTACAGCATCCTCTTCCATGACTTCCCTGCTCCCACCTTTGGGTGAGATTTTCCCTACATTTGAAATGGCAGAGGGGCCATTTCTAGGAGTTCACTCCTGGACTCACCTCTTCCCTACTGTGGACTTGTCGGAAAAAGACAAACAGGAGAAGAAGGTGGCGGAGCAAAAAAACCATGGTAGAATTACAGATGTTGCACATTTGCCATGTCTTTGGAGCCAAGGTGGTGTGGACAGATCATGCACAGATCGTGCTGGGGAGGGTCTTATATTGGAGAGACTTTAAACCTAGCATTCTTTCTATTACTGTTTCTATTTCAATTTCTATTCTAGTTCTGTTCCATGTTACCTCCTACCCATCCTTTGAAGTCCACCTCAAGCTCATCTCCATGAATCCTTCTTCTCCTACCATAGTCTAAACTTATCTCTTTCTTTTCTGTATCCACACTCCATGTCACCCGTTTTAATCCTTCCTGATTGTTCCACCCATGTTTCATTCTTGGTTTGCAATGAAAAGAAATGTGACTTCTGTTTTCTATAGCAGTTGGCACAGTGCTGGGCACATAGCAGGGACTCATTAAAATTTGCTAATGATTCACTGATTGAATGATTAATCACTTATTGAGGGAAAGAGGTATGGTCAGTTTGTTTAAAAAAAAAAGATTGCCTCAAAGTTCCATAAGCCTACATATGTCACCCAGTGGGTATGTGAGAATTTAAGTTGATCACATTAGCTGAAAAGTAGACCAAAATGTGTCACGGCAGAGTTGCTGAGTTGATGGAGTTTATTTTGTATTCTATTTTGGGAGTCGATAAGAACTAGCTCTTCCTGTGGCTGCTAAAGTTTATATGTATATTTAATTAGAAAGGAATTGGTTGAATCTGAGGGAGAAAGTATTTCCACATGCAGAACAAACTTTCTGAGCTGTAGGCCACCTTCTTTGCTCATCCATGATAATGCACTAATACCTTAATCATTCTGAGAGGGAAGCTACAATTGCAGTAATAACCATGCCCGGCTCTATCTGGAGGATTTGGGGGAGCTGAGGAAAAAGCACCTGGCCCATAAGGTCAGTTTGATTAAAAGTAGGAATATTTGTAAGTTGGAATTAAAAGAAATAAAAGGGAAAGGATTTTAGGCTCTCCTTTCCCTACTTGCCAGAGGTGGATAGAAGTTAAATGGGGAAATTCAAAATGCCAGTGATGTGTTAGGTTAAGAGCATTGTTCTGTCTCCCTATGGAATCCATAAAGCTGACACTTCATCCCTACGTTGAATAGGAACTTTGACCATGAACTGCTGATCTCTGCCAGGTTTCTGGGGAATGCCAAAATATATTCTTATTTAGCCGTATTGAGATATAGAATAGTGAAGTCAGAAAGAACTGGGTTTGAAACCCACCTGACACTTACTAGCTCTATTACTCTGGGAAGATCACTTACTCTTTCTGAGTCTCAATGCCTGTATTTGTTAATTGAGCATAATAAAGCACCAATCTCATAGGGTTCTTGTGAGAAACCCTAACGTTGCTATTAATACCAGTACAAGCCACTATTACTGCTGGTCTAAAAGCATTAGTAGCTCCATTTATACCTGAGGTAAGAATGATTTCCTCTCTAAAAGGAAATTTTTAAAAGTTACTGTAGGAAAATATGATGTCCTAAAAGAATATTTTAAACAAGAAGAAAAGAAAGGAGAAATCTGCGGTTTTATTTTGGTAATAGTAGATAGTTTTTATAAATTATTATGGACAATAAACCCCAAAGTATTGCTTCAGTGGAAAATTCATGGTAATGGGCTTCTCTGAACTTAACTAGCTGGGACTTTAAAAAGGTGACCCATACTATATCACTCATCTATTCTTAAAGGTTTTCCAGATTGGTAGGACCTGATATAGCTTGAGCTCTGAGGATGTGGCCTTCTGGAACCCAGGATTAATTCCATGCCACAAGGAGTGAGACCTTGGTTTAGGACTTTAATTGTTTTGATTGCATTTTATGATCCATGCATTTCTGATTGAATTCTGATCTTGACTCTGCATCTTTGCACAGGCCTCAACTATGCCTGATCTAGAACAGACAGACATATGCCTAATGGGGGCACACTCTCTGGGATAACATAAGTACTTAATAAATGAGTTAATAACTATTTGTTGATTTTAATTGAATCCAAGAACAATTGCCACGTTCAAGACAAGGCACCTGAGAGGGTCCAGTCTCACTACATGTGTGTCATAGCAGACTGAAGGACTCAAAATGACTTTGTTCTTTGTCACTAGGACGAAAAGAAATATAACCTCTGTCTCTGCATTTTTTTTTCCACCCTCACATTCAACAATAGGGTGAGAATTGAGGTCAGGTTCTCCTCAGTCTTGTAATTAGAATTCATATTTCTATTGTGAGAATGTGATTTGTTTTTCACAAACCAACCTGTGAAGGAGGTCATACAATATACTCACAATTCAATGATTAGACATTAACAATAGTGACAATAGTATGCTTCTAGGGCACTCCACAATTTCCGAAGTGCTTTCCTCGCAACACTAAAACTGATATTTATCTGGGTTTTGCAAAGCATTGAAAACACTGAGATTTTATAACTGTGGGGAATTCTCAGGGAGGAAGTTCTTTAATGAATGAGTATGAGTCTTCTTTGAAAAAGAGTGTCTTCAGGCATTGCCGTGTGTGTGTGTGTGTGTGTGCACACACATGCATGCGCATGTGCACAGGTGGGGCAATGAAGAGGTTTTGCCCTCAGCTGAAGGTCATACAGTCAGTTGGTACCAGAGGATTTGAACTCAGATCTTCCTGATTGTGAGATCAGCTCTTTTTCCTACTACATCTCTCAAGTGCTACATGTAGTATCTTATTTGATTCCCCACAACACTGTGAGGCAGGACTAGTGGTATCATTATGTGCTTTTTTTCCAGATGAGAAAATTGAAACTCAAAGATAAGAAATGAGCTCAGGGACACAGAGTAAGAGGCTGAAGTGGGATTGAAATCCAGCTCTTTCTGCTTCAGGGTCTAGCGCTCTCTCTACATGCCTGATATGCGTAGGTAGGCAGTACAAGTGGGGTATTATGCACATTTTACTGATGAGAAAACTGTGGGTAAGAGAGCCAAAATGACTTTCTATAAATAACTAGAGGCCCAAGTTAGGCTGGCAAACACAGGTCTAAATACTGTCAAAGTACATAGAGTAAAAGTAAGCATCTTATAAAGGAGGTAATAGGTTGGAACCATCTGAGTCTACAGATATGGTCAAGAATCAGGGTTCAACCAGGAGATCACTGTGTACAGTAACACCCACAGTGGGCAACGACTGACTTTGATAGACTTAGCTCTTCTCAGCAATGCAAGGACCTAAACCATTTCCAAGACTCATGATGGAAAATAGCATCAAAATCCAGAAAAAGAAATATACAGTCTGAATGCAGATCAAAGCAAGCTATTTTGTTTTGCTTTATGTTGTTCTTTCTCATGGTTCCTCTCATTAATTCTGATTCTTCTATACAACATGACTAATGTGAAAATATGTTTAATAACAATGTATATGTAGAGCCCATAGCAGACTGCATGCTGTCTGGGGGAAGGGGAAGAAAAGGGAGGGAGAGGGAGAAAATTTAAAACTTATGTAACTGAATGCTGACAACTAAAAATAAATACATTAACAACAACAAAAAAGAATCAGGGTTCAAATTGGGTAGAGAAATCAATAGATCAACAGGTTGGTTGATAGAGCAATAAACAAAAATATTAGATAGAGATAGATTGATGGATAGATAGGTGCAAATAGAGGAAGTGTTTTTATTAAGTGCTTATGGTGGTTTAGGACTAGGCAACTAGGTGGCGCAGTGGACAGAATGCTGGGCCTGAAGTCAGACAGGCTCATCTTCCCGAGTTCAAATCTGACCTCAGACTCTTACTAGCTGTGTGACCTTGGACAAGTCACTTAACCCTATTTGCCTCAGTTCCTCATCTGTAAAATGAGTTGGAGAAGGAAATGGCAAACTAGTATCTTTGCCAAGAAAACCCCAAATGGGGTCATGAAGAGTCTGACACAAATAAAAAGACTTAACAATAACATGTTCTAGGTACTGTGCAAAGTATTTGATATAAAATACAAGCAAACAAGACAGTCCTCATGGATCTTACATTTTTTAAAATCTTATTTATTTTATTCTGAACTTAAAAAATAAAACAAGAATTTCCATAACATAGAATAGAAAAAAAAGATGATTTGCATGTGAAATTGAAAATCTATTGTGAACAACTTGTTATTCCTTTTAAATATGTAATAAAATGATATTACTTTCTTCCCCTCTTTTTTCTTTCTTTCCCCACCTGTGAGATAGTTACCATTAGACACAAGTATGTGTGTGTGTGTGTATATATATATATATATATATATACATATATATGTATATGAGTATATATATATATATTTGAAGTCATTCTATGCATGTTTCTATTTATCAGTTCTTTCTCTGGATGCAGATAGAATTTTCTTTACTACATCCTTTGTAGTTATTTTGGGTATTTATAATAGTCAAAATGACTTAGTCATTCAAAGTTGTTCTTAAAACAATATTGCTGTTATTATATACAGTGTTCTCTTGGTTCTATTCATTTTGTTCTTCATTATTTTGTCCAAGTCTATCCATGTTTTTCTAAGATCACCAAGCTCATCCTTTCTTATAGCCCAGTATTATTACATCACAACCACAGCTTGTTCAGCCATTCTCCAATTGATGGGCAAACTTGCAATTTCCAGTTCGTTGCCACCACAAAGAGAGCTGTGACCAATATTTTAGAACATATAGGATCTTTCTGTTTTTCCCTAATCATCTCTGGAAATAGACCTAATAGTGGTATTTTTGGGTCAAAGGGTATAAGCAGTTTAATAACTCTTTGGGTATAATTCCAGATTGCTTTCCAAAATGATTGGATCAGTTCACAGTACCGCCAACAGTGAATTAGTGTCTCAGGTTTTCTGCATCACCTCCAACATGTCCCCATCAATCATTTTAGCCAATCTGGTAGATGTGAAATGATATCTCAAGGTTGTTTTAATTTGCATTTCTCTAATCAATAATGATTTGGAGCATTTTTTCATGTGTGTAATGGAAGATGACAACATATAAAGGAGAGATGGAAAAAGAGAGAGGTCGCATTGTATGATCAGAAGGGAGTAGTTAGGCTGGGAGATAGCACAAACAGGTCTGGCTACTGAATCTGTGACAGATGCTGACTTCTTTCTGCCTTGGTTTTAAGTTTCCTTACTTATTAAAGATAAAGTAGATAAGGTCTAGTCCAGGGTTTCTTAATCTGAGGTCTGTGGAAAAATTTCAGAAGATCTATGAACTTAGAAGGGGAAAAAAAATTCCATCTTTATTTTAATATAATTGATTTCCTCTTATCTGTTCTATTTCATACATTTAAAAACATTATTCTGAGAAAGGATTCTAAAGACTTCACCACACTGTGAAAGGGGTCCACGGCATTAAAAAAAATGAACAATCCTATGTATGCATGGTTTGAGTGCATTTGCATGCATTTCCCAGAATTAAGGCAGTGTCCATTAATCTTCACTAATTGTCATACAGGCCTTTGAGGAAATCCTCAATCTTTTTAGCACCTTGTTAGCATGAACCACTCTGCAAGCTTGTTAAGGTTAAGGGTCAGTCTGAGACTGGGGCAAGAAGCCAGGCTGTAGTTGAAGGTGGGGATCTATCAGCAGCTGATGGGAGGAGTCATTTCAAGGCTAAGGTTTGGCCTGTAGCTAAGTTTACAGGACCATGTGTTGTTCAGACAAGAAATCAGTCTATAGTTAAATTTAGTGATAAGTCTTCAACTAAAGTTAAAGGTTAGTTCATGAGTGGGGTTAGATGTTAATCTGTAGCTGAGGTTAAAGAAATTTATGGCTGGAGTAATGAGTCTGTGGGGAGCCAAGTTTGGGGAGCCCTGCTGTCCTGCAGCAGGACTGAGAAAGTATAGAAGCCATGCCATCCCCAGGTAGGTCTGAGAAAGTGTCACTGACCCAGAGGTTGCCTGGGAAATAGGGAACTGATACAGGCCCATCAGCAGGCCAAACACCTGAGAGGGCCTGTTCAGCCATCAGGGTAGGAGTCCCACTGGTCTGTGGTCATCAACAGGGTCAATCTGTGTCTAATTCATGCCTGGACTTTGAGGTCAACATGTGACCAAGTTCAGAGGTATGTCTGTGGCTGGGGTAAAAGGGTCAGTCTATAGATGAGGTTATGAGTGATCTTCTAGCTGAGGTTAGGGGGTAGTCCATGGTTGACTTTGAGCAGTCAGTTCAAAAGAAAATTTTTTTCTGTATTAAACTTAGTACCTTATATATACCTTATATAATACCTTAAATTTCCTGAGCATTGTTTTCTAACCAGTTCAATTAACCAAGCTTGTCATTTTTCGCCTTTTTAAGTGAAAAACAAAATGAAGATTTTTAATTCTTCAGGCATATTCACATGGTAATGACATGGTAATTTGTCCTCAACGAGGGCTGATTACTATCCAGCCCCTATTCCATCCTCACCAGATTATCAGAAACTTTGTTCTGCCTGATCCAAGCAGTGTCTATTCCTTGGGGGTGTCATCCAGAAGGCTCTCAAATTTGTTTTCAGGGTGTAGATCATATTAACAGTCAATGACTTGGCAAATACAGGTCTGGGGACCACTCGAGTTTGGATTCTAAGATTCAAGAAAATACATTTCCTCTTCTTCTGCCCTTGCTTTACGTGCTGGATGCTATCTAAATGTGATTTATACTGTAGACATTTGAAAGGAAAACGAATAGATATTTTTCATATACTTACACTCTCTATATTAATTCACAATTGCCAGCTGTTAATACACAGGAGACACAGATATTCAGTGTCTTAAAACAAACAAACAAACAACTCCCCCCCCCCCAAATCCTTATGAACTTACAATGGGAGGAAATAGAATTCTAATTTGACCTTGGTCTTTTATCCAAAGTCAGAAACAGTTTGTCTGAAAATGCGGTAATTGTAAGATTAAATTCAGTCCCAGTGGGAAGCTGAGAAAAAACTGATATGTATCTGTGCCTAAGAACATTGAGAGGAAAAGGAAAGACAGAGACCAATACAGGGAGGAGAAAGAAGATAGGGGGAAATGTCCTTAAAACAGTCTGATAAAAGGTTCTTTTAACTTCGATTGGATATCAGACTTGGCCTTGTGAGGAGGTAGGGTATAAGATTGACTACGTAACATACTTTGTAGAACTCTGGAGGGGAATTGGGGGGAGTGTCTCTTTCTATAAATGTTCCTCCTCCCCCCATGAAAACCTGAAATTCTATCATTACAAAGCCTTTTGTTTATTGACACCAATATAGTTTGGACAAAAGGTTACTGGGTCCCTTCCAGCTCTCGGCTTTCTTGACTCTATGGTCCTGTGAATACATTGCCTCCAAAGTTCTTTCTTAATATCTATGATTCTTATGGATTGAGAGCAAAGACAACTGAACTGGAATCCTCTCTAACATTTACTAATTGTCTGGTCTTACATGAGCCTCTTTATATCTCTAAGTCTCAGTTTCCTAACAAGAATTTTGGACTTGAAAGATATTGGCTAAGGTCCATTCAAGCTCTAAAGATGTATGAATTTATGACTCTTTTAACATTTTGGAGTTTAGTTGAAAAATCCCTGAGAGGTGTAATACCATAAACTTTTCTCAGTTAAAACTTTAGGGAATGATCAAGACAGTCTAGGACTGAGATACAGAATAAGACTCTAGGAGACAGAGGTACTAAAATTTGGAAAGGATAAAGGCGACATGGGGATGAGAAAGTAGTATAGTTGCACACTTTTACCATAGACTGACCCTCCTATGACCATGCAGATATTTGATAGGCACAGTCGTCCACAACTCATGAAGACTTCTAGAACTGAAACTTTTTGATAGTCAGAAGGACATAAAGTAACAAATAACAAGTTGAGAATATGAGCCCTGGAAGGGACTAAGCGGCCATCTTGTTCAAAGAGAGACTCAGACAGAGGAAATGACCTTGGGGAAGGTGATGACAGACCTAGAATTCAAGACTCCTCGTAGGACTCCTTGCTTTCAGTCTAAGGTTATTTTCACTTCATCACACTCCTTTCAATCAATATTTGAGTCAGATGCAATTCTGTAGCAGACCAAGAGTACCCTGAATCTTCATATTATCAAACCTTTGTAAACAATAGTCTCCTTACTCTTTGATAGGGATAGACAGGCGGTAGGTGAGAATACATGTATAACCTACCTCAAGTCTCATAAAACTTAAAACATTAGTGCTTCAAATGTTCTTTTGTGATTTGTTCTGTGGATCTTGGAATTGGTGTATGCATAGAAAGAATGTTCTATTTAGTTGGGCTTTGATGCTAGCTCACAAATGTCTAACTATTGACTTAAATTACTTGGTTTTGAAGCTAGATATACCCTAAATGTGTTTCCTTCAAACTTTTCTTACCCATCTTTTTAGAAAAAAATAAAAGAACACTTGACTGTTCATTTCTGAATTTTTAGAAGCCATTGATTCTGGGTTAAATGTATTTAATCCTTTAATAAAAGGATTTGTTCTTTAAAATTTGGACTCCTTCAAAAGGCCACACCCAAGGACCTAGAAGGTCACATGTGGCCTGGAGGCCACAGATTCCCTACTCCTGACTACCATTTTTCTTTATCTCTCTTTTATGCTTACCCAACTTGTGAGAATTCTGCTGCCTTTTAGCATGCTGTACATGTTAGAAGTGCACCTATCAAAACATAATTTGTGTGGTGTGGCATCACCATACTTCTTATGAGAAGAGGCCCAAAGAGAATTTTCCCTAGTAAATAAGTGCTCCAGCTCCAAAGCATTGTGGGCAATGTAGTTCACAGTGTGTCCCTTACATTAAAAAATAATCATTTGTGGTTGATTCCTTAATCATCTTCTGTATTTGAAATATTATTAAATTTGTAAAAATTTAATTTTCTCACAAGTTGATAGAGACATAGTAAGGCACTGTTATGGGTTCTAACTCATGCATCTCAAATACTCTGCTTCAATTGGTATTCCTGTCAGCATTTTCTCTTCTCCTACTTTTGGGCCTCAGATTGACTTAGATACATAGTAAGAGAGTAGATAATATGAGAGGTTACTCATGATAGCCCTCTTACTGGAATTGTTTCAAGATGCTTCAGAATCTAGGGCTGTGACCTGCTTCTCATCAAGAGCATCATAGAGGTTACTAGCCTTGAACTAGTTGAGTAGCTAGAGGTTACTAGTCTTGAACTAGTTGAGAACACACTCTCCACATACTCTGCACAGAATTGGCTTTAAAGGTTCTCACTCTTTCTATATATCAGTGGTTCTCAACCTTTCTAATGCTGAGATCCTTTAATACTCATATGTGGGCTTATCTGCATGTGGGCATACCTGCCTGGAGACAGATAGAGGAGCGGTGTCTTGGTTCCTTAGGTAATCCCTGTGAAAGGATCATTAGACCCCCAAAGGGGTCGCAACCCACAGGTTGAGAACTGCTGCTATATACCAAAATGATTCTGGGAGTACATATTCTAAGGCACTTTCTTCCTTTCTATATCTACTTGTTCAAGTCACAGAACACAAGCAATAATAGCCAATTTTTATTTTCTCTTTCTCTCATACCTCATGCAATAATCGCTCTTTTCTCTTAACAAGAATAATAATTTAATCACAATGCCCAAGGGATGCTGCACCATGCTTACTCTACCTCCACTGCATAGTCAGTTATCAGAAATGCTTACTGCCACTACTTTTATTGATTGGGGAATGTGGTGAGGGTATTTGGGATAGAATCCACAATAGTGAACAACTGTTTGCCATAATGAACAGTTGCAATGCTGGATCTGTACTGGCCATGTCCAACTGTTTGCCTTTTATCAGACTTTATAGATATCTCCATGTTAATTAAGGAATATCAATCAAACTGAATATAAAATCAGGAAACTCCATTTAGGATGAAACACAAGCAATGCTAGAATGAATGCATTTTACCAATATAATTTACACTGGTTACAAACATATCTCTATCACTGTATTTAGCTGTAGGCCGCTAGGTGACACAATGAATAGAATGCCAATCCTGAAGTCAGGAAGACTCATCTTCCTGAGTTCAAATCTGATCTCAGACATTCACTAGCTGCATGACTTGGACCAAGTCACTTAATCTTGTTTGCCTCAGTTTCCTCATTTGTAAAATAAATTGGAGAAGGAAATGCAAGCCACTCTAGTATCTTTATTAAGAACACCCCAAATGAGATTGTGACTGAAAATGACTGAACAACAATAACACATTTTAGGAAGGATATTGACAAGTAAGAATGTTCAGAGGATGGTGGGCCTTCTGCGTAGTCTTACCTATTAGCATCTAAAGGAAATTCCAAGGTTTAGCCTAGAGAAGCATAGACCTAGAGGACATATGTTAGGTATCTTTAGATATTTCAAGAGCCATCCTGTGAACAAGGAGTTAGGCTTGCTCTTGCCTTCAATGGTTAGAACTAAAAGCATTGAATGCTGGGAAGTTGCAGAGAAACAACTTTAGCTTGAAACAAGGGAAAACTTCCCACCCACTAGGTGCTCCTAGTGCAATGCATTACCTCAGGAGAGATGGAGTTCTCCCTCCACAGAGATCAACAAGTAGAGGCTGAATAACAAAGGATCTCTGAAAAGGACGTTGGCATCAAGATTATTATAGAGGGAATTTCTATTTGGATACAGGTTGAACTTGATGCCCTAGAAGGTGTCTTCCTTTTTAGAGAGAAATCAGTTGAGTCATGTGTAGATAAAGGCAACATGGATGGTGGTAACCATGTCATATAAGGAATAGTTGAAAGAAATTAGGGTGATCATCTTGAATGAGAGAAGACTTCTGGAAGACATTATCTCTGGTTTTTAAATATTTGAAAGGCTTTTGTAGAAAAAAAGAGGTAGGGAATTTACTCATTATTGCTTCAATGGGTATACTCAGGGTTAGTGGGTAGAAGTTACAGAGAGATTAATTTTTAGAGACCATCAATTTAGCACTAGATGTAATCTTAGAGAAAATCTAGTCTAATCTTTCTTTTTACAGATGAGGAAACTGAAGCCCAGAGAGGTTATGAATTGGTCAGTCTGACAAAAATAAATCAAATCCCTTTCCCCTATGGTATCCCTTCAAATACTTGAAGACCACTATCCTGATTCTCCCAAATCTGTTCTCCAGGTTGAAGATTAAAGACTATCAGTCTTTTAATGGATCCACATGAGTTTTAACTTAAGACCCTTTACCATCTGGGCTGCCCTCTTCTGGATGGTTTCCAGCTCATTAAAGTCCTTAAAATGTGATACCCAGTACATAACACAAAATTGCAGATTTCACAAGAATACAAGGCAAGATTATGGCCTTTTTATTCCTGGACCCAGCAATTCCTGCCAATGCATTAGTGAGTGCTAATTGCCCAATGGTTTGCCCTTCCTGGGGAACTTTTTTTTGTTTCTGCAGTTTAACTGTGTCTTGTAGGAGACAATGACTTAAGCTGAAAGAGTATCTCTAATAGAAGTAGATTTCTTTCCCCTAGGAGCCTGTTTCTCTTCATAGACTAGCCCTGAAGAAATGCCATGCATTTGTGTCACAAGGTAAAGGGAGAAATAAATCAAAGAAACTATTTGCTGTTTCCTCAGAATAGTTTGGTAAACTTGTAATGACCTTCACCTAGTACAGCTGTTGAACAGCAAACAAGAAGACCCAGAATAGCAATTTTAATCATATTTTTCTTCACTCTCCACACAGCAGGCATAAAAAGTTCAGCTGGGGAGACTGAAATGCAATGAGTAAAAATCCCCACCAGTCATACATCTGGCCTTTAATTACCCTATGGTATTTATTTCATCAAAAAAATATTTTGACTCCCATGACTGATCATTCTAGAGCAGAAGAAAGCATTAGCAAATAAACAGGAAAACACACAAATTTGTCAACAGAAGGATTACAACGGAATGCAATCAAATGCAAAATGTATTTGCTTTTTAAAAGCAGTTACACATAAATTAGTCTGTCAGGAAATGTAGGCAACTAATTGCAGGAAAAAAGTATGCCATAAGATAATAATATCTATATATGGTCTTTTCCAACAACACAGGAATGATTGGGTACATTATTAATAGAACAGAAATCACATTGTAGTCATTAAATTACTTTTGGGGGGAAGAAGCCTATTCGAATCCATTCTATAATGTATTTACTCCTTTTTCTAACTTAATCAGCATTTAAGTCTTGTTTGCAGACTAAAATAACGATTTTGCCACTTTTATAGTAATTTTAAAAGTATAAGGAAGGCCTAATATATCAAAGACTTGCTCGGTTCCTATTGCCCCAAAGCTCTATAGCTAGAGCTATTTTCTTCCTTATGCTGTCCCTGTTCCCTAAGTTAGGCTGGATCCCTACCTGGTCATTTCTTGATGTAACTTTCTCTCACCCTGTAACTAGCTATAGATCTTCTGTCTGATGACTATTTGCCTGAACTTAGGATAGTCTCCTGTTTCTGTCTATAGGTTTTTACAGAATCATAGAATGTTTGATATGGAGGAAACCTCAGACAGCATCATTTTAGAGTTAAAGAAAATGTTACTCACACAGATGTAGTGACTTACACAGCACCCCACAGCAGCGGAACCAGGCTTTATACTATCTGATGCTATCTCACACTCTCTGCTGATCTGTTGTTTTACCTCGACTGCCTCATCACCCTTCGGGTCCCTTTATTTTGTTTGTGTTTCACTTCCTTGTTTCTAAAGTCCTTTCTTTCTGACTACTTCTATCTTTGATTCTGTATTATACCAGGTTGACTCATCATCTAAATTTCTGATAGCAGTTAGTTGTGTATGTGCATCCGGTCCATGGGGAGGAGATGGTGGTGGGACAGTGAATCTATTCTTCATTTGAATTGAATTCAGCATATGTTAATTAATAAGCCAAATTCAATGTTTGTCCAGTTTTTGTCTATATATCACTAGCATGACTTTAAAAATCCCACAAAGATCTGTTAAGTGCCTACTAGGTATAGATTGGTGTGCTGGGCATCGACATTGATGGGGAAGCAATACAAAAATAATCAGACTGCTTGTGCCTTCCAGGAGCGTATGCTCATCTATGAGATTTAGGGTGATGGAAGTGGGTAGATTTTGAACGGCAATATTAATGTTGAATAATTGAAATTAATTTAATAACATGAATATTGATAAATTGACCTATGAGGGGACAACTCTACCAGGCATCATGGACTATTATAAAGGGAGCATGAGACACTAAGGGTAGTAGTTGATGTAGTGAAAATAACTGGAACCTAGGGAAGGTTAGTGTTTAAAGTTGAGGAATTAGTAGGAGAGGTGTTACTTACACGTGTCTTATTTCCTTAAGTCAAGTTACTTAACCTCTTTTCGATTCAGTTTCTTTATCTAGAAAAAGAAGAAGTTGGATTAGCAGAGTTTGTAATCCTTTGATACTATGAACTCATCATCTTTTTCCTTGAAACCTGGCATTCTGCCGACCTTCCTCATGTCTCTTGATGATACCACACTTGCTGGAGCTCTTTTATTAAAGGCTGGATTACCAGTTGCAATGTATGTTCCCAGATGTGGGCTAGACTGAGGATCCTTACAAATCTAAAATTCTGTGATCATTAAAAAAGTGACTAGGGTGATATGATAGAAAGAACACTGGATTTGAAGGCTGAGTATCTGGGTTCCATTTGCAATGAATATAATCTTCTCAGCCTAAGTTTTCTCATTTGTAAAGTGAGTATGTTGGATTAGAAGACCTTAAAAGTCAATTGTAGATCTAGATACTAAATATAAAGACCCTACATCTACAGCTGAGGCAATTTAGCATCAAACAAAATGCTATTGGTCCCTCTGTGGTCTCTTACTCTGGTTCTAGTAACTTCTCTCTGTCTCTCTCCCCCTCCCTCCCTCCCTCCCTCTCTCTCTCTCTCTCTCTCTCTGTCCCCCTCCCCTTCTCCCTCCCCCCCTCTCATTTCCTCCCTCTCTCTTTCTGTCTGTTTCTCTTTGTTTCTTTTTTAACAAGACCTTGTTAGTACCCCCAAGTTCTAATGAATGAGTCTCTTATGTACACTTTTATACCTAAGTTGGTACCTTATTTGTTACCAAAGAACTTAAGGAAAAATATAATGGGTCCTTTGAGACTTTAGCCATGTTTTCCTCTTGCCAGTGTTCTTAATATTTTATTCCCTTTTTCTGACTTCTAGACTAATGCTGGGGTTTTGACTATTTGCTTCCAATCATCCATGATGCCAACCATTATCCTTCTTGAATTTTTTAAAATCAGCACTAGACTCCCCTCATATGTTCTGGACATTCATCTTCTGCTGCATAGTCTTGATATATACCAATTACTTGCTTAGATATCTATCTCAGTATGTTGCCAGACTCCTCTGTTCTAAGAATAGTCTGGAACAGACTGTTATTAAGGGATGCCAATAGTTACCTCTGAGTATTAAGGCTGCAAAGAAACTTCTTAGGCTGGATTGTTTTCCCATATCCCCACATTCATCCATAGTTGAAACTCTAATACTTGTTGTTCTTGCTTCCCTAGGTACAAGTGAAACATTTATGCAGAACTTTAAGACATACAAGAGACTTCCATTTTAACAACTTACTGAGCTAGGAGAAGCCAAATATTATTATTCCCATTTTATACATAAAGAAATTTAGATTCCTAGAAATTGTTACTTGCCTTGCTCACATAATTGGTACATATCAGAATTGAGAGTTCAACTCAACTCTTTAGGCCATCGACTTTTTCCATCCTTCCCCTCTTTCATTCAGCCCTCTTACAGAATACAGTAGGTACTAAGGAAGTGTTTTTGAATTAAATAGAGAACTAGAACTGAGTCTACTAAGAAGAGCTACAGGCATTCAAAGGAGGGAGAGAACATTTATGGTTAGGGAGATCAGGAAAAATCTCATGGAAGAGGTGAGACCTTAGGACTTTTGTCTTAAGAGGTCTACTGATAGCCATCTTAATTCCAGGTATTGGGATGGCTCAAATGCTTGGCTTGCTACAAGCACAGGATATAAAAAGGTTTCCTTAGCTTATATGGATTTAGTTATGAAGTACTAGGCAGGCATACATAAAGAGAGTCTTCTGATCCTGGGTCTAGTTCTGATGACCATTGGTTCCCCTTCATAATCAGACTCATCGAGAATAGTGTGTTCAGTTGTGAATATTATGGATTAAGAAAGATATCGAGAAACTGGAGAGTATCCAAAGGAAAGCAATCAAGATTGTAAAGAACCTTGAGTCCAAGTAACATGATGAGCATTTGTTGGAAGAACTGTTTGTTTAACCTAGAGAAAACTCAACTGGGGAAAAGATATCTGTCGTCAAATATTTGAAAGACCGTTATACGGAAGAGGAATGAGACTTGTTCTTTTTGGCCCCAGAGGACAGAATACAGAGCCAAAGGCAGAAGTTGTGAGGAGAAAAATTTAGATTTGATGTCAGGAAAAACTTCCTAACTACTACAGCTGTCTCAGAGTGGAATGGACTACCTCTAAAGCAGGGGTTCCTTTTATTTTTAATAAAATTTTATTTATGTCTTTTATATATTACTGTAAGTTCCCCTAGTATCTCTTCCCCTTCTTTCCCACCCAGGGAATAAAATTTTTTAAAGAAAAAAAATTAGAAAAATTGATTAATACGTTGAAAAAGTCCAAAAATATAGGCAATAAACTACATTTATGGACCTCCCACTTCTACAAAGGGATAAGGTGTGATATCTTCTCTTATCTCTTCTTTTGAACTATTCTTGTTTTTTGTAATTTCATACTTTTTGAATTTTTGTGGTTTTTTAAAATTTACATTCTTGTAGTCATTGTATATATTCTTTTCTTGACTCTGCTTCACTTTACTCTGTTCATGTAAATCTTTCCATGCTTCTCTATATATTCTCTATATTTCTTCACATTTTTCCTTTCTTATAACACAGTAATATTACTTTATATGCATGTACCACAATCTGTTTAGTAATTCCCCATTTGTTGGGCAATTATTAAGTCCAGTTATTTAGCATCACCAAGAATGCTGTTATAAATATTTTGATGTATATGGGGATTTTCTTTTTATTAAGGAAATTGTCCTTCATTTTTGAAGAGGACCAACGACATGGGTGATGTCCTGATTTGTGTGTGAACTGGATTTAAGCAAGGCAGAATTGCATAGTCCATCAGTCTTACTCTTTCTTCCTGAGTCATTGAAGAAGAATTGGATATGCCTGAAATGACTCAACAACAAGCAAAGAAGTATAAGCCTAGTAATATAATTTCTGGGTCAGAAGGCATATAGAGCAGGGGTTATAAACTTGGGCTCCATGAGTTTGTTTTCAAAAATATTTTGTTAGCTGTATTTCAATATAACTTGTTTCCTTTGCAATTCTAAGCATTTTATTTAATGCATGAAAAAAACAACACTATTTCAAAAAGGGATCCATAGGCTTCAGAGGACTGCCAAAGGGATCCTTGTTACAAAATGGTTAAAAACCCCTGCTCTAGAGGTGCTGTGTTCCTTTTCTTTAAAGGTCTTCATAAAGAGGTTGCACATTTCCTAGCAGGTTATGTCATAGTGAAGATTCTTTTTGTGTATATGTTGGACTTAATGGTCACTGAGAATCCTCCCAGTTCTCAAAATCTGAGATTTGTGATAATCACACAGTTTTCTGTGTTTTTTTGTTGTTGTTTTTCCTATTGACACTGTTTTACTTAATTTGTATAGTGTTTTCCTGGTTCTGCTTCGCTGGCATACTATGATTTGTTTAGCCCAGGAGTTCTTAATCTGGTGTCCTAGGACTGTCAAACAGTCTGTAGATAGATTTCAGAGCACCTGTTAACTTGGATGATTAAAAAAATACATCTTTGTTTTCATTAACTTTTAGCTGTTTTAGCATTTTCTCCAATGAGTTAAAAAAAAACATTTTGAGAAGGGGTCCATAGAATTCGCTAGGCTGCCAAAGGCATTTATGCTGCCAAAGAGATTAAGAATACCTTTATTTTAGTTTAGTCATTCCATAATAAATGAGTATCTCTTTTGTTTATAATTCTTTGATCAAATTAAAAGGATTGCTACAAATTGTTTAGTGATTGTGGTACCTTTCTTGTCTTGGACATCCTTGGGGTATATGCTTCATTGTGGGGATCTCTGGATCAAAGGATAAAGAAATTTTAGTCACTTTAAAAAAGCATAATTCCAAATTGCTTTCCAGAATGGTTGATTCAATTTAAGGCATGATTTATTTCCAAAGGGATCTCTTCTTTTTTTCCTTACCATAAATTTAATGGTAGGCAACTATCAGATGTAACGGCAAACACAGAGGTCCAAAATTCAAGGATTCAGAACACTGTGAAATATGCCTTTGTGCCAGGCAGTGGTTCTCAACCTGTGGGTCGTGACCCCTTTGGGGGTCTAACAGGGTTGCCTAAGACCATTGGAAAGCACATATTTCCTATGGTCTTAGAAACTGAGACACTGCTCCTCTATCCGTCTCCAGGAGGGTTTGCCCACATGCAGATATGCCTACATACAAGTATTAAAGGGTCTGGCATTAGGAAGGTTGAGAACCACTGGTCTAGGGCATCTAATATCTTGGTCCTAAAATAGGGGCAGGATAGAATTTACAGATTCATGGAGGCAGGTGGCTGCCTCTGAGAACAAAATCAAGAAAATGTTAGTCAGTTTTGATGTTCTGTGTCTTTTAGCAGGGCCTGCCTTTCTGACCAGATTTATAATGGAAGAATTTGGACTTTACCCATGATTAAAAGTTTATAAAAGTTAATTTGACCAGAACTGAAATGGCTTGTGTCAGGTCTTAGGCTGGGTTATTATTGTTCTCCATGGATGGCACAGGGCCCTCTATATTTTTACGATATCTCAGCCATAAAGCTCATCCTGGAAAATATTCAAGGAGACTTGCTGAGGTAGCAGAAATACATTCGCTGTGGATGGAAAGATCAGCTATTATTAAAATGAACCCATTAACAAAAATGCTTTATAAACTCCAGATGATCTCTTTTCTATTATCCCATGAGAAGATTAACATTTTAGTGTTGCTTTTATGCAGTTGGGGAAAAGATAAATAACCCAAGGTTAAATAGGACCACCTTTCTCTTTCCCATGCAGGGGTGACACCAATTTCCTTCCTTGGGAATGTACCATCATTCTAGGGATATGGGAAGACAGAAAAAGCCTTGCTAACTCTTTAGGATTCTTGCTATTTTGGTCTTTAATAGGATCAGAGATGGGCCTTTGCAAAATTGGGAGGGCTGTAAAGTTTGCCTTTAGTGGCTCTGTACCCTTAGGCAAGTCACTTAACCTCCCAATTTTGTAGGCAACTTTCTAAGACCTGTTACAGAAAAGGCACTGGCCAGCAGTTAGCTTTTTTTTTGCGTTAGCTATACCAATGAAAGTAAAGTTATCCCTACCTCTATCCTGTGCCCTATTAGCCCCCATCCCTTTGAAGTTTCTCTAAAGATTTATCTATTTCCACCATGATCCCACTCTCCTCAGTATACTTCAAAAATTAGAGCAAAGGAATCTGATACTTATTTACTTTGTTTATAAAGATCTTTTTTCCCCAGGGGATTTGCATTTTTAAACGGTGGTGGTGATGCCGACGATGATGATGATGATTTGCATTTTAAAAGAAAAGCCAGGAGAGAGCCATGCTTTAACCAGAAACAATGAAATTCCACAATAGCAGAATTTCAAACACTTGACAGCTTTTATTCCAGAAATTTTTCTGGTGGGGGCTCTTAACTATCTCTCACATTATTCTGGCTACAACCAATGAAAATTCTTTCTCAGTATTCACTTAGAAAAGATACACGTGCCATCAATTATTTCCTGAGAAGAAAAGAAAAAGGGGCTATTTTTAAAGCTATTTATATCAATAGGCTTTTTCAACCTCTAGCCTTCCATCTCTCCACTCATATGGGCACTAGCCTGCAAACCACACAGGAACTTGCAAAAACATTTTTTTTTCATGTCACATAGGCTGAAAATCCTTTAATAACTTTATGGCATTGAATTTAAATATTTGTTGGGTTTTCTGGACCTTTATCATACCCATTTAATTTTTTCCATTCCCGTTATTTGCCAATACTCATCCTCTGTTCCAATCAGGCAACTCTCCTCACTTCCTGTCCCCTGCATTGCTGCCTCAGACATCTTTGCCCATGTTGACCTTCCCAGGGCCCTGGGCCTTTATCCCTTCTGCTGTCCTTCTTTCAGTATCTTTTAAATCTTTTACAATGTGTTAATGATGGATATCACTTTACCTCCTCTACTTTTTCCAAGAAGCCTTTTCTATCTGCTAAAAGACTCAGTGATGTCCCTCTTCTTCTCTGATTTTCCAGATCAATTATAGTTAGTACCATGTCATCTAGCACTTATTTACATTCTGGCTTATGTCATTCATCATTGTTTGGTTTGAGTATTAATGTCCTTCTCAGCAGACAGACCAGAAGCTCTTTGAAGGCAGAGGACTGTATTTTCTCCTCTTTTGTTCTCCACAGCATCCAGAACTCATTTGAGCACTCCACAAATACCATATATCATGCCAACTTTCAGTGTCTTATGATCTATGTCCCTGGGATGGTCTTTACTATATCAAGTTTCAATTTCTTATTGTTATATTAATTCCATGGGATTCATGATAAAACACACCTCCTTACTATCAGTTATGCGGTAGAAGAATACAGGCATGAAATGAGTATCCATTGTTTGACATGGTTGTATTGATATTGCTTACCCATTTTTTTGGCTTTTTGGTGACAAAGGAGTGTTCAGTGGGGAAGGCGTAGCTTGCAGGTTCCCTACTCCTGGCATACGCATATCAGGAAATGCATGTAATATTTTTAAAAGGGCATGAGTAAAACTTTTTGATTTTAAGAATTAAGGTAATTTCTTTTTTGTTTAATCATCTGGAAATAAAGAGGAAGAATAGCCTACTGTCCACTCTCTGTAGATCAATACTGTTACTCTGCGCTCCTTTTTTCTTTTCCTTGTCTTCAACTAAACAATATTGGTTCTTTCAGCTTTTTTCCCTACACTTTAATCTTTTCCATGAGTTTCTTTTGAACTCTCCATGATTATACAGGCCTGGCCTGTAGCTAAATTGTTGAATAGGTGAAATTTGTCTTTGGGGTCTTCCTAACTTTCAACTGGAAAGGGGTCAGACAGATTCCATGATTGACAATACCTTAAAATCTTAAACTTCTCAGGGATATTTACATTGATCCTACAATGCTTTTGTTTGTTGTTCAGTCATGTTTGATTCTTTATGACCCCATTTGGGTTTTTTTGGCAAAGGTACTAGAGTGGTTTGCCATTTCTTTCACCAGCTCATTTTACAGTTGAGGAAACTGAGGAAAACAGGGTTAAGTAACTTGTCCAAGGTCACAAAACTAGCAAATATCTGAGGCCAGAGTTGAACTCTGAATTATGAGTCTTCCTGACTCCAAGCCTGGCACTCAATCAATATTACCTACCTGCCCTTCTCTAATCTAAAACAAAACATTTCCAATGGTAGCATTTTAGTCAGGGTTATCAGGATCTTCCAGGTGTTGTAAGTTGCTGAGTTTTGTTCCAAGAAAGATAGAAATAAAAAATGCCATGAATGCGATAAATTCCCCTTCTAGGGCCAAGAGTGTGATATTCAGTTTAAGAGGAAAGCAAGCATAAGCCAAAAGCTAGGCAAGGCCAGTACGGAGGAGTTTTTGGAATGCTGAGAAGCATGGTGATTAGGCAGACTAGTAGTGAGAGCTGAGATTTTGGGCTGATGAGAGAGAGTGTGCTCATTAGGAAACCCAAATAGGAGGATTGGCAGGGAGTTGACTAGCTCTAAGCCCTCCCCTCCTCCCCTCTTCAGCTTCCCAGGGCAGAGGTGCCACCATGGTTATAAATAGGGCCTGTCTGCCAGACTTGCTTTGAGGAGTGTGTTTTATACAGCCTGTTGTGTAGTAGACTTTGCATCCCCAGCCCCAATTACATGTGGGGAAGCTGCTCAACGCTTCCTGTTCTTACGACATATGGACCACGAGGTAGCTAGGTGGCACAACGGATACAGTGCTGGGCCTGGACTCAGGAAAACCTGAGTTCAAATCTTGCCTCAGATGCTTGGCAAGTCACTTTATGGTGACCTGCCTCATTTTCCTCAGTTGTAAAGTAGAAATCACAATAGCACCTATCTTAGGGTTATTGTGAAGATAAAAGGAGGCAATGTTTGTAAAGCACTTAACATGGTACCTGGGACATAGTAAGTGCTTCATAAATGCTAATTCTCCCTCCCCCCCTTCATAAAAGTAATTTTTCCTCATGCTTTCAAAGGTTCTCTTTTCTTCAGGTCCTGGGCTTCCTTCTCTGCTTTCTTCACTACCCATTGGCTTTTGATCCTCTACTTTTTCTAGAATTCTGGCTTCAAAATAATCCTTTGTTCCTGCCATTTTTCCTGAGCTTTACGTGCTTTTGATCAGTGGTCTCTAGGTCTTCCTTGATGCGTGACACTTTTTCATCCCCTCTCCCTTGGCCCTCCCCCCCAGCCCCCAGCTTCATCCTCTACCTTTGTCTTGAACCTTTATCTCCTGATGCTGGCTTCTAGTTTTACCTCTTGAATTAACCACTAGAATTAGCCCCAGCTCAGGCTGACATACCTATTGTGGTCCAAAGAAAAAGATGTCTGGGGCTAAGAGGGACTGGTGCAAACTCCTCCAATCACTACTGGTAACTAATTACCAGTCTCCTTAATGGTAGAACCACAGCTGCATCCTAACCTCCAGTGCAACAAGCTAGTTCCCATTTGGAGTCACCTAGGGTGGGGTTCAGTTCCATCGTGGCATCCTTAGCAAATTTCTACCACTTTGACTGTGATGGATTTTGGTTGGTTAATAATTCTTTTGTCAACTTTGATTAAAACCAACTAGAGCTCTGTCAGGTAATCCAGGAATACCTTCTTTTTGCTTTTATCATCTGCTTAAATTTCCACATTATACATTCAGAAAGTCCTAACCAAGAGCATGTGAGATAAAATAAAATGTATAGAATTTTCCTGATTTATTGCAATTGAATTTGTCCCTTCCCCCTGCCCCCCTAAAGATGTATCTGGAATGCAGATCAAGCCTTTTAAACTGCAGGGGGTGTAGAGATGAGGCTCTTGATAGAACTAGAGATTTTAAAGTCTGCACCCGGTAGACTTAGAAATATCCATTAGAGTCACTTAAGCTTTCTGGGCTCCAGTTCATTTTCCATTAAAGGAAAGAAATAATATTAACCCTTCCCTTTTCTATCTACTTCACTAGTATGATATGTAAATAAGAGAAGGTAATGTATGTGAAAGCACTTTCAATATTTTAAAGTGCTAAAGAAAATGTCTTTACAATTGTGAACCGGTTCATCTTGGAATATAATTTGAAATTAGACTGTTCACAAACACTTTGACTCACAGATCCCACTTCCATGTTTATAGTAGCAGAAAACTAGAAACATAGTGAGTACCCACTCACTACAGAATGGTCAAATAAATTGTGGTTATACCAGTGGAATGGAAAATTATGGCAGCAAATGAAATATAGCTATATGAGATATTTGGGAATACATGGGAAGATTTATAAGATTTAATAATAGATTTACAAGAATGCACTCAGAACGAATTGAGCAGAACTGGGAAATAATATTCATGGTGACTATAAGAGTGTAAACTTAAAGGACGTTATTCATCACTAATTATATTATCTAAATCTATAATCCTAAACCAATAATCTTATAACCCCTATAAAACTTAAGAGAAAAAGAAAATACTTCCACTGATATCCTGTTATGATGTTTTGTCTAGAAATAGAAGTGACTTTGAATTCTGTAGGTCTCTGCCAAATGAATATAAATTCTAGCCACTCTCATGAAGTTTGAGATACTTTGGCTGTGTGACTTATGAAATCAACTAGCTCAATTCATAAAGGTTTATCACTTGTAAACTGGCTTTAGAGTGATGAGATTTTCAGCCAAAGGAACTCTAAAAAGCCATCTACTGAGGTGTGGAGAGGTTGTGATAGAAGGAATGCCGAAGTGGACAAAATCACAGATCCCTGAAGCAATAATGGAATTAAAAAGCAAATAATTATGTTTAGAATAGTATTATTACTATTAAAATTAATAATCGGCATGTCTCAGGAACAAAAACTTGATTGAATTGAAAAAAAATGGCTTCATTCACTTATTGTTTCATTAAAAAATATCATTAAGAGCCTACATTGTGCTAGGCAATATTTCAGGTGTTCAAGATACGAAGAGGTGTTCAATCTCTTCGAGGAGATTATATTCTCTTAAGGGAAAACAGATAAAAGCAAATGCAAACTAATATGGCTGGGAAGGGCAGTCAATCCTTCAATCAGTAAACATTCACTAAGGGCCTACTGTGTTAAATGTTGGGTTTACAAAGAAAGGCAAGAAAACTTTAACCAAACAAAAAAACATAATCTTTTACCATCCTCCAAAAGACTTTACAAATAAGTTAATATTCTAAATTTCTATTGCCCTTGGCTGCCATCTCTCTTTGCTCAACAAATAACTTCAATATTTGCTGTCCAAGGTGGTTTTTTGGATCGTTTAGTTTCCTTGTTATAGCAATTGCTTTATACTGTTAAATTTCTAGATAAAATTTTTATAATCAATGTCAATGTCCTTTCCTTCATTCATTTCCCATTTTATGGTATCGCTAACTCGTTTAATTAGGTTAGGTTGTAATTGTTTTAATTACACACCACATTTTTTTTTCTCATTTCTATTCTTTCTACTCTCTATGTGTATCACTTCTGACCTTTGGCCTATCAAATCTATGATCTGAGTAGTTAAAGATTTAGTAATAAAGGAAGAAGACATGCATTTATTAAGTGTATATTATGCACAGTATCTGATGTGGGATTTGAACTCAAGACTTCCTGATTCCTTTTCCATTGCACTATCAAGCTTCCTCTATCATAACTCTTGTTAGTAAAGTGTTGTTCCTTGGCTATTAAGATATAATCAATTTTGTTATGTTTTCTAGTAAAATTTCTCAGGGATCTTCATACACAATGTCTTCCAATTCTTTTCTTAAATAAACATAGACATGAATGAGACTTCTGTGTAGTTTATAAATCTTTGGCCTCTTTTGTTCCTCACATATTTCACACTATCCTTGCTATTCCCACCTTTGCATTGGAGTCACCAAGAATTATAATATATGGTGATTTAATTTGGCAGTCTTATCAAGTTGTTCATAACCTCCCCCATCCCCCTTCTCTCTTTAACCTCTGCAACAGGTATTGGCACCTGAGCAACAGGCGTTCTTTTGTGCAAATATGTATCATACTAAGTTAGGTTGACAACTGCCAAGTTTCTCTTCCTTTCTATCCACCTTCCTCAAATCCACAACCCACTCCTTCCCAGGTCCAGAAACTGTGGTCACACATTGCATTTCAATGCCCTTGGTAGTGAGTTGTGATAAGGAAGGTATAGAAAACCATGGTTTAATGCTCTAAATCACTATTGATTAGAGAGAGGCAAATCAAAACTACTCTTAAGTACCACATTACACCTACCAGATTGGCTAACATGACAAAACATGAAAATGACAAATGCTGGAGAAGATGTGGAAAAATTGGAACACTAATGCATTGTTAGTGGAGTTGTGAACTGATCCAACCATTCTGGAGAGCAGTTTGGAACTAGGCCCAGAGGGCTATAGTACTGTAACCTCTGCTCCAGCAATACCACTTCTAGGTCTATATTCCAAAAAGATCATAAAAATGTGAAAAAGACCCACATATACAAAAATATTTATAACAGTTCCTTTTGTAGTGCTCAAGATTTGGAAATTGAGGGATGCCCATCAAATGTGGAATGACTGAACAAATTGTGGTATATGAATGGAATGCTATTGTTCCATAGGAAATGATGAGCAGGTGGACTTCAGAAAAACCTGGAAAGGCTTGTATGAACTGATACTAAGTGATGTGAGCAAAACCAGGAGAACATAGTACACAGTACTAGCCACATTGCGTGATGACTAACTTTGGTAGCTTTAGCTCTTCTCAGCAATGCAAGGATCTAAGACAGCTCTAAAAAAACTCATGATGGAAAATTCTATCTCCATCCAGAAAAACAACTATGGAGTAAAAATGAAGATCAAAGCATATATGTGTGCTCACTCTCTCTCCTCTCTCATTTCTTCTTTCTTGTGGTTCCTCCCACTGGTTCTAATCCTTCTTTGCAAAGTGACTAATATGAAAATATGTTCAATATGAATGTATGTGTAGAGCCTATATCAGATTGCATGCCATCTTGGGTAGGTGGGGGGGACAGAGGGGAAGAAAATTCAGAAATTTGAAAATTCAAAATCTTATGTAAGTAAATGTTGAAAACTAAAAATAAATTAGTTATTAAAAACAGAAAACCATGATTTGAGTAACTGAGGATTTCTGCATGAGCTTAGATTTGAGAGGATCTCCAATTTTCTGCAGCATCTCCATCCCAGCTCCCTACCATGGAACATTCATCACTAATTTAAATTTATCTTTACATAAAATTGAGAATGAAAATGTATAATCAGTAGTTACATGACCATGGCATTTATACAACAAACTAACAAAAAAACAAGTTCTGAAAATCCATACTCCGAAATGGTTCTCTTATTAAACAATAGCTTCAAATGATTTAGGGATGCTTCTTTCATTTTTCCTTAAAGCACTTCCGGATCCTTTAGTTTCAGTCACTTTTCAGACATGTCTGAGCCTTTGTGACTTCATCTGGGGTTTTCTTGGCAAAGATATTGCCGTGAGGAGCAGCTAGGTGGTGCAGTGAATACAATACTGGCCCTGGAGTCAGGAGGATCTGAGTTCAAATATTTCCTCAGACGCTTGACACACTTGCTAGCCATGTGACCTTGGGCATGTCACTTGACCTCAATTGTTCTGCCTTTCCCCCTCCAAAAAAAAAAGATACTGGAGTAGTTTGCCATTTTCTTCTCCAGCTCATTTTGCAGATGAGGAACTGAGGCAAATAGGGTGAAGTGACTTGCCCAGGGTCACACAGCTAGCAAGTATGTGAGGCCAGATTTGAATTCAGATCTTCCTGATTCCATGTTTAGTGCTCTATTCACTGTGTCACATAGCTGCCCCTACTTTTGCTTTCTAAGGATATCAAAGGCCCAGATACTGGTTAATGGCAAAGCTCCAAAGCATTACTCTATACATTGAAAGGTACTATACAAATCTGATATGTTATTAATGTATTAAGATATTTATCACATTGTTGCTATAGCATTTGGGCAATGATGATAATGATAATTATGCATGGACAGATTGCTTATGTCCAGCTTCAATTCAACAGCTGCAATTCAACATACAAAACATCTGTGTATATTTCTAAACAGTAGTTTTAGGTCAGGAAATGATGAAGAAAGTAAGACTCGTTGCTATGTCATTTTAAGTTATTAGGCTCTTAGGAGTCATACATAAAATCTGTCTTAATTGGGCAGTACCTGCTATCAATTTGCTCTGTGAATAATACTTCATTTTAATTTATTACAAGCCAGAGCAGTGTGACATATTCTAAATACCTGTAGAAAAAGGGAGCTGCTGGGTAATGCCACAGTCTCACTTTGCTTCATTTGAGGAAGAACAGCGACATTTTGGCTGCTTTCTTCCTTTACCTGACATGCCAGAGTGTGGGACATGAAACAATATCATGAAACACAGATTCACAGAATCAAAATCATGGCACTATTTCATCTGTCTGTAGCTGTTCCTAAGGTAACCTGTTCCTGACAAGGCACGGCTTGATCACACATTACCTTGTATCATTTCATGTGTGCTAATCTGGCATCCTGGACCAGCACTGTCATGTTAGAAAGACCCGTATTTGTCCTCTCTCTCCCCAGGGATGAGAGATTGAGCTCAGTGGGCCAAATCTTCCAGATGTGCCGTCATTGCTCATGTCTCTTTGATATATTCTGAGTCTTTGGAGTAGCATAGGACCTGATTGTAGATCTACCTGCAGACAGACCTGGAAGAAGATAAACAAACCACATGAGCTCCCGAGGGCCTCTCCCCAAAGGTTATGTCAAGAACAAGCACTTGGAGTGTTCACTTGTGTTTATTAGGATAGAAACCCCAAACTAACACATAAATAAAATTGTAAATTAAAATATGTGAGCAAGGGTTACCTGGCCTTCATATAACAAACCAAAGAAAGAAAATGTGAAATTCTACACTCCGAGACGGTTTTTCTCATTAAACAATGCTTTTAAATGATTCAGCGATGCTTCTTTAATTTTTTTCCCTAGAAGTACCCCAGATCCTAAGGGTGTTAAATATAAATCAATATAAGCTTTCTGGACCTTTAACTGACCTGTAGTCTCTCATACACTATTCTGTAAACTTTAGGAAAGATGACCTGGTTTAACAATCCTCCACCAGCACTATTTTAGATAGAGATCTTGATGAAATACTTTGTTATCTCTAATCCAGATGTCTGTGGAGTCTCTAGAGCTCACCTCCATCAGTGTTTCTTGGAGTGGAAGCTCAAACAAGTTCCTGCTTTTATTCTGCCATCTTGGCTTCACTGCCACGTCCCCCCCCATCAGTGTTTTTAAGTCCTTGTGCCCACTGTCAACAAATAAAGTTAGTGAGTCTGTAACATCTTTGAGGGCAGGGTCAATGTTTTGTGACTTCTACTTTTCTTAGATACTTTCTAGCACAGGGCTAGGGCTTGATAAATATATGTTTAGTTGTGTATGAGAAAATATAAACATTTTTATGCCTTGCTTCTTTCATAAAATAACACAATGTTAAGACTAGAGAAGATCTTAACAGCTATTGTAATGGGAATCTGAAGCTCTTTCCTGCCCCTAGCCCCTTTGCTTAAGTGGCTCCGAGAATGTTCCCTGATTTGGTGGTTATGTGGAGCCCATGTGAGAAGCTTGTTTTTTGGGAATGCCACACCTTGTTACTTAGTAATTGGACAGTGGGTCAAGAGGGCTGACCCAGGAGAAGCCTATATATGCCCTGATGTGAGGCTTTGCTTTGGGGCTCACTCTGAGAAGAGTTGTGTGATTTGGCCAGATGAGACTTTGGGAAGCTTTTGTTTGAGCCACCCGGCTTTGAAAAACCCAGATATTGATGCTTCCCTCTCTGGTAACTTGAATAGGTAATGGATGTGATGGTCAGATGGTTGGAAGCCCATCTGCTGATCTGTTTCTTGGTCTGTTTATAACTTGTGTTTTTAACTTGTGCTTGTAACTTGGATTTGTATTCTCTGGAGTTCAGGGTGCTGGCTTTTTCCCCTGAACTAGATAAATGATATGTTTGTTTGATTAAAGAAAGATTGTTAACCCATTATGAGTTGCTTTCCTTTAGAAAAGCAGATC
>CM053596.1:226551797-226580855 GCA_028646575.1 Pseudocheirus occidentalis | reverse complement strand
TTCAAAGGGACCCCTGAGTCCACTGGATTGTCTTTTTTTGTTTAGGTTCTTAGCAGAGGGACCTCTGGATTGTTTGTCTATACTGTCTTTTTGTCTAGGTTCCTAGGAGAAGGAACTCTGGAGTGTTTTTGTTGTCTAGACATTTCTGTGACAGTCTGTAAGTTAAGCCTGTTTTGTCTGTTTGTCTGTTGCTTCTGTGTTGTAAGTGGCTTGTGACTTTGTCTCATGTTTCTTAAGGGTCACACAGATCTGCCAGCCAATCAAAACCCACCCCATAGCACCCGCTTTAGTAGCTGAGGATAAAAAGGACACGGTAGAAGGCATCGGGGTTCCACCTAATTGATCGGGTGGGACCCAGGTTCGAACCTGTCAATAAATTTTTGCTTTGCTTTAAAGCTCCTTGGTGGTCGTGACAATTACTCTCACACATAGTGGGAAATACCACGTTACAAAGCTATTTTTATTTATAATATGGTTTGGGGTTTTTTTAAGTGATTATGTTCATTGTTTGTGCAATGTTAAACCACTCTTATGACCCTGGTATAAATCCAACTAGCTCTTAGACAAATGGATGTGAACTATATAATACAATTAAAGGAATTTAGAATTGACTGAACATCCAGACCTAGAGAATAGACACTAAGTAAGCTCCTGTTAACTTGGAATGTCTACCTACATTGCCTGAGGGATCTCTTTTTGACCATTTTCCCCCCATGCTTGAAACCAAACAAGTTCTTGACCACAGAGCCTCAGGTGAGGCTCTCTGTAGCTATAGTTTTCTGTTCCTGTCAGAGTACTGTAGTCTAAAACCTTTGAAAGAGAAAACTGCTTCTAGTTACATGAGGTTACATTCCAGGTATGTACATGCTAAATTTTTCAGACAGCTCTCCCTGCGTAACCACACTGGCAGCTCTCTCCTTTGTTAGGCCCCCGTGCTTTGCAGAAGTTACTAGAGCTTCAGGTACCCTAATAGCACCTTAACACAACCTATGAAATGTGCTTCACATAGACCTAAAGAGCTGTAACCCCATCTTGGCTCAAAGCATGAGATAAAGTGGAGGGCACTATCCTTCACACTGGGTCTAGCCAGGGTCCCTCTACTATACCCTAATAGCCTTCTAGAATTTTGTTCTTAACCTGCCTGGTCTTAATTACATATCACAATCTAAATATTGATCTAACAAACTCTTCCACTCCTGGGATGTCATTGTTAATCAAAAATATTTTCTTCTCCCTAATCCTTTTGAAAGTGACTTCAAGTTCATCATTTTTATTCTTTATAACTTCATACAAATGTGAATCACTTCTCTGTTTTTTCATATTATTTCTTTCAGGGACAAGTTCTGCACTTGGATACATTTATACAGTGCCAAGTCTACAAGAAATTGCAAGCTGTCCCTTCCCTTATCCTAAGGATAGGGCTTGAAATTCAATAAAATGATGTCTCAGTTAATAAATACTCTAGAAATAAAGTTCTCTTTTGACAAAGTTCTCCTAGGTACAGAAAGGGATGAGGGAAGTTCTGGTGTCTTCTGTGATGGGTCAGTAATGGGAGCAGTGAAAGAGTCAACATTGCTCTCTTGGGAGGGCAGCAGAAGACTCAGAGAATGAAGTCATTATCAGATTGGAGGCCTGATAGGATAAGCCTGACTAGAGGAGAACAATAAGGATGATAATAATAACAGTAACAATAATAGGTATTTACATAGTGCTTTCAAGCAGTTATCTTATTTGAGCCTCACTGTACCCTGGTTACAGCACACAAGGTAAGACGCCTAAGGAAAAGGGAAATACAGATACATGTGCTCCTTTGCTTAATTTACTGAATCTGTATAATATGGGAGAGACATACCATGAACTACTGTTGGCAGAGAAGTCTCCCAGCTATTCACACAATAAAACTTTACCTTCGAGGATCCTGAAGTTTCTTCTGGGTTTCATCTTCCTGTGGTAGGTAAATGAAAACCACAGAAAGACTCCCCAGCACGAACAGCAAATACCTTTCTTCAGCAATGTGCCAGTGTGATGCAACTCAGACACAAGCAGTTCCATGCTACCTTTTGTAAAAGTCAAAAATTTTTAATTCTTTATAAACCATAACCCAGGTATTGGCATACAGCACTAAACATTTGGGTAGATCAAGTAAGGCAGGTTTCCACTGGTTTGTGGATCATTCAACTGTCCATGAAGATCCAACTAGGAAGAGGATTCATCCTTTCATTGCAACAAGTTCCATAAGGAACCTTAACAAGTAAATATTAAGCTTGAGTCAAGTGGCATGTGCAATTAGTAACAATACAACTTTATAGCTTCATGAAGCACTTCTTTGGGCTATCCCCTTAATTTACCCTCAAAAGCCAAGGTCATCCACCATAGCCCAGGCCATTGCTGGTCATCTTAATTTTTGTCTTGCCACTGGAATTCTATGACTTTCAAGAGAGAATGAGGCTGACAACTTTGCTCAATGCTGCATCACTTAAATCCAATTCACACGCAAGTCAAGATGTCACCCCATGATGTCACTGATCTTCCTCAAAATCAACTAGATGATATGGTAGATAGATTGTTGGACTTGGAATTAGAAAGACCTGAGTCCAAAATCTGCCTCTGACATTAGCTGTGTGATGCTGAGCAAATCATTTTATCTCTCAATCTTAGTTACTTCTTCTGTAAAATGGGAATAATAATAATACCCAGAGAGCTGTTATAAGGATCAGATGAGGTAGCATTTATAATAAAACATTTTACAAACCTGAAAGTGCTAAATTATTATTATTATACTAGTCCTGGGTATGCCAAGTGCTTGGCCCCCGTCAGCCTTTCAGTGCTCACATGACCCAGTCACCTGATAGTAGGGGAGGTCAAGATCTTGAGTGGTCTTTGTCACTAGATGGAGAAACATCCCAATATCCTGACAGAGGTTGAAACAACCTATGCATGGTCAAAAATGTTATAGACCTTCAATACAACTCACCCAGAAAGGATGGAAAGAGTGACCCATCAAAATTCAGTGAAGAATTCATATCCTAGAATCTATCTCTCACTAACCCTCCTGTACATTTTCTGCCTCTGGCAAAGGTGTTTCTAACAATAAAGTATGTTACAGGGGTGGACCTCTTCACTAATTGGAGAATTACTATACTTATGCCAAAATATCAGGGACCTGGGATTTTATTTTTATGAAAACTCCCTTCTCTAGGCAGATCTTAATCCACATATGGCAGGGTATTTGAAAGATGCTTGAGACCAAAAAGGTTGTAATGTAGTCATATAATTAATAAATATCACAGGAAGGAATCTTTTTAAATTGAAGTCTGGCACTCTATCCATGGCCATTTTGTATGTATATTCTTATAGCCATAGAAATCCAATTAGAGGTCTTAGGTTATAACAGCAACTACACTGACATACCTAGGATGGCTGCTAGCACAGGTTCTTAGACCTGCTTTACTAGGAAAGATAGCTGTTTGAGGGGTCAACAATCTTTTTTAAATTACATTCTCTAGTTCAGGGGAAAAGTCAGCACCCTGAACTTCAGAGAAAATACAAACAGAAATTACAAGCAGAAAAAATACAGAGAAAATAATACAAATCAATAGATGGGGCTTCTAGTTGTCTGACCAAAGCTATACATGTATAGTTCCCAGAGACAGAAGCAACAACATCTGGGTTTTCAAACTGGGAGGTCTTTAACAGCTACCCAGAGTCTTGTCTGGCCAAATCACTTGAACACTCTTCCAATGATGAGCCCCAAAGCAAAACCTCATGTCAGAGTACATATGCCCTTCTTCAAAGCCAGAGGGCATCACAACTCCTGTGACTCACAGCCTAATTATTAAGTAACAAAAGGTATGGGCCTTCCTGAAAAACAAGCTTCCCCTAATCAAGTTTCTCTTGTTGGGCTCCATGTGAGGCCTATTAATGTGTGGGGAAGATCTTCAACTCCCATTAACAGTACAGATGGGGAACAGCAGACCTGCACTGGTCAATTCATAATCCAAAAAGCTCATAGAAGTAAAAACCTAAAAGAAAAAAGAAACCTCAGAAGCCGCCTATTCCAGTCCTTTATGTTGCAGATGATTTAACTGAGATTCAGGGAGGTTAAGTAATTTACCTAAGAGTACACAGGTCCATCTCAGGACTTCATTTTCCCAAGGCTCCTTCAGGCTGTTATATGCTAATTATTCCAAAACCCAGAGTTGTATTTATCCAAAATCACTCCTGGAGGCAAAAAAGACAAGTTGATTATGATTTTAATGTCTTAAAGCAAAGGGGCCAGAAAAAGAAAAAAAAAGGCTCAGAAAGAGATTGCTTTTGAGGTTGGTCCTTTGTCAAACAGAATAAAACACTGCCAAACCCACCAGCCTCATTCTGCTTATTGAACTTGATCTTCCTGCTCTCCAACAAACCCTCCTGTCCAATCAAAGCCATCAACTCCCTGTCTCTATTTTAACAAAACCTACTAATCCTTTATTTCTACCTTCTCCATGAAGCTGTCTCTAAGTCACACTGATCTCACCCATCCTATATTCAGAGTCAGTAACACACAACTGGAGAAGCTATATTGGGGTCAGGAACAATGTGGGTTTGAATCCTAACTCTGACACTTACTAGTTGTGTGAACCCTTTGACACTAACCTCTTTGAACAGCAGTTTCCTTATCTATAAAACTGGGGTAATAATACTTTTATTACCTAAAATGGTTCTGGTAAGAAAAAATTCTTTTGAAATCTCTATTTAATGGTATATGAATGTGAGCTGTTAACATGAATTGCTCTTTCAATGGTTTTATATAGGCTAAAATTATCTATCCTCTAAACCCTGAGGATGTCTTCCACGTCTCTTGCATGCTGCATGTTAGTGAAGTGCCAAATACACAGTAGGTATTGAATCAGAATTTGTTGATTCATTTGTTCATGTTTGTTACGGGATAATCAGAGTAACAAAATATGTGGAGGCAGAGAAAATGCCCCCAAAGAAAATGGCAGAGTCAATGTCCCTGTGGGTAAAATTAGCCCATAGTTGGGAGTCATGGTGAGGAGGGGAAGCTGAGGAAGGAGTAGGGAGGAAAGTGAAACCAGAAGCACGCACCATGTCTAAGTAAAGGAGCAAAGAGCAAGGGATCATATTGTAATAACATAAGCAGAATAAGAGCAGAAATGCCAAACGACAAGTAATGGGTGACATCGTTGGTTAAACAGACCAAGGCCAAGAAACACAGGAAAAGCTCTCAAGAAGGTTCCTTGGAGCTGAAGCCATGATGCTGCTCTGGAGTTCTCCCGCACACCAGTAGCAGCAAGCCCATCAACCAACAGGTCTCGACTGGACACTGACAGGTGAGAAAAAAAAGAGGAGGGTTGAAAGCAAACAAGAAAACCTTACAAAGGGCTTGTAGATATAGCCTGATTCATATTAAATGAGAAATACTAAGTTAGTCAATCTTTTTCATTAGCTGGGAATTACCTGATGCTGATACATTGATTGTTATCATGTTACATTTAGATAATACACTGCACTTTAATTTTTAATTTTATTTTTATTTTCAGGTCCAAATTCTCTCACCTTCAACCCCTCCCCCACCCATTGAGATGGCAGGAAATATGATGCTCATCATACATCACTTTCTACTTTTCAAGGCACATTCACATTCTTTGTTTCATCTGTTCTTCACAACAAAACTCTGGGAGCATAAGACACATATCATGATCCCCTTTTGACAGGTGAAGAAACCAATAACCAGAGATGTTATATGATTTACCCAGGGTCATATAGTTATTTAGTGACAGAGCCAACACTAGAACCTGAGCTTTCCTGCTGACTAGTACAAGATTCTCTATTATACCACAATGCCTTTTAAGGGGTTGGCAGAAAGGGGTTATGAACAGGGATTGTCTGGGAAGAAGCATTGCTATCTTTCAAAGTGGAATTGCAATGTGGATTCTGGTTTAGCTAACTCCAGGACACCCAGACTCTTTTTCCATCTAGCCCGCACCATTTCTGTTTTCATGTGATTTATTTTTCCTTTAAAGTGAATGACCCTAATCTTTATAAAATGAGAGAAGTAGGCTAGATGAATTCTATGGTTCCATTCGACTCTAAATCTGTAATCCTTTGATTGTATGGTCCACATGTACTTCCTTTCCCAATTGTCAAGGGGATATTTCATATTTTAATCCCTTCCAAGGCTATAGACACCTCCCTCACTTAATCTTAGCATCAGTAATATATCTAATGAACATATCTTTAGATTGCATCAGCTGTCATTCATGAAAACATGAGGTGGTCTCATGATGAAATCTGAGTTCTGAAACTTCTAGAAGTATCACTCAGGGATCCCACTGAACTATAACCAACTAGTCTAAGATGAGAAGGGTTAAACTGTTTAAGAAATACTGAATGGATCACGAGTGAAAAAAGTTTAAGGATCCCTGGATTAGAATCTCTCTAAGTCTCTGTCCAGCTCTAACCTTGGGAAGGTACTATGACATAGTGGAAAGAATTGGGAGTCAAAAAGCCTGGGTTCAAGTCCCAGCTTTGCTAATTAATATGGCACTGAACAAGTAATTTCTCCTTTTTTTTTTTTTGGAAGGGGAAGGCAAGGCAATTGAGGTTAAGTGACTTGCCCACGGTTGCACAACTAGTAAGTGCTAAGTGTCTGAGGCTGGATTTGAGCTCAGGTCCTCCTGACTCCAGGGCCAGTGCTCTATTCACTGCACCACCTAGCTGCCCCCAATGATTTTTCCTTTTTAGGATTTAGTTTCCTCAACTATTAAATAATCTGTAAAGCTCCCTTAAGCTCTTATTCAAATGCTCTTTTGGATTAATTCCCACCCCCTAACCAAGTGTTAAATGACCCCAAAAATATAGTGATCTAATCTATAGTTCATGATTAGTATGGCACATACCAAACCAGAGCTAAGAGATACATGGGGTGGAGGAAGGAGAGAAGGAGCATATTTCTAAATGTAATTTTTAAATATTAATTTAGTTAATTAATTTAATATTTTTTCATATCCATTCTAATTCTAGGAAAAAATCCCATCTATCAGGCTACAAAGGTGTCTATCTATTCTGTGACAACTCAAGTTACACATTTAAGAATGTAAACCAAACAATGGTTAATATTAATATATAAAGGGAAGAGGAAGATCATCAGAAAATGTTTTCAAATGCAAGTGTATACAGTTTTCAAACCTTACCAGGGAACTCAGTTAACTTGTCTTGGTTCTAGTTCCAGAATATTACCATATAGAAGCCTCATAAAGTCAAGATAATCCATAATGTCCTATCTTGTTACACCTGACGAGGCAGCTTTACTTTGAACTTGGAATATGAAACTGGAAAACTTAACTTTGTAAAACTTTCTTGCAGTAGTTCTGTAATTTGCATGTTGAATCTATGAAACCAAATGGGGGTATGGATGGGGAGGGGGGCACCTAAGGAACTGTTCAGGTAGCCTTTGAATTGTAGAGAGATCTCAAGAGAAGGAAGGACCTCTCCCTGGGAGAGCCATTTCTTTGGAAACTGTGAAAGGGAAAGTATCCTTTCTGAAACAGTTGTTTGGAGACCCAGAATTCATATGGGCAATGTAGTGTGAAGGCATTATATTTAACAAGCTAACTAGAAATCCCAAATACCACCCAGTACATCTGGAAATTTAACGGGGCCATGAAAACTTTGGCTTTCACATTTCCTGTCTCGCTCTCATTTTTATCTCACAAAAGCAGTGAGTCTTCACATGTCTAATTCCCTATAGTTGTTTTCTTAAGAAGAAAAGGAAACTTAAGTACTTTTAAAGCTTCTATTAAATTTTACATTTAATTAACTACACACTTCTTGAGCACCTGTGCAATGAATGACTGTCTCAGGAAGGAGGTAGTTTAAAACAGCAGGAATGTATAATGTTAATAGTCTATACAACAATTTAGAATTTTAAACCAACATTTTTTAGAAATATATTGTTTCTAAGAATGGTGACATTTCTACATTTCGACGGGTAATAATGTGTTATTCTACAAATACCATAAATTCACATGAAGATCCCAGCCAATGGGATAACTATGCTCTATTCCTATATATTGGGACCATGTGTAAATATTCTACATTATGGAACAGCCAGGGGGAGTGGAACTACATTAGAAGCAATTCTGCTCTAAAAATTCAGTTTCAAGTTCTCACTTCATTCAATCAAAGAATATTCATTGAGCACTTAACAGTCAGAGTTTCACAGTGGAAGAATAAAAATGCAGTCCCTTCTCTCTGTGACTTTATAGTCTAATTGAGATCAGGTATAAAATCCTGAATAGGTAAATTAAAACACTTATACTTCAGCACTTAAAGATTCATTATTTCATTAGTATGGATACTTTCTTCTACCAATAAAGATCTCAATCCTTCTGTAACTCAGTATATAATTTTCGTGAATTATCCTGACCATAAAATTCTTCATCCAGTGGCTAATCTTCCACTTGTGAGCATCTCTATAGTTCATTACCTGACCATCAGGTGGAAGACATATGACCCATCACTGGACCCTTAATTGAAGTATTCCTGTGTTTGTAAGCCCTAGTATATTAGTACCTTCAGGGATGGTAGAGTGAGAAGCAGCATGTTGTGGTGAGAAAATAACTAGATAAGTGGAATAATGATGATTGTATCACTTGATCACTATATAAATGGAGTAATGATGAAAAATCAAAGAAGGAAGGCAGAACCACTCAATACTTACAGAAATTACATTTGCTCTGATAAGGAGAGTCACATGAGTAGACTGGAAAGGAAAGAACAAAAATCTTAAATCGGGAGTTGAAACCCAAGATAAATTAAGGTAAGAGAGCACCCAGTTTCACCAATTAATTCAACTTACCAAGTTTAATTGTACTGTAAGTGAGCATCTAGAAAAGAAGAGGTAATCACTAAGATCTCACTTATACGGATCACACACCACAGAAAGTTTTCTTTGATCCTTTATTTTGTGAAGATAACTTACATTTCCTGAAGACTTTGCCAATGAAGCATAATATAAAGCAGGCTTTACCATGCGAGAGAAACTTTAAGTGTGGTCCCCACACTGCTGTCTACTTTATGATGAATTCTGGTCAAAGCAACCTTTTCACCTCTGTAGTTATACAGCCAGAGTGGCAGAAAAAGGAAACAGGGCTCTGAGAATCATATAGCACACATGCTATCTACATATATGTCTACATACAGAATATCTATGAACATAAAGGTATTCTTGATTCTCTAAATGTGAGGTCCCTGTCCAACTAATGAGTTGATATAATAATGGAGGAACAAAATCATATCAGTACTGATATGCTTACTATAAAGAAGACGATCAAATATGAGGAAGCTGCATCTAGATGGAGTAAGCTCATCAATTCCCATTGGAGTGTCAAATATAAAATGTGTTGGTAGACGTGGTTCACAGATTCATTAAAACATTGACATTGGAGGATCACAAAGAACTGATAGGCCTTCATCAAGAACAGATCATACCAGACTAAATTAATTTTCTTTTCAGTAAACTAATAATAATAATAATATTTTAATAGGTCACTTAGTCAAAAAACCAAGATGAACATGACTGCTATTTATATGTCATGAGAAGTGGGGAGAAAAAAAATACATGAATAATTTAAGTTCCTCCAAACTAAGTCAACATGTACCTTCATATTCAATGACTTCAGTGCACAGATAGGCAGAAGGGAGAATAGCGACAAGTATTTTGGAAGATATGGTACAGAATTAAG
Organism: Pseudocheirus occidentalis; assembly: GCA_028646575.1. Taxonomy (NCBI): domain Eukaryota; kingdom Metazoa; phylum Chordata; class Mammalia; order Diprotodontia; family Pseudocheiridae; genus Pseudocheirus; species Pseudocheirus occidentalis. The sequence goes on along the minus strand of CM053596.1, from coordinate 226,571,103 downwards.
ACATGAAAGAGACCAAAGGTCCAAAGATGACACAGAAGTTTTATGTCTTTACAGCACAAATGCTTTTTCTTTTTTTCTTTTTTTGTTTTTTGGAGCAGGGAGGGTAGGGCAGTTGGGGTTAAGTGACTTGTCCAAGGTCACATGGCTAGTTTTGTGTTAAGTATCCGAGGCCAGATTTGAACTTAGGTAGTCCTGACTCCAGGGCCAGTGCTCTATTCATGGAACCACCAAACCACCCCCATAAATGCTTTTTCAAAAGACAGCCAAATAGCATTGGACATGACAAGTACCAAACATACCTCCCCTCAAAAAATGAAATTGGAAAAGAAGTTGGCAAGAAATTACTAGCCATCAGTTGAAGTAATTTCACACTGAGATGTTTGTCTACAGTCATGCCATAGGGTTGTTACAATAAAAAACAAAATCAGAAACAAATTAGAAAAAAAAGAATAAAGAGGAAAAGAAATTATGTCATGCAATCACAATAAGTCAAACTTGACATCCGAATGAGCTATTGACACAAATAAAAGAGAAATAAATTTTTAAAAATATTGAAATGGACCATCATGTTTTTCCACAGAAGTTTAACTGGCATAAAGCATTCACCAACACAAAAATCCCTTTTAAAAAACCAGAAATTGCCTCATCAAGCCAATACTTGATCTCTTCATCATATTGAAAGATATGGAAGCATAGAGCCACACCAGTTGTAAAATAAGTAAATTTGTATAGTGTTTTGGAGAAAACAGTTGTGAGATTATGAGCAACATTAACTTATAAAATACTATGAAACAGTAGAGAAAAACCTAGTATATAGAAAGTTTGCCACGAGGCTCAAGCCAAATTATCTAGAGAACATTTACATATAAAACTAGGAGGGGGACAACAAATTAAAAGGGGACAGATTTCTAAGTGTTTCTAAAACAAATAATTTTCTTCATTGATAAAAATGAAACCACCATATTTAGACTCTACCATCTCAGTTCCTGACGCGTTACCAAGAGAAATAATATATGTAAAACACTTTACAAACCTTAAAGTGTTATGTAAATGCTAGCTATTATAATGATGTAGATGACATAAGGAAGTAGAAATAACACTAAAGAAGATAAAGACGGGAAGATCAGATGGGATATACCAAGTATAATGCAAAGGAAATGAGTGCTGAAGGTGACAGTTTCGACAGCATTGAGGTATTGATTTTCAAAATACCTAAAAGAAGAATATAGCAAATAAATGTTTTCAAAAATCAGAAAATTGGAAAATATCAATAATTAGCAAACCCAATGACTCTTTTTTCTCTATAAAATCTTTGTGAGAATGGTCTACACATATAATGCATCTCTGAGTGGTGCTAAAGTGAAAATATGAGAAGGAGCAGGGCCACATGAGTCAGTGCATGCCAAAAGTCCCTGCTGCTCGGGAGACTGAAGCTGGTAGATCATTTGAGTTTAGAAGTTTTGAGTTGCATTAGGGGTAATGAGTGTTTGCATTAAGTCTGACACTAACATGGTAAACCTCTGGGAGCCAAAGGCTACTAGGCTACCTAACAAGGTATAATGAGAACTGGCAAGAAAGAAAAATGGAGCCAGTAAAGCTTCCACAGCAATCAGAATTGCAACTGCAATCCTAGACTATGAGAGAGAGGAAGATTTAACATCCCTTACTCCCCCCCCAAAAAAAAAGGATCAGGAGGAAGAAGGAAATAAATAGACTTTCACCAACCATGTTTTATAGCAGATCACATCTTTGCAGGCTGGTGTTAATTACACAGAATAAAAAAGACTACCGATTGTATTATTTACTCATTTTTTAAAAAGTATTTGAGTTACCAACACAAAATGCAGCTTTTAATATTTCTTTATACAAGGCGCCTTCCATGCGTATCTTAAGATCATTTAAGATTTCCTAACCACAGGGCCAACTTTGGCCATACTCTGATTACTAATATCAAACAAGGCATGGAACAGAAAAAATATTTTCTCCACAAAGGTGTTTGCCACTGTCAAGGAGCACACCCAGTGCAGAGCCCAAATGGAGAAGGGATTCCCTACATATGGCAAATTCTTTCAGATGTTCCTATTGACAAGTATATTTTACCAAGCCTGGGTTTGTTGCATAGTCTATCAAATGAGCACCACAACCACACAAAATATTTGGTCTAACAGTTTGTGTAAGAATAAAAAGAGAACAAGGTCAAGGTAGAACTAGGGCAGCCACCCTGGTGAACTCTTCCAATCTTCCTCTCCAAACAACTTTAGAATAACATCTCAAATCAAATTTGGAGTGACAGAACCAATGAAAGGTTGCACTGAGACCATTTTCCTGGCCTAAGAAAGCTTAAGCCCTCAGCAGGAGAAGTCTGTAATTCTGGAGTGGAAGCCTGTTCAGAGCCCATACATGCAGCCACAGCAGCAGCAGATTGTGAGCTCTCAGCTAGACAGTAAGGGGATCAGACAAGAGATCAAAAAGAGATTACAGGAGGTCCTTTGGTTTCACTGCATACAACTGACACTGATCGGCAATTCCATTGCCCATGTGCATTCCTGCGTCATAGTACCAGGGCAGAGAGAAGCACTTAGGGTTGGTCACAGGGGAGCAATTGCCCTGGTCAAGTTCCAAAGCAGAGGAGCACTAGCACTTGTAGATACAGGAGACCAAGGGCCTTTCCTGGATAAAGACCAGAGCACAAACTAGAAGAATAGTAACCATACCTCTCCCAGGATCACACCACCCTGAAAGCACCAAAAACTTGGAGGCCCCCAGCAGCATGAAAAAGTCTGAGGCTTGAGACAGTGCCTCTTCATCCCAGGTGAGCAGAGTCCAACTTTAACATTATGTTCATAGTCAAGTAATAAGCTGGAAAAATGAGCAATCAACAAAGAGAGAGAGAGAGAGAGAGAGAGAGAGAGAGAGAGAGAGAAAGAGACAGAGAGAGAGAGAGAGAGAAGAATTTGACCAATTTGACCATAAAAGCTATTACAGTGCAATAAACTCAGAAGAAGACAATAATGTGAAAATAGTTACAAGTAAAGCCTCAAAGAAAAAATGCTAAATAGACACAAGACTAGTAAGAATTCCTGGAAGGGTTAAAGTAAGAGATAAGAGTGATAGAGGGAAAACTGGGGGGAAATGAGAGTGATGCAAGAAAATTATGAAAAGCAGAACTGGCCAAAATGGGAGTGGGCAGGAGGTACAAAAATCTCACTGAAGAAAATATTTTGTTAAAAATTAGAATTGGCCAGTTGGAAGCTAATGATTCCATGAAACATCAAAAAAACCAACCAAAGTCCAAAGAATTTTTTAAAATAGAAGAAAATGTGAAATTTCTCACTGGAAAAACAACTCAACTGGAAAACAGATTGAGAAGAGATAATTTAACAATTATTGGACTACCTGAAAATCACAATCAAAGAAAAAGTCTAGACATCTTATTTCAATAAATTATAAAGGAAAACTGCCCTGAGATCTTAAATCAATTAGGTAAAAAAGAAGTAGAAAGAATTTACCAATCACCTCCTGAGATCTCAAAATGAAAACTCCCAGGTCAAAGAGAAAATACTTCAAGCAGTCAGAAAGAAACAATTCAAATATTACAGAACCACATTCAGGATTATACAAGATTCAGCAGTTTGCACATTAAAGGAATAGAGAGTTTGGAATACAACATTTCAGAGAGTAAAGGAGTTAGAAGCACAACCAAGAATAACCTACCCAAAAAAAGTGAGGGTAATTCTTCAGAGGGAAAATAAATGGATATTTAATGACATAGAAAATTTTCAAGCATTTTTTATTAAAATACCAAGGTTGAATAGAAAACCTGACATTGGAACACAAAACTCAAATGAAGCATTAAAAAAAAGTAATCATGAAAGAGAAATTATAAGGGACCCAATGTAGTTAACCTGTTTACATTCCTTTATAGAAAGATGATGCACACAACTCCTAAGGAGTAAACAATTTACAGAAAGAGAAGATATAAGTGTGGGTTGATTACATTGGAATGACATCAATTTTTTTAAAAAGGGGGGGTGAGAAAGAGTCATGCATTTGGAGGAGGAAGGAAGAGATAGAATGAGGAAATTTTTCTTACGTGAAAGAGGCTACAAAGAATAATTTTTACAATGGGTGGGAGGAAATGGGTGTGGTAGCAAGGAATGCTGGAACCTCACACTCACTGGAATTGGTTCAAAGTGGAAAGAATACATACACTCAGATGTGTATAGAAATTTAACTTGCCTAAGAAGAAAGTAGAAGGGGAAGAGAATAAAGGAAGTGGGGAGGGGGGGGTGATAAAAGGGAGGACAGATTAAGAAAGACAGTGGTTAGAAGCAAAATGGACTTTTGAAGAGGGACAGGATAAAAAGAGACCAGAAGAAACAAAAGAAAATGGAACAGAGGAAAATACACAATGATCATAACTGTGAATGTGAATGGGATAAGCTTACCCAGAAAATGGAAACAGAAGAATGGATTAGAAACCAGAATCCAATGATATGTTGTTTATAAAAGATATACTTGAAACATAAAGACACACATAGTTAAAATAAAGGAGAAGAATCTAATATGCTTCAGCTAAACTCAGAAAGGCAGGAGCAGCAATCATGATCTCAGATGAAGCAAAAGCAAAAATAGACCTATTTTTAAAAGATAGGAAAACTATATTATGCTAAAAAGGTATCATAATCAATGATGTAATATTAAAAAATTTACAGCATGTAAAAAGTAAAAAAAGCAAAGTGCAAATGATAAATGCTTCATTTCTCAAATACATGCTGAGTATTAAACTGAGTCAAATTTATAAAAATAAGAACAATCTCTCAATTGATAAATGGTCAAAGGATATAAAAAGGCAGTTTTCAGAAGAAGAAATCAAAGCTATCTATAGTCATAAAAAATGCTTTCAATCATTATAGATTAGAGAAATGAAAATTAAAATAACTCTGATGTACCACCTCACACCTATCAGAAATAACAAATGCCAGAAGGGATAAGGAGGAAATAGGTATATTAACAAACTGCTGGTGAAATACTGAATTAGTCCAACCATTCTGGAGAACTCTGTTAAAAGGGCTATAAAACTGTGTATATACTTTGATCAGCAATACCACTACTCTCTGTATCTCAAAGAAAGCAAAGGAAAAGGAAAAAGATATATATGTACAAAATATTTATAGCAGCTCTTTTAGTGGTAGGAAAGAATTACAAATTGAGAGGAAGTTCACCAACTGAAGAATGGCTGAACAAGTACATGGTTGTGATGGAGTAAGCACAGTTAGCCTTTCCACATTACTGGCCTGGGGGCACAGCAACCATGAAGTGGAATATCTTCATGAAATTTCTGACCCTCCCTTCATACTAGAGAAGAAGGCTTGCTTTTTTTTCCTTTTATGGGATACCTTATTGTAAAATTTGGATTAAGAATTTGGTCATTGGTCCTTTGTCATCTGTTGGCCTTCATGTGTCATTGAAGTGTTTAGCAAAATGAAGAGGTTAGTAAGTAAGTGCTGAGTGTCCAAGGGATCTCATATAATCCCTCAGACAGGGTTCTTGTCTGGAAAGAATTTTAATAGGCCCCAAGCTTATCTTTTGGCAAAGTTTCAAATCTTAAGGAACCTACAAAGACCTGCAAAGACCTGTAAAGAGCTTGGGTTTCAGGAACAGTATGTATAACCCTATGTTCAATATGGCAGTTGGAAGGATAGTTTCCAAGTCTGGGAACTAAATTGACTAGGGATTCAAAGAGTTATCGTATTGAAACAGAGTTATGTCGTCAAGGCTTTCAGTATGGCTGTTGGGAGGATGAGCTAGGACATGGGGTACCATATTGAAACAAAGTTATCTCAAGGCTTTTGGGTGCAGCTGGGCACATAGGCAAATTTCTAGCTATGGGAAACTTTCAACTGGGGTAAGGGGAGAAGCAGGGTTTGTGCCTTTATGGCAGAGTGTGACTTTTACAACTTAATTACACAGGCTTGTTACAAACTGATGTTACATACATAGATACCCGAACGTAAAGGAATTTTACAATACAGAGGCTGACAAAAGCATCCCATATTGCATCATCATCATCAGTGGTTCCTGCAAAAAATCTCAAAAAAATTCCATTTAATTTCTTATGCTGACCCATGATATATTGAAACTACAATGGGGAAAGTTGTGTTATGGACAGGAAAACTGTACTATTATGTTAGAAGAAATGATGAGGGAGGTGGTTTCAGAAAAACTTGCAAGAACTATGTGAACTGATACAAAATGAAGTATAATTTTCTCCTTTTATTTTTTTTTACTTTTTAAAATATATGGCTAATATTGAACTGTCTTGCATAATTTCTCACATATAATTGACATAATATTGCTTGCCTTCTCAGTGGGTGTGGAAGAGGCTTGAACAGATGATGAAAATTTGGAATGCAAAATTTAAAAAGAAAAGAATGTTTTAAAGTGAATAAATAATAAATTAGAATTTTTTTTAAGTGGATACCTATCATTCAAACAATGCTGGGCAATCTGTTGACAGACATTACTGTACCTGTTTCTCAAAAGCCCTTACAACATTTGCTAATTTTTATCAACTTTGCCAACCTGATAGGTGTAAGATGTAATATCAGAATTATTTTAATTTTTATTTCCCTAATTATTATTGATCTAAAGCATTTTATATGGCTTTGGTAACTTGGATTTCTTCTTCTGAAAGCTGCCTGTTCATATCCTTTACATTTATCAGTTAAAAAATAACTCATTCGTATAAATTTGAATAATTTCCCTATACATCAGAGAAATTTACTGCATATATTTCTCCATTTACCTGCTTCTCCTTTAATTTCAGCTGTTTTGGTTTTATTTGTCCAAAAACTTTTGAATGTGGCCTGGACTCTGAGGAAGGAGGCTTAGGAACACGAACCTGGTCCCCGGCCTTCTCACCTCGAAGGCTCCCCGCCCATGCCCTCCCCTCGCTGCCCCTCGGGAGCGGGGGCTCCCCCGGCCCCTCTCCGAAGCCCCCCGCCCGGTCCGAGCCGCCCTGCAGCCCGCGCGCCCGCCGTGACACGCGCTCGGCCCCGGAAGGGTGTTTAGAGGCCTCCGTAGGAGACAGCCCCAGCTGGGTTGGGCCGGGCCAGGCCGGACGCCCCCATGGCCTCGGCGGGCTGGCGGGGCAGCTCCGGGTAGGAGAAGTACCAGCTAGTGGTAGTTGGAGGAGGCGGCAGCGTCAAATTGGAGCGCACCATCCAGTTCATCCAGCTCTTCGAAGACTAGAATGAGATTGAGTGGCATATAATATACCAGGATGACTATCACCATGATTGAGAAGGAAGCTTTAACCTATTTTGTCACACTACGACCCAACAATTCAAGATTCATATACTAAACATCGTGTGATAGACGATAGAGCAGCGCTGGCCATTCTGGACGCTGAAGGTTATGGGAGAACAATATATGAGGAGAGGGCTTTTTGCTGTTTTCTGCAGTCACTGATAGAGTAAACTTTGAAGAAATCTATAAATTTCAAAGGCACATTCTCAGAGTAAAGGACCTCGAGAAGTTTCCAATGATCCAGCAGATCTTGACCATCAAAGACAGGCAACACAAGAATGACAGCAATTTGCACAAGTCGAGGTGACATACATGGAGGCATTGGGTACATAAAAAGGCTGTCATTGTGTAATTTTTTAAGGATCCCATGAATCTTAGCTGCCCACTGCCAGAAAAAGCCTTACTCTGCTCCTTTCTTCCCTCCAGTTTACATCTTGTTGGGCACCTCTTTAGCCTTATTTATGCAAGCATGTCCTTGAAATGGCCACCATGTTAGCCTTAGTCCAAGAAGCAGATTAAATCCTGACCTGGAAGATGATGGGGATGATGCTGATGATTTTATTGGTCATGTCAGGACAGAATTAAATAAAACACTAAGGCTGCTTCTCTAAGGCCATTCAATTACTTTTTTTTAAAGCTATACATCTATATGTGTATACACACACACATACACCTGCAATTAACATGATTTTTTTTAAGGGTTTACACTCATAGTGGGATGAATCACCCTTGAGTCCCCAGTTGTTTTCCAAGCTGAAATCATTGTATACAAAATAATTAATTTTTAACTTCTGAGATCACAGTGCCTACTGTCACCCTAAATCAAAGCCTAGGGAGTTTCATTGTGCGTTTTTTGTTTTGTTTTGTTTTAGGAGAAAATGTGAATTAATTTTTTTGCCCAAAGAATAAAATTTTATTTCAACTTCAGTTAGCCTTAAATCCACTGAAATAGGTTAAGAAAAATGCAGTGTTTGGGACCTCATGGATCACTGTACCTTCCATTTCCAGTGGCCAGAAACACCCAACCATTTTTTTTTTCTGTGTCCAGAAGAGCTGCAGGGCTCTAGCAGCTCCTGCCATTGTCGGTTAATGATGGGGGTATTCTCGGCGGCCAAATACTTGGGCTCATTCTGGAAAAGCATTTCAGTTTCTTAAGGATCTTTCTGAGTCATTTATTTGAGGGGGAAAGAGGTCAAACAATCATTTGTGTCTGTCTTCTTTTGTGAGTATTTCTGGATAAAGGATTCAAGAAAACAAATTATCATTCTTTTTGTTTTGATGTAATATAAACAGGGTCAGAGATGACTAATGCTTTGCTATATACTTTTTTACATCACTTTCTTATTAAATTAGTTAACAAGTACTTTTTATATGTTTGTAAGCCAATTTGCTTTCACACAATAAATTGTGTGTATGTAAAGATGAGTATTTAATTCTCACAGTTCACTTCCAGCTGACAAACAAAAGCAGATGTGGAAGCTGCAGAAACTGATAAAACTCTTTACTTTTCTGGGCTTTTGCAGGGCCCTCTTTTGACCCTGCCCAAGATAGTCACAGGTACAACTCCCAGAATGTGGATCTCAAAATCACTTTTGATAGCCCTTACTGGAGACTGACCATTTACATTAAGTATTAAACTGTAGACCTCTTAAATGACTCTGTTAATATGCATGCCTTGTGATTTTTTAAGTTTTGTGGATTGTATTTAACCAATTAAAGACTGTGCTCCCTGATTTTGAGATGCTAAGTCAGTGGTTCTCAACCTTCCTAATGCCGTGACCCTTTAATATAGTTCCTCATGTTGTGGTGACCCCCCCCCACCATAAAATTATTTTCGTTACTACTTCATAACTGCAATTTTGCTGCTGTTATGAATTGTAATGTAAATATATGATACGCAGGATGTATTTTCATTGTTACAAATTAAACATAACCCACAGGTTGAAAACTGTTATGCTAAGTGGTGGTACTGCACAATCACCACTCTACCAAATGTGTACAAGAGCTCCACAAAATTGATAAAGTATATGCCCTTGTAGAGCTTTGAGTGCTAGAATTAAAGAGAATGTTATGATAAGGTGAAAAAAAACTTTAACGTTATGTGATCAAAAATGTCCAGTTTACCTTCTGTGATACTCTCTACCTCTTGTTTAGTCAAAAACTCTTCCCTTATCCATCTGACAGGTAAGTTTTCCTTGCTTCTATAATTTTATACCATTTTTATATTTAAATCATGTACCATTTGAAGATTATCTTGATATATAGTATAAGGCGTTGGTCTATACCTAGTTTCTGCTGGACTGCTTTCCTGTTTTCCCAATAGTTTTTGTTGAATAGAGAGTTCTTTACCCAATAGTTGAAACCTTTGGATATCTTCAAAATATTAAAAGACCTGGAGAGGAAAATCTCTAATGCAATGGGTAGACCCATTATGAAGATTTTATGATAGAAACTGGCAAGAGTGACAGAGAATTAAATGGGTTGTGAACTACACCATTTGATAGATTAGCCACATTGCTGAGGTCACAGATCATTTAAAGTTTTGACATAAGAATAGCATTAAGCACCAGCTGGGCTTCAACAAGAACAGATCATGTCAGATCAGCTTCTCTTCTGATTTAGACAAGGTAATTCTTTTCACAGATCAGGACAATTCTGTACATTCTATTTAGACCCACCCCCCCCAAAAAAAACCCTTTTACTATCTCTAATATTATCCTTGTGAACAAGATAAAAGATGTAGGCTTAACAATAACACAGATGAATATAGATTTTATGTCAATTATAAGATGATTATTCTCCAGGTTAAATATACTGTTACTTCAAGCTAGCTTCATCCCTAGTGATCTTACAATCTTGATTGTGATTTGGAGCTAACTAGATCTGGAACTGGTTGTATGATTAGACTAGATGCCAACTTGGGGATGGGAGGTAGAAATAGGGTCTAGTTGAGTACCTCAAAGATTTGTCTTTAGCCACATTTTAATCTATCAAATATGCAATGACACAAAGTTGGCCGGGATAACTAGCATGCTGGGATGCAGAGTTGAATCCAAGAAGTTCTTCAAAGGGGACAGATCTAATGAGGTTAATAATAATTAATATAGGTAAATGTCACTTAAGGTCAAAAAATCAAATTCACAAATACAAGATGGTGAAGTCATAGCTAGAAAGGAACATGTGAAAAAGATATGGATACTTTTGGTGGTTTGGAAGAACTATATATATATATATATATATCAATAGCTAGGTGGCAAATTGTATTAAGTTTTGGGCCTAGGGTCAGAAAGACTTGAATTCAAATCTACTGTAAGACATACGAGCTGTGTAATCCTAGACAAGTCACTTGACCTGTTTGCCTCCGTTTCTTCAACTATAAAACAGGGATAATTATAGCACCTATCTCACAAAGCTGTGGGGAGAATCAAATGAGACAATATCTGTAATGTACTTAACACGATGTTTGCCACATAGCAGATGATATATAAATGTTTATTCTCTCTCTCCCTCCCCTAAGCAGTGTAACATAGTGAAAATAGTTAATACGATATTAGACAGGATTTAGGGAGATATATAAGATGAGATATATGAGAAATGGACTTTATCCTAGTCAAGTAGTATTACATTGAGTTCCCAGCACCACATTTTCGGAAGAACACTGACAAATATGGAGAGCAATCAAAATAGGCAACCAAGAGAGTGAGGACTGGGAGCCATGACTGAGAGAATAATGTAGATATTTATAAAGGGAACAGTAGCACATTGCAAATGATTGGGACTCTTCTTAGCTATCATTCTGATACCTCTTCTTCCCTGTAAACCCTAGTGGGATTTTTATTCTTTATTATTTTATTTTTATTTTTGGTTACAAATTATGTCTTCCCTTGCAACCCTTTCCCCACCCATTGAGAAGGGAAAAAAATATGATATCCATAATCTATATGAAGTCACACAAAACATATTTCTGCGTTAGCCATGTTCTGAGAAAAAAAAAGCCGAAGAGGAAAAAAATGCTTCAAATTCATATTGAGTTCGTCCGTTCTCTAGACGTCCTATTATGAGTCCCATAGAGTTGTTACAGATAGTTATACTGATAAGTTACTAGGTCTTTCAGAGTTGATTATCTTTACAATATTGCTGCTACTATGCAAATTGTTCTCCTGATTCTGCTCACTTCTTTTTGTGTCAGTTCACATAAGTCTTTCTAGGTTTTTCTTTATCAATAATTTGTGATGAAAAAAAGAGATAGAGTCACAGGTGATGAAATGGATAATTTTGATAACAAAATTTAAAAGGTTTTGCATAATGAAGCAAAAATTTGAAGAAAAGCAAGTAACTGGGGGAAATTTTACATTGAGCTTCACTGATAAAAATCTCATTTTTCAGATGTATAAGGAAGTGAGCCAAATGTATAAAAGTAGTAGCCATTCCCCAATTGATGAAATGTCCTCAATTACTGCTTTGGCTGTATCACACAAATTTTGGTCTATGTTGTTTCATTGTTGTCATTATCTTTAATTAAATTATTGATTGTTTCTATAATTTTCTCTTTGACGCTCTAATTCTTTAGGATTAAATTATTTAGTATATAATTATTCATCTGTGCTTAAAAGACATTTTATTAGGGGCAGCTAGGTGGTGCAGTGAGTAGAGCACCGGCCCTGGAGTCAGGAGGACCTGAGTTCAAATCTGGCCTCAGACACTTAACACTTACTAGCCAGTGTGACCTTGGCCAAGTCACATAACCCCAATTGCCCTGCCCTCCCCCATCCAAAAAAAAAAAGCAAAAGACATTTTATTAGACATGATTTTTATTTAATTTTGGTCCAAAAACGTGCATTTAATTTTTGCTTCTTTGCTTTGTCTGTGTAGACTCCTAACTTTGCTAATGATGATCAGGTTCATAGAGATAACATGTATCATTTTTACATGTAGGAGTGTAAACAGTGGAAGGTTACCAAGTCTCATAATTTCTTAACTTATGTTTAGCTTTATATATTTCTCTTGATTCTTGTATCTGAATGTCAAATTTTCTATTTACCTCTGGTGTTTTTGTTGGAAATGCTTGAAATTCTTCTTTTTCATGAGATATCCATTTCCTCCCATAGGATTATACTGTTTTGCTGGGTAGGTTGTTCTTAGTCATAATCCTAGCTCCTTTGCCTTCCAGATTATCATATTCCAAACCTTTCAATCCTTTATAATTCTAGCAGCTAAATCTTGTGTGAGCTTAACCATGACTCTTTGATATTTGAATTATTTCTTTCCAGCTGTTCTATTTTCTACTTGACTTAAAAGCTCTGGAATTTAACTATAAAATTTCTGGGAGTTTTCATTCTGGGACTTCTTTCAGGAGATAATTAATGACTTATTTTGATTTCTATTTTGCCTGGTTCTAAGATATCTGGGTCTTTTTGTTTTAAAAATTTCTTGAAATATGATGTCTAGATTCTTTTTTTATTAACATTTCCTACAGGTAGTCCAATAATTGTTTAATTATCTCTCCTAAATCTATTTTCAAATAAGTTTGTCTTCTAATGAGATGTTTCACATCTCTTTCTGTTTCTGTCTTTTGACTTTATTTTATTGTTGCTTACTATCTCATGGAGTCATTAGCTTGCACTTGATTCTAATTTTTAAGGAATTACTTTCTTCAGTGAGGTTTTGTACCTTTTTTATCATTTGGTCAATTCTAAATTTAAATAGTACTGCTGAAAATAGTATTACTTTAAGTAGTAATACTTCTTCAGTTTTTTGTACCTCTTTTCTTAAGCTGCTAATTTTCTTTTCATACTTTTCTTGAAGTGCTCTTATTTCTTTTCCCGATCTTGATCTTTTTCTTCTCTTGGTTTTATTTAATTTTTAAAATAATTTTTTGCTTTTAAAAAAATCCTTCAGTTCTTTTAGGAATTTGTATTGAGCTTGTGCACAATCTGTCTTTTTCTTTAAGGTTTTGCTGGTAGATGTTTACAAGTTATTGTCCTCTGTGTTTGTGTCTTGAGTTTCCCTGTCACCGTAGTAGATTTTTTATGATCATTTTCTTTTTTTGCTTATTTTTCTAACTGTTTCTTGACTTTGGACTTTATGTTAGAGTTAGGTTCTCTTTGCCTCTAGAGGCGTAGGTGGGGGATATTTATCTGATCTTCTTGATCTTTCTGAAAATTTTATGTTCTTCTGCTTCTATATTTAGGTCTAGGAGGGGTACAAGTTTTCAATACTTTCAAGGCAGAGTGATCCAGGAAAGATTCTGGTCATTAACTTCATGGTTTATGCTCTGGTCCTTACCCTGGTTGGGCCCTTATTCCTAGTGACTTGAAGCCACTTTTCCCCTCCCTGGAACTATGACCCAGAACTGGGTAATTAGCAATGGAGCTGCAAAATGTACTTAAGTCCTCACCCTGTGCTGGTGCAAGGTTCCCCTAGAATCTTTGACCAGGTATTTTGTTCCTTTATCATCCCTGACACCTCTGCTACCACAGCCTCTGAGACCCACAGACCAAGCTGCTTCCAACATGTCATGCTCCTAGTCATTCCACATATCAGTGTCAACAAACCTCTTTCTATCTTCTTAAGCTCCCTGGACTAGAAACATTGCTCACTGTGAGTTTTCATTGTTTTTTTTCTTTACAGAATTTGGTTTGACGTGCTTCAAGTTGTTTAGAAAAATGTAATGGAAGAGATTGGTAAAAATGTTCACTTCATTCTGTTGTCTTGTCTGCCTGGTAATATTTCCAATTTGCTTCCGCAATACTTCATTAAAAGGAATAATCCTGTGGTAAATAGAATTAGCCTTTTCTCATCAAGTTTTTCCCTCTAAGAATACTGTCCATTCTTATTTTCATATCAGAAAGCTACTCATTCTTTAGGGGAAAAGGCAAGTTTCACCCTCTCCTAGAATCTTTCCCTAAGTCCTTTCCTCCATTGTGATTTCTCCATTCCCTGAAGTACTATTATACTTAGTATCTATGTCAATCTGTTTTATACTGATCATGGGTGGTCTCCCATTCCTTTTGCTTTGTTTTATTCTGGTCCCCACACACCCAGTGAAAATTTAAGCTCTTCAAAAGCAATGACTATGTCTTATACTTTGCTTTCACTGGTGATAGTCACATAGTCATTGTTCAATAAGTAATTATTAGTCAGTCAGACAGTAAACAAGTGTTTATTAAGTACTATGTGCCAGGCACTGTTGTAAGCACTAGAAATAGTACTATAAGCAGAAAAAAAAACGCATAAAAGGGAACTGAAGAGGAAGGGGGAAGGGTGTGCACAGAGGAGACTGAAGGTCCCTAGCTAGATGGCATGGAAGAACAAATTCAGAAGATAGTTGAAAGAGGAATTACAGCTGGGCTGGTCATCTTCTTTAAATAGTTCAAGGGCTAGTACCTTTGGTGAGGGTTTGTTGGGCCCTTTTCAGGGTTACTTTGCATCTGTCTGTCACCTAACTCTCACCTGCAATGCCAAAAAGCTGCAGCATAGGTGGTAGCCATACCCTGGTAAAACCAACTTGGCAGATAGGTAGGTCAAGGGTAATTGACAGGCCTCAAACCCATCATTGAGTTAGGAGATATTAACCCCAAGTCTGAGAACAATTCATTCCAATGACTATGAAGGCAGCTAAGGTCTGTGCTATGAGTACTTAGAGCAGCAGTTCTCAACCTGTAGGTTGCAACCCCTTTGGGGGTCAAATGACCCTTTCACAGGGGTCACCTAAGACCATCGGAAAACACATATTTCTGATGGTCTCAGGAACCAAGACACCACTCCTCTATCTGTCTCCAGGCGGGTCCCCCCACATGCAGATATGCCCACATAGGAGTATTAAAGGGTCAAGGCATTAGGAAGGTTGAGAACCACTGCTTTACAGCTTAGTCAGACATCAAAGATGTCAAGGTCATGCACTGCATCCCAGGTCACTAGCTAGTCCTCCTGACTTTTGCCTTGCCACTGAACTTTCATAAGTCTGGAAAAGAGAGTGAGGTTGATGACTTTGTGCAGTTCTACCTCATTTATATCCAGTTCACAGATACTATCACCCCATGATGCCATGATTCATCTTTGAAAACAAAAGACAAACAAAGGATTCTGGGAGGAGCCATCCAATCACAGAGAGTGTATAGAGTTGGATGCAGAACTGTACTGGAGGCAGTTCTACTCATACCTCAAACACAATTACTGTTAAATTTCCAACATGAGCATTTATAACTTGGAAATCAGCAAATACTCAGAAATCAGGGGTGAATTTATTGTTTTTATTGTGGAGTTTTAATAAAGAGATGGAGAAAATTTCAATTAAGATTAAACTTAAAAGTGTATCATGGATATTTTTCCCCAGAGAGCTGGTTGTTAAATATTTAGCATATCCTCCTTGTTGGAGGTTACTTCTGACGTGTGAATTCCAGGGCTGGATTCACTTTCCAGAATGAAGAGTTTTATGGGATACAGTAGAGAAGGTCCAGAGTACTGCAGCCTGGAAACGAATGCCCTCCTATATATCATGTAGCAAATGTAGATGAGCATTTATCCTGTAGAAAAATGAGGATAAAACTTCTGCAGATACTTGTACTCCATCTAGGCATTTGATGACTTCCTGAACGTCATCTTTTGCTTCAAAAGTTCTTATGAGGGGAGGCTAGGTGGTGCAGTGAATAGAGCACCAGCCCTGGAGTCAAGAGTACCTGAGTTCAAATCCAGCCTCAGACACTTAACACACACACACACACACACACACACACACACACAAAACTAGCCGTGTGACCTTGGGCAAGTCACTTAACCTCAACTGCCCTCCAAAGGAAAAAAAAAAGTTCTTATGATCGGCTGCCAAGATGTGAAAACAAGCCGGGAACAGGGACAACAACAAAACAAAACAAAGAACAAAATCTAGTAATCTTGCAACAAATTACTTTTTAGAGCCCACAAAATTAGTTTTTGTGGTGAAATATGAGCCCATTTTTGTAGCACAAGGATTTATATACTTTACAGGAAACCTGGCTTTATAATGTCCTACGTGATTTGAATCTCATCTTAATTTTAGCCAAAGGGGAAAAAAGAGCCATCAAGAAAAAAAAAAGTGCTTAGGTCTCATTGCTCATGTGTGCAAGTACATGATTTTTCAGCACTCAGCCCTTCAGAAAGTCTAACTAGTTGAGAGACAGATGCCTGAGGTAACTAAGTGTCTGTCCACCCTTCTTAATCCAAACTCCAACTCCTAGGGCTTCATTCTTGGACGAGCATGAGGAACTGTATGTCGCAGGTTTAAAAAAAAATCATCACCTTCAGTGATACTTCAGGGGAATCTTGGTACCATCTGCAGTGATCCCATTATAGGAAGCTTCTGGACAGCTGAGGTGCCGGATCAGCCTCTCTCCTCATTAATCCCCCATTCCAGCACTATAAACTTCTGCCAAGATGGCAGCCCACTGCAGATGGAATTAATCCACCATGGCAGGAACTAATTAAGAGAACAAATCGGAAGCTGTGCCTTATGGATTTAATTTCTTGTTTATATCTGGAGGCCAAGGACTATTAAAAGCAGAAAAGAGTGAGACCAAAAGCCAGTGGCAATGGCGAACACTAGTTAAAGACCTGGGATATTTTCCTAACAAAATTTAGAGAGCGTATGCTCACTCTTTTAATCTATTGCAATCATATTGCTGAGTTAGACAAGTGCTGCTTTGAACAGGAATATTAAAATACGGGTATGTCCTTCTGATAAGTAGTCACTCCAGCTGCTTTGAAAGTAGCTTGCTAAACTTCACTCAGATGAAAATTAGAAATCCCATAATTTTGCCTTTAGATAGCCTTATCTTTAAGTCTATGCCATCTGTGGAGATGAACCAGAAAGGTAGAGAATTTAATTTCAATTTGTCCACCAATCCACAGTGAACAGCAGAGTAGCATGTAGAATGTCTGGTGCCAGAGTATGCCAGCGCCAGCTCCAATGTGCTTGAGCCAGACAATCAGAAAATTTTCAGAGTGGGCATATCTACCATGGAAACTGGCAAACACAAAGCGGGGCTTGACTTGTTGTTTTGTTGATTTTTTTAGACTTAAGAAAGGGATAGAGAAAATGTCAATAATGCAGATTAAACTTAAAAGTGTGTTCTACTTACATTTTTTTTCTGGAGGGCAGGTTGTTAAACATTTACCAGAAAACCCCCACATTGTTCTGTAAACAATGTTTGAGCTCAGTAGGAGTTCAGGAGAAGGCTTGGGGAATGAAGTTATCATCAAAGTGGAGGCTTGGTGACTGGAGGCTCATCATCATCATCATCATCATCATCATCATCATCATCATCATCATCATCTGGCATTTATATAATGCTTTAGGTTGTGCAACGTTAAACTATTATCTCATTTATGTCTCACAAGAACCTAGTCTAAAGTAATATGTGTTCTTTTGAAAAGGCACAGGTTAAAGGAGAAAATAGAATAAATGGGGAGTGGGATAGGATAGAGGAAAATACGGTTAGTCTTTCACAATATGACTACTATGGAAATGTTTTGCATAACTACACATGCATAACCTATATTGAATTGTTTGCCTTTCCAGTAGGGGTGGGAGAGGAGGGAAGAAGGGAGAGAATCTGGACTCAAAGTTTTTAAAACAAATGTTAAAAAATTATTTTTACATGCAACCAGGAAATAAGATATACAGGCAATGGGATATAGAAATCCATCTCACCCTACAAGAAAGAAAGGGGGAAGAGGGGAAGGAGAGGGATAGGCGGGGATATAAGAGAGTCCAGCCTCAGGGCAGGGATGTTCAGTATGCTTGCCATCCTGGGCTAGGGAGTAGGGGAGAGATGGGGAGAAAATTTGAACTCAAAATCTTGTGGAAATGAATGTTGAAAACTAAAAATAAATTAATTAATTAAAATAATGCGTTTCACAATCTGTTTAAGTTTTCAGATTTCCATGATCAAGACAGACCCCTAACTGTCCGAACAAGATATCATTAACATTCAATGTATTACTTGGAGGAAGAGATTATCTTCTCCAGTTTAAGACTGCATCATTGTATAACACACTAGTATGATATCAGACTATGAGCTGTACCCGGATAGTGAAATCATATCCTCCATACTCCTTAATGCTGGGGCTGAGCATACAACTGAGCATTAAATAAAGGTGGAATGAATGAGCAGGATAAGTAAATGTGCCTGTCATCAAAGGACTCTCAGTAGCTACTAGTGGCAGAGGAGAGGTACAAAAAAGGGGGTGGTCTCCTTATACTTTGATACTAATGATCTCTCTAGAATTGTTGATTATAAAGATAGATTTATTAAATGATCTTTTAGTTAGGAAACATTAGTGGAACATCTGCTTTGTTCAGGGAGCTATTTTGGAAGGCATGATATACACTGTTAAAGGACAAGTTAGGTGGGAGGGGCAAATGCTGATTTGATACTTTTTCTTGGTTCTTGCCAAGAGGATCATTCTGGGCAACGATTTATGTGCACTAAGAGTTTCTCCAGGATCCCAGGACTTTCTTGGTATACAGGATGCATTCTTCAGTTCTCTAGGCTATTGCCATTCTGATATTAACCAAAGCAACCTTTGATCTTCAACTACACAGAATAAAATCAGTGTTCTCCACATTTGCCTGCCTGCGGGAGATGGATGGAAGTTAATTTCAAAAGGACAGAAAGAAGTAATTTTGTGATTTTATGATTTTTGCATCACAACCTAGTCCTCTCCCACCTTTACTGGCTTCTTACACCTTACTGTCACCTACTCTTCAGGGCATTTTCTCTAATTGTCCGTATATATATATATATATATATATATCACTTGTTTTGCTTCTTATCTTCCCTCTCAGATTGTGAGTTCCTTGAAAGCAGGGTCTGTCATTTGCTTCTTTGTGTGTCTCCAGGGTTTGGCAAAGTACCCTGCACATGGTAGGCACTTTCTACATGCCCATTGGCTAACTAAATGTCTTTTCTTCCTGCAATGAATCGACAAGCATGTAAAGAGATCTATATGGAAAAAA
>CM053596.1:226516316-226551297 GCA_028646575.1 Pseudocheirus occidentalis | reverse complement strand
GCCATAAAATGCCCTAGCACAGACTTGCTCTGTGAAAGTGCCATAGAATGATCTTGCATAGACTGGCTCCTTAAGAGTCTACCCCATATGGTGAACTTTTAATGAACTTTCAATAAACTTTACTTTTCTTTGGCTGAGAAGACTTGAGTGGAATTCTTTCCACAGAACCTGGCATGTTGGTATTTTGGGGTCTCAGGCAACCTTAACCCTCTTTGGGTTAACCTCTTCATTAGGAAGATTCTGAAGATCACCTGGCAGGATAAGGTACCAGACACTGAAGTCTTTACTTGAACTAAACTGCCACTCATTCAAACTCTGCTTCAGAGAACGCAACTTTGATGGGCTGACCACATTATTTGAATGCAAAACATACATATCCTTGACCAAAAGACTGTTTTATGGAGAACTCACACAGGGTAAGCATTCACATGGTGGCCATAAGAACCAATACAAGGACACTCTCAAGATCTCTCTCAAGAACTTTGGAACTGATTGTGTGACATGGGAGACACAAGCACAGGACTGCTCAGCATGATGTGCCCACATCAGAGAAGGTGCTGTGCTCTATTAGCAAAGCAGAATTGAGGCAGCTCAAAGGAAACACAGGATGCACAAATTTGGAGAATCCACCCCAAATGTTCACATGAACTATTTGTGCTGGAACTGTCTTAGAGCATTTCAAGCTTGTAATGCTCTGATCAGGTCCAGTCGGAAACATTGACACTTGACTTTAGCATAGCGATGTCATTTTGGTCCTCTTCAAGAATGAAAGGCAACAGCCATCAACTAACTAGCTGTGTGACCTCAATGAAGTAGTGAAGTGAAGGTAGCTGAGTGTTTTTGCTTGAAATTAGTGGACCACACTGTGGGAAAGGATATAGGGAATTTGTTCCTTCTCTCTCTCTCTCTCTCTCTCTCTCTCTCTCTTTCTCTCTCTCTCTCTCTCTCTCTCTCTCTCTCTCTCTCTCTCTCTTTCCCCCCTTTCTCTGTATCTCTTTCTCTCCCCTTTCCCCCATCTCCCCCATTAGTTTTGAAATTGGGCTCTATTTTCAGCCTGGGTGAGATGGGGATACTAAGTCTCCAGAAAGGAAAAAAAAAGCGTTCTTATTTTGCAGCTCTTGTGTTAGGCAGCAGGGATACAAAATCAGGTATGAGATGAGACTGTCCTTTGCCCCAAAGAAGCTTGCCTTCTCCTAGGCAAAGGTATACATGCATCATAGACAGAACAGCTATTCTTGGATCTTAGATTATCTGAGCCTGGGATAAACTGAAGCTCTGATCAAACCCAGGGACCAGTCCTCTCTTTTTAGGACTACAGATGGGTCTGAGTGGCCCCCTGTCACCACTTGCATTCTGTTGTACTCAGAAATACACAATGTACTTTGCTGCTTTATAAATCTAATGAAGGGAAGCCCCCTGACACTTATGAATATACAATCTAATAACTAAGATTGAAATGTGTATAAATAAGTCAACTTCTGTCTGTACCTTATGAATTTAGCAGTCATCTTATCAATTTTTGTAAATATGTCCTCTGGGTGGATATGGGGAGTTATGCTTTGACTAGCCTGCCATCAATTGGGTTGGATGTGGTGGGGATAAAGGTAAAATCCAGATTTGATAGATGATAAAGGACAATTTGAGGATGGAGGAAATACTTTCAAAGAGGGGGGGCAGATCTGAGAAAATTTCCTGTAGGAATTATTACTAGAGCTGAGCCTTGAAAAAAAGATAAGGATGAGAACCCACAAAATGAAGGTCATGCTACTTGCCTTTCCTACTTCATTGTGTTAGTCAGTCCGTGTACACTGGAACTAGTGAATTGAGTCCCCAGTGGGGCAGCTATTACTACTCCCAGATTGTTGTTTGCCCTTTATTCTGAAAGAGGATCAATAACATCAGGAGGGTTATATCCTGACTTGCATGTGAATTGAATTTAAGTGAGGTAGGACCGTGCAAAGTTACCAGCCTCACTCTTTCCTCTGGAGCATCTGAGTCCAGTAGCAAGAAACAAGAAAAAAAAGTAGTAAAAACATGGTTTCTGCTTTTGTGGAGCTCACACCATCAGGGTCAAGTGAGATGATAATGATTATGCAGGCCCTTTGCAAATTATAAAGTGCCATAAAAAAGTAAAGCATCATTTGCACTGTTTACCTCATCCACCAAATCGATTCTCTCTTCTGGGCCTTCACTCATTTTCCTGTCAATAATGTCCTCTTTGCTCCTGTCAAAATCCTATGCTTCTTCAAGAGTGACATAGAAGTAGAATCCAGATTTTAACCCCCGACCTCTGACTACACACTCAGGGATCGTTCCATGATACCATACTTGTTGAATAGAATGAATGAATGAAGTGACCCAGCAATCAGTTTGTCAACCAAAAAACAAACTACGACAACAAAAACTCCAAACCAAAGTCAAGCTTTAGTGTGGTATATAAGAAGACTAAAATATAGTTCCTGTCCTCAGAGAGCTTACAGTTTTAGGTAACAATGATGATGATAACTGACATTTACATAATGCTTTAATCGCTTGATGTGATTATTCCTGATTCTGTCATAGACACCATTCTCATTGATAAGCAGGAGAAAATATCATTAGACAGGGAGCTACTGCTCTGAAGGTGACCTTCAGAGGGCAGTTATCAATGACTCAGTGTCAGATTGGGTGGGAGGGGGCAATAAGTACAGCATCTCATCAGAATGCCTACTATGGCTTGATTTATTCAATATCTATTTTAGCAATTTACACACATTATGTATTTGATCCTCACAACAACTCTATGAGGTAGCCACTGTTGATATTGCTCCATTTTATAGATGAAAAAATGTGAAGCTATGTGTTACGGTTTTGGGGGGTCAGGCTGTATAGGTTTCACCTTTCCTCAACAGGCTTCGGGCATCCCCGGCTCCCGGCTTCCTCCGGGAGAAACAGCTGCACAGAAAAACTCAGGGCACAGGACTTCGTGGCTGGAACTTTCTCTCATTCTCTAAGCCTGGCGTGGCTCTCATTCTCTCATTCTCTAAACTTGACATGGCTGGACTTTCTCCTCTTCAGAACACAACTCTTGCTTCTTGCTACAGCATGACTGGACCTCCTTCTGCCTCTGGGTAGCCTGTATTTAAGTCCTTTCTCCAGGGCCCCTTAGGGCCCCTCCCCTGGCCTTGCCCTGGCCACCGTGTATCACCCTGAAGAGATAATCCTGCTTATCACAAACAGGTGCAACCTTCGCATTCTGCCCCCAAGTGATCACGGGCCCCCTGTTAGCTGAGGACCAGTTCAACCCATTACCAACAAGAGCCCCAACAGCTATGGTCACATAGCTTTTAAATGGTAGAGGTGGGATTAAAATCCAGGTTTTTCCTGCCTACACCTCATCACAAGCAGAATGGATATTTTTACTACAGGTGAAAGAGTAAGTGAGTTGCAAACTACTTAGACTACATGTAAAATGGTGATAGTAATGGCACCTGCATCATAACTGACATTTTGTGACAATCACGTGGTATTAAAGAGTCTCAGGAGTTTAGTGAGTTGAATGAATGAAGCTGGTATGTCACCCACTGAATTGTGCATTAAGGGTTTCCAACCTCCTGCACTGCCAAAGGGGTAATACTATTTGGCTCACATTTTTTGGGGAGTGCAATGAATAAGTGGAGTAGAGAGCCAACACAAAATGATTTGAAGGATGAAAAAAGTAGATACCCTATTAAAATATCTTCCTTACAACTACCCCACCATAATAGGGATTCCCATTATTAGAAATTAAATAATTCCTTTTAGTTAAGGCATTATATCCTTAAAGAATATGAATACTCCTGGGAGGGAAACACTTTTAAGGCATAGGTGAATGATATGATTTAGAGTTGCAAGGAATGTTAGAGATTATCTAATCTAACCACTAAATTCATTGATCAGGAAATTGAGACCTCTTTATGTTGTGATTAACCCAAGTTCCCCCAAACTGAATATAGATCCTCTTACTCCAAATCTACTTCTCCTTTCCTTATACCTTACCTCTGGGTTCTTGCCACTCATTAATATTATAGTGTAAACTCACTTCATTTTTTTTCTAAGATGACAGTTTCTCTGAAAGCTGATCTCTGTAGGATTGAGGCATATAACAGAGTAAGGGTCTGTGTGTATGTGTAGTAATGGTAATAGGGTAATAGTAATGGTAATAGTAAATGGTAATAGGATGGCTGTGGACAGGTAAGTGGAGAGAAAAATCTAGGGCTGTGCTGAACATGACTATTTGTTTGAGGTAGGGGGAAATATGAGCTCAGGTAATGCTAAAGGAGAGTATCACTGAGGGGGAGGTAGAGGGCTACTGAAAGGAAAGGCTGGGACACTGAAGACAAACTTTGGAAAGTATATCGTCTGCAAGTCCTTGGGGTTCTGTATGTGGTCAATGGCTATGGGTATGTATGTAGCTTGATCTGGAATTGACTGAATCATTATTAGCTTAAGCTTTGAATAGCATTGTGGATTCTGTTAGTGACACCCAGTTTTCCTACACATACATATAGGTAACTAGGACTTCAAGGTACACAGCCAAAGGATTTATGTATAGAATCAAACAAAATCAAGTCTTTTTTTTCCATAGCCCTATGTTATATTTTGTGCAAAATTGTTGAATTATAACAAGGATAAAGTTTTAAGTCAAAGGATTGGAAATAATGGTATAATTTCAGTCATTATCAATATGAGTACAGGATGTATTTGAGGAGCATCTGGGTGCTTAGATTCAGTTCTCAAGTATACAGTTAAAAAAACTTAGGCTGCATATATTGCAGAATGCAATGGGGAAAATGCTGAATCTGGCATCAGAAGAGCTAGGGATGAATTCTAGTGCATCCATGAAATTGCTCTGTCTGGGGCTTACCACTTGACTTCTCTTGGCCTCACTTTCCACATCTGTAAAGTAAGGCCTGGTCAAGATGATCTTTAAGGACCCTTCTAGCTTTAGGTCCTCTGAATTGGAGGAAGGGAGAAGTTCATGAATACTCAGAAAAGGCAAAGTTGAGTCTTGTCTCTTTAAAAAAAAAAAAGAAAAAGGATGACCCCAGAAATTACAGTCAGCTTAACATCAATACCTGGGAAGACACTAGAACAAATCATCAAACAATCAATTTACAATCACCTAGAAGAACATAAGATACTATGTAGCAATCGATAAAGCTTTGTACATAGTAAATCATGCCAGACCAATTGATTTTCCTTCTCTGATGGAATGATCTGCCACATAGACAAGGGGGGTGCGATAGACTCCAGTGGTGATTTATCCCAATTTCACTGCAAGCACTAGATGTGATTATTCCTGATTCTGTCATAGACACCATTCTCATTGATAATCAGGGAAAAATACAGTCTTGGTCATACTGCCATTAGACAGGGAGCTACTGCTCTGAAGGTGGCCTTCAGAGGGCAGTTATCAATGACTCAGTGTCAAATTGGGTGGGAGGGGGCAACAAATGCAACATCTCATCAGAATAGATGCTATGGCTTGTTTTATTTAATGTCTATTTTGGCTACAGGGATGAAGGCACCAAGAAAATACTTGTCTAGAGACCGTACTAAATTACTTGGGAGTTGCTAATCCTACAGTAAATGGGAATTAAATTGAAAAAGATTTGTCCAGTTGTTAATATGACCCCACATATACAGGGTAAACCAGAGTGAGACAAGACTGGGATTTGTTATTGATAATAAGTGGGATAAAAGTCAGCAACCTTTTAGTCATCTTCAACCAGTTTTCATTTGCATAGAACTGGAAGCAGAAGTGGAGAGAGGCTAAAGGTTTTTATCTTAACCATAGCTTTATTTAGCTCTTTTTCCATTTAAAGGGATAAAGCCTAGAGAATGTACTTGCCCTAGTCAGAAGGTTATAATACAGACTAAGAGCTAAAACAGGTTGCTGACTACTAGTGTGATGAGAAATGAAATGAGAAACCCAGAGGAGATGGGTGTTCAGAAAGTAGCTATCTAAGCTTGGGCATGTGCTACCTTCTGAACTGACTGGTAAAAATAAACACATCAATAAACAAACCAGCCAACCTGTGGGTTTGTGAGTCATAGTTTAGAGAAGATTCCAATAGAAAAATTGTCTAGAAAGAGAGGATTCTGGGAACATAGTGGAATAGGTCAGAAAATTCCAAGTTCTCAAGATTTCCCTTCACAAAAGACCTGATATAGTGCTTCAGGGCAAATATTGAGCAGTGAAAGTAAATAAGAGTAGGGGCAGAACAGGAGTCCTCCTGGGACAATCAGAGAGGATCTGAAGAAAAGTCCCAGGATGATGTTTGGTCCCTGTGAAGATTAAACAGCTCCAGGCTTGGTCCTAGGTCTGCTTAAATCACAAGCAGTAAGCCCTGGGGCTAGCTGGGTTGGGAGGCTGCCTTGGCCTCAGCCACAGGAACTTTTAATGCTGGAACAGCGATGAGTGTTAGGCATCTGAGCCAGGAACCTCTTCTGACAAAGAATGCCAGAACTAACTGCGTTATAGACATACAGCTGGGGGTGAGAGGGAACCAGCACAAGCCAATGCGTGCAGAAGCAGTGAGGTGGGAATGCCACTGGCTGTGGGCACTTACAAGAGGCTGGAGGTCTTGGTTCTAGTTCCAGGCCGGTGGGGAGAACTGAAGAAGAATCTGAGGCTGAAGGCACCATCCCCTGTACCTCAGGACTAGAAGTGATTATAAAACTAAGCTACTACTGATAAAAAAAAATCATGGTCAAAGGAGAAAGAATCCAACTATAGAGAGTTGCTATGGGAATAGAGACGACTGGAGTTTGTCTTCAGAGGAGGATACTGAAGCAAAGGAACTTTCTTCTACCCCAAAGAGTAACATTAAATGGTCACCTGCCCCAAAAGAACTAATGGAAAAGCTAAAAAACAACCCTTTAAAAACCAAATGAGAGAGATTGAGGAAAATCTTTTTAAAAAAGAACAATACAAGAAAAACAAGAAGATAATGAAAATAAAGTCAACTAATTAGAAAAGGAGAACCAAAATCTTAGGGAAAGAAAGACTATTTGAAAATCAGAATAGGGCAAGTGGAAGCCAACAAAATTATAAGGGATCAAGAAATAATAAAACAAAATATAAGGAATGAAGAAATAGAAGAGAATGTGAACATGTCATGAAAAAAAACTGAACTGGAGAACAGATCAAGAAGAGAAAACAAGGATATTCAGACAACTATTTTGATACCTACAATAAAAAATCTTGATACAATAATTTAAGGAATAATTAAAGAAAATTGTCCTGAAGCATTAAAACAAGAGGAGAAAGCAGAAATAGAAAAAAAATTCAGTATTCACCACCTGAAAGAAATTCTATGAGGAAAACCTATACGAATATTATAATTAAAGTCCCAAACCCCCAGCAAATAGAAACTTATGAGCAAGGAGAAAAACAACCACAAAAAAATTAAATATGATGGTGCCACAATTAGAATCACATAGGACCTAGCTATTGTGACACTTAAAAAGACCACAGTTCTTGGAACTCTTTATGTCAAAGAGTAAAAAGAAATCATACCCAGAAGAGTGAAGTGTAATCCTGAATGAAAACTAATGGACATTTAATGAAGTGTTAGACTTTTAAGAGTTTGTTAAAAAACAAAACAAAACCTGAACTTCTCAGAAGATTTGACAGAGAGGCACAAGAAATATAAAGTACGTACTGAAGACTAGTTACAAGTGACTCAATAAGGACAGACTGTTTACCTTTTATGTATGTAAAATGTATGTCTAATATTGTTATTAGTAATTGGGTAGTTTGTAAGAAAGATTGGGGTAGACCTGAGTATGATACGACTTTAAAAAGAGTAATTATTTTATGCAAATTATGTATGAGAGGAAGAATTGACATAGAGGAATTAGATGGAGGAGAAGAGTTGTTAGTTCTGGAAACCTACTTTCATCAGGAATGGGTTCAGAAAGAAATAACATACTAAGGGGATAGGGTGCAGGGAGAGGTCAAGGAAGGGATCTTTAGAGGGGAGGATGAAGGAATAGGTTAAAGGGAGGGTATAGAAGGGTTTTGAGATTAATGGGACTGGGAGGACAAAGGAGGGATACTTGAGAGGGTAAGGGAAGGGTCTTTAGAGGGGAGGGTGAGGGAATGGGTCAAAGGGGGGTATAGAAAGGTGTTTAGATTTATGGGAATGGGAGAATAAGGGAGAGATCCTTGGAGGGGTGGTGGATTGAATAATAGGAGGGCAAAATATAAGGCAGAAGTAAAGTAGAGGAGTTAGGAAGGATAGGAAATAAGAGATATGCACAAACATTAAAAGTAAAATCAGAAGCAGAATTTGCTAGGGGAAATATATGTCTTTATATTTATGTATGTATATATGTATGTAAACGTATATGTGTGTCTATATAGCTATATCTATACAGAAATATCTCTACACTTAATTGTAGCCTTTGTGGGGGTGTGGGGAGAAAGGGGAAAAAAAGCAAAGTAAAAAGTGTACGGCAGGAAACAAATGAAAACTAACAAGGAAGAGAAGAAAAGATGGACAGCTGTTAACACAACACATAGTATTTATTATGTATGCTTTCTTGAAATGGAAAGCTATTGCTATATATTTTGAATCTTCTCTTACATTCTGCTATGCACATGGCATGTTTTTTTCTTTTCTTATTTTGCATTTAAGTTTCAATATTCAAATTTATAATATTTTTGTTTTCTTACTGCATATTTAAGCTTCAGTAATAAAAAAGAAAAAAGTGTATAGAACCTGGAATAGCTTTCTAAGGGCTCATGGGGCTCCTTACTACAAACACAGGCTGAAATACAGAAATACAATTAGAGAAGAAGACCCTAGGATCATAAGCTAAATATGAATCAGCAGCATAGGGCCTTTGTGGAGAGCATAAAAACAAACATGATGCTGAAATTTATTTGAAGTGTAGCATGGAAAAGATAGGAAGTGATACATTCTCAATACTTTTTATTATTCATACCTTTTTTTTAGAATTACTTCTGTATTAAATAGAAAAGACAGGAGAGAGAGAGAGAGAGAGCAACAAAGGTAACAAAAGGAATGAAAATATTCTGTGAGAATCTTTGAGATCTTCTCAACTATATATGAATTGGAGGCATTTATTCTAGAGAGAGGATGATTTGCCTATTATTTGCAAATACATGAAGATTTTGAATGAAGAGGAGCTGATCAGATATATGCCGTATCTTTACACGACTTCACAGAAATGGATATCAATCAACATGTCTTTTTGATACCTTTCCATCTCCCTACCTTCACCCACCACCTTTCCCTCATTTCTAGTTCTCAGCACTCTGTCACATCCCATATCATGCTAGAAAAAAATGAGGATACAGTGTCTGGCCTCAAAGACCAACTGATAGGATGGGGGAATACTAATCTGAAAAAACTGAAGAAAATTACTAAATCATTCAATATGGATGCTACATATTATAGAATTTCAAAAGAGGGAGATATTAGTCTGGATTTAAGTATTCATGGAGGAAATAGGACTAGAGCATTGATTACAGGTTCAGGAGTTTTGGCAGAAATGTTTGGATAGTTAAGATGGGGCCAGATTTCCCAAGGACTTGAATGTCAAGGAGAAGAGTTTTGAAAATCAATCAATCAGTCTATCATCTATCTGTTTGTGCATTCATTCAGTCATTTCATTTTTTTAAATTTAGGTCTAGCCATATAATTTCATTTTGTAGGAGACTTCAAGTAAGAAAACTCTTCCAATGCAGATCTTTGTTTTTATAATGTATAGTAATAAAGAGTTGTCTGGAGACACTGAGAGGTTCATAGGATTATTTTATAGATGAGGAACCAGTATTATAGAAAAATAACTTGCTCTAGGTCACATGGAGCAAGTAGTAGTATCTTGGGTAGAATCTGAACCTAACTTTTACCTACTCCAAGTTTAACACCCTTTCTATCACTTCATACTGTCTCCAAAATAAGTAGAATTGGAAAGAACCTTAGAGGCTTTCAACTCCAGAGAGGTTAAGTATATTGCCTAGGGACATACTACTAGAAAGTATCTGAGATAAGATTTATACCTAGGTGTTCCTGACTGTAAGTCCAGTATCTATAAACAATATCATGTTCAGGTCATTCATCATATATTTGTCTTGCACTCAAGATTTGACTTGTGCTCAAGTCTTTTTTCTTCAAGTCTAACTCTCTGCTCCCTAAAGCACTGGTTTTCATTTGATGGTTCTTCATTCTAAAAATTCTTTAATAATGCTTTAAGTAGGAAATAATTGTCCAGTTATGTTACAAATATAATATCCTAAGTAAGAAGTATGTGCATGTTTGAAGAATTATACATTTTCAGCGATTCTAAATAGTTAAGAACAACAATTTTGTTGTTCATGCAGCAACTACGTCGAAGTCTGAACTTCTGACTAAGAATGGTGTGTTGTTGCAGATTCTAAGCCTCTCATCAATTTGTTTTCAAAATGCTAAACTTGTTCAACATTTGAGCTTAAACTGATCCCCACGGGAGGGTCAGATGCATGTACATACTTTCATTTGTTTTCCTATATTATACTGGAGTAGTTTTCTTGTTCCATTCCATTATCCTATAATCATACCTCGTCAGCTGTGCAATCATGTGATCAATATGTTCCAAAATGTGCATTCTTATAGCACAATGTCGTGTTAATTGACAACTGTGATCTTTGAGAAGGCACCATTGCAAACCAACTTGAAACCTTTACAAACCATTTACAAGCGTTTTACAGAAACAAACCTTATATTCTCTCTCCTTATAGTATTAAGACTATTTTCTGGTTTTATCTTGTCCTCTGTTTATGGTGCCATTCTTCTGTCTGGTGGATTTTCAAATGAACTGGCTGGCTGTACTGTCTAGTCATTTAGTAGAGGTTTTGTGCTAAGGGTCTTCTCTGTGATGTTAAATTGGTCTATCTTTTGTCTCAATTCTTACCTAGCCTTTATCCATTGAATGGGCATAGCCTCAAACAAATTGAGACCTGGGAAAGATCTTAATTTTAAAAGGTCAAGGTTATACGCATTGCATTCTGGGCCATCACCAGTTGTCTTGACTTTTGTCTTGCCACTGGACTTTGATACCTGGAGGAGAAAGTGAAGCTGAGGACTTTGCACAGCTCTGTCTCATTTAAATCCAATTCACACTAAGTCAAGACATCACCCTCATGATGCCATTGGTTCTCTTTGAGAATGAAGAGTGAGCAAGAACAACAAAAGGTTTTGTGAGAATGTAGCCAGTTGTGGCATAGGTAGAAGAGGAAACAATCATGGCTGAAGAGATTCTTTATGAAGGTTAGTTTATGTATATACATTGCTAAAAATGAAACAATATATGTAATTGTGTTTTAAATACATTTGTCACTTAATACAGAGCTTGTTAACTAGCAGGAAAGCAAATATTTCACATCACAAACAGCTTCTCTGTTCATTTTTGTGGATTGGTTAGGGAACTAAACATTTAAAAAATGAATTTCAATTTTCAGCAGGAGAGCTTGTAAAATTCTCCTACCGTTTTCTACTATGTCTTTGTGGGAGTAATTATTTTCATTTCATTTTAAATAAAAATAAAGTTGATGTGAAACCAGATTTAAGACTGTGTTTGGTATTAATCCAAATATTGCAAACCTTTGTTCAGATGAGAGTCCAACATCAAAATTAAATTTATATGTGATCATTATATTATGATAAACTTCTAAGCTGTAATTTATTTCATAAAAATGTTATTTATATTTAGCCACATTTATTAATTAAAGAAATTTAAAATGAAGTCTTGCTAACAATTCTAAGGATATCAGGTCTTTCTGTATTCTTTTAATCCTTACAGAACATCTAACAAAATTAAAAAAAAATTATCTTGTAATTAGTTTTATACTTTTATATTTATAGTTTCACAGTGATATCTAGAATAAAATATGTTATTATCTTCTAATATAAATTTTAATTTGGAAAGGGTTTTTTTGGACAAAAGTTATCATTATTTTAAGCACTTAATGAATAAATCTAAAAGAATATCTTGTATATTAAATTTCCCTGGAGGTTCAAAACATTTTTTTGGCTTGTTGTTCAAGGGGATTCATGGAGCAAAAATTGTTGGTAACCAGTGCCCTACACCAGAATTATCACATGTGGCCCACAACTCCCCTGTATATAGAGAACCATATTAAAATATAATTGGGAAATGTTTAGCAAAATAAATGAACTAACAATAAAACACAGATACTATTCTATTTTAAAACTAAATCAATATGCAGCCTAGAGGGATCCTGATGTACAGATTATTTATCCTCATTTCTATTTATTTGACCTTTATTCTATACCATGCTGCCCCTAGATGAACTAGATGTAATAAAGAAATATAGATCCATAAAAATATTTGAGGAGGGCAGTGCATTTAGGAAGATTACCTTGGCTTCTTGAGGTAGCTAGAAGGTAATGGAAATAGAGGAAAGGAAGTCACTTAGGAGACTTATGTAATGCTTATATATTGATAAGGGATTTAATGACTGAATTTAATGCTTTAACAGTACACAGATCTATAGTTTTTTTCTGTGTCAGTCTCTTTCCATTAACATAAATTTCAGTTTCTTCATCCATTGGTCCATCACTTCTTAAAACATGGTTTATGACCCCAAATGGGTTTGTGAGTAGAAAATGTTTAAGAAACCCTGCATTAGTCAATAACTTTTGTGAGTTCTATAGAAAAAAGTCACAAGCTAGTGCCAACACTGTTGACGATCAGCTCCTCCAGACTTAAGTAGACTGGTGTTCAGCTGACAGGTGTAAAGTCTATTGCTGGTTTTATGTAGCAAGATTCTGATGTATTTTTTCATCCCAACTCACACTAGAGTTGGGTCCCCAAACCAAGATTAGCTATATTTCCCCCTCAGGGTTCTAGGAGTATCCCTCAGTGATGGGGGTATCCTTGTCTAATGCCCCATCCTATTATGATTTCCCCAATATCAGTCACATAAGATTAGTACCCTAGTACTATTTAACCAGTTAACATCAATTAACTTTTACAAAGGGATATTTGCTGTGAAAATATATTAACATTAGAAATGGGAAAGCAACGTTTCATCTCCTCTCCCATCTTTACCTGAGGATGTATTCTCATCTATGTTCAAACCTAAAGCAATTTCTACATAACATTCACCCCACCATGTTCACTTTTGATTTTGGAATAGTGAGTAGATGAATCATAGTAGCTCTCTCTTGGCTGCCTTTGATCTATGTTGGATCAAAGAGATTGTTTGGTACTTTACTCCTCCCTCTGTGGAATCTGGGTACATTGACTCTAACTCTAGGATTTCTGGTGCTTGCTATTCTGACCTTTCTACTAGGTTAGTGCCTTCTCCAATATTCCTTCATTCTAAGCAAGCAATATTTCTTCATCAGAGACAAAGAATGGGGCACGTAATTACAGGGCACATCTTGGTTCCTGGTGAGGAAAACCTAGGGCCTCTCTGAAGCCGTCCCTGAGTCAGTTCCGGCTTATCCAACAATAAAAAACCCACCCTTTCATTAAATGGTTAGCATAATCTAATAAACTTTAGGATATCTGCACAGGCTTCAAAGTCATTATAGGGATCCCACAAACCATAGATATTTCACATGCTCAGAAGGGCTGGGTTTGACAAGTCTTCTTATGTATTTATGGATTTTCCTGTTTGATGCAGTCTATTAGAACCTGAGTTCCACTTGAGATAGGGTCTCTCTCTTCAGCAACTGAAATCGGGGCTCACTTAGTCTGAGGAATTTAAAAATGAAGAGGGGACTTGATTAGTTTCTCCTACCCATTTCAGTTCCTTCATTTGATAGCAAATGTCTCTCCAAATGAATACTTATGTGGTTACTCAAGTGTCTGCAGCAGGAAGGGATGAGGAAACCCATGCACAAGATTTACACATCCAACAGAGATTTATTAAAGGATGGTTTTACACTGTTTGTAGACAGGAGTAGTATATTGCAGACCTCCAGATCTATATCCAGACTGGGGCAATGCAACTCCTCAAATTGTGGGATGGTATAGAAGCCAAAGATGACTTCCCAGTTTTCCTTTCTGTATAGGAAGAATCCTATGTCTGATGGATATTATTAGAGATTCTTCTTCATTTTTTGGAGATGGGGAGTTCTAGGACGGTGATGGGTGAGGAACAAGGTGCTATTTGTTTCCACTGATTTCAGATCTATCCCTTGTGATCTTTGAGCACAGCAGTTGGTTGAAGGGAATGAGAATATAGAATGGAAATGCTCCCTGAGTTGCCTTGTTATGCAACCTTGAGTTACCTAAAAAGGGGGCTAGGGAGAGTCCTATTTATGATATCCTGTGCTGTGGAAACTTTTGGATGGAGGGAAAATGAATGAATGAAAGACAAGCATTTGTTAAGCACTTACTGTGTTCCAAATATTGTGCTAAGCACTAGGAATACAAATACAAAAGCATGGTGATCTCTATTCTCTTGAAACATATTCTGAGTGAATCACATACACAGGGGGAGTGGTAGATATGGAAGTAAGTTATGTCCTGGAAGTTGATGATAGGTGGAATAGCAATGTGTTCAACTGATGCACCCTTTCCAGAGGCAATGGTAGTGTTCATTTGATTTTAGAGCAAGAGATGGAAATGGTTGTGGGTTGGGCAAGTACATCTGTGGAAGGGCAAAAGGTGGCTAGATAAATAAAAGGGTACATGTGCCACACTTACCACAGTGCATGGTACACAGTAAACCTTAATAAATGCTTATTGATTGACTGAGGAAGTCTTCATTCTGGCATTGTTCTAATGTTAAAGACGTTTCTCTGTGGGAGGTGGCCTAGTCTGCTTCCTCAGATGTGGTGAGCCCCATCCTTTAATACAGCAGCTGCTAAATCTTTTGTTATTCTGACTGTGACTCCATAATATTTGAATTGTTTTATTACAGATGTTTGCAATATCATTTTCCCCTTGATTTGGGAGTTCTGGAATTTTACTCTAGTATTCCTGGGAGTTTTCATTTTGGAATCTCTTCCAGGAGGATTCTTTCTACTTCTATTTGACCCTCTGGTTCTAGGATATCAGGGCAGTTTTCCTTGATAATTTCTTGAAAAATGATGTCTAAACTAGCTGTCTCTCTGTCTCTGTCTCTCTCTTTTTTTTTATCATGGCTTTCAGGTAGTCCAATAATTCTTAAATGATTTCTCTTGGATCTGTTCTTCAGGTCAGTTGTTTTACCAATGAAATATTTCACATTTTATTCTATTTTTTCATTTTTTAAATTTTGTTTTATTAATTTTTGCTATCTTATTAGCCTCTACTTGACCAGTTCTAAGTTTTGAGGATTTATTTGACCTCTTTTTCCATTTGGTCAATTTTATTTTATAAGGAATTCTTTTCTTGAGTGGATTTTTTTGTACCTATTTTTCCATTTTCTCTGGCCAGCTGGATTAATCTAACCGATTTAATTACTATTAATTTGTGTGTTTCTTTACTAGAACGTGAGCTCCACCAGGGAGGGACAGTATTTGGATTCTGGTATAAAATAGTTGTACAGCTAAAGTGGTACAGTGGATCAAGCACTGGGCCTAGAATCAGGAAGACCTGAGTTCAAATCTGGTATCAGACACTGGCTGTATGATCCTGGTCAAGTTATTTAACCCTGTTTGCTTCAATTCCTTATTTGTAAAATGAGCTGGAGGTGGAAATGGCAAAGCACTCCAGTATATTTACCAAGAAAACCCCAAACGGGGTTGCAAAGAATCAGATACAACAGAAATAACTGAACAACAACGAATGAGATGGCTAGGTGGTGCAGTGGACAGAGCACTGGTCTGGAATGAGGAAAACCTGAAACATTTACTATTTTTGTGACCCTGGACAAGTTACTTAATTTCTTTCTGCCTCCGTTCCAACAGAATGAGGATAATAGTAGCACCCACCTCACAGGGTTGTTGTGAAGATCAACTGAGATAATGTTTGTAATGTACTCACCACCATTCCTAGCACACAATAGGCACTTAATAAAAACTTATACCATCCCCTCACTGTTATTATACAGAGAAAGGACATGGTTCCACAAAGTGCTATGGGAAGAGGTTTAGTGAAAAATTGACAGAGAATCTTATAATCTGATTTATTAATAATTTTTAAAATTAAAATTTCCCCAAAGCAGAGTTTATTGAGATTTGGAGTTTTCCCTTTCTTTTAGGCTAGACACGAGTCAAAACACTATTTTTGCTCTATCACAACATTAGGCATTGAAACACATGGCCTCTCACTACTCCTTCCACCTTTCTTTTCTTTCTTTCTTTTTTTTTAAGAAGACTGCATGTCCCCATCTGTACCAGGTTAAAAATACAGAAACTACTTATAGCCCAATCTCCTTAGAGATCAGCGTAGGGGACTTGATCTGCTTTGTGTCCAACATGAGCTATGTTATCTCTATCTAGATATCCTAGTACTCTTCCTCTCATTAAGGGGCGCACCATATTGATACTGCATAGACACTTGCTTGGCATAAACCACTGCTGTTCAGAGCTCCTGAGCTCAAGAGTTCTCCCAATCTCAGACTCCCAGATAACTGGAATTATAGGCATGTACCAACATACCTGATCTTCCCCTTATTTTCATGTATGTAGAAAGGTCACTGCAAGAGTAGGACTAGAAGTGTAATGTACCTACATTACTAGGAAGTAGGAATTGCCTAGTGGGAGGAGAAAATGTATGGTGTGCCCTGGTCAGTGATGCCTAAGTCCAAAGTTGGGAGGCAGAGGAATAAATACTCCTTCCCTGAGTAGTCCTTAACTTTCTACATCTATGCCATACCCAGATAGGTACAGACTGTCACACATATATAGATTCTATAGCAAGTATATTGATCTATTCATATTCTTCAGAATGAGAAAGGACAGAACTTAAAATGTTAGGTATTTTTATTTGTTGTTGTTATACTGCATCATGGGCTATCTCTAGTCTTCCTGATCAATATCTGGCCACTGGACCCAGATGGCTCTGGAAAAGAAAGTGAGGCTGACAACTTTGCATAGCTGTCCTTCACTCAAATAAAATTCAATTGCAAGTCATGTCATTATCTTCCTGATGTTATGGTCCTCTTCGAGAAGGAAGGGCAAACCATAACTCAAACCTGCTATTATTATGTACCATTACACAATTCTAAGTATCAAAAACCATATTTTTAAACATAACAAGGGTCATAGAATTACAGAGTCTAGACATTGTGGAGTTTTGTTAGTCCTGTCACTAATCTTCAAAAATCAGAGTTCATCCAACAATTGAGATCTTTTTCAGGGCATTTCAGTGAGGGCTTGAATGAGGGAAAATTAATATAGTAGAGACAAAAGTACAAGTGGGTGCTTAATGATAAAGAAATGTTTCCTTCATTACTAGGGTCATGACATCAGCTACAGAGACCATGTGGAACTACTTGGTAATAAGAAAAAGGAGCAAAAGATATTATTGTCACTCAACTGGCACCTAGAGGTAACTTCTCAGTGGGGCTAGGAGCTCCTGGGTCTGAGATCCCTGGATCTGGTGGGAGGCCGAGCTTGCCATGGCAGCCAATTCCAGGGGCATTTCTCCTGCAGCCCCATCGCTGGTGGATTGCTACTTCACTTGCTGGTACTGATGTAAACAAATCCCAGATCCCTGCACACCACCTGACTTGCAGCCCACCATTAAGCCCCTTTTATATTTCTGTCTTTGTCACTGTTTTATATTTTAGCTTGAAACTGCTTAAAGCATGTCTGGGCATATTGCTCAAGGCATTCCCTGACTCTCTTCCCCCTGATCAGTATTTCATAGTTTCTCCTTGAATCATTATAGCATACCAGGCTCATTATGGTGCAAGGATCTTATCTAAGTACCACCCTGTCCTGCCCCGCTGTCACCTCCCTTGCCTGGACCATGACTCTGACCAGTCCTGAGGAATTCCAGTTCCCCTCATACCAAGCCCCTCCACCCAGTTCTAGGAAAGAACTCTTGTACCCTTGTACCACACTCCCCTGAATCATGTGCCATACTCATAGTATGGCACATACTGAGTCATGCGCCATATTCCCCTGAGTCATATAGAATTGACCAATGGCTGATCTTTGCTTCTGTACATCACAGCTTTGGCTAGCTCCCCTCCCTATTATATTTTTGTGGTTTTGGCCTATATAAACAAGATCTGAAGGTCCAGAAACCACTGCCAATTTAAGGTGAGAACTCTGGCAGTCATACTTTCTTAATAAATTCACACCTAAATTTTATCATGAACCCAGGTCTTAAGTCATTCTTCTATCTCTGCACAACAGTACAAGGCTGATGTGAAAGAAAAGTCATGAGTGGATCATTGTATATTGCAACACTATAACAGAATATGTGTAATCACATTTGCAGAATCTCATCTACTTCTTCAAAATGGAAAAACCAATTAAGAGTATTAATTACCAAATCAGTGTCAACTGTAGCAGACTTCAGAACAAGGTTTCTGGGAAGTTTAAATGGGGGGCACAATTTCTAACAGAACTTACAGCTCTTTGTAGGATATCCTGTTCAGATGGAGAAGAATATACTGTGTCAAGTTGTGTAAGAGGATGGTTAATGGAGGTGAATGAAAATATTCTTGGTAAGCCATCATTTTGCAGGAAAAGCCATCTACTGAGGGATATATTGCTATTGTGCTACCCAAATTTGAAGAAAGCAAGAGTGTTACTGAGGGATTATTGACACAAAAAGAATATGAAGAGGTCATGGTAAAACGAATTAATAAAAGATCAGAAACATCATGAAAACACATGAAATCAAAAGAAATACAAATCTACATGTGTTAAAGGACCAACTGTTGTAGAGCATGACTGGACAAGAAAGTGATGGTAGGAACTGTCCTCTCCATATTGTGGGATGGCTCTGCTTCAGTGTCTGGCCACTTCAGTATTGGTGATCTTTGCCAATCCATCTTGATTTATTAGGTCATCTTTCCCTCTCTCTTAAATTGGCTCTGTCCAAGTATGCCCCCTTTCTCCCTTGCTCTTCTCACTTGTTCAAACATAACATAAACAATTGGGAAGCTGCAAATATTAATAAAAAATAAACTGACACCTGGCATTTTGAAAGCAGTTCAAGTGTTCGAATATTTGATACAATAAAACATTTGGTTCTGGATGGAAGCTGGTCAGGAAGCAGTGTGGATTGCAAGGGGAAAAAGTAAATACTCTCTAGAGTATTTTTGTTAGTGAGATGATATGTCCTTTCCTTTTTTAGCTAAGAGCATATTCTTATTTGAGTCCCCTTGTCCACATAATATCTCTTTATCTTTGGGCCATTAAGATGCTGGATTGAATATATGTGGTGCACATTTGCTAGAAAATTGTTTAACAATTTACTTGACCTTTATTGGATAGGTCAAGATTCTTAATTAATAACTAAAAAAAAGGTTAAAACACTGAGATAAGAGGTAGAAGAAGTCCATCCAATTATCTACATGTTTTATCTTTATAATGCCACCATTTTGATTATCTTGACAGGATGTTTTTTTTCCTTTTTTTAAATGTAAATGTTTGGCATTGAGTATACATGACTACAATCTTAGAACAGTCTATGACAACCATAACATGACAAATAACCATTTATGTTTCTCAAAAGGTTACATGTAAATTAAGTTAACAGGGTCAAAAATATGGAAGATAAACTATCACTCAAAGATATGTGATTCATTTATGTGTTCATGAAGAAGGTGTCCAATTAAAATCCAAATGAAGATATCAGATACAAATTATTATCAGAAACAATTTCACCAAATCCAATAGGGGCAAAGTCACTGGATGTTTGCAGTATACATCATCAAAATGAAAACATTAGCATTTTGGTAAAAAACAAAAAAATGAGAAGACATGACCAGGAATACTTAGTATTCTGGCCTTAAAGGCCAAGTATAGATATCTGCATTAGCATCCTATGGAGGTGATTCATGATACCTAGTCTGCTTTATAAGATCTGGTGAGTAGCCTGGGCTAGGATATATGTTGCCTCATTTACACTTCCTTGAGGATGATTACTGAAGTTAGGTTTAGGTTTTGGGGGATGATTGAGCCATGGCTATTTTGTAGATCTTGCTAGGACTACCCTGGATTAGGAGCTTTATAAAGGGAGTAGTCAGATGTAGTAGAGATCTGAATCAGAGCTGAGATAGGGAATACACTCAGATCATAGACTTGTATCCCTAGAATAGCGGTGGTGAAATCTGAATATCTTCATAGTCCTACTGGGAGCTCCTCAGCTCCAGAGATGATAACGATTGAGAGTCAGTGGCAGAGCAGGCAAACATTTCCTGGAGCAGGGAGACCATTTGGCACATGGGGAGAAGATAACAACAAGCAATCAATCAAATTAGTGTGTGATATCATTGGGAACGTCTGAGGGTACTCACCACGTTTTTACAAGGAGATACTGTCCATCATCTCATTGTAGTATCAGTGGTGATGACCACCTCCCACAGAGAACAATGCCAGAATAAAGGCTTCCTCAGTCAACCAATAAGCATTTATTAAGTGCTTGTTATGTACCAGGCATTGTATTAGGTATGGGATATATAAACAAAAGCACGGTATGTATCTTTAAGGAGCTAACATTCAAACAGAAAAGAAAACATGCAAATAAGACGTGTCTGCAAAATATAGACGATGTAAATGGGAAATTATCTCAGAGAGAAGTCACTAGTCATGGAGAATGGAGGGAGACTCGGTCAGGGGAAAAGCCTTCTATGGAAGGTAGGACTTGAACTTAAAAATTTTTTTAACTTGACCTGATACTCCTGTTCACACTCTCTATATAAAAATAAACATTCATGAAAGAACTTGGAATGTCTAGGTAAGAGCAATGAGAATTTGTAAAGGGTTAACAAGAAAACATAAAAAAGATGGAAAGAATGGACAACATGGTACTGTTGAGAGAGCACTGTATCTGGAATCAAAGGAACTGGGTTTGAATCTTGCCCCTAATGTTTACTCTCTGTGTGACCTTGGACAAATCACTTAACCTCCCTGGCCTTAGTTTCCTCATCTGTAAAATGGGAGGTTTGAACTAGTTGACCTTTAAGGTTCATTATAGCTCTAGATATGTGATGATCCTGATGAATGATACCATGACCAATGCTATCACTATCCCCAACCATTAACATAAGGGAATGACAGTTGGAACAGTCTTTGGAAGAGATTGAAGGAGCAGAGGAAACAAAGCCAATTAGATTCTAGCCTTTGATATAGGGTCAAGAAAAGACATAAGCAGTAATATTTTGGGTAAGTGGACTCAAATGGGTCAGAGAGATTCAACAATGGGAAAAATGACATGAAACCCATAAGATACCAAGACATAGTTCAATCAATTAACATTTGGTAATCTCCTGCTATATACCAGCACTGTGCTAAGGCTTAAGAACACAGAAAAAGTCAAAAGATAGTCCTTGACCTCAAGGAACTCACACTCTGATGGGGGAGACAAAATTCTAACAAATATATACAAATAGAAAATACCAGAAAGAAAGCACTAGAATTAAGAGGGATTGGGGAAGACTTCCTGCAAAAGATGGGATTTTAGTTGGAACTTAAAGGAATCCAGGAAAGGCATAAGGTGGAGGTGAGGAGAAAGAGCATTCCAGGCATGGGGGCCTGACAGAGAAAATGCTGAGAGAGCTGAAAGATGAAGTATCTTGTCTGAGTAACAGCCAGGAGGCTGGTGTCACTGGATTGAAGAGTATGTGGCAGAGTAAGGTGTAAGAAGATTGGAAAGGTAGGAAGGTGCTAGGCTATGAAGAGTTTCAGATGTCAAGCAGAAGATTCTTTATTTGATCCTGGGGATGATAGGGAGCCACTGGATTTATTATATAGAGGACTGATGTAGGTGAATCTGCACTTTAGAATATCACTTTAGTGGCTGAATGAAGGATGGATTGGACAGAGGAGAGACTCGAGGCAGGCAACTCCACCAGTAGGCTATTGTGACAGGACAGGTGTAAGGTGATGAAGGCCTGTACCAGATGGGTGATGGTGTTAAAGAAGAGAAGGGGACACATTTGAGAGATGTTGCAAAGGTGAAATTGACAGGCCTTGGCAACAGATTTGATAAGAGGGGTGGTGAGAGGTAGTGAGGAGTTGAGGAAGAAACCTAGGTTTTGAACCTGAAGGACTAAGGAGGATAGTGATGTCCTTTACCATAAGAGTGAAGTGAGGAGGGGAGAAGAGTGTGGGGGAAGGATAATGGCTTGGATATGTTGAGTTTAAGATGGTCACTGAACATCTTGTTCTAGATGTTTAAAAGGTATTTGGAGATGCAAAACTGGAGGTCAGCAGAGAGATTGGGGCAAAATAAGTAGATTTGAGAATTGTCAGCATAAAAGTGGTAATTAAATCGATGGGAGTTGATGAGATCACCAAGTAAAGTAGCATAGAAGAAGAGAAGAAGGCTTAGGACAAAACCCTGAGGGACACATAAAGTTAGAAGGTGGGATTTGGGTGAAGAGCCAGCAAAAGAGAAGGACGAGTGATCAGACAGGAGAGTTGTTTCCTGAAAACCTAGAAAGAAAAGTATATCAAGGAAGAGAGCATGATTACCAGTGTCAAAGGCTGCAGAGAGGTGAAGGAAAATGAGGATTTTAAAGGCCATTGGATTTGTCAACTAAAAGATCATTATTAACTTT
Source organism: Pseudocheirus occidentalis (assembly GCA_028646575.1). Lineage (NCBI taxonomy): Eukaryota > Metazoa > Chordata > Mammalia > Diprotodontia > Pseudocheiridae > Pseudocheirus > Pseudocheirus occidentalis. The sequence goes on along the minus strand of CM053596.1, from coordinate 226,528,616 downwards.
GGAGAGGGCAGTTTCAGTGGAATGATAAGGTTGGAGGCTGGAATGAAAAGGGTTAAGAAGACAATAATTCCAGTGGCTCTGAAATCGATGTCTTCATATAAACTTTTGTTTTTTTGAGTCAGTAGGACCTATTTCCTTTTGCTTGGATATAGTTACAGACCTGTGTATAGTGCTACAATCATTGTCAACATCTTTTTTCATATAACATATATTTGAAATTTAACATGAATAAGAGTATAAGATTCTTTATGGTAAGGATTATACTTTCTTTTCTTGTACCTCAGGGGTATGTTGGTAAATGTTTAACAACTAGCTGTCTGGAACAATGTACATATTTTTAAGTTTAATTATCATTATTAATATTTTCTTCATCATTTTGAAAATAGCAAAACAATAAATCAAGCTTGTATTTGTGGTATTTGCAAATTTCCTAGATGTAAATGCTCACATAGAAAATTTCACAAGGAGCAGGATATAGCCAAATGGGAAGTTGCAGTTACAAGGGCTTCACCTGGCCCCAGGGTAAGGAGGCGCTGTCTGTAAAATCTGGTTTCCACATGCACGAGAACTTTAAGCATCGCTGCTCCCCATGGCCCTTGAGAGACCCAGAGAGTCCAGCATGCCCTGAACTCTATGTGATCCAGGCTTTTCCAGGGCCTCAACTCTCCCTGTGCCTCATCATAACCACATGCAACCTGCAAGTATTTCTTAACCCTCACAATTCTCCCCTTTCACACTCATCAAGAGGCTTCTTAATTCCTCTTCATTTTCTACCATTAGAGTAGTAACATCTGCATATCTGAGACTGTTAATATTTCTCCCCCAAAACTTAATTCATGTGTGGTATGTGAGTCTGGGTGATATATAAAACTCAGATTTTGGGGCAGGAGAGGGGGGACCATCTTGAGATCTTGCTGTTAGGCTTGCCCATGGATAGGACTCAGTAAACTTTCTCTGCACCTCTTAGCCTTGAGACTCTTCTGTTCTAGAGAATGTGCTGGCGCTTTCTCAATTGAGGTAAGTAACCGGCTGCCCCTGCCATCAGAGTGAGGACCCTGACAGAGAATGTAAAAGCTGTCTTGAAACCTAACATAAAAAAACCAAACCCTAAGATATTGGCAACTGGTCTCATCACTTTCTGGCAAACAGAGGGAGAAGAAATTGAAGCAGTGTCAGAGTTTATATTTTTGGGCTCAAAGATCACTACAGATGGTGACTATAGTCATGAAATTAAAAGATGCTTGCTCCTTGGAAGGAAAACTATGACAAATTTGGACAACATACTAAAAAGCAGAGACATAACCTTGCCAACAAAGTTGTGTGTAGTCAAAGCTATGGCTTTTCCATTAGTAAGGTATGACTATAAGAGTTGCACTATGAAGAAAACTGAGCACCAGAGTTGATGCTTTCAAATTCTAAAGCTGGAGAAGACTTTTGAGAGTCCGTTTTGGACAGCAAAGAGATTAAATTAGTAAATACTTTGAGAAACTAATTCAGACTCTTCACTGCCAGATCAAATACTGAAGCTGAAGCTTAAATACTTTGGTCACATAATGAGAAGATAAGACTCATTGGAAAAGACTCTGATGTTGGGAGTGAAGGCAAAAAGAAAAAGAGTTGATGCATTGGATAGACTTTGGGAGATAAAGGGAGGATGGAGCCCTTTGGACCCACCTCTATGTATTTTTTTTTGGAGTTTAAGCCCTGCCACATAAGATGTTATAGATCAAGATAGACTTCTCTTGGTACCCCTCAAATCACACCACATTGTCAAATACATTTTTCTTCTACATTTTAGCTTGACTCTAGGAACAGAATCTTTAAAAACTTCTCTCTATGTTTAGATATCTAGTGAAAAATGTGTTCCTGGAAACTCCATTAAGAAGCAGAGATTTCATGGGGGTATATTATATTTCCTATAAATAATAAATACCCTATATTACAGTCAGATATATGGGTAACATCCCAAGGACTAGAAGAGGTAAAATTGAAATAGCATGCAATAAGTCTGCCAGATGGTAAACTCTATGAGGGCAAGACTGCTTTTTACATCTTTTTGCTACCTGTGGTACCTATGGATACAATTAATAATACATATTGATATATGCAAATAAGGATATTTTGATACATATTCATATGAATGTATATTTATACAAATATAAATACATATTTACAAATTTTAATAAATATTGAAAAAAATCATAGATTCAAAATAGCTGAAATTAACCTTAGTGATCTTCTCAACCAATCTCCCCATTTAATAATCATAGAAACTGAGAAGTGAAGTCACTTGTTCAATGTCACCTCTTAGTTCATGATTGAGATATGAGTCAAATCCAGCTCTCCCAATTCAGAATCCTGTGATGAAAATGTATCTTCATAGGGTTTTGGGTGTTGTCTGTGGATGGCTCTATTACTTAAGGTTTGTCTTGTTCTCTCATCAGAGATCATTCAGGAGACGGTTCCAATGATATCTTCTGAAACCTTTCTTGTGTTTTCATCATCCTTTCCTTTAGCCTTTTTTCCTCCCTGCTTTATCAATGCTTTCATTCAATCGCTAATTTCCTAACTTCAGCACAGGCTGATCTCCTGACTCTGGTCATAGATTGATCCTAAATTTCACCAATAGACTGAACTGAAAGGCTGCCATATTCTCAGCTTTTATTTTGGTTAGAGACTGACCCCTAGCCCAAGTCACAGACTGATTTCTAACTTGAGCTACAGACTATTCCTTGAGCCCAGTCACATAGTAGCTTTTAACCCTGGCTATACAGTGATCTTTTGAAAAAGATTTATAGACTGATATTCACATTAGTCATAGAAAGTCTTCTCACCTCAGTCCCCAATGGATCAGTTGGAAAATTATTTGCTGACTCATACTTAGGAGGTCACTAATCCCAGCTATAGACTAGGTCATGAACCCAGTCCAAGACTGACCCTAAAATACGGGCCAAAAACAAACTCTAACCTTGGCTAGGCATTTTCACTTGCAACCATGTTTATCCCCATTCCTGGAAAAACAGCTTGAAGTAAATGACCTACAGGCAGTGCGTATACAAAGGACAACCCTATTTATATGTACGTTTTCTATATAGTCCTAAAAACAAAACAAAACAAAACAAAATGAAAACAAAATGAACCTTCCCCACCTGTTTGTGTTTGAAGGGTTGTCATTAACTCCAAGCTGAGGAAAATGCCTCCTTGTCAGTGGGATAATTGCCTTTCTTTATATTTCTTGCCATGCACTTTTTTGTATTTCCAGCTTTGTATTAACAAAAAGGTGTTGTGTCTGTATTTCACGAGGCCCATAATTTTGTATGCCTCATGTCTACTCTGTTCCAAATTCTTTTAAAATATACAGAGCAACAACCAGTATATTATCTGCAGCAGGCATATTGATATTTTTAAATTAACATTTTGCATTTCTTCAGCAGATTTTGTCCATGAAAAATATTCCAATAGATTCATATTGTTCTGTTAATTAAAATGTTTCTCTCCTGACTGTGGAGAGTCAATGGTTAGCAGGCTTATAAATATTCATTTGAAATTCTCCTAGACCCTGAAAGTCCGAGGCAGCCAAAGAAGCTGTTAGCAAGAAAGTTTCAAACACTAACTTTTCTTATACCTGGCATGCTATGCTACTGCATCAAACTACAATACATACAATTCAAGAATTAAGGGATTGGGTGTTAGTGGGAAATAGCCAAAGGAACCCTAGTTGTGTTGGATTCAAAATAAATAGTTATTGATTACCTGCTGAGGGACTACTTGTGAGAGAGATTTGCCTACCTATGCAAACTTATCATCAGAACATGGCGGAGATGCTGAATTCCATATTGCTCCCTGTGAAGGTCTATGCCTCAGAATGCTTCCCCCATTAAGGAGCTGATACCTCAAGCTTGCAGTGATTCAGCATGCAGTGGAAGGATATGCAAACTGTGTCTCTGTGGTCATGTGAGGAGTGGAGAATTCTGTCTAAGGTCAAGGTTGACAAATACATTAGAGGTAGTTTATTGTTATGACTTATGACCTTTAAGAATCACGTTGGAGTAGTGGGGGAGTAGGGACAGGGTGGTCACAGTTTGTGAATAGCAGACTGGGAGTGGGGGAGAGGATGTGGTTTTTGTAAGGAATTCGTGAATTTATATCTCAATTTGCAAATAGATAAGCATATTTTCTGTAGAATGAATACATAATGTGACTAATTCATATGTTGTTTTTTTCCCTAGCTCTCTTAATAATTGATTTTGGCATAATATGTTTCATTGACTGAGCAACGCTTAATCAGATTCCCTGGATAATTTTAATTATCTATTTCATTGTTATAGAACTTTCTACTTTTCAAGGGACTTTCACAACCATTATGCCAGTTGAGCCTTGCAACATTCCTTTAAATCACACAGGCAAGGGTTTATCGTACCCATTATATGGATGAGGAAACTTTGTATGTGGAAATGCTATTCTTATTTGGTGTTTAAATGAAGAATTTAAAAAAAATGAAAAGAAAAGAATAAAGCAAGTTGTAGTAGATAATAGTAATCAAATAATATTGTGCTATATGAAACATTGATGAATATGGTGAATACAGAGAAATGCAAAAGACATGAATGGATGCAAAAGTAAAGTAACTACTAATGGTATAAATGGAAAGAAAAAAATTGAAGCAGAACACTGTAAAATTATAATGACCAAACTTGCCTTCAAGGAAGATATTATTTGCAAAATAAACTAAAGTTTCCTATTTTTTTTGGAAAGGTGGAGTATTACAAATGTGTAAATGCATATAATTAAATTAGCTTGTTGGTTGCTTTTGATTGTTTTTTTTTTTGGAAGGGGGAAGGCAGGACTATTGGGGTTGTTACTTGCCCAAGGTCACACAGCTAGTAAGCATGTCAAGTGTCTGAGACTGGATTTGAACTCAGGTCCTCCTGACTCCTGGGCTGGTGCTCTATTCACTGTGCTACCTAGCTGCCCTGATGGATTGTTTTTATTCTTTGTTATAGTAGATATCTCTATGAGAAGAGGAGAGGGGAATACAATGGGAAATATAAGTGATATAGAAACAAAGGTTATCAGTAATAAATTACTTTTTTAAAGCCTGTATAAGTGCTAGTATATAGTTTTAATTTTCCAGGAAGGTATATTTGACTTCATTCTCCAATAAAATACATGGTTCTTTGAAACCTGGGAAGAAAGCATATCTCCTCATAGAGTACAGGTAGTTTGACCAAAAATATAAGGGAAAATTTGATTGCAAATGGCTTTTATATACTTGTGCACAAGTTCTTTTTTGTTCCTTCTTTTGTTTTTGTTTTTTTATGTTCCTTCTTTTTTAGTTTTGTATTTTAGAGATTTCATAGTTAGTAGGTTGTTTTATGTGCGTAGGAGAGAAATAAAAGAAGAGCCTCATTGCTAACTACCTTTCAGACTGCTATTTTAGTTTTTTTCTGGTGTCAACACATTTTGCTTTAATTTCTTTTCGTGTTTGTATCTCAGTGGTGGAAATGGAGAGCAGCATTTAGTGGTTTGTAATATCCAGTCTTACTGAGATGATGATTGGGCTGCCACTCAACCCATTTAGTTAGTAGCTCTAAGTTTTTTAAAATTAGAGTTTCTGAAATTATTAACCATTTTTCAGACACATAGGTAACATTTGACAATAGGGAGCAGTGGGATGGAATTACAGTTAGAGGACCTTTTTAATCTTTTTTCTTTCATTTGTTACCTGTGTGACCTTGGGTACCTCTCTGGACCTCAGTGTCTTCATCTATAAAATGAAGGGCATGACCTCTATTATCTCCTATAGTTCTATGATTCTATGATTTATGCTCCTATACTTTTTTAAGTAACAAGATCAAAGATTTGAGCTGGAAGGGTTGTTATAGGCCATCTAATCTAACACCTTCATTTTAATAAGTGAAGAAACTGAAGTTCAACAAGGTAAATGACTTACTCTAGGACACACAGATAACAGTTGGGTGAACCAGGGTTTGAATTTGGATTCTCTGGCACTTAAAGTTTATATGGAAGTAGAGACAGAGGAAGTTATCTTGGGGAAGTCATACTGGATCTTGATTTCTCTGTACTCTCCAGGAGTTGGACTTTTAAAGACTTACTAATGAGACTGTGAGATTCTATTTATAATTCATCTTTCATTGTAAAGTTAAACCCTTTGACTCTCAAGATAGACAGTATCATTCTTGAATGAAAATAATTTTTACTGACAATTGAAGCAGACAGAATAATTGTAAATAGTTATCAATACAAGTTCCTATTAAAAGACTTTTGCTCATTTTTTTTTGTCTTTAGTCTTGATATATTTTTAGATGACCTTGATGGATCATCACCTGGTTTCTATGCATCTGTATTTATTAGCCTTGAGCTATATCCAACTCAATGTCCTTTATATGGTAATTTCTTCTACTTCTAATAATTTATATAACAAATAGGTTTGGAAGTACAATATCTTATGTTATTTGATCTTAATCCAATTATTATTATTCCCCTTTACAGATGAGGAAACTGAGTCAGAGAGACATTAAGTGACTTCCTTAGGCTCCTATAGCTGTGTCTTAGGAAAGATAGGCACTCAGGCTTGTCTTGACCACAAGGACAGAACTCTGGCTGCTGTGTTAGCTAGCTTGACCTGGTCAAAAAGAGATTCCCTATAGACAGTGAGGTCTTCTTGTTTCTGACTGATTTGGTGCTAATTGCATCACTCCCTGGTTACTGTACCAGGTCCTAAATGAGATCTAAATTCACTACCTCTCATAGAGAGACTTCTGTTGTAGCAAGTTAGAGCAAGGAAAGGTCCTTAAGATCATTTACTTCTTTGTCCTGAGGCCAAAAGGGATAGAGTTAAGTGCTGGGGTCCACAGCAAGTTAGGAGGAGTACTGGGGTTAGAAATAAGGATGAGGGGGTGGTGGTGGTGGCAGGAGTGGCGGTGGCTAGGTGGTGCAGTGAATAGAGCACCAGCTCTGGAGTCAAGAGGACCTGAGTTCAAATCCGGCCTCAGACACTTGGCACTTACCAGCTGTGTATCCTTGGGCAAGTCACTTACTCCCCATTTCCCTCCCTTCCCCCCTCCAAAAAAACAGACCAGAAAAAGTAGCAGTCTATGGGGTTGCTAGGTGGCACAGTGAATAGAGCACTGCCCTGGAGTCAGGAGGACCTGAGTTCAAATTCAGCTTCAGACACCTAACACTTACTGGCGGTGTCCTTGGGAAAGTCACTTAACCCCAATTGCCCTGCCTTTCTCCCTCCAAAAAGCAATAGTAGTAATAGTAATACTAACAATAATAAAGAAGTAGGAGTGGGACTGGAAGCCTACTGACTTATCATTCAATAGTCTTTCCTCATGCTATATACCTTCTACTTAGCAACCAAACACCCATGGTATTTAGTCAATGCCGTTATAATGGTTTCAGGGTATTCTACACCTGTCTGCATCTTAACCCTCAGTGCTGAGCTCAAGGTCCATTTCTTCTACAAAGCCTCCCTAAGAACTTCAGCCCATTTTCTTTCTATGAATTCCTTTAGTACTTGCATCATAACCATTCATTTAGCATGGGTTATAGACAGGCAGCCTTCATTTTAGAATAGGTTATATTCTGATAGTTGGTTTACGAACCTGATGCTTGGAACCTAGAAATATAATTCCCCATAGGAACAATGTTATTGATTAGAGAAATGCAAATCAAAACAACTTTGAGGTACCATTTCACGCCTATCAGATCAGCTTATATGACAGAAAAGGAAAATGACAAACACTGTAGGAAACATGGGAAAATTGGGACACTAATGCACTGTTGGAGTTGTGAACTGATCCAATTATTCTGGAGAGTGATGGCCAAAGGACTATAAAACCATGTATAACCTCTGACCTAGTAATACCACTACTAGATCTGTATTCCAAAGAGATAAAAAACAAAAAGGAAAAGGACTTACATGTACAAAAATATTTATAGCAACTCTTTTATGATGACAAAGAATTGGAAATTCAGGGAATTTCCGTCAATTGGGGGATAGTTAAACAAGTTGTGACATATGATTGTAGTATGTGATTGTGATGGAATGCTATTGTGCTATAAGAAAAGATGAGTAGGATGATTTCAGAAAAACCTGGAGAGATTTACATGAACTGATACAAAGTGAAGTGGGCAGAACCAGGGTCCTCAAGTGGGGACCTTTAACTGAATTGAAACTTCACAGGATAAATCCCTTTAATAAAAGGATTTGTTTTGTAAAATTTGGACTCAGTAAAAGGCTATACCCAAGGATCTAGAAGTCTACTTGTGTCCTTGAGGCTGCAGGTTCCCCACTTCTGTTAGAGTCTAATTGCAGATCAAAACATACTTTAAAAAGCAGAAAACAACAACAAAAAAAACTTTCTTTAGTTTTCTTTTTTTTGTTCTGTGTTTTCTTTTACAATATGACTAATATGGAAATATGTTTTGCATGACTGCACATGTATAATCTATATCAAATTGCTTGTCTTCTCAATGATGGGAAGGTGGTGAAGAATAGAAGAGAGAGAGAGAATTTGGAACTCAAAATTTAAAAAAATGTTAAAATTGTTTTTACATATAATTGGGGAAAAATAAAATACCGAATAATTCAAAAAAAGAAATGATGTCATTTTGATGATTACTTTTCCAGGTCAGCCACCAAAGTTTGTGATTTTAATGCTATTCTTGTGAAGATTTTGTTTTGAATTTTAACTTTGGATCTCATTGCAATAGTTCCTATTGCAGCTGTGGCCTTCTTGCCTTATGTCTCATGGGTAGTCAAGTATAGAGTGTGTGTGTGTGTGTGTGTGTGTCTGTGTGTGTGTGTGTAGACTCCTTGAGATATGACAACTAATTAATGCTATGTGTTTTTACTGGACCAAGAAGAGGAAGCTGAACAATGTAGGGCTTAGTGGTAGGTATGGGGATAGGCATTCTAAAGGAAAAGAAGCAAGGAAACAAGTATTTATCGAGTATCTGCCATGTGCCAGGCATTGAGCTTTACAAATATCATCTCATTTGAACTCACAACAATCCTAGGACGTAGGTACTGTTATTATCCCTCTTTTATAATTGAGGAAGCTCCCTGGGTCACATAGCTAGCAAGTATCTCAGGTTGATTTTGAGCTCAGGTCTTCCTGAGTCCTGGCCCCATAATCTATTCCTTGGGCCTGTTAGATGCTTCTAAAGGGCTTGGAGCATGAGGAGCTGGGGGCTGGTTGTTGGGATCTTGAAGAGTCAGCTGTGACTGGTAATAAGGCAGTCATGGTAGATGGATTTTCCCTTCCCTTTTATCCCTCTATTTTCCATCTCTACAACTCTCCTCCCCTTTTTCATCTTCCCCATCTTCTTGCTCTTTATCATAATGGCATTAGTAAGAATCAAAATAGCATTTTACATTTATATAGTGTTTTCCTCACAAGAACTTCATGAGGTAGCCATTAATGTCCTCATTGTATGAAACTTGAGGTTCAGAGACCTGTCCATGTTCATAAAGCTTAGAAGCAAGTGAGTCCAGTGTTCTTTCCATTCTATCCCATGTTCAGAGGACCAGTAGGCCTTCAATTTGACATTACGATGGATCATAGATCTGGAACTGGAAGGAATCTAAGAGATACATAGTTAGACCTAACCCACCACCCTCCAATTTTATAGATAAGGAAGGTTCTGTTTTGTTGTTCTGTCATTTCCAGTCTTGTCTGACTCATTATGACCTCTTTTGGGGTTTTGTAGGCAAAGATACTAGAGTGGTTTGCCATTTCCTTTTCCAGATGAGGAAACTGAGGCAAACAGGGGCAAGTTACTTGCCGAGGATCACACAATTAGCAAGTGTTTGGGCTGGATTTAAATTTAGGAAACCCAATTTCAGGCCTGACACTCTATCCACTGTGCCATTTAGCCTCCCATTGAGTATCAGAGAAGTAAAATTACTTGCCTAAGGTCAAACAGGTAGGAAGTGGCAGAGCAGAGATTCAAAGCCAGATCCTCTGATTTCAGATACAAACTTCTTTCCACCATACTGCATTTCCTTTCATTTATTTTGCGTCCTTTTATTGATGCAAAGCTACTCTGTGCTAATCTTGTTCTAGAAATCACTGCAGCTTCTACCTATGGGGACTCCAGGAGAATCAAGCCCTAATAAGAATGAAAAAGAAGAGTGTTTACATGCATTATTTTGAAGGCAACAGGGAACATGTCTTATGTATCTGTATCCCTTCCAGAGTGTAGAATGATGATGAATGCATAATTTTTATTTAATGAATGAATGATGAATGTATATACACAAAAGTATATGGAATTTCCCAGGAATGAATGGTAGAAAGGAAATAGAATCATATGAAGCTGGCAATTCCCTTTCTCCTCCCTCTATGGAGACAGGAGAGGAACAGCCTCCATAGAGAGGAATCCTTTATTAAGCTGCAGTGCTAACCCTCCTGGCACAAAAATACAGGCAGGCATCAGCAGACAAAGTTGTCTAGGACCCATCCTCATTATCATGCTCTAGTCAACATGCAACCATCAAGGTGAAAACCTGGTGCTCTGTGTCCCCAAGCCAGGAAAAAGAGAAATGCTCCTGGGGAAGTTAGAAGGAAAGAAAAGTGTTAATCCCCTGAAAAATGAAAGGCTCATTCGTCTGGATGATAAAGGGGAAGCATAATCCCTGCATGTAATGAATGTGCCAGAGTACCAGCCTAATGAGGCAGGAAGCAGAAAGCCCTGACAAAACCAGCCTGGGAGAGGAGCTGCACAGTACAGGTTTACTAAGAGAAGCATTCACCTGCTTTAGCAAGCTCACCTTGGGCTCATTTGCCAAAGCTTGCCCTTTGGGATATTGGGGAGGGGAAGGGGACGATGAAGTGAGGATGAGTGAGATACTCCTAAGGCACAGTCCTTCCCCTATAAATTTTCTCTTCCACAGTTGTACCCCCGAGGTGTGGAATACACAGTTCTCTGACTATTTAGGATAATTTCAGAGCTCCAGGCATAACCTAGTACCTTGAATCCTGCCACCGACTTGTCAATGCATAAAATTCCCTTGGGCTTGAAGGCTTTGATCTCTCCTAAACTGGAAATACCCTTAGGAAGTTTCAGACCTAATACTATTCTCAGTCCTTTTCATTTGAATTTCAAGATGGATGCTTTAAAAGCAGGTTTTGAAAGGCTTTTAAAAGGCAGAGAGGCAGCCTGGTGTAGAGATTCAGAGCCAGCAGGATTTGGCACTGACATCCTGGCTCTGTTACCCTGGGTCAACCTCTTAGAGCCCTGAGCAGATCTCTGAGGCAAAGATTCTTAACCTGGGTTCTCTGAACTTAATTTTTAAAAAATTGGCTTTGGAAATTGTATTTTAATGTAATTGGTTCTCTTTGTAATCCTATGAATTTTAATATATTTAAAAACATTATTCTGCGGAGGTTCATAAGTTTCACCAGACTGCCAAACGACACCAAAAAAGATTAAGAATCTCTGCTCACCGACTGTAAATTGCAAAGTGCTGACTTGTGTTAGTAGAGGAAGTTTCCTTACTGAGACCTTCCTTATATTAATAAAATCACAGATCGGGTGTTTATCCCTAAAGAAAGAGAACAAGAAAATGCAGGGCGCCAAAGAAGGGGTCTATAGAACAGAAAGGAAGGGGTGGAGACAGAAGTGGTCAAGTTCACCTCACTTTACAATGTTGCAAAGGACTTATGCTGCCTTATGTTCTAAAAGAGTTCCAGTTTGTCAGTCTTCAAGGTCTATTGACCATCAAAGTGTCATTGAAACTTCAACTGCTATTCAATCCAAATACCTGCCTCAAAGCTCTAAGCATCCTAATAAGAAGGAGAATCCAGATTGTTTTTAAAGTCCTGAGAAGAGCTATCTTGTCCTCCCTTGGTTATGGAGTTCATCCTTGGCAAGATTGTGAAATTGACTGATATTTTTCTTTTTTTAAAATTCATTTATTTATTTTCTTGTTTGCATCATTCATTTCTATGAGATTTTGAGTTACAAATTTTCTCCCCATCTTTCCCCCCCCAACCCAAAACAGCCATCCCACTGTATGTCCCCTCCCCCAATCTTCTCTCTTCTATGTCCTCCGCCATCACCACTCTGACTTTCCGGTAGGGCAAGATGGATCTCCCTACCCCAGTGCCTGTATATCTTAATTCCCAGTTACATGTAGTTAATAATAATAATAATAATAATAATAATAATAATAATAATAATAATAATAATATAAAATATATGTCTGTCTATGTATCTATGTATCTATGTATCTATGTATCTATGTATCTATGTATCTATGTATCT
>CM053596.1:226475973-226515816 GCA_028646575.1 Pseudocheirus occidentalis | reverse complement strand
TATGTCTGTCTATGTATCTATGTATCTATGTATCTATGTATCTATGTATCTATGTATCTATGTATCTATGTATCTATGTATCTATCTATCTATCTATCTATCTATCTATCTATCTATCTAAACATTTGATTATAGAACTTTAAATTCTAGATTCTTTCCCTTCCTCCCTGTTGGGGCTCAAACAGGAGGCCCGTGATAACCTGGGGGCAGAATGCAAAGGTTGCACCTGTTTGCGATAAGCAGGATTATCTCTCTGCCTTCGGGGGTTGGTGAGGGCAAGGCCAGGGGAGGGGCCCTAAGGGGCCGTGGAGAAAGAACTTAAACACAGGCTACCCGGAGGCAGAAGGAAGTCCAGCCATGCCAAGTTTAGAGAACATAGCTAGAGGCAAGTGTTGTGTTCTAAAGAAGAGGAAGTCCAGCCATGCCAAGCTTAGAGAACTAGAAGCAAGTGTTGTGTTCTGAAGAAAAGTCCAGCCACGCCAAACTTAGAGAATGAGAGGGAGTTCCAGCCACGCCAAGCCTAAGAGAAAGTAGCAAGAAGCAAGCTCTGTGTCTTAAGTTTTCTGTGCAGCTGTTTCTCCCGGAGAAAGCAGAAGCCGGGAGCTGGGGACGCCCAAAGCCTGTTGAGGAAGGGTATAGGTGAAACCTATACAGCCTGACCCCCAAAACTGTAACACCTCCCTTGTCACCCATCCCCACTGGAAAGACAAGCAATTCAATACAGACTGTACATGTGTAGTAATGCAGAACATCTCCATAATGGACATAATGTGACAGACTAATTATATATCCCTCCTTTCTATCCTTCCCCCCTTTTCTATTCTCTGTCCTGTCCCTTTCCCTTTAAAGAAGTGGGTGCTTCCAGAATCCCCCCAATCTGCCCTCCACTCCATTATCCCACCTCTCATCTCCATCCCCCCTACTCTTCTGTGTGGCAAGATACTCAGTTTAGAGTTTATGTCATTTCTTCCCTATGCTAAATTCAATGAGAGTAAGGTTGACCCTTTCCCTTTTGCCTTTCTGTTCTTCCCTTCTATTGTAACAGTTATCCTTTGCCTCTTTTATATGAGAGGATTAACCCCATTCTGTCTTTCCTTGTTTCCTCTCACACTGCTCCTCTCCTACCTCTCAATTTCACCTTTTAAAGTATCATCCTTTCCTATCCAACTGATCCTGTGCCCTCTATGTACACATATATACACACACTCAGATATGTATTATGCACATATATACCCTCTTATATAGACATATATGTATGTAGACATATATACATATGTGTGTGTGTATACACACACACACACACACACACACACACACGCCTGCTCATGTTGCCAGTCAGTTACTTGACTTTTTAGCTCTGTAGAACTCTGCTTCCAGAGGGGAAGCTCTGTATCAAATCACTGGGGTTTTCACAGCTGCTAGAGCTATTAGGATGTTGCTGCAGCCCCCAACAGCTTTGGCTGACTGAAAACACACCTCAGGACCACCACCCAAGACTAGGTTCCTGATCCAAGCTGCTTAAGGTAAGAGTGCTTAGCCTCTGAATGATTGCTTGGCTCTCCTGAAATCTGCAGGCCAAGAGCTCTGAAGCAACCACATGGAGGCAGCTGTGCTGCCTCTGCTGCTTCCTTGTCCTGGCAACAGTTTGGCCAGACCCTCTCCCCCAAATTAAGCCAAATTCCACTAACCTTTCACTTAGTCCTTATTTCTTATGGCTTGATAAGTCTTGAAATCACCACAGCTGCCACTGATCCACTCTCCTGAAGGCTCTAGCTGCGGCTTGTCCTGGCCCCCCCTGGGCCAAGCCACGGTTTCAGACCAGGCTGGTTTCAGCTCCCAGCATGCTACGATAAGCCCTTCCTGTCCCACCTGCTGAGTTGCCTTCAGTGGGAGATGTATTTTCTGTACTTTTGTGAGTTCTGGAGCCCTATAATTTGTTTAGAGTCATATTTTATGGGTATTTGAGGTGGCTATGTGGGAGCTATGGAGTTTTCCTGCTTCTATGCCACCATCTACGACTGATATTTTTCTTTGTGGCTTTCTGACACCCTACATATAGGCAGAAATTCCATGTTTCATTTCCTTCTTTTGTGTCTGGCTGTCAGTCGACTATCTTACCTTCAATACCTAACTCACCCCCAACTATAATACTGTCTCATGAAGACTTTCCATTGAGAGTTCTTTAGTGCATAGTAAAAGATTGTTTCTTGAATTGCAAGAATCTTTAAAATGCAAAGATTCTCTAATGGAGAAAATTTAAGCATCTGGGACAATTTGATGGGGCATATGTTTGGGATGTAGGGTAGCTCCATGGAGTATTCTAACCAAAGGCTCATAAATTATTATTTGGAAGGGATCTTAGAAGTCATCCAGTTAAGCGTCTTCATTTTACAGATAAAGAATCTGGGACAGAGAGGTTAAGTGATTTGCCTGAGTTCACACAGTAGTTAAATGTCTGAAGCAGAATTTAAACACAGGTTTTTCTGACTCCAAGTCCAGTACCTTATTCACTACATCAAGAACTGAAACGAACTTTTAAATATTGTCTAGCCAAGCCCTCTCAGTTTACAGATGAGGAAACTGAGACTGAATAAGAGGAAGCTATCTGCCTAAGGACACACAAGTAGCAATGACCACAGCTGGGGCTTGAACTATGTTTCTCTGGCTCTAAATTCAGTTTTCTTTCCACTACAACATTCTGTCTCATCCTAATTTTTAGCACTTGGGATAATTTTGAATTGGTAAGTGACTGTGTAAACATAATTTTCATGCTAACTAGCACGTAAGGCTATTAATGCATGCAGCATAAAGCATAGACAATACGGGATTGTGGGTGTGATGTCCTAGTTTATGGTTTAATTATGTCTACTGTGCCTTTGGACTGAAATGTGCTTCATTCTATGGATGTGTCAAGACCATCTTCTACTGTTTAAATTCCAAGACTTTAACAGATCTTTCAAGTACTTAGTGCACTTGAACTAAAACTGTAGCCATAGCTAATAGAAGATATAATTGCTAGATGTAATTAAAATTCATTTCTAATGAAGAGTAAAATACTTGCTTATGAAAGGGGGTTATTTGCACAGCCTATGTGGAGATGGCAGAGGAGCAAGGCACTAAACTTGCTTATTGCCAGTCATTGTGTTCCCTGTTCTAATTCTAGGGAGGTAGAATAGAATAGGGGAGAATATTAAATGCTGTAACAGATCTTAGGGATCATCTAGTTCAGAGCTTCTCAACCTGTAGTCTGTGAACTTGGATAGAAAAAACTGACATTTCTTTCAATGGGTTTCATTTGTAACACTAAGTTTTTTTATACATTTAAAACATCATTCTGAGAAGGAACCGACAGGCATTGTAAGACTACAGAAGGGGTTCATGCAAGAGTGTGCTGGCAGATGTTTAACAACTGACTCTCTGAGAAAAAAAAGTATGCCCAACTAAGTTTAATTTGCATTATGAACATTTTCTCCATCACTTTCTTGAGTCTAGAATCTAGACTTGATAATAAATGTTAATAATTGTCTATATTCTGGACATATACAAAATAATAAATCAAGTCCTGATTTGTAGTATTTGCCAATTTCTAAGGTATAAATGCTCACTCTGAAAATTTAACAATCAGCTCTCTGGAGACAATAAGAAGTATTTTCAACACACCTGTGCGGCCCAGACAGAAAAAAGGTAAAAGATCTAATCTTGTCCAACTCTTCTATCTTACACATGTAAAAAGTCAGGCTCAAAAAAGGACACATAGGTAATACAAAGAACATTAGTATCTGAATCAATCAATCAATCAGTTAATCAATAAATATTTACTAAATCCCTGTTATGTGTTAGAGCCTGGGTTCTGAAACTTAATGTTTATGTGACCTCAAGAAAGTCATTTCATCTTACTATGCCTCAGTTTATTTTCTCTGAAAATGTAGGGAAACATCATGGTACAGGGAAAAAATATCCTAGCCTAGGAGCTGAGGCCCATGCTCATGTCCTTGCTTTACCTCTTACTAGCAATGTGACCTTGGACAAGTCATTTAACTTTTCTGGGCTTCAGTTTCTTCATCTGTAAAAAGGAGGCTATATTGACAGTATTGGGCAGCTCTCACTTTCTATGAATCCATTTCCAAAGTCATAGAGCTAGTTAAAGATGGGGCTGGAAACAGAACCTTAGTTTCCTGATTCTGAGGTTAGTCCTTTTTGTACTACCACACTGGATAGAGTAAGAAGAGGGAGGAGGAAGGGAGAGGAGGGTGTTAACAACAGAGCCAAATTTCACTGAGCTGAGCTCTACTTCTTTGAAGTTGGTAGTTATTTCACCAAAGCCTGAAGTCAATATTTGCTTAGAAAACTTTTTTTGGTGGACAATACAAATTATTAGTGTGACAGAGAGTAAGAGATGTTTTAAATTTAGAATTAAAAAAATGAAGCATTATAGACATGTAGGATATTGATATAACTTCTGCATTAAAAGTTTTTCAGGAACCTTCTGTTCCTTTAGAGGTAACCATTCATACACAAACAACTGCTATACTGATTCCAAAATTACAAAGATTTTCTTACCTATCAAATGGACAAGGAATAATTGCAAATGGGGGCATCAGGCATAGCACCATTCAGTGAAAGGTTTGGAATGTGATTGACCCTGAGAACTCTCTGATCAGAGGGTAGTGTAGAGAACTCCTTCCCAAACTTCCATCTAAAGAGGATACCCAAGCCAACCATCTCTTATTTTCCTACCTGGAAGCACTCCTTTGGACTTCTCCATCGTGTCCTCAAGCCTGGTACCTTCTATTCTCCCTATTCCCCAGCTTTTCAGATTTCTTTTGCTTTCTGCCTTCCATCACTAGATTATAAACTCCTTGAGGGCAGGGAGTGTCTGTTTCAGTGTTTGTAACCCCAGTTCAGCACACTGTCAATCAGAGAGTAGGCATTTAACAAATACTAATTAACCAAATAGCTGATAATAATTGCTTTGTAGGACAGTTTGAGATCTGGTACTGCTAGGCCTTTGTCCTTCACATTAAAAAAAAATACTTCCCTTGATATTTGTGAACTTTTGTTCCTCTAGATGAATTTTGTTATTTTTTTCCTAGTTTTAAAAACTAATCCTTTGGTAGCTGATTATTATGAAAGTGGAAATGTAAATTAACTTAGATACTATTCTCCCTTTTTATATTGGCATGGACTTTTGTTGTTGTTGTTAAGTTGTTTCAGTTATGTTCAACTCTTCATGATCCCATTTAGGATTTTCTTGACAAAGATAGTGGTGGTTTGCCGTTTCCTTCTCCAGCTCATTTTACAGAGGAAAAAACTAAGACAAAGTTAAGAGTAACACAGCTACTAAGTATCTGAGGCCAGATTTGAACTTAGTAAGATGAGTCTTCCTTATTCCAGGCTTGATACTCTATCCATTGTACCACTTAGTGGCCCAATTAAGGTATAGCCTAACTGTGGTGAACTGATACCTCTCTAATTATTTACGTTTATTTTTATTTCTGTAAGGGGTATTTTGTAGTTATATTCATAGGACCATAGATTTAGAGTGGGAAGGGACCTTACGAGTTATTGAATCTATACCCTTCATTTTAAAGATGAGGAAACCGAGGAACAGAGAAATTAAGTGACTTGCCAAGGGTCATACACATATAGATATCTGAAGCCCAATTTAAACTCAAATTTTCTGTCTCAAAGTCCAGCTTTTTATGTACTGCACCATGCTGCCTTATTCTTATATATGTCTTAGAAGCTGAACTGCCAGATATTTTATGTGATCTATAATTTGAATGAATTTCTTTTTCTCTCTCTTCCTCCTGGGTTTTGTTAATAGTATAACAAAAGACTGACTTTTTTTTGTAAGTTTGTTTAATGTCCAGCTATTTAATAATAGCAGGGGACAGATCAGGCATTTCATTGGTGTCCATAGAATGTCAAAATACATAGAAGAACTACATTATTACATTGAATTTACCCTTTATTGAGATTTGTAGGAGAGCATGGACAAGAATCATTAAGGATGAGAAAACATCAGTATATTATAATCTGTATAGCAGGTCCTTTCACACCAAAAGAGTAAGGCCAACTATTTGACCAGATGCCAAATGGAAATTAGCATGAATATGCTATATGAACAGAATGCCATGTTATAACAATGAAGATAATATAAAAATTACTGTTTCAAGAGCAACGTTCCTAAATATAAATATTTAGTTAGGTAAGAAAAAAAGAGTTTCATACAGTTTGCTAGATTAAATGAAATTTTACTTATCAATCTTACATGTTGTCATGTAAAGATATTACATGTGCTCAAATGAAACAACTAAATTGATATTTGAAGCATGGTGACTAGTGTCAATGTTTTGTCTCTAAGAATCAGATATCTAATTAGAGAATCATAAAATCTTAAAACTATAAGGAATCTTAAGGATCATCTAATCCAAACCTTCCTAACTTCAGGCATGAAATGTTCTCCAATCTCTTCTCCCACTATCTGACGCTGACAATAGATAGCTATACCTTAGTATACCTTGGTAGCTGGATTCCTAGATTGTCAGTAATAACATCTGGACTTCCAGATGTTAGTATTTCCATGAAAAATTTGCAACGTCACCTTTCTTCCTAAGGGTGAAATGAAGGGTCCTAGCCCCATGAAATTTCAGGAAGCATGAAATAAATGGGAGACATTTTTGTTGATAAGCAAATATAAAAGCTGGCTGCTGTAGAGAATTTAGTTTCTGTCCCTCACCACAGGGAGCCTGCATACAGAAACCTGTAAGGTTAAATACTAACACAGGGAAAGGAAGTGTGGCATTGTGGGAAGAGCTTTTGACCTGCCATAGGCTCATAGATTTAAAACTGGAGGGGACTTTAGAACTGTTCAATTCCAGTCCCCCAGAGATGTTAATAACTCATCAGGTTCACATAGCATAGTAAGTATGTGAGGCAGGATTCAAATGTAGGTCTTCCTGACTCCATGTGTAGTGCTCTATCCACTAGGCTGTAGGACCAAGGCTTGAATCCTACCTCTGACATTTAGCAGCTGTATGACCCTGAGCAAGTCAATCTCTCTGAACCCCTGTTTCTTCACTGGTAAAATATGTGTAGTAATAATAGTTGATCATGAGAAAAAGTAATCCATAAATCTTAAAATGTCACCTAAATTGGAACTATTATTACTAGATTTAAGCAACATCCATGACAACAGTAGGAGAAATACCTTAAGGCACTATTTAAATGTCAAATGAGTGGCAATAAGCTTTGGAACAGATGATGATGAGAAATGATTTCAATAGGGACAGTTAAGGAAGGCACTGAGGAAGATCAGAATTTAATTTGAGTATTGATAGATCTGTAAGATTTGGACTGGGCAGCTAGGTGTTACAGTGGATAGAGTGTTGGACTTGGAATCAGGAAGAGTCATCTTTCTGAGTTAAAACCTCAGACATTTAATAGCTTTGGGACACTGGGCAAGTCACTTGACTTTTTGTTTCAGTTTTCTCATCTGTAAAATGAGTTGGGAAAGGAAATGGCAAATCACTCTAGCATCTTTGCCAAGCAAACCCCAAATGGGATTGCGAAGAATTGGACATGACTGACAACAACTCAACAACAAAAGATTTGGATAGATGAGCATGAATGGGAAGAACATTTTGAGGGTGGTGTGGGATAGGGACAGGAGAAGAATGGGCTTATTGGTATTTCTTTACCTGGAAGAGAAACTATTATGGAAAGTCAAGGTTAAGTGTGATGGTAATGAGGGTGGAGAAAGAGAAAAGAGGAAGAAGAAGCCCTGGGGAAAACCACAATCTGTCAGGGATTCATTGTCCTACTACAGCTGCTTCCTTCACCCCAAAGTGCAAGCATAATCAGGGGGAACTTGAAGTTGAATGCAGATTGGGTTTCACCACAGGTGAATTCAATATGCATGTCCCCACATCTGTTTCATCTGTTATAATTAGGGTGATTGTTATAACAATGATGAGCACAATTATAATTTAGAGTCAATTTGCTCTTTTTGCAAGGACCCCAACACTAACCTGAATTTAAATAAACCCTGCCACTTAGGTCACATTAGCAAATACTTATTTTTTTTCTTTCTTTTTATGACCTGGTGACAAAAGTTCAGTAGAAGTAAGAAACAAAAAGAAATCTAGAATAATTTTCATTCTTGGCTTTGTAGCCACTGGAGACTTGGGAGGGTTAATGTCTTTTGCACTTTTCATTAGCTCTCAATTATTTACACATATGTCACAATAAGAAGTGCATTAGGCCCAGCGAGGAGCTGGTGTCAAAACTCTATTAAGATATGCTCCAGCAAGATGCAGCTTGGAAATCGAAAGGGTTACCATGGGAGTTTATAGCTTCTTCTTGATTAATTTAGCCCACAAGCTGTCATCTGGTTTTATAAATATGATAACCAGAAATGCCACCTGAGTTAATAGACTAAGGAAGATATTGAAACTTTATGAAAGGATCAGCCTCTGCAGGATTTATACTCAGAAAATCCTCCTGGTCCAGCTCATGCGATCCTTGTTTGTTTGAAACACACACACACACACACACACACACACACAGACACACTCACAGACACACACTGTTTACATATCACACTCCCTCCTGTGTTATGAAGGCAGAGCACCTTCCATCCCCTTACTAGCACTAATGGAAAATCCTTTCATGCAGTGGGAATAGGCTCGGTAATCATTCACTCTTCAATGGCTAAGAGAAGAGAAGTATTAGGGGAACTATGACAGCTGTCTTCAAGTATTTGAAGGGTTGTCACAGGAAAGAGGGATGGGGATTGTTCTGCTTTTCCCCAAAGGGCAGAACCACAAGCAATGGGTAGGAGTTGTAAATGAGCAAATTTTTATTTAACAAGGAAAATCATCCCAACAAGGTGAGCTATCCTAAAGTGGAACTGTCTGCCTCAGGAGTCAATAATGCATTCCCCCTCACTTGAGGTATTCAAACAAAGACTGGATGACCAAATATGTGAATGTTGTGGAAAGAATGGCTTTTTAAGGTGTAGGTATGATTAGATGGCTTTTGAGATTCCATCTCTCAGGTTCTGTGATTTTAGTAGACAATTTGGTATTCAATATTTAAAAAAATGTGTATGATCATCAGTAGAGTATAAGTTCTTTGAGGTTAATGGATGCATCATTTTTCATTTTTGTATTCCTAGTATCTAGCACAGTGTCTAACACATAGTAGGTACTTATGCAATGCACCTTAATTGAATGGAAAGACACTAAATGCTATTCACATACTGTGTTTTGGAAATTATATGAGCTAGAGCTTAAGGGGAAGGCATACTATGTTGGTGCCAAGAGAACAGTTAAGAAAAAGATAGCATCCTGTACTTGAGGTGATCATAATAATAGCTAATGTTTATAGTGGTTAGTTAAGTGGCACAGTGGATACAGTGTGGGGCCTAAAGTCAGGAAGACTCATCTTCTTGAGTTCAAATCTGGCCTCAGATACTTACTAGCAGCATGACCCTGGGTAAGTCACTTAACCCTATCTTAGTTACTTACCTGTAAAACGAGCTGGAGAAGAAAATGGCAAGTCACACCAATATCTTTGCCAAGAAAACTCCAAATCAGGTCATGACACGACTGAAAGAACTGAAGAACAACAAAAATATGCTAGACATTTTACAAGTATCATCACATTTGATTATTACAACTGAGAAGTGGGTGCTATTATTATCCCTATTGTATAGATGAGGAAACTGAAGCAAACAGAGGTTGTTTCTTGCCCATAGTCACACAACTAGTAAGTATCTTGGGGTGGATTCAAATGCTGGTCTTCCTGATTCATAACACCTAGCTTGTCTTATAAGAGTGGAGGTCATTGCAGACAATGAGAGAATTTTTTCTTCTGTTTTCATTACCAGGGAGGATAACCTTAGAGCTGGGTTAAAATTTGTTGTATGACATTGGGCAATTCATCTCCTCTCTTTGGGCTTTCTTTTTCTTATCTATTAAATGTAGGGGTTGGACTAATTAATCTCTAAAGGCATTTTTTCAGCTTTAAATGAAATGATCTAAGTAAATAAATACAAATTGTATGAACTATGCTTAAGCAAATATTTAAACCCAAATAAATGAGCAGAAGGTAAGAGTGCACAGAGTTGCTCCCCAGTGAATTTGCATTACCTAGTCCAGACAAACTATATTCCAAGGTAACCATGACTGAAGTGACCAAGTTCCTCTCAGTGATCTTTTGGGATTTATGGATAACAGAAATATTGTTATAAGGCTGAAGTCTGCCAAACTTCCTTATAATTTTCAAAAAAGAAGAAAAGGTAACAATTTCAGACTAAGAAGTGCATATACAGAAAACAGAGCCATAGCATAAAGACATGATTACAAAACCATTAATTAAAAGTTTACTGTGTATAAAACAGAGAAAAGCAAGAGAGTAGCTGCTCTCTAGGAACGTACTTTTGAATGGGGGAAATACACATATAGGAGGTTTCAACTGAAAATCAGACAGAAAGGACTAATGGTCCTTAGGGTTCAGTTGTGAGGCTGAATGCAACAAACCCATCTTTTTTCAAGTCACTTCCATTGATACAGCTATATATAATGAACCACGGGATGGTGCCGGACACTTTGGGGGCTACGATTTTTTTATTCTAATTCTTCAGTAGCAATGGCTGCTAATGTGGGGGAGTGGTCACTCACAATTGCCAGATCACATCTCCCCTTGGGTTACTATCCTGGACTATGACTTTCAGGGATTAGGATGGAAGTAGGACCTGTCGTCTTGTATACATTTCTGTTTCCAGGGCCCTTGGACTCACCGATCCATTTACAGCATTTAGTGTTAGTGGTAGCTGGAATGACAGACCTTTCTCCTCAGGGATTGATTTCCTGTGAGGCCAGACTAGAAGCAGAGCTTGTGATCAGTGGAAAACATCATAGAAATGGAACTAAAAAGGACCAAAACACACATATTCCAGCGCTCTAATTTTACAGATGATGCAGTTGAGGTCCAGGGAAATTGTAACCTGGGTTCAAAAAAATCATAAATAGGTTAAAAAAATTACTTCATAAATATATAGGTTGAGAGAGATGTGGCTAAAAGACAGCACCTATAAAAAGAGATTTGAGGATTTTAGTGAACCATGAACTCAACATGAATCTGTATTGTGACATGTCAGTTTAAAGAGCCAATGCAATCTCCAACTGAATTGATAGAAATAGTGTTTGTAAGGGGGAGATTATAATCCTGCTACACTCTTTCCCAGCAGGGTCATATCAGAAGTATTATGTTCAGTCTTATATGTCTCATTTCAGCAGGGGCATGGATAAGTTAGATTACAGTCAGAGAATGATCACCAGGATGGGGTGGGGGAATTTGACACCATATTACATGAATATTGGTTAAAGAAACTGAAGATGTTTTACCTAAAGAAATGAAGATGGATAACTGTTTGTCTTTAGGTATTTATAGAGCAATCCTTTGAATGCATGAGAATTTTGAAAGTATCAGTTTTGCTTGACCCTCAAAGATATAAGGAGAACCAGTGGGTAGAAATTTCAGGAAACCAGATTTCTGAGGCAACAAAAAAGAAAATGTTCCTAAAATTGAAGCCTTTCAAAAAACTGGAATAAGACTGCTTTGAGAGAGCAGCCCTGGAGACCCTCAGTTAATTGAAGGAATTCTTAATCTGGGATCTGTGTATTTATCTTTTGAAAAAAATGTATTTTGAAAACTATTTCTATAAAATTGGTTTCTTTTGTAATCCTAAGTATTTTCTTTTACGCATTTAAAGACATCATTTTGAGGAGGTGTCCATAGGCTATACCATACTGACAAAAGCAGGGATGTGCCAACAAATATTTAATAACCCTACTAATACAGTCAATAAACAACAAATCAAGCCCTGTTCTGTAGCATTTACTGATTTCTGAGAAATAAGTGGATTAAGGAAGAGGGGTGTAATATATAAGAAAACAAGAAAGGGGTGTGTGTGTGTGGGGGGGTAAGGGCTATTTGATTCTGGAGATAAAAGTGAGCCACTAGAGTTTACTGAGGGAAAGAGGGGTCAGGCCTCCACTTTATCATTGGTAAAGTTCTCCAAATACTTATTTATAGATGAAAGTGACAGTTTCTCTGTATACTAAGGCTTTGACAGGAATCTGTCACATTCTGAAAAAAGTGGAGAAAACCCAGAAAAAGGTGAGAAATTCACTATAGATAAAGCTTCTTAGGATCCTCCTATCTTCAACAGTTAGTGACTTACACACGTGACTGACAGAAAATGGAACCATTTAGTTTCAACAAGTATGAAAAGCAAAAGGAAAGTTTTCAAGGACTGGTAAGAAA
Source organism: Pseudocheirus occidentalis (assembly GCA_028646575.1). Classification (NCBI taxonomy): domain Eukaryota; kingdom Metazoa; phylum Chordata; class Mammalia; order Diprotodontia; family Pseudocheiridae; genus Pseudocheirus; species Pseudocheirus occidentalis. Next base: position 226,503,480 of record CM053596.1, on the reverse strand, counting down.
ATGAGCTATGCTAGTATTTCTACAAAGGTCTCATAGCAGCAACTTTACTTGTAACTTACTTACCCATATGCCAGATCTCCTACACTAAATTCAGGCTAGTTTTTCTATTAAAGGTGAAGGCAATAAGGTAGAGAGGATATGTCACTACTCTTTAGGTTAGTCAGACTCACAGAATCTCAGAATTGGAAAGGATATTGGAGGTTATTGAGTGAGATCCAAAGAATCTCTTCTACGGTATCCTAAGTGATTGTCCAGTTTTTGTTTTAAGACCTCCAGAAAAGGGAATCCCACTTCCTGGAAAGATAGCCTATTCCATTTCCTCTCAGCTCTTATTGTTAGGAAAATTTTTCTTAGATCTAAAAGAAGGCCAGCTCTCTGTAATGTCTATACATTGTCCTTTGGGGCCAAGCAGAACAAGTGTAATGTCTTTTCTCCCCAGAAGGTCTTCAAATACTGAGGCCAATTATCATGTTCCCCAGAGGCTTCTCTTCATGCTAAACATTCTCAGTGCCTTTAGCTGATTTTCATATGGCTCAAATTCCAAGTCCCCTTTTCATGCTGGTTGTCCCTCCTTGGATACATTCTAACTTGTCATTTCTTTCCTAAGCTATGACATCTAGATTAGAAGAGACCATTGTGAAGATGTGGTCTGACCAGAGAACACTGGAACTAGCACCTACCTTTGTTGATATGATAGTGAACTGGATTAAAGCCCCTAAGTCTTTTCCATATGAACTATTGTCTAGTCACCCACTCCCACTTCAAACCTCTAATTGTGCAGCTTAAAAAGTCTGAATGTAAAACTCTATGTTTGTCATTAGCAAATTGCATTTTATTAGATTTGCCTCATAATTCCAACTTTTTGAGATGCTTTTTTGATTTTGACTTTTTCATCCTATGTACCCCTCTTCCTTATTCCAATTATTGTATCCCTCTTCCTTAATCCAATAACACTGGCATCCTTTTTGTTCCCCAGACAAGATCCTCCATACCCCTGCTTTAGACATATTCAATAACAGGAAACTGAGACAAACAGTAATGAAGTGATGTGTCCAGGGCAACACTATAAGTATTTGGGGTAGAATTTGAACTCTGATCTTCCCGACTCCTGGCTCAGCAGTCTATCCATTCCGCCACCTAGGGGCCATCTTCTGGTCAATGACTGACCCAACCCAGGCAATTTACTTAGCTTAGAAGAGTTTGGTTACCAAATAAAGGGTAAGGAGACAGGATGATATTTTTGGCTCTGGTCCCCCTGCATTCAATTGAGCATCAAGACCTTCCTTTGCCTCCTTTCTTCTTCACAGATGGCAATTTATATTTACTTCCAATATACTACTCCCCAAGATTTGAAGTTGTAGAACACGTTCCTGATTGTGTTGGTAGATTAGCTTCCCTCAACTGGAATTCCTTGTGAAATTACAGGTCTAGACTAGGAAATAATGCCCTCACATTTCAAACTTCACATTAATCTCCTTGTGTAAATGTTATACTCCCTTCTCCTTGCCCCCAGTACCATCTTTAACAGTCTTGCTGTTTGCAAATTGGATAAGCAAGCTGCCTGTTGTTTCATCCAAAGCATTGAGCATAAAGGTAGAACACAGAGCAAAATGCTAACTTAGAGAATCATAAGATCACAGATTTGGGGGGCATTCCACAAGAGAACTCCGTTCAAGTTGAATCAAACCCTTAATAACTGCTCTTTGGACATGGCCATTCAACTACTTCCAAATCTACTTAAGGGCACTATTATCTAGCCCACATCACTGCATCTTATCTATCAGGATAGATGAGGGACTCTGTCAAATGCTTTGCTGAAATATAGTAATACTATGTCTATAGAATTCCCTTGATCTTCTAGTGTTATAACCCTGTCAAGAAATAAAATGAGGTTAGTCTGACATAAGCTATTATTGATAAAGCCATGCTTGTTTTCAGTTGTTACCACTTCAATTTCTAAATCCTCCCAATCTCTTGAATAATACATTCTAGAATTTTTGACAGCAATCCCAGAGTTATAGAACCTAAAAGGTGGAAGAGACCTCACAGGTTATATACTCCAAACTATATCATCAAATCAAATTCACTGCCTTCAAAAAATGTGATAGCATTTGTATTTTCAAATTTGCACCAGCTTTTCTGTTCTCCAGAATATTTCAAAATTCACTAAAATTGTAGCTCAATAATCACACTCACAGAATGACCATAGTAAAGAGAGTGCTAGACTTGGCATCAGGGCGTCCTGAGATCAAATCTTACTTCTCCATTCCTGACTTTCTAAAATGGGAGGAATTTATTATAGATAGAAAAGCTCTTTTTGTTTTAGGTTGATCTCCCTCTAGGAAGAGAAGATGAAAAGTCTGTATGAATGCTTCTCTGATATTCCAGGGTATCAGGGAGAATGTGGTGATCTTTGAATGAGTGCTGGAAGTGCTTCAAAGAGAGAACCAAAAATAAACAAAAATAATCTGAGGCTGAGAATTCTAGTTCATGTGAGGAGATGGACTGTGAAAGAATGACACAAAAAAAGAATAGCATCCCTTACTTCATTCAAAACACAGCTCCAGGTGCCACCTTTAACCCGAACCATTTCCTGAAAATTCCAGTCAATAGTCTTTCCCTCTTGAAATCATTTAGTATTGTAGTTTGGTATGTTTGTCCTTTGTTCTTGAAGAGGACCATGACATCAGAGAATGATGATATGACTTGCAGTGACTTGGATTTGAGTGAGGAAGGGCTAACTAAGTTGTGACATCTAGATGAGAAGAGATAATATAAGTATACTAATATTGTATTTATATTTACTTTCAATATACTACAATACCCCAAGATTTGAAGTTGTAGAACAGGTTCCTGATTGTGTTGGTAGATTAGCTTCCCTCACCTGGAATTCCTAGTGAAATTACAGGTCTGGACTAGAAAATAATGCCCTCACATTTCAAACTTCATATTAATCCCCTTGTGTAAATGTTATTCTCCTTTCTCCTTGCCCCCAGTACCACGTAAAGTATTTGAGAACTGGGAATGGATATTTTTTTCTCTTTTTAAATATACCCACAGCATCTAATACAGTGCATTGAACATAGCACTCACTTAACAAATGTTTGTTGAATTGAATCCTATAAGATAGGCATTAAATATATTAGTATTCCTACTGCACAGATGAGGAAATGGAGGGTTGAAGTGATTTGTGATTTGTCTGTGTTTATATAACTAGTAAGCACCAGGGTTAGGATTCACAATCAGGTCTGTTCTGATTCTAAATCACTATACCTTCTGTTGTGTGTTATGCCATTCACAGAAAGTTAATGGACTTTTTGAACTCTGTAATATTTATGAGACTTTTTCTATAGAGGGTAGAGATGGACTCTCTGAGAAAAAAGAAGGCTATTTCCCTAGTGCCTTGGAATGGTGCTGAGGTCCACAGGTACCACCAGGACAGAGTCAATCCATTATTGGTCAGGGGAGAAAGAGATGAGTGATATTTGACACTGCTGAGGAGGACTTTTATAATCATGGATTGACCTGACATGAAAGAGATGAAGGCTTCCTGTTTTCTCTTTTCTTATATTTAGAGTGGTATGTAATAATTTCCCCAAATTTTTCGAATCTCTTGATTTTGTATTAGGAGGCTGTTGGCAGCTGTTCTAACCTTGGGTATCAGATGATGTAGAAACCACCACAACAATATGACAACAACAACAATAACATGTATATAATGGTTACTATGTGTCAGATGGTATGCTAAGTGCCTTACAATTATTATGCCATCTGATTCTCACAACAGTCTTGGAAGGAAGATGCTATTATTATTCCCTTTTTATAAATGAGGAAACTGAGACAAACAGAAATGAAGTGATGTGTCCAGGGCAACACTATAAGTATTTGGGGTAGGATTTGAACTCTGATCTTCCCAACTCCTGGCTCAGCAGTCTATCCACTCCGCCACCTAGGGGCCATCTGCTGGTAAATGACTGATGCAACACAGGCAATTTACTTAGCTTAGAAGAGTTTGATTACTAAATAAAGGGTAAGGAGACAAGATGGTACTTCTGGCTCTGGTCCCCCTGCATTCAGTTGAGCATCAAGACCTTCCTTTGCCTCCTTTCTTCCTCACAGATGGCAAATACTGTCAGCACAGAATAGAAAATAGAGAATCTTTCAGATTCAAGAAGGTGTGAAGCTACTTGACAGGATTTTTTTTTTTAATATAGAGTCAGAGTATGGCAGGGACCATGTCACCGGTTTAAAGCCTCCCATTATGCAAGAACCAGAGAAGCTATTGATCAGCAGAGCTCCCTAGTTTCTTTTCTTTCTTTCTTTTTTTTGGAGGGGGGAAGACAAGGCAGTTGGGAGTAAGTGACTTGCCCAAGGTCACACAGCTACTAAGTGTCAAGTGTTTGAGGCTGATTTTGAACTCAGGTCCTGCTGACTCTAGGGTTGGTGTTCTATTCACTGGGCCACCTAGGTGCCCCAGCATTCCCTAGTTTCCATGTAGTTTCATCTGTTCCATAGATTTCTTGAAGTTTTCTCTGTGAAGCAGATACTGCTCAAAGTTAAGCTACGTGCTTATGTCTGGCTGTAGCCTACTGCAATTATCTACTTTTGGTGATCCATATTAAGATACATCACCAGAAAGAACCCAGAGAATATTGCTGGACTCATGAAATCTTTCACAAGAGACCGAAGACATTAGAGGACAAAGTGGGATTTTTTTTTATCACTGTTAAATATAGAAAGTAGAAAATTCAAAGATAAAGAAAGACTTGAAAAAATCAACAATGGGTTTGGGATAAAACAAAGTCTGGATTTCTGAATCATTAGTCAGTCACTCTCTGAGCATTGATTAAGCACTTTACTATGTGCACAGGGATAGAGATATAGGAATAGTGGTCTCTTGGCTAGGTGGGGAGTGGACCTAATGATTTGGCCATTCGGTAGGGTAGACAGAGTGCTGGACTGGGAATCAGAGGACTTGGCTTCTAATCCTTTTGTTATACGTGTGACCCCAACAAGTCATCGAAGCTCTTGAAGCCACAGTTTCTTGATGTATAAAATGAAGTGTTGGATAAAATGGCCTATAAGTTACCTTCTTGTTCTAAAATTATGACCCTATTACTGGTGGAAACAGATTTTACTGACATCTTTTGAATGAAATAATATATATATAAAACACTCAGCAAACCTTAAAGTGCAATTGTTATCTAATAAAGATAGCTTTAAACTGCAAATGGAGGTAGAAGGGGAAAAAAGTTTCATACATATTCACCAAGTGAGATATTGGAGAGAGTAACAATTGTAGCAAAGGAAGAAAAATCAGTGGATAGAGTGGGTAATTGACAGGAGACAAAATTCATAAGAGAAAACAGTGATCTTACTTGTCTTTGCACAAAAGCATGAAGTATGGGCAATAAATGTGGTAAGCTAGAAGTCTTAAAGCAAGGAGGTAAATTCAACCATATAATAATTACTGACCATTGGTTACACGAGAATAATATCTGGAATATATCTATTAAGACCTGTACCTTGTTATAAAATAAAATAATTTATAAATGAAATAGTGGCATTGTGATATATTAACTGATAAATATTAACATATATAAGGACATGTAAGCATGTGAGAAAAGTCACACACTGAAGAATGGAAACATAGTGGAGAGAGCACATGGGTCACCTCAGGATTCCTGAGCCTTGCTGTTCTCTAAGTCACTGAACTCTTAGGATTTCTGATTCTTTCTGTTTGTCTGGCAGCTGCACTTCCTTTTATGTGTTGTCTCCCTTGAGAAGAGGGACTGACTCTTTGTTTGCACTCCCAGAACTTGGCAAGCCCCTAATAAATGATCATTCATTCATTCATTCATTCATTCATGCATTCATGCCTGCATTCATTCATTCGTTCAATGGAGGTTGAAATAGAAGTGTTAGCACGGTGAAAGTAAGATACAAGTCAAATAAAAGGAAGAAGTGAAGGATTAGTTTGAGAAAATGATTACAAATTTGATCTGATCGCATGATATAATTTTTGATGGGAGGACATTAATTATCTTCTACAGCTTTTATTGTTCAAATCATAACAGTTGATAAAGTTTGGATTTGTCCTAATAGTAATTTCATATTTTTAAAGATGGAGGCAGGCATTCTATATTCTGGAACAGTGGGTTTGAGAATTCAGGAAAAGGATCAACAGAATTCCTTTACTTAACATTCTACAGGGTTAAATCAGTCCTAGAGGGATGGAGACCAGTAAAGAATGATTTTCTGATGCCATAAACACTAATGTTTTAGTAGTAATGGGAGAGCAAGCTGTCTTAAGAGGCCATTACAGATACACATAAAATGCACTGACAAATCTAGGTTTAAAAATAAACAGATGTAGAAGATGGAAGAAAGGGCAAATAACTGAGGATGAATAAAAAGAAGAAGAGCCATGGTCCTGTAAGAATAGGGTCAGGAATATTTTAAAGCTCAAAATCCACTGAAACTAATGATGAATCTGAAGGCAAACAAAAAAGACTTTTTAAAAAGAGAGTTTATGAAGAGGTTGATGAATGAAAATGCAGTTAACCCTCAATTTCATGAGGGTAACATTCCTAGAAAATGGCACAAAAGTCAAAAGTATGAATGTTGATAGAGTGAACCTATGAGAAATCAGGTTCCTATGATCACCAAAAACTGTAATCTTTCACTACGGAGTGCTGAAAAATGTTTTTCTGCATACAATTATTTATAACAAAACATTAATTCTGATAAGATAAAATTTTCCTAACATAATCACGAACTAATTCACGACTTATAGTACCCAAAACAAAATCGGTAACATGCAAAATATTTTTTCTTCCTAGTTATCCCTTAGAATTCTGTCAACTTTTGTGCTAATATCTCAATTTTTTTTAAGAAAAGGAGCAAAACATTGATATCAAACAATACTCATAATAAAACACAGGAAATCTATGATACCATAAATACTTTCTTACACTTTAAAAAAGATATAACAAATAATCAATTCATTAACACCTAACTCCAGGCTGACAACAGCTACAAAAATTCCAGCAGAAAGCTTTCTAACACCATTATTATCTTGCTAAAGTCATATCACCAATTTTGCACACTTGGGCTTAGAGCCCAGAGGACTTGTGCTATGCTTTGGAGACATAATAGCAACACAAAACTTGAGTTTTAAAGGTAAACAATGAAAATATGTAATGAATATATGGGGGGCTCTTTACAACGGTACGGTACGGTACGGTGAACAAGACCAGTGAAACAGTAGGATATGAACTACTCCACAAATTTGTATCCATCATGCCTCTCATTTTTTTTTCTGTACTGTGCATAGCTGTGAATGTGCCAGCTGCCAACATGGAAGTGAAAATGAAGTTTCTAATAAAATCACAGGAATGCTTGAAGTCTCAAAAGATTGAATATGGACCATATAGAAATGTTTCTCAGGGCAGATAAGTAGATATTAGTGGACAATGGAGAAGGTGGCTTCCATCCCCCCCCACTCCCCCCGCATACACACTCTACAATCTACAGAGTGGGAAGGATAGAATAAAAATGATGAACAAGGAACAAGGAACTGGGGGGAGATGCTGAGTGCACTGAGATGGACTTAATGAGTGTAAGTTGGTAGGCATGAGCACACTAAATCTCAGGATGCTGAAGGAACTGACTGAAGAGACTGCTAAATCTTTGAGTGATCTTTGCAAAATTATAGAGCTCAAGGAAGATGTTAGAGGAATAAAGATAGGGAAAGCAAATTGTCCCCATTCAAAAAAAATGGAAAAGGAGGACTTTTCACACTCTGGGAAGGCATTTATCTTTGATTCCTGGCAAAAGTCTAGAACTTATTAATAAAAGGATGGTGTTTAAAATGCTCCTCAAGGACAGGTATTACACAGGGTATCACTAACATCACCATACAGAAGAAGCTATCCGTGTACCCCAAATCCCTGGAACTGTACAAAGAGGTCTCAATCTAGCTCTAATGCTCTCTCTTTCCTGACACAGTCAGTTCTTCAGCAGAAGGGCTATTTTAGTAATCCTTACTTAGAAACTCTAATTTTATTAGTGGTCTTCATTTTAGGCTCCGAAGGAAAGAGGTTCATTTCTTTATCTGGGTTAACAACAATAGTTCCCTCCTTGCTACTACAATTGCTTTATTTTTTTCTGGCTGTGATTGACCAGAGACTCAAGAAAGTTGCTTGTAGATTGTGTGTGTGTGTGTACATAGACACACAATGTATACATATACACACATGTATATGCATTTTGAAAGTAAAAATAAGTTACAAAAGTACAGACTGAGAAGTGGGCATGTGAGGAGGAGGAAGAACAGTTCCTTTGCTTATTATTAATGGTCATGCAGGTTAGTTGAACTGATGGTATAGATATATGATAGTGACACATACATTTGCATATACGTATATATATATATATATATATATATATATATATATATTTATAGACACATGCCATTATTCCAGCCTTTGTAAGGGATAAGCAATGAAACTCCTCCTCACATCTCCACATACTTCTCAGTCTGCTGTTTTGTGACTTTTTACCACCTTCAAACTGTTTTTGATCTTGCTTTGGATCTGTTTGCCCTAACTAAAAATGTGAATAGAAGAGATATGCTGCGTGATTTTCTCTGGACCAGCACCACCCCTAGGGACATCCCTCTAGGTGGCGCTGTCTTCTTTCTTATGCATAACTGTGTAGAGGTTTGGGTTTGACTTTTTTTTTTTTAACAACACCTTCAGTGGTATGGATAGAGAATATTTGATGAGGAAACTCCTTATAGAAGGGCATATAGATAGCTGCTCTTAGAAAGTTGCCTAGGACACTGAGAGGCTAAATAACTTGATCAGGATCACGTAGCCAGTATATCAGACACGGACTTGAGCTCAAATTCCTCTTTACTTTGAGGTCAGCTCTGTAACCACTATCCCACTCTGCCTTTATGGACATTATGCTTCTTTTCTTTTATTCTATGGCTTGATCTGCCTTCTAATATTTGGAATGAGAATATTCAGAACATTCATAAGTCAAACAAGAGTGACAATAACAGCAAACAGTGTCAAATCGGGCCTGACATTCATTGTTTCCTAATTGTTTCATGTGTTATCTCCCCAATTAGATTGAAAGCCAGTAGATTGCAAGGGAAATGTCTTTTCCTTTTCTCTTATTATCACCAGACTTACAATAGGGATAGACACATAGATAAATACCTGTTGATTGATTAACAGTCCTGAAATTTTAATCCAGTCACATTACATTAATCCAGCATTTCCTCTCTTCTCCAGATAAAGTCATAAGTGATATTTATAATGATGACCCAGAGGCTCTGTAAAATTCTATAATTATGGAAGACAGAAGCAATTTTATTCAGTATAATTTTACAGCTAAACACATTGTATCCTAATTTCCTTGAAAAATGGTAACCCAACTATGAAATATATGACAACTTTCTACCAGCTAGAATAAATTCAATTCAATTTAAGATAATTTAACATTTATTAATCCTACTATGTTCAGCACAGTTGCTGGGGCAAGACACAAAATTTAGATTATACTGAAATTAACATTTATATCCAAAGGAGCACGGTCAGAGAAGGGAGCTCCCAGATCAATATGATGATCTCCCCAATCAATTCAAATCATTAAATATTTATGAACCACCTACTATGTGCCGGCACTGGGCACTGTGCTAAGTGTTGGGGATACAAATAATAATTGTCAGTCTGTGCCCTCGAAGAGGTCAATCTAATGAGAAGAAAATACACTAAAGGGAACTGCTACCAGGGAGTACTCAGAATTGGGGGGCATCATGTTCTGTGGAGTTCAAACCAAGCAGAACTTCAGATAGAATGTGGAAAAGTTACAACTTGAATTTACAAAGTGTAATGTCTTTGAGATATATGAACGTGGCCTCCCCATGGAGAGTGTGGGTCTGCTGCTTGTACTTTGTTGAAAGGAAGTGTGTGTGTATGCGTGTATGTGTGTGTGTGTGTGTGTGTGTGTATGTGTGTGTGGTTCCTGATTATCTTCTAAGAACTGGGGCTGCCTCCAAAATCATGGCTAAGATGCTTAGAAAATTGGACTCATGGAGCCATCTCTTTGAGAATACTATTTAAATTTACCTGGTAGACATATTCAGTCCTTCTCATCTATAGGATTTCCTGTAGAAGGTAGAATTTTAGTTGGGACCTAAAGGAAGCTAGGAAGGTCAATAGTTAGAGCAGAGGAAGATCATAGGAGATAGCCATAGAGAGTGTGTGGAGCTGAGAGATGGAGTGTCTTGTTTGTGAAACAGCCAGGAGCCCAATGTCACTGGATTAAAGAGTATATCTTGGAGAGGCAGGTGTAAGAAGACTGGAAAGGTTGAAGAGGGCTAGATTATGAAGGGGTTTGAATGCCAAACAGAGTATTTTCTATTTAATTCTGGAGGCAATAGGAAGTCACTGGAGTTAATTGAGTAGGATAATATGATTTGACCTATATTTTAGGGAATTACTTTAGGAGCTGAATGGAGGATAGATTGGAGTGGGGAGAAACATGAGGCAGGCAGACTCAGGTTATTGCAGTAATTCAGGCATAAAGTGATGAGGTCCCGAATCACAGTGGCAGTAGTATTAGAAGAGAGAAGGGGGCATATTCAAAAGATTTTGCAAAGGTGAAGTTGAAAGGCTTTGCAGCAGATTTGATATTTAGGATATTAGTTAGTGAGGAATCCAAGATAACATCTAGGCTGCAGTCTTGAGGGACCAGGAGGATGATGATCATCTGTGCAGTAATAGGAAAGATAGGAGTGCGGGAGCATTAAGAAAGATAGTAAGTTCTGATTTGGACATACTGAGTTTAAGATGTGTACTGGACATCCATTTTGAGATGTCCCAAAGGCAATTGGAGATGTGAGATTAGAGGTCAGCAGAGAGATTGGGTCAGGAAAAGCAGACTTGATGATCGTTAGCATAGAAGTGCTAATGAAATCCATGAGAGCTGAGGAGATCAACTTTCTGCAATCTACTTGGCCCAAACAAGGATTCCTCAGAGTGGCCTTTTCCAGATGAAGAGATGGTAGCAGCTTGAGCAATGCTAGAGTTCATGCAGAAGTACATGGCAGAAGTGAACATTCCTATTACCTGCTTTGAGAGGAGAGTTGATTGACAAGACCTATGAACTCCTGTATATTGGAGGGGTGGGGATGATTTTTTAGATAACAGGATCAAAGAAATGGGAGAAATAGAGACTCAAGAAACTGATCCAAGGATCCAAGAGACTGGAAACAATGATTAAGATTTCTTGAGTAGAACAGTTCTGAAATATGGCCTTCTAGGACAGAAAAAGAAAAAAAAGGAAAATAAAGAGGATTACTCATGTGGAACCTGCAGACAAAGATATGCTGAAGGAGGCTTGTGATTGAGACTTCAAATCCCTTGATATTATCCAAAGTGAATTATCCAGAGGTTGCGTATTTGAAGGAAAAGGGATTGCCTATTTCATAGTATGTTTTCTTTGGAGAGAATGTGCAGAATCCCATGGGAGAAGCAGGGACATGATAAAATGTCAAAGGTCTGCACTGATGGCAGCTTGCTGTATCAGTCCATGGGATCCTATGAATGCTTTACATTTTTCAATGGGATGAAATAAAGGTTTTTCTTTACCTGATTTGTATTTGTTACCTTGATCTATGGGACCTGGAGGGGGAGAATTCTTAGTAATAGGTGTAGAAAGCTGTATTTGTAAGCTTTCTTGGAGATTTGGATGATGACAATAAGCCACAACGATATAGAACCTTTGGGACAGTCATGGGATCCGACCGAGTTTATAGTCACAGTCTTGGTGAGACCATGGACCCTTATTCTCTGGTTTACTTATACTTTCCTTAGTGCTATGTCTTTTGTCCAGAATCACAGAATCTCAGAGCTAAAAGTACACACAGTAGGCTCTTCTCTATAGTACATTCCACAGGTCCTCTAGGCTTTTCTTCAAGACCCCAAGTGAGGGTGACTTGCTCACAAGGCAACTCATTCTACTTTTATGTAGCTCTAAGTTTTAGAAAGTTTTCCTCTATATCAAACCTAATTTTACCTCTTTCTAACTCTCATCTATCACTCTTAATTCTGCCCTATGATGGAAAACAAAATAAATCTATTCCTTGTTCCATATGATAGTCCTTCAAATCCTTGAGTACACCTATTTTATTTCCTCTGAATCTCATCTCTAGTCAAAATAGCTATAGGTCATTTAGCCAATTCTTAGATAGTATGATAATAAGTCCCTGGTTATCTTCCTTTGGACATTCTTCCATTGAGCAACATCTTACTTAAAGTAACCACTCAGTAGTAAGTACAACACCTTAGATATGGTCTGAACAGGACAAAGACCTCTATAATCTTAGACACCATATCTCTCAATGTAACCTAAGATTATATTGATTTTTTGATCTAGTATTTCATACAGTTGACTTATATTGAGACTAAAGTCCACTTAAAACTCCAAATCTCTCTCAGATTAACTAATGTCTAGCCATACCTTCAGTCTTAGCAAATTTGCTTTTTATAACCAAGTCTAACCCTATTAAATTTTGTTTTACAATCCAGCAGTAATTCCATTAATTTTTATGCTGAATCAGTCCAATGTCCTAGGCTTTCAAAATCTTATAGATACCTGACTTTGTCATCCGGAATGTTAATGATCTCTCCCAGCTGTATCATATGCAAATTTGATGAACTTGCCATAAATGCCTTTATCCAAGTCATTTACAAAAGTGTTAAACAACACAGAATGAAACATCCAGTGGGCACTCCACTAGAACATCACTGCAAATTGATATTGAATCATTGATGATGTTTCTTTGGGTCTGACAATGCAAGAAATCCCAGCTTTACTCAATTATGCTATTGTTTAGCCCATATCTTTCCATTTTCTCCACAGACAAATAGCTTTATAGACTTTATAGATAATTTTCCAAACTCTAGATAAATTATTATCCATAGCAGCATCCTGATCTATTAGTTTAGTAAGCCTATCAAAAAATGGAACTAAGGTTATTTTGGCCTAACCTTTTCCTGATGAATCCATACTGCCTTTTTGTGGTCACTGCTTCTTTTTCTAGAAATCACTAAAAAGATCTATAATTATCAGGAATAAAAGTCTAGCTTCCTGTCTTATACTTTTCAGATGATATTATCTTCCCTTTTGGGGAAAGTTGGGACGATATTGGTCTTTATCTAATCCTATGCTACTTCTGTTTTTCTTCACTATTTTTTAAAGATCACTGACAATGGTTCAGCAATTGCATGTGCAAATTTGGTAGATCATTGTGGGTCTTGCAAGCTGTGTAGGAATTCAAGCTGGAGTTTAAACAGCAGAAACTGAAGAACCATGGGAGATTTTTGAGAAGGGATGATAAAATATTCCATCAACTCATTCATCAATTGTGTCTTTCTCTTTCTGCTTGCTGCTATAGAAAGAAAAGTTATTTTCCTTCATGTTTCCATTATGCATCCTCAGCTCTCATTTCTTCTTATTTATACCACCTTCCTAAATGTTTCAAATATTGCCTTGTTCCATCTCTTTTTTTGAATGGTTGCTTTCACTTTTTTTCCCTTGGGGGAAAACAGCCTAAAGTATTTTTTTTTTTTTTAGTTTTTCCTATGAGTATATTCTGTTCAGGTTCTAATTTTTTTTCTTGAGATTAATTTGAATGTAATTTTTTGGGGGGGTGTTATTTTTAACCTTGGGGCATAACAACATTACAAAGCATTGCATAGCAACTCCTGAAGCTTTGCGTTTTTTTCATGACTACTTGATCAAAACCCAGAAATGCCAATTAAAGTTGAGTGGCTCCTGCCCAGAGAAACAATCAGGAAAAACCGTGTCTGGAAAAACAAATTGACATCCACTCCTAAGATCTATAAAACAAAGCAAGATCTTAATAAAACAGAAGGGAAATAGATCAAATTCCAAGATAAATGGAATGTTCTTTACAGCGACCTCATTCTTTCTTCGTTAACGCTCCCTCAGCTCTGAAAAGCTCTGTAATTTAAAAAGTCAATATATGTGGGACTTTAAATAATTGATTGATGTTTAAAGCAATGTCAAAAAGCTCTGTGGTGAGATGTCGGGGAATATTTAGTTTCTCCATCAAAAGCATCACATAAATAGCCCTGTAGACAATTAATATATTTAATCCCTCAATAAATATTTGTGGTTCTTTTTAATTAGTAAATAATCAGAAGCACTATACACACAATAAAATATTACCTAAGTCAAGAATGGTTAACCTCATGTATACCACAGTAGCCTAAATTCCCTAACTGTTTGGATGGAAGGCATTTATTTCAAAATCATAAAACCCATTTACTAATTGGAGAGCACAGGGTACTGAAAACAACCAGAATTATTTTCTAAGGAACAAGTCTTGTCATTACAAATAAGTCTCCTGACAGACTATTAAATATGGTAGATCAAGGAGGAGGGATTGATGTAATCTATTTTGACATTAGCAAAGATTTTAATTTTATCCCTTACTTGATGCTAATTCTATTTCATTACATTTGTTCTATTCAGTCTAATTCAACTCAATCTGTACCAATCTGATCAATCCAATCTAATCCAATACAATCTAATACATGAGGGGCAGAATGGTGGTGTATTGGATAGAGAACTGACCTTGGAATCAGGTACAATTTTATTTATGTTCCATATATGTTTTATATATGTTTTAAAGCAGTAAAATATGTATATGTTTTAAAGCAGTAAAAATTTACCTTCTCACTCTCCCACCACAATCTCTTCCTCTACTTGAGAACTAAAGAAAAATAACCCCATTGCAAACATGCATAGTCAATCACAAACAAATTTTCTCAGTGGTCCTGTCCAATTTTTTAATTTGAAGATGAAATAAATTGAGGAGTACTTGCCTAGTTGAACTGATAGAGGGAGTTTTCTCCCTGGAATTCTTTGTATCAATGAAATAATAGATTCAGTTTGGGGGCATCCATCCCTCCCCCTAATTTTTTAAATAGCTTTTATTGAGTGTATTACTCTATGCTGGTACAGTGGTAGTTACTCCAGGAGATAGAAAGGACACAGATGCCGCCCTATCAAATACTCAACCACCAGGTAATCTGGAATCCCATTAGAAAATAAGAAATATTAATATGAAAATTAAACATAATAATTTTGTTAATACTAAAATCCATGTTAATATGAAAGTTAAATAACTAAAAGGTCAATTAATGGATGTTTATTAAATGCATATTACATTGTTAGACTTGTGGGTGATAGGGAGAATTTTATGATATATTTTTTGTCCTTAGGATGCTTAGCATCTATCAGGGATTCTTAGCCAGGGGTCTACAAATTTTACCCCTTCCCATATGTTGGTAATGGTATTTCAATATAATTGGTTTTCTTTGTAATGAAATATTTTATGCATTGGAAAAAATGTTATTCTGAGAAGGGATCCATAGACTTTTTTTGACTGGGTTTTTTTCTGGTAAGGGAAGTAGCTAAGATGAAGAAAATATTTCCACTGATTCAATTTCCTTATTCTTTCATTAAGTGGCTTTGCTTAGAGACATAGTAAAAAGTCAGTAGGATTTTATTGAATACTTTGGCATGGTAATAAAAACAATTTAAATTTGTATTGTAACATTCAGTTTTAAAATTTTGAATATTACTATTATGGGTTTAAAACCTGGGCCCATCCTCAAATGTAGGTTCCTAGAAAAGATACCCAAAGTTTAAAGCACTCTATGGGATTAGACTCATGCAAATCCCTCCATCAAAGTATTAATTTTTATCAGTTAACACTAAGAAACATTAGTTTAAATAAAAAGACATTAAATCAAATATAATTTCAAAATAAAGCAATAAGAAAAATTGCCTCATGCTTTCAAGAGATATATTTCTACAGATTTCTATGTTCTCAGTAAGGGAAAACAAACATTTAGATAAAGTGTATGACCAAGGAATATGAATGAAGGGAATACACAGAGAAAACCTTTGTCTAGGGTATATGCATAGAGGGGTACATACCAGAATACCGTGTGCCTTAGGGCATCAGTGTTGGGGCACACATATAGGAACACATGTGCATGGAGCACACCTGAAACTAGGGATACTTTAGCTCTACTTCTGAACTGTGGAAATACTCTGTTCATACTTTTGTGCCTTTTTGGTGTTGATCGCTGCTGATCTCCTGGTCTCACTATTTTCCCACCTACCTCCTGTCGGACTTCATCTATTTACCTTCTCTAAACCAATCTATATACATTGCTTATAGTGTTGATATCATTGAAGGTTGCAAGAATCTAAATGTCTGTAGACTATCAAATTTTGAACTAGAGAACTTTTGTGGACCTGTACAAAATTCCATGAATTTTAGATACCTTGAATTTTGTGTTGGGCTGCCAGTGGTCTTCAATTTTGGATATTCAATGTACATACTAGCAGATCCCCATAGAGGAGGAAGACAAAGAGAGAAGATCACCTTTATCTGCTCAGCAGGATTCTGATAATTTCACTTCTACATTTCAAAGGATTATTGAGAATGAAACTAAAGACACGAATTAACTAGAAAGAGTGGTATACCTAGATGACTTCATTGTCCATGGAAAAACCATGGAGGAGCATGAGAAAAGATTTAGAAAAGAAATTGGCTCCAAAAATATAGTCTGAATCTATCAATGAATAAGGTAGCAGGTTTGTAGAACTTTGTCAGATCTGTGGGTCAAATAATAGGGGTTAAGTATTGATTTAGAGAAGATAAAAATATTCGCTAGCTGACTATGTTCAAAGCATATTTGTGAACTAAAGACCTTCCTGGGATATAGTGGCTTATAGAATGTCTGTGAAGAATTATGTTACAATAGCTAAGCCATTCAATGAATTCACTTGTGGTTATATAATTGGGAAGAGCCAAAAGCAGAAGGGAAAGAAGGGGGGTAACAAACATTGCTCTAACTCTTTCAACAACAGTTGTGGATGTTGGTATGATAAGTGTGAATCACTTCTTTAAAGATATTACTTACTGCTCCACACATACCCCAATGTTTGCCTAGGATTCCTATTCTTTGGAGTACATATTAATGATATCTTTAAAAAACATGGGAACAGTCTTATTTCAATAGACTAATGGTCACAAAAAACTTATTTCATTTTCCAGCAGAAGATTTCCTAAAATTGATACTTCTCAGCTATTGTATAAAGCAGACTTTTAAATATTGAAATGGGCTGTCATTTATACATTCAGAGACTAAGTATGTTGAAGCTAATTTCAAAAATAGACTAATAATCCTCTAACTTACCTTTTTCTAGCACTCAGTTGGACACTGATTGTCAGAAACAGGCAGTAGGATTAGGCAGCTATGAATGCACAATTCATTACAAACCAGGGAAAATCAATGTGGCCCTCCAGACTATGTGAATCTGAAGCTCTGGTGATATGTATATGTAAAGCCAAGCATGAACAGCTTTCCAGAGGACTGTCACTATGAACAGCTTTCAAGGTTCTGATTACACAGTATAGGAAGTTCTCTATTTATTCAGTAGCAAACTTAGACAAAACATTCCAAGATAATCAAGGTACAGCATTCACAAAGTTACAACTTATCACTAAAATAGCCACATAGTTTTCACCAAAGTGGCCACATAGTTTTAAGCAAAGTACATTCATTTAGTCAATCACAAAGTCTTTAATTCAATCACAAAGTACAAAAGTCAAAGTTGTCCACCTATGGGGTTCAGTTAAGTTACAGTATCATCAGTCATTACTCAGTACCCTCTTAAGGGGTACTGGAAAGTACAAAGGCCATCTACCTCTAGGTCACAAGTAAGTTACAATTTCATCAGTCACTACTTAGTACCCTCTTAAAGGGTAATGGAAAGTACAAAGGCCATCCACCCCTAGGTCCCAAGTAAGTTACGATTTCATCAGTCAGCATTAAATACCCAAGGAGAAGTCTTTTCATTTTGACTCAAGTCAGGCTCTCAGCTTCCATAGATCCTCTTCCATGGTCCAAGCTCCTGCATGAATCTAACTAACTGCCACCTATGTTCAAAGACAGACAGCTCCCAGTTCCTTGTCTAGCTCTCCATTCAGTTCCTGTTCCATATTTAAGTGTCTAATTCACTTCAAGTCCTTCACAGTTTCTATTCCTGGGAAGACAAAGCTTAACCAAGCCACAATAACATTCATATACATTGCTGGCATCCTCATCAATTTACTTTTTTTTTTTTTTTTTGCTTTTTGGGGGGTAATTGGGATTAAGTGACTTGCCCGAAGTCACATGGCTAGTAAGTGTGTCAAGTATCTGAGGCTGGATTTGAACCCAGATCCTCCTGACTCCAGGGCCTATGCTCTATTCACTGTGCCACCTAGACTCCCCATCATTTCACTTTCTACCTGTGAATTCAACATAGACAAAAAAAGACATAAAAAGTACCAACACTGCAGTCATGTTTCCTCTGGGAGCTCTGGCTAGCCCTCAGAAGTCTTTGGTAGCTGCTGGTTCTCAGAAGCTCTCAACAGGAGTTTGACTGGCTCTCAGAAGAGTTCTGTTCTCAAAATCAAAATCACTTTCTCCAGCCTCCACGCTGCTTGCTCTGTGAAATTCTGTTTCAGTTCTCAATTCTCATTTCTCTTTTCAGTTCTTCTCAATTCACAGTTCAGTCTTCAATCCAGCAGGAACAGCTCAGCCTCCACATGCTTCCTGAGAGAAACTGATTTCTCTCAGATAGTGCTTTTCCTCATATATGGTATTAGCTTCTTCCTGTTTAGACCCTTCTTGTTACATCAGCAACAGGGGTTCATACCTTCTGTTTCTTAACACAGGCTTGATATAATTAACTTGAAACCAAGTGCTAAGTACCTGTTAGCTTACCAATGCAAGGGGGTCTTCAAATTTCATTACCATAACAGTATAGAAGCAATGCAGAGAATTTGTATCATTCAGGGAAATGGATTTTTGCTATACGAAAGTATATCTGAAAGCTTGGGACTTCCACCAGAGAGTGTGGCACCTGTGCTTGTAAGCTTTCCTTTACTGAATCGATCTTTTTTTGTTTTGATTGACTGGTAGAAGGAGTAACTTCTTGATGAAGGGCTCTGAGATGTGATACAAAGTTTAAAAAAGAGTTATACTCAGGATCTCAAATTTCATTCCCTAGAGGGCATCTTATTTACTATTGAGAAAGTGGTCCAAATTAGATTTGTTCAATGGAGTGCTGTACTGAATGTGGGAGATACATATAAACCATCATATAATCTGCAAAATGATAGTTTTGTTTTAATTTTGCCTATGTTTATTTCTTTAATGTCTTTTTCTTATCTTACGGATTTAGCTAGTATTTGTAAGAATATATTGGATAGTAATGATGACAATGGATATCCTTACTCCCTGACCTTACTGAAAAGGCTTCTGACTTATTTACATTACAGATAATTTTGGCTCTTGGTTTTAGCTAGATATTGCATATCAATTTAAGAAGATCTCTGTTTATTTCTATATTTCTAGTGTTGTTTTTAACGTGAATGGGTGTTATATTTTTGCTAGAAATCTTCCTTTGCATCTCATTTTTAATATGGTTAATTATATTTATAATTTTTCTAATATTTAGCCAGCCCTTCATACATATTATATATATGCCATTCCTGGTATAAATACAATTTTATAATAGTGTATGATTTTTGTGATATGTTTCTGCATTCTCTTTACTAAAATTTTAATTATTTTTTGCATCTATTTTAAATTGGAAAATTGGTCTATGGTTTTTTTTTGTTTAACTCTTCCTGATTTAGGTATCAAGACCATATTTGTTTTATAGGAGGAATTTGGTAGGACCCCTTCTTTACCATTTTATCAAGTACTTTATATTGCATTAGGATGTATTGTTCTTAAGTGACAGAATTCACTTATAACTCTGTCTGGTTCTGAGAATTTTTTTTCCATTTGGAGTTCATTTATTCATGTTTAATTTTCTTCTAAGATAAAATTTAAGAATTTCATTTTTTATGCTGTTAATCTGCGCAATTTTTATTGTTGCAAATATTCATCCATTTTCTTTAGATTGCCAGTTTAATTGGCATCTGATTATACAAAATGCTCCCTAAAATTTGTTTTTACTTCTTTTTCATTGGTTGGAAATTTACCTTTTTTTGTTTTTGATACTGGCTATTTGGTTTTCTTTTTTAAAAAAAAATCAAATTGGCTTATGGTATATATATATATATGTATATATATATTATATATATATATTAAACTAAGCTCTTAATTTAATTTAATTTTTTTAACTTTCAATTTTGTTAATCTCTCCTTTGATTTTCAGGATGTATATTTTAGTGTTTAATTGCAATATTTTAATTTGCTGGTTTTCTAATTTTTTTTCTTGTTTCATGTTTTTTATTTTGAGATAATAAGAGTCAAAGGACAAGCCTGTTCCCAGCTTGTCTCCCTAAAGACTTCTAGAAATTTACCCTTAGTGGGATCAGGAATTTATTTTCTCTCTCTCTCTCTCTCTCTCTCTCTCTCTCTCTCTCTCTCTCTCTCTCTCTCTCTCTCTCTTTCTCTCCCTATCTCTTTCTCTCTCTGTCTCATTTTAGCTGAGATATCTTTCCCTGAGGTGACATTGGGACCATATATGTTCTCTTTGAAGTCTTATGCCAGAAAAAACCCCAAGAATTTCTTGTCTTTTAAGTTCTTGCCAACTCTACCTCTTACATAGGAATGAACGGTGTAAGTATGATAATAATCCTAAGTAATGATCCTTCTCTCCTCCAAAGAGGAGAGTTATATAAATATCAAACTTGAGTCCTAATTTACATTGAAAAACCTTTCTTCATTTCAGCTTCATAACAACCTCAGGAGATAGAAAATAGTACTAACAAGTCTGATTTTATCTATTTTACAAATGAGAAAAAGGGAATAAAGTATATGCCAGATTGTTGGCATATGTTAGCAATGTAGCAAAAGCAGTGGAGATTGGAAGACTCAAAATCTTTACTTTTTTCCCCTTTCATTCTTCTTTCCCTCCAAATACAACTAATTACATACTATTGTTAGATTATTTTTTAGGCATCTATCCATATACAATCTTGGAACTTTACCTACTAGTCTATGAGTGCTGAATATGCTGCTAAATTGTGACTCCTCAAATAAATGGGGGAAAATAACATTACTCTGAAAAGCTGGACAGATAGTGAACTAAAAAAAATCAAATTGGAGGAAACAAGAAGTCAATTCCAATGTTCTATATTGTGTTGCCTATACAGCTTCTTTACCTTTCAGCTATATGCACAGGCACCATGAGGGTATGGACTTAGGATATCTATGTTCTCAAATACAATGAGAGTTAGCAGTAGCTTTTTGGGACAATGGCTGCTCTCTGTATTCCTGTTCTCAAATAGCTGATAGCAGCTCCTGCCCCCCACCCCAACCCACATCCTGCCAGTGCCTGCTCTCTGAGGAGAAAAGAGCCTTTCCAAATGCTTCTTTATGGAAAGTCAGATTGTCTGAGCTCCAGAGCTGGGGAGATGATGTGTGTAGACTGACAGTCTCTATATTGCTCCAAATTGATCTGAGACATCTTTTTCCAATGCTGTCTCTGGGTCAAGGTCTTCTTGTTCTTGGATTATAGCAGTGACCAAGCAGTAAATAGAACACTGGGCCTGGAGTCAGGAAGACTCATTTGGCCTCAGATACTTACTAGTTTAGGGATTCTGGGCAAGTCATTTAACTCTGTTTGCCTCAGTTCCTCAAATGCAAAATGAGCTTGAGAAAAAAAATGGCAAACCATAGCAGTCTTTTTTGCCAAGAAAAACCCAAATGGGATCATAAAGAGTCAGACATGATTGAAATGATGAACAGCAACAACGAAATTCAGTCAATATGCATTTATTAAGCACTGTGTCAAAAACAGCTCTCAACTGTCCTTCCAACAGTAGAGATTATAACCCATCCATACATTCCCATTTTAACCTGTCACCCCATAAACTGTTTCAGAAGATCTACCCAAATGCTGGGGTACTTCCTTGCTTTGTCTTGACATTGGGAGGAAACCAAGAGACCATATTGATCTATTTGTTTTCCCTTGATCTAGTAACAAGATCTGCCATCTTTTCTGATCATATCTTTGACAACATCCTTGACTCTGCTTCTCCATTGTAGTACCTTTTAAGTAAATTTTGTGCAGTTGATGTATACCAACCATACACTTATTTTGAGGGGGGAAGGCAGGGCAATTGGGGTTAAGTGACTTGCCCAAAGTTACACAGCTAGTAAGGCTAGTAAGTGTGTCAAATGTCTGAGGCCGGATTTGAATTCAGGTCCTCCTGACTGCAGGGCTGGTCCTCTATTCATTGTGCCACCCAGCTGCCCCCAAACACTTTTCTATGGCCTTCTGAATTATACTTGTTTCTCACTGTGGAGCTCAGAGATTGGACAAGAATAGGTCCTCGCACTCCTGGCTCAGAGTGAATGTAAATAGTAACTTTCTCTTTTGGCCAGCAACCCTGAGGGTCTTCTCCCAGTTATAGTAAAAAAAATTATTAAAGGAGCCATCCCTTGGCTCAGTTCTTAAAGAGGCCTATTCACTGAATGGGCATTGCCTCACTCAAAGTAAGAACCTGAAAAGATCTTAGCTTCAAGGGCCAGTCTCCCATTGCAAACTGGTTCATCTCCAGTCATCCTGATGAATATCTGGTCACTGGATATGGATTACTCTGTAGGAGAAAGTGAGGCTGGTGACCTTGAACAGCCCTTGCTCACTCAAATCAAAGTCAATTGCAATTCATTTCATCTCCCTGATTTCATGGTCCTCTTTGAGAATGAAAGACAAACATGACAACCTATTTCTAAGTATTTGTGTCTACAGTATTCTATTATTCAAACCCATGCAAACAACTAATATCACACATGTCAAAATATAAAGAATTATTCCCTCTGTGTGCATTTTTGTGTTTAACATTTTTATGAAGCTGTAGAATGTAGTGTAAGAAACAATACATATGCTGAAGTTTGTATCTTTGGGGATCATGAGTTAAACAAGATAGCAAATGTACCTTGCTCCGGTTCTGTGGGTGTAGTCTGAGAAGCACAAAATTACTTTTCTTCTATCTAATGGAAGTTAGAAAAAGATTTCCTTTCTACCCTCTTCTTTTCTTCTCCTTCCCCTTCCATGGATTTTGAAACTCAAGTTTGTATAAGAAATTATTTGCATCAAAATGCTCAGAATACCTCTCAACTCTTCTAGAAGTCTCTGAGCAGTCTTACATACTACTCATAAGAAAGCAATAAACAATAATATTTCTCCTGGTAGCCTGCGTGACCCACTGTCAGCCCTGCTCCACATGATTTATGGCAATTAAAGATTTTTTGAGTGGCTAACTTTATTACAGCTTTGTTCTTAGAGAATTAATTATTTGAGACATAACTGTTTTATGAGATCCTTTCCAACCATATCAGTTAACTAAGAGTGAAACCCTGTGGCATTGGGTCGTGGATGAAAGTTTAGGCTTTAGGGTTAAGAATACTAGGAGCATAAGAGGGGTATATGAGAGAATGGAGGACACCAAAGACAAATTTAGGCTACTTCATAATTTTTGCTAAAGTCCAATACTTTTTTAAATGATAGTGATCTTTTATCTGATGATGAGAAAAGTTTCTTACATTTCCTCGCAATTGCTATTGTTGAACTTTCTGTTTCCTCTTAAAAAGTTAATTAGGATTTTTCTCTCCCTCTTTGCCCCATTGGGAAAAAGAAAAAAAATCCAAAAGCTTTTAAAGAATATGCATTTTCAAGCAAAACATTCCCACACTGACCCTGTCCACAAATGAATATCTCATTCTGCATCTTGAGTGAGGAGGTCTTGATCAGGAGATGTGTAGCATGTTCACTTGTGAGTCTACTAGAATTATGATTTATCTTCAAAGCTGGTTTGTCTTTGCATTGTTGTTATTGTATAAATTATTCTCCCAGTTCTGCTCACTTTGCTCTCTGTTAGCTTATATATTTCTCATTCTGGATTTCTCACAGTGGATGTAAATACCTAGCACATCGGTGCCATAATTCATGTCTTCTTCATTTAACTATTTATTTTCCCTTAGTCACTTATAGAAGTTTAACAAAATAATTTGGTCAAAGAACTTTTTAGAGCTCAATAGTGAACCTCATGAATTCTGAAGACCTGGGCAGTATTTGTCAAGGAAAGGGAGAATTGGGAAAACTTTGGAACAGAATAGATGAATCTGTGGCAGAGTATGAAAAAAAAGATGGTGCCTGTATGTCAGGCTTATGATGATAATGTGTGAAAAGAGCATTGTGTGTCAAATGCCATATATTGGAGGAAAATAGTGGTGTGTGTAAGTGTGTATAAACATATAGCATGAAGAGAAGGTGTGATTAATCTCTCTGTGTGTAAGCATCTTACAGATGGTCTGAGAAGAGTAATTGAGGTATTTTGTGTATGATGGCGATATGGTGACAGGGATGCTGGAATTGTGAGATTTTGTGTAGAAGGTATACTATGAAAAAAGCCACTTTGTTTTTGTGTATTTGGTTGGAATAGAACATTAATGGGTGGCTCAAAGCAAACACGGAAGTTTCCATTGTCTTCCTTGGCATTAACAAGTGACTAGGAATGGGTGTGGGGATGTGGAGGGAGGGACTGGCATTTTGTTGTTAGTATCTCCTACCATAGCTTTCTATTTTCTATTAAGCCAAGTTAAGACAGTTGTTTCCTTCCATCAGTTTCACTCAATTCCTTTTCTATCCTTCTTCTTCTCTGCCTTATTGAAAAGCAATATTTGTCCATTGTTGTTGGCTTTGCCTGTCTCCTTCTGACTCCTATTTCTGATGGTTTAATAATGCTTTGACTTGAGAAAATTACTTTACCTTTTATTTGTCTTTCCAGCATCCCTCTGATTTAAAGAAACACCTGATCTTGTTGAGTGAGGAGAATGTATAAGGAAACAATCCCATAATAATAGGTAGAGAAAGTCAGTTCCTCTTCAGGGTATTTGCAAAGTCATTCAGATTCTTTCAATCTCTTACCAGCTGATAATTTTTCTTTTGGTGGGGGGAAAGGTATTATACTGCATCTTACCCTATTTTTTCCCTTTCTGCTTGGGTTTTTTTTGGTGTTACCCACTTGTTATCTATTCCTACCATTCCCAGATTTTTTCTCCTGTTTTCTTCATTATCACAGCTGACTCTATTTAATCATTTCATTCGACCCTCATTTATTCATTCAGCAAACATCTAATAAGACCTTGCTGTGTGAAGAGCATTGTGCTAAAGGCTAGGAGATCTAAAAATGCAAAAGATTGCCATCTTCAACTTCAAGGAGTTTATCTTGACCGCCAAGGTAGCTCCTTTTGCCTTACATATCAGGACCAAACTGGGCAAATGCCTGGCAGGGCAATTACCTTTAAGAACCAGAGATCACAGGGGAACAGCCTTTAGAATACAGATCAGCTATTAGACTTGATTGCCTTCTAGGACTCTTTATTTGGCCTTTATCTCAAAGCAATTTCTCTGCTATGTTTTATATCAATCAACCAATAACTATTTTATGTGATTAATAAATTGTTAATAAAATTATTAAAATATATATGCTAGCCTGTGATTGTTCCAAGTTCAGGGAATACAAAAACAACACACGAAGCAATTCATGTTCTCAAGGAGTCTCTAATTCTATTGTGAGAAACAACTTCTACATATATGATATATGCTGAACACATTCAAAATAAAAAGTATTGAGGGTGGGAGGATGGACACTAGCAGTTGGAGGGATCAAGAAAGGCATTCTGTGTGGTCGTAAGAAAGTAAGCGAGTGTTTGAGGTGTTGGTGTGAGGAAGCAGTGTATTCTAGGCATCAGAAGGGACCAATTCAAAGGCTTGGAGATAGGAGTTATAATGCTGCATGTAAGGAACATAGAGAAGGTCAGATTGGTTGAAATTTAAAGTGTGGAAAAGTGGGTAATAATATATAATGAAGCTGAAGATAGGTTGGCATCAGATTGTGAAGGATATTATAAATGAATCATTTCTGATGCTTATTCCTAGCTCCCCTCCTTAGACTTCTGCTCTCAGTATTGGGTGTCCTTAACTTTCCATTCTTGGTACCTTTCTTCTTTCCATCAGTCTGAGATCCTAACTTACTATGAATAGCCTGACAATCAGACCCTAGCCTCTTTCCTTTTATAATTTTATTTCTTGCTCAGCTTCCTCATGTCTTTAGTTGGATTCCTGATGTTAATTTGCCTTTCAGTCACTTAGTCCATGATTCTCTGTTAGTAGCTTAGCTGTCCCAGGACAAGACAGATATTTCTCTTGGCTAAGGATAGACGAATTCAGTGACCTCCCTTAAAACTTTTGTGAGCTAAAAATATCATTTTGAAGCAAGTCCACCGGTTGTTCAGAGAGACTGCAATCCTAAGTGCCCAGTCATCTTTCTCTCTCTCTTTTAAAAATTTTTTATGTGTCTTGTTTTCACATTACAAGGATTTAGAGATTACTCTCATTTTGTGAAAGATGTCTTAGAATAACAAAAAACAATGGGTAGCATTTATATAATGCCTACTATGTGTTAGGCACTATACTAAATACTTTTAAATAAATATTTTATTTCATTCTCACAATAACTTTGTTGGTGGTGCTATTATTATCCTCATTTTCTAGTTAGAGAAATAGAGACAAACAGATGGTAAATGATTTGCTAAGGGTCAACTAATAAGCATCTGAGGCTGGTTTTGAATTCAGGTCTTCTTGACTCCAGACCCAGTTTTCTGCCCACTGTACTACGTAGCTGCCCTACTTAAGTAAAACTAATAAAAGAGTGATCTTATCTGGATGTTCATGCCACATTCTAAATCTATAATACCCTCACCTCTTTATTTAAAAAAATCACAGAAATCCATTTTCTCTCTCTGTTTCCACCTACCATATTGGGGGAAAATAAGAAAAGCAAATTTGTTATAATGAATCTACATATTTAGTTTAAAAATCCTTCAATGGCTATGTGTACATATGTGTCTCTGTGTGTGTATATATATGTGTGTGTGCGTGTATAAATATGTATATATATATATATATACATATTTATGTATGTATGTATTTCAACTCTCTAAACCCAACACCTCTTTATCTCATCAACAGCATGTTTCATCATTGGTCCTCTGGAATCATAGATAATAATGATATTGATCATAAATATTACAGCTTTCAAAGTTGTTTCCTTTAATTTTATTTTTAAAATTGATTTGTTTATTGGCTTTTAGTTTACATGATTCAGTTCCCCAATCCCTTGAGTTACAAATTTTCTCCCTTCCCTTCCCTCCCACCCCCAATGGCAGCATGCAATCAAGTATAGGATCTGCAAATACTTTCGCATTGGATGTTAGTCTGGTTGTATAGAAAGGTTGTAACCAATGGAGTGAACAATGGGAAAAAGGAAACAAAGCCAAACATGGAAAAGAATGATAGAATGTAGATTGC
>CM053596.1:226440613-226475473 GCA_028646575.1 Pseudocheirus occidentalis | reverse complement strand
GCAACTTGTTTAGTCATTCCCTAATTGATGGAAATCCCCTTAATTTCCAGTTTTTTTGCCACCACAAGGAGAGCTGCAATAAATATTTTTGCCTTAATTTCTCCTTTAGGAATGCAGATGCTGTACCACTTGGTACATAACTGTTTAGTAATGATATTGCCTCAGTTTTGATGGTGCCTTTTAGCAGGATATAGTTTCCTCCCTTACCTCTTTTAATTAGATCTATTTTTGATTTTGCTTTTTTTGAAATAAGGATTGCTCCCCCTGCTTTTTTTTTGCTTTGACTGAGGCATGATATATTTTACTCCAGTCTTTTACCTTTACCCTATGTATATCCCCCTGTTTCAGATGTGTTTCTTGTAAACATCATATTGTAGGATTATGGTTTTTAATCCATGCTGCTATCCAACTCTGTTTTATAGGAGAGTTCATCCCATTCACATTCAGTTTTTCTTGATGAGCTCTTGGAAGATATTGTCCAGGCTCATTTTTTCATCATGTTTTTCTGGTAGACCAATGATTCTTAGATTATCTCTTCTGGATCTGTTTTCCAGGTCATTTATTTTTCCATTGAGATATTTTACCTCTTTTTCAAATTTTTCAGTCTTGATGTCTTGTTTGACTGATTCTTGGTTCCTCATAGAGTCATTGGCTTCAATATGGTTGATTCTAGTTTTTAGCAAATTATTCTCCTTAGTTAGTTTTTGAAGCTTCTTTTCCATATGCTCAGATTTCATTTTTAGTTCACACATTTTACTTTTTACTTGTAATGTAATTTTACTTTACTTGTAATGTTTTTCTAATTTTGCAATTTTGTTTTTAAAAGAGGTGTTGATTTTTATCTTCTACCTCTGTAAGTCAGATTTCAAAGTTCTTTTTGAGCTCATCTAGGAATGCTATTTGTGCCTGAGACCAGGTCATAGTGCCTGTTAAGGCTTCAGCTGTGGGGTACAGAGTCAATACTCTCTCCTTCTGAGTTTGATTCCTCTCTCTCACAGTAATAGAATTCCAGAGTCTTTGTCTTTGTCTTTGCAGCCTGCTTTCTTCCCATTTTGAGAAGCCACACCCTTCCTCCAGGTTCCTAAGCCTTTACTGCTTAAAATTTTCCTCTAGGGCAATAATTACTGTGGTTTTGGTTCAGAGGAGGGGTTGGAGCAGCTGGGGTTCAGTCTGTCATCTTGGTCCCTGGAAGTTCAGATAGAGGTTTTTCAAATTTTCAGGCTGGGGATGAGTAGCCCTCGGAGTAGCTGCTGTCCCTGGCGAGCCCTGCCTTTGTCTCTTACCCATCTCTGCTGATCCCTGCCCTGTGGTGGTAGGCTTGGGAATGGCCCTTGTGGTTGGAGGGTTAGCAGGCCTCTCGGAGCATGCCTCACTGTGTCCTGTTTTGGCAGGGCCTCTCTTGTCTTGTGCTGCACTGTGTTGGTGGGATCTGTTTCCTTTTATAGGCTTGTTGTTATCATGTTAATTGTTTTCCTGGTTCTGTTCATTTTATTCTTCATCTGTTTATCTTCTTAAGTGCTATCATTCTTGGACTTCTTAGATATCTTTAAAAGGAATTGGAGGGGAAGTAGAGATCTGGCTTCTTTGGCCAGTGCCATTGTGTTTCTACAAGTCTCAGAAAAAAAAACTTCTTATTTTACAATGTCTATAGAGCAGACATACAATTAACTGTAGCAAATAAACATAATAATTTTGTATTTGACAAGTGTAAAGATAAGATTTTGGAATAAGAATTTATTATTTGGTAAAATTTGTTGAGAAAACTGGAAAACAATATGACAGAAACTGGGCATGGATCAATATCTCACATGATTTATCAAGATAAGGTCAAAATGGATACATGACTTAGATATAAAGAGAGATTTTACACAAAAATTAGAAAGACATGGAACATATTAGTTCTCAGACTTATGGATAGCCAAATAAGTTATGAGTAAATAAGAGATAGTAAAATTAGGTGTTAAATGGATAATTTCAATTACGTTAAATGAAAAAGTTTTTGTAGAAATAAAACAAATATAGCAAAGATCAGAGGGAAAGCAAAAAAATTGGGGGTTTATAGACAGTTTACCAGATAAAGGTCTCATATCTAAAATATATAAAGAACTTAGGCAATCTAAAAGAATATGAGTCATCCCCCAAATGATAGTTAAAGGATATGAATAGATAATTTTCTAATGAAAAAATAACAAATTTATAGTCACATGAAAAAATGCTCTAAATCATTATTGCTTAGAAACGTACGGATTAAAACAATCTTGAGATGCCATTTTATACCTACCAGATTGGCTAAAATGATAGAAGGGGAAAGTGACAAATGTTGGACAGGATGTGGAAAAATTAGGACACTAATTCATTGTTGGTGGAATTGTGAACTGATCCAACCATTTTAGAGAACAATCTGGAATTATGCCTAAAGAGTTGTTAAACTACCTATACCCTTAGACCCAGCAAAACCACTACTTGGTCTATGT
Source organism: Pseudocheirus occidentalis (assembly GCA_028646575.1). Taxonomy (NCBI): domain Eukaryota; kingdom Metazoa; phylum Chordata; class Mammalia; order Diprotodontia; family Pseudocheiridae; genus Pseudocheirus; species Pseudocheirus occidentalis. Next base: position 226,472,999 of record CM053596.1, on the reverse strand, counting down.
ACAAAGATGATTAGGGAAAAAGGAAAATAACCTCTATCTTCTAAAATGTTTATAGCAGCTCTCTTTATGGCAGGAAAGAACTGGAAATTGCAGGGATGCCCATCAATTGGTGAATGGCTGAACAAGCTGTGGTATATGATTGTGATAGAATACTACTGTGCTATAAGAAATGATGAAGTCAGTGATTTTAGAAAAACATGTAAAGACTTGCACAAAATAATGAAGAGTGAAGGGAGCAGAATCAAGAGAATATTGTATATAGTAACAACAGTATTGTTTTAAGAACAACTTAAAGCAAGTTGTTATGTCTATTATAAATAACTAAATTAAATATAAAGGACATATGGAAGAAAGATGCCATCTACATCCAGAGAAAAAACTGATAATAGAAGTATGTATGGAGAAATTTTACTTATGTTGACCTATTTGCATTTAATGGTAATCATCTCAAGGACTGGGGGGAGGAAGGGGAGTGGGAGGGGAAACAGGGAAGAAAAAAGGGAAAAATGTACATGATAATTTTGTTGCATACTTGAAAGGAAAAGCTAGTTGTGCATAGCAGATTTGCAGGTTCATGTAGAATCATCTTTCTTACTCTATTATGTTATGGAAATGTTTGTTGCATTTCATAAATTAAAAAATAAGATAAATAAAAAACCCAAATGTGAATGTAGGGTTACTTCCTGACCAACTCAGTGACAGAAAAGACCCCTTTTGCTAGTGCATATAGCTCTCTTTTATGTCACTGGTATAAAAACTCTAGGAAGTGACTGAGGACCTTCTAGTGAAAGGAAACTGCTAATAGATAAATCCAGCAGATCCTAATGTAAGTCCTAGATAATAAAACTTCTTTTAGCTATTGATTCAAGGACTTGAATTAGAAACGAAGGATGAATCAGCCAGCCAGTTTTAGCAGGAGCTGCCCATTTCCATCCAGAATGATTTTTCTCAGTTGAGCAGACCACATTCCTGTGGAAAGTCATCTGTTCTTACCAGTTGGAGGCATAACTTTTAGAATCAGGATGATCTGGGTTCATAAACAGTCTCAAATACTTATTGTGTGGCTCTGAAAAAAAAATCACTTCTTGGAGCTTCATTGTCTTCATTTGTAAAACAAATCATAAATCTATGAGTACTCTAGAATCCATTTATACAGATCCTTGAATTTCTTACGAAGAACTGAATTTTAGACCCAAAAACAAAAACACAAATACTGAATAGAGAAAAATAAACAAAAACATATCATAAACTTAAATATTGGAACTTAAATACAAAGAAAGAAAAAAAGTATGTCAAGTGCATAGCAGAACATAAGAGGGGATTAAAAATATGTAAAAATAAATTTTCATTTCAAGAAATCCTGTATGATACATAATATACACTGTTAAATAATACACGTTTTTGGGGGCGGCTAGGTGGCGCAGTGAATAGAGCACCGGCCCTGGAGTTGGGAGTACCTGAGTTCAAATCCGGCCTCAGACACTTAACACACACACAAAAAAACTAGCCGTGTGACCTTGGGCAAGTCACTTAACCCCAACTGCCCTCCAAAAAGCAAAAAAAAATAATGCACGTTTTCTTTGCTTCCTTGTAAGCTTTCTTTTGTTCTCTGCTGTGTGCTTTTTTTTTTTACTTTATTCTCCCCCTCAACCCCTCAGAAGGCTTTAAGTTTGGATATATTTCTCTATAGCTACACACACACACACATCTATCTATCTATCTATCTATCTATCTATCTATCTATCTATCTATCTATCTATCTATCTATCTATCTATATCTCCCTCCTGCCTCCTCTACTTTACTTTTACCTGCCACTTTGTCCTTCTATTACTCACTTAGCCCCCTCCGGATCTCTACCCTATCCTCCCATTCCCATAAATCTAAACAGCCTTTTATACCCCGACTTTTACCTATTGTCTCACCCTCCCCTTTAAAGACCACTCACTTGTCTTATCCCTTCTCCCTATCCTCTTACCATTTTATTTCTTCTAAATTTAGAAGACTTTTGTACTATTCTAAATATGTATGTATTGTTACCTCTTAAAGCCATTCTTGATGAAAGTAGGTTACCAGAACTACCAGCCCTCCTCCCCCATCTAATTCCTCTGTATCAATTCTTCCTCTTGTACTTCATTTGTAAAAAATAAATTGCTCTTTTTAGCTTTTCCTAAATGGTTTTTACTTTCTAAATTTGTATCTTACTCAGGTTTATCCCAATCTTTTTTTATGAGCTACCCAATTATTAATAAGTATCTTAGACATGCATTTTCCATTTTACATATATAAAAAGTAAATGGTCTGTCCTTATCGAATCCCTTAAAACCAACTTTGATATGTACCTTATATTTCTCTTGGCTCTTTTTTGTCAAATCTTCTATTAAGTTTGATTTTTTAAAAACAAAATCTTGAAACTCCGAGAGTTAATCAAATGTCCATTTTTTCTTCACTCAGGATTATGCTGAATTTTGCTAGGTATGATGTTTTTGGCCAGAGCCCCAGTTCTTTTGCTCTTTGATATATAGTGTTCCAAGACCTGTGGTCCTTTAATGTCTCTTCTGTTGGGTCTTGTGTATCTCTAATCATTGCACCATCATACTTAAATTGTTTTATTCTTCTTTCTTTTAATATTTTATTCTTGAGTTGGGATTTTGAAATTTGACCATAATATTCCTATGAGTTTTCCTCATAGGACCTTTTTAAAGTGCTGATAGATGATTTTTTTCTATTTCTATTTCCCCCTCTTGTTCTAATGCTTCAGGACAATTTTCTTTCTCTTTTTTCTTTTTGCTTTTTGGAGGGCAGTTGGGGTTAAGTGACTTGCCCAAGGTCACACGGCTAGTTTTTTGTGTTAAGTGTCTGAGGCCGGATTTGAACTCAGGTACTCCTGACTCCACAGCTGGTGCTCTATTCACTGCACCACCTAGCCACCCCAGGACAATTTTCTTTAATTGTTTCTTGTACCATATCAAGATTCTTTTTTGATTGTAACTTTTGGTTAGTTTGATGATTTTTATTATTTCTCCTCTTAATTTGTTCTCCAAATCTGTTGTTTTCTTATAAGATGTTTCACCTCTTTTTTTCTCAGTATTCATATTTTGTTTAATTATTTCTTGATCTATTATAATTTTACTGTCTTCACCTTGCCCAATTCTAATTTTCAAGGTGTTATTTTCTTCCTTAAGAATCTGGATCTCCCTTTCTAATTGATTGACTTTCCTTTCATATTCTTCCTGTTTTTCTTGAGTTATTCTTATTTATTTATTTTAGTTTTTCCTTTATCTCTGTAATTTGATATTTAAAACCTTTTAAAAGATCTTCTCTGAATTCTTTCTGGGCAGGTGACCATTTGACATTACTCTTTGGGGGTTTCTTTACTGCAAAATCCTTCTCTAAAGATGAACCCCAGTCTTATCTATTCCTATAGTAACTATCTATGGTTAGATTATTTCTCCTTTGCCTGTGCATTTTTTTGGTGGTAATAGCTTAACTTTTTAAATTGCCACTAGCCCCGGGGTATGGGATAAAATGCCTCATGTCCAAGATCTTCAGTTCTCCCTTCTAACCTGGAACCAAAACCAAACCTCCAACCTCCTGTAAGTGTCCACAGTCAGGGGCTTTCAGCCCCATTGCTTCTGTAGTCACTGGGCATGTGCTGGTACCTTCTCGTGCCTGCCATTCTTCAGCACAGCTGGGTCTGGCATTCCTGGTCAGCAGAGGTTATCTTGAACTTCCCAGGTTCAGATGCCCAAGTCCTCTCACTATCCTGGGAGTAAAAGTTCCTGTGTCTGGGGCCCAGGCAACTTCTCAACTGACTAGGGTTTGCTGCTTATTATTAAAGCAGACCCTAGCCTGGGGGTGTTTACTCTTTACAGGAACCAAATCTCATCCTGGGAATTTTCTTCTGATCTTCTCTAATTGTCCTAAGAAGACCCCATGTTGTGCCCTTATTCTTATTTATTTTTTACCCCCTTACCCCCTGCCACCACTGCACTTTGTTTGACCTAAAGTTCTATTTTATGTCTTTTATGGGGAAAAATCTTAAGAGCTTGGAATTTTCTGACCTACTCTGCTGTCTCCCCAGAATTATCTACCTCATCCAATCCTTGCATTTTACAGATGAGAAAACTGAGGCACCCAGAGAGAAGCAACTTGCCCAGAGTCGTATAGATAAGACTCTGAGGCAGAATATGAATCCAGGTCTTCGTGACTCCAAGTCCAGGACTCTATTCATTATTCCACCTACCTGCCTAAGGGGCTAGACTCACCCTATAATGTCTCGGCTTTAAATCTGATTCTTTCTAGAATGCAGAAATTTGAATCACGAAGACTTGGTTCCAATTCTGTCTCTGATACTTATTACCCTGGACAAGGATAAATGCAGACTATGACAATAAAAAGGGGCAATTTCATCAACTTCTGTACTGTTCATCTACAGACTCATTTCCTTATCAAGTTTCTTTCCAGGTTCAAAGTCATTTTATCAGGTGTGGATATGCACAGAAATGATGACAATTGGAGCAATAACACTTATTTAACTCAATCTAACTTAACCCAACCTAAATTAATCTAACCTAAATTAATCCAATCTGCTTCTATCCCAATCTTCATCAGGGAAAAGCATATTTTTGCCATTTTGTATAGCTTCCTCTCTATCAATCTTAAACCACTCATTTATTGGAAATGGATCATTGTCATGTAATTTAGTATCAAATAACTGAGAGACATGGATAGATGTCTATCTAAACATAAGGTATAGCATGATATGACTTGCACATCTCCCCCCACCTCTTCTCTGCCTGTTTCCCATTAGTTGAGACCAGGGAAATGGGAAGAACATGACTGGACAGGTAAAAGGAGAATGGGAACTTTCTTGGGAAGAAAGGGAAGCAAAGGGATGGTGGACGGGACATCCGTTTTCTCACTAATGACATATTTGCTCTTCTTCAGAGACATGCTTTCTGTTCCTTTCCACTCTTCTTCTGGTTAGCACTTTCTGGTCTTCTGATCATTACTTTGATTCAGTCCCTAGTATGATCACAACTATTCTCTGACTTCAGTGATAAGAGGACCATATAGTCATCCCAAACTCTCTGAGAGGCTGTGATGCATAAATTCATAAGGACATTTTTACCTTCCTCAGTATACCTGCAATCTGAACCTAACTAATCTTATTCTTAGCCTGATGTTGAAGGGCTGTTTATGACATTTGCTCCCAGGAGGGGTTGGTCACTCCTTCCAGAATCAAGCATCCCTAAATAGGAATATTCTCAAGGAATGTTTTGCCAACAGAACAGGTCCTTCTCCACCAATCACACACTTATTTGGTGAAGTGCCCTCTTTGTTAGAAGGGGCTACTAAAGGTGGGTAGTCCTGCGACATCTTTGGAGTCTCCCCTGTGGTACAGGCTTAGCCCAGGACCTTCCCATTAAGATTCTGGAGGCTGACCTGGGACTCTCCAGGCATGTGATCCAGATGTAGCTGATTCCCCCATCTGTGCTGATCAGTTGTGATAAGATTGGATAACTATTGGGATTTACTGATTGAAACCTATATTATTGTTTCTATTGGGACTTACTGATTGAGACCTATAGTATTATTTTATTAATAAATGCTGATACTATATATAACAAACTTGAAACTCTGTCATTTCTGAACCAATCCAAAGTGAAACTAAATTAAGCTGCAGTAAATAAGGTTGCTTTGCAACACAGACGCTTTATGGGATGAGGAGAGAATATTTATATAGAACCCATGATATAATCGGCATTGTGCTAAGAGCTTAAGAATCATTTTCCTTAAGACTCATAATGACCTTGAAAAGTAGGGGCTGGGGGCGTCAGGAGGACCTGAGTTCAAATTTGACCTCAGACAGTTGACACACTTACTAGCTGTGTAACTTTGGGCAAGTCACTTAACCCCAGTTGCCCTCAAAAAAGGAAAAATAAGTAGGTTCTGTCATTATTCTCGTTTTTCACTTGAGGAAATTGAGTCAACTGGAGATAAGGTGGCTTGCGCCCAGCTAGTTAGTGTCAAAGACCAATTTTGAACTCAGATTTTTCTTGAGCCCAGGCCTTGTGATCTAGTCACTGCACCACCTAGCCTGTTACCAGAGGCATGAAACAGGGCACATATAATCATTTTCTTCTCCTGTTTGGCTTCTTCCCTAGAAGTTCCTCTCAAAACCAAAGGCCCCAAGAACTTAAGGAACTCTGAGTAATGCTTGTGCATTAGTGTGTTCCCATTCCAAACCACCAAGTGCCCCTTGGAATGTCTCTGTGTGATTTGAGCCAGAGACCTGGGCAACATTTTATATTTCTCCCCTTTATACATTGCACATTCCAGTCAAATTGGCTGATTTGTTGTTCTCTGGACATAGCATTCAATATGCTGCTTTGTACCTTTGCACGGGCTGTGCCCCAGGCCTTGGATTCATTTCCCTCTCACTCCAGACATTCATAATCCTGCCCTCCAAAGCTCAGCTCAGATTTCTCACCTTCTTTTAAATGCTACCAGATCTCACAAGTTGCTGCTCCTCAAACTCTCTCCAAATTATCTTATACAATGCTTATCATTATATATTGGGTAGACTCAGTTTAATGTAAGTTTCTTGAAGACTTATTTTTGTCTTTGTATCCTTTAGAGTAGACCTTTAGAGTTTTTGGTCCCCAAGTCAATAATCTTGACTCCTGCCTTCCTCCTAATTAGTTATTTATCTGGGTCACTAATGAAAAAAATGATGAATAGGGCCAAGAAAAATTTCATGTAATACCACTAGAGACCTTTCACAACTCAACATCAGTTAATATTTTTTTTTGTATGGTTCCTTAACAAAATTTGAATTTAGCTGTCTCTATTGTCATCCACCCTGTTTTATCCACAATGATGTTGTGAGAGATTGTGACTGACATAAAAATTCATCACAGTTATGTCAGTCTATGAGTATGGTACCTCAAGACTATGATCCTCTAATACAACAATGGATCTGCAAGGTTGTTATTTGAGGTATTGCCTCAATGCATTCAGATCATAGCCACACATGCCTGACTATTTTGTGTTACCTTCATCAATGTTCTCTCTAATAAGTTCAGCATGGGAGGTCTACCCAATGTTTTAAGGGCCTCCTTCATATTTTCTTAATATCACAAAAATATCCATTAAGTATTCCAGATTTATAATTTATATATAATTTGTTATATATAATATACTATATAATGTAGTATATAAATATAATATATAGATATTAAATATATAATATATAAATATATATATTTATAATTTTGCTTAATATTTGCTTTTGTCACATGACCAGGACATCTTATTTTTGCACTCATATATTTCTTTGATGATATACTTTATTCTTTGTTCATGACCTGTTCATGACCATCAGGCACCATTACCATTTAGAGGCATATGTATATTATATCATATGTATGTATACACATATACAAAACCAAAAATAAATATATAAATTATAATATAGTATTATAATAATGTAACTATATCATATTAAAATATAACATTTATTATATATTATAATATATAGCTATATAGTATGTATTTATGATCAGTTATGGAGGTGTTCTGTAGGTTGTCTAAACCACAGTTATATATCATACATTGAACAAAGGTATTCTTCATTCACTAAAATTTTCTCATGTTAACAATTAGGCCAAAGTTTTTGGAGTGATTATGGATTTCATTCTAGTCTCTCTATCTCGTCTAATGATTTGCAATAACAAAATAGCCTAAAAATGATTTTATTCTATAGATACTTGATTGACTTGCCTAGCAGATAGATATGGCAGCCAAGGTCAACACAGGTTTAAAATATAAAGCCAATTGTAAAATTTTAAGAAGGATGAGAGAAGAATATAAGAAATTTTCTTAAAAAGAAAACCTTAAATAGTGGCATCAACTCATTCAAGTTTCTTTGAATTCTTCCTATTCATTTTTTCATATTGTGTGATAATATTCCATTTCATTCAGAATCTTCAATTTGTTTATGAATTCCCTCTGTGGGGAATCAGTGGGTATTCACTTGTTTCTGATTCTTTGCTAGCACAATGTGTTGCTATATATGGGACTTTGCCTTCTGTCTATATTGTAATTCCAAATTGTTTTCTAGGAAAGGCAGGCCCATTCTCAGTTCTATCATCTGTGAATTAGTGTTGCCCATAATGTAGCCTGTGTTCCCAAAGACTCTGCAACATTTCCCATTTTAATTTTTTAATTGTGCTTGTCAATTAGGTGGGTGAATAGAGTTTTTGTTTTGTTTTATTTTGTTATTAATGATTTGATGAATTCACTCACACACTTGTGAAGTAAGAGTTTGCATTTACTCTTTGGAAAACTGCCCATTCATATCCCCATTTCTATTTGAGGAATGGCATATACATACATTATCTACCTACCTACCTACCTACCTACCTACTACCTACCTACCTACCTACCTTTCTACCTACCTACCTATCTATCTATCTATCTATCTATCTATCTATCTATCTATCTATCTGTCTGTCTGTCTGTCTGTCTGTCTGTCTGTCTGTCTGTCTGTCTATCTATCTATTTATCTATCTATCTATCTTGTCTGTCTGTCTGTCTGTCTGCCTGTCTGTCTAGCTAGCAGACTTTTATCATTTGTTGAAAATATTCTCTTTAGTTTGCTACTTCTTTTCTTCTCCTGTTTCATTGATTTTGTTAACACAAAAGATATTTTCATTGCACACGTTATGAAGAGGAAAGTTCAATTTTTTTCTATCATGTTTGCAAAAGAAGCATAATTTGATATGTGGCTTGAAGGCTATAGAATTTGGATTGCCATAGAGTAAAGAGTAAAAAAATGGGGCTTGAGGGAAGAAAGTGGGGACAATCATAAGAGTAAACAATAATAATTATCACTGGCCCTTGTATATCATTTTTGTAGTTAACAAAGCACTTTATATAGAATTATATGAGGTAGATGCTAGAGGCATTATCACCCCAGTTTTACAGATATGGAATAATAGACATTAAGGAACTTGTCCACTGTCACTCCACTAGTAAAAATCAGTGATTGGATTTGAAGTTGAGTCTTTTTTTTGCCTTTTTTTTTGGAGAAGGGAAGGCAGGGTAATTGGGGTTAAGTGATTTGCCCAAGGTCACATGGCTAGTAAGTGTTAAGTGTCTGAGGCTAGATTTCAACTCAGGTCCTCCTGACTCCAGGACTGGTGCTCTATTCACTGCACCACCTAGCCATCCCTAAAGTTGGGCCTTTTTGACTTCAGATCCAACCTTCTATACACTTTGCAGTGTTGCGCCTTTTATTGGTATAGAGACATAATGAGCATGGTTTGTGTGTGTATGATGAATGGAGTTGGGAGAATAAGGAGACCTTTCTGAGCATAGCAGAACATTTATATTATAGAGTATTAAAAGACAAGGTTATATAGATAAGAAATGGTCAAATAATGTTTTAACTTCCTGGAGAATCTGAGCTTGATCTATTAGGCAGGAAGAAGCCCCAGAACAGCACAGTCTTGGTGGCAGCACTTTTCCTCTTATCCTCATGGTTCTCCTTTATTAAGAACAGACCTTGAGATAGCAGAGGAGGTCAGAAAACTTCAGGCACTCCAAATTTCCTCCACACGAAAAGACAGAACATTGCCTCAAAGTGAGCATAGAGCAGCAAAAATGAAGAGAAGTTGGACAAAGCAGTTATCCTAAGCGAACTTGAGCAGACTCCAGGAAGGACTGGAAACACCTCCAGGCTGACTCTGCAGAATCTACAAACAATGAGGCCTAGGGTTAGCTGGGTTGGGAGGCAGCCTCTGCCTCAGGATTTTCACCTCAACAACAGCGTGGAGGTTGAACAGTGTGGCTGAGTAGAAGACTGAAAGACTTTCCACTGTGGAGCGACTCAATACATAGCTGTGCCAACCTGATGAGGTCCTTGGCTGTGCCTGCAGAGGACAAGGAGCTGGCAGCTGCCTGCTAAGTGCAGTAGCAGAGGGGTGGCAACTTTGATGTCTGTGGGCACTTGTAGGAGGGCAGAGTCTCTCATTTCTGTTCCAGGGCAGAGAAGATAGTTGAAGTTTGCAGCCACCAGAGGGACCATAGAAAACAAGAGCTTTTGTGGGACAGTGTATTTGGGGCCCTACCTGTGGCTTAGAGGTAGAGAGGAGTATCCAAGGTTGGGCCCCAGGACAGAGCTCAGAAAATAACAGTAAAAAGGATCTTGGGCCTAAGGCACCATTTGTCACACCTCAGAACTACAGCTTGATTATGATAATAAGCTACTAAAAATAAAGTAAAACAAAATACAAATAAAAATGAGCAAACAAAGGAGAAAGAACTCAATAGTGGCTAGCCACTAGGGGCATAGAGAAGATCTGGATTCATATGCAGAAGAAGATAGTAGAAGTGAAGAATTCTTGGGAGAACTTAAAAAGGATTTTAAAAATCAAATAAGAAAAGAGGAAGAATTTGGGAAAAAATAAGAATAATCCAAGAAAATTATGAAAATAAAGTCAACCAACTGGAAATATCACAAACTGAAGAAAGAAAATAATTCCTTAAAAACTGGAATTGACCTAGGGGAAGCTAATGATGTCACGAGACACCAAGATATAATAAAACAAAATCAAAAGAATGAAAAAAATAGAAGAGCACATGAAACATCTCATCAGAAAAACTGATCAGGAGAACATATCAAGGAGAGATGATATAAGAATTGTATGACTACTTGAAAGTTATAATCAAATAAAGACTTTTGACAGAACATTACAAGAAATTAATTATCAAGGAAAATTGACCTGAAGTTCTACAACAAGAAGGTAAAGCAGAAATTAAGGTAGAAATGGGGAGAGTTGAGAAGACATTTATTTCTTCTGAGTATTGTATCACACATACATATACATGTAAATGTACACATGAAATATATCCATAGCACCACAAAATCATAGATTCAGAGCTGGAAAGCATCTCAATAGCCATCTAATCTACTCCTTTAATTTTGCATATATTTATGCATACATAAGCAACTTGGACAAGGAGAAAAAAAAATTAAAAGTGCATGACAGGGTGGCTAGGTGGCACAGTGAATAGAGCACCGGCCCTGGAGTCAGGAGTACCTGAGTTCAAATCTGGCCTCAGACACTTAACACAAAAAAACTAGCCGTGTGACCTTGGGCAAGTCACTTAACCCCAACTGCCCTCCAAAAAGCAAAAAAAAAAAAGTGCATGACAGAGAACAGTAGAAAACCTAGAGAGAAGCACAGAAAAGCTGTGTTGCTTTGAAAATGATGTGTAGGATTTATTACATAGGTTTTCATGAAGTGGAAATTTACTGTTTTATATTGAATCCTCACCTATGTTCCATTATGTACATGGAAATGTCTTTTTTTCTTTTCTAATTTTCCATTTAAATTAAAAAAAAAGAATAGGCCTTTCCCAGAAGGTCAATTCTTGTTAACTGGTTCATGAATCACTCAACATTACTAGGTAAAGGCAGCCTAAGTGATACTAAATTATTATCAATTAGTGTTAGCAGAGTTTCCTATAGAGGTAAGGCTCAACGAGGTCCACGGCGTGATGATTTCTCATTCATCTTGAAACTAAGATGATTTCTATTATTGACTTTTCATTCAGAGGCATGAGGATTGAATTGGGTGTTAGAATGGAAAGTGAGTAGAAATGTTGAGCTTTGGAGTATTTGCTGAAATTTCAGTTCTAAAAACTGAAATAAAAGCTACAGGCTTAGCAAACTATATTAGCTCTTCCTGTGGCTATTGGTTGGTATATAGAAAAAAACCCCAGCAATTGGTTCAGATAGGAATAGACAGAAGTCCTGGGTTGTGCTGGAGCCAGCAGGAAGGAGGCTTGTGAGAGCCTTTAGGCAAATTTTCAGTGTGATCATGTACAACAACTTAGAAACTTATTTTTTGTTATTTGTTTAGCTTTGAGAAAAACAAATACTGATTAAGCTTAATAGTATATGTTTATACTGTCCTCTGAAGAAAGTCTTGTTGTTAAACATTTACTAGCATACCCTTGTTTTGTTCTATAAAGATAGAGCCTTGCAGAAATATAGTAGAAGCCTCAGGGTAAAAAGCTCTCAACAAACTAGAAGCCTGGTGACCAGACATCAATAATAGTAATGATGATGATCTTTTATATAGTACTCTAATATTTATAAAGTGTTTTCCATCCATTATCTCATTTGAACCTCACAACACCCCTGCTTATACCTCTCCCAAATTAAAACTCTTGGCTTTTTATGGTTCCAGTTCCCATGACTTCATTCAGCCACCAAAAGCACGAAAATGCTATAGACATGGCATCTACCTTTGCCAGTGCATGGTAGAAATTAGGGGACAGGAACTAGGGAGGAAAATCAAAGCTAGTGAAGTAGATTTCACGTAGAATATACCTGTTTATCTTTAGAAAGTTTGGGTTTTGAAACATTAAAGATAATAGGTAAGAATTATAAATGAGAGTTGATGAAATTCTCAACAAAGCACTGATGTTTATATTTCATCTAGCCTCAGGTGTTTAGTACCACTTGATAATGCCGGGCATGGATAAACCTGAAAGGCAACTCCCTCACGCCCTTTCTTTTTTTCCCATATTTGGAGTTTGGTCTGTGATGGCATGCTGACAGTCATGCTGACAGTCATCCAGAAGTGAGAAAGCTGGAGACGTTGCTCTATGTTTTAAAACATTATGCTTGAATTTTACATCCAGTTGTCATGGAAATACTCCATAATTTAGGCAGGTGGAAATGGAACATTTGGAGAGAAAAGCTTCCTCCATTAAGGTGGAAATAGGGAGAGTTGAGAAGACACTTATTTCTTCTGAGTTTTGTATCACACATACACATGCATGTAAATGTACACGTGAAATATATACATAACACCACAAAATCATAGATACAGAGCTGGAAAGGATCTCAATAGCCATCTAATCCACTCCTTTAATTTTACATGTATTCATGCATACATAAAGAGGGATTAGAACTTCACCTGAGCTTTCATTGGTATAGAGCAATGGTGTTCAACACAGATGTTTTTGTGGCTGTTGGAACAAATTATTCTCATCTACCCATTCCGCCAGGGGAAGTCTTCACATGTTTGGGGTAGACACTGCCCTAACTCATCAATGTGTTTGAGACCCCTTGATTACCCTCAACCTGGTTTAGCCCATTTGCTGAAACTGTTTGCTGGAAGGTGGCTGCTGTGCTACAGCTTCTTGGACCCAGAGGTCAAGAGAGTTGGGTGGAACAGGTAGACATCAAAGGTGGGAAGCAGTCCTAAACTGAAGGGACTCAGCAGTCATCACACCAGAGGTACTAGTCTTCCCTGAATGCACCTTACACCTCTATACCTACAGTGCACTGAAGGTAAATTCTTTAACTTGAAAAGGTTACTAGTCAAGATCAAAATGGAGAGAGTGTTGGTGCATGATTTTCTGTTTGTGGATGATTGTGCACTCAGTGCAGCCTCTGAAACTGAGATCCAACAAAGTATGGATCAGTTTTCTTCTGCTTGTGCTAATTTTGGCCTAACAATTAACACCAAGAAAATTCAGGTGCTTCATTAGCCACCACCATACCATCCATATGTGGAACCATCAGTTATAGCAAACAGGGAAGTTTCGAATGCTGTGGATAAGTACACTTACCATGGCAGTGTACTTTCCAATGTACACATTAATAATGAGTTTGATTCTCTCATTGTCAGAACTAGCTTGGTGTTTGGGAGGCTCTAAATCAGTGGTTCTCAACCTTCCTAATGCCGGGACCCTTTAATACAGTTTCTCATGTTGCAGTGACCCCCAACCATAAAATTATTTTTGTTGCTACTTCATAACTGTTTTTTGCTAATGTTATGAATCTATCTGATATGCAGGATGTATTTTCATTGTTACAAATTGAATATAACCCACAGGTTGAGAACTGCTGCTCTAAAGGAAAGGAAAGTATGAGAGAAAAGAGATATTAGACTGACTACCAAACTGAAAGTCTACAGAGCCATGGTGCTGACCTCATTGTTGTATGCCTGTGAAACCTTGACAGTATACCAGTGCCATGCCAGTAAATTGAATTGTTTCTATTTGCATTGTCTTAGGAAGATTCTGAAGATCACCTGGCAGGACAAGGTGCCTGACACTGAGAACCTTACTTGAACTAAACTGCCAAGCATTCAAACTCTGCTTCAGAGAGTGCAACTCCAAAATGCTGGCCATATTGTTCCAATGCAAAATGAGTGCTTGCCAAAAAGATTATTTCATGGAGAACTCACACAGGATGAGCATTCTCATGGTGGTCAGAAGAAACAATACAAGGACCCTCTCAACAACTTTGGAATTGGGGTGGCTAGGTGGTGCAGAGAATAGAGCACCAGTCCTGGAGTCTGGACGACCTGAGTTCAAATCCAGCCTCAGACACTTAACACCTACTAGCTGTGTGACCTTGGGCAAGTCACTTAACCCCAATTGCCCTGCCTTCCTCCTCTAAAAAAAAGCAAAAAAGAACTTTGGAACTGATTGTGTGACATGGGAAACATTGGCACAGGAATGCTCAGCATGGCATGCCTACATCAGAGAAGACACTACTCTATGAGCAACATAGAATTGAGACAGCTCATAGGAAACAAAGAACGCACAAATTTGGAGTATCTGCCCTAAATGTAGACATGTATTTGTGCCCAACATGTGGTAGATCATTCTGAGCTCATATTGGCCTGAACAGTCATTGTCAGACACACTAAAACCTGACTCTAGCATAGTGTTGTTATTTTGGTCCTCTTTGAGAATGAAGGACAACAACCAACCAACTGAAATAGAAATAGAGCCTCTAATCCATATAATCAGGAGCCTTGTGTGCTGCATATTGACTTAGTTTACAATGTAATATTATTTATGCTTTATTATATTTTTATTTATGTTGTTAAATATTTCCCAATTGAATTTTAGTCGGATTGGGGTCCTATCTCAAGTGTTGAGGGCCATTTGATATCTCTGGTACAAAGAACTCCAGGTTGTGGAAATCCCCCCTACCAATGAAGTCCTACCTCTTTTGTGCAACTTAGAGTCTTAGAGAAGTTCCTAGAAAACTGAAAGCTTAAATGACTTGCTTAGGGCAAAATGTGTCAGAGGCATGACTTGAACTAAGGTCTTCCAGGCTTTGAGATCAACTTTCAACCTACTGGGTGCCATTGCTACTTCTTTCACATCCCATGCAATCCAATAAACATTTATTAAGTGTCTACTATGTGGAAGGCACTGTGCTAAGGGTTGGGGATATAATCAATAAAAAGAAAGTCAATCCCTGCCCTCAAGTAATTTACAATCTAATTTTGGGGTGACAATACACACCAGGAGACAGGAAAGCAGAGGAAGATTAGGGGGTTCCTAGTATGGGGCATCTTGTTTCATGGAGTTGAAACCAGGTAGAGCTGTGGAGGCAGAATGGAGTGATTCTGAAAAGTCTGGTTTCAGCATTCAATAAAGGAAGGCATTGGGAGGAGTTTGGTACTCCAATCAGGAGAGAGAAGGAAGAGAAAGGTAGTACTAATCAAGTCTTGATTTAAGAAGATGGTGGTGAGATTAGAGGTGATGAGTTTAACTTGGGGGGCATCTTGTTCCTAGGAGTTGAAACCAGGCAGAGCAGCAGATGCAAAGTGGAGCTATTATACACAATAAATATATAAATATGTAAGCATATTTATACATATATGTATGCAGCTATATATGTGTGTCTCTATGTATATGTATATATATACACACATGTACACAAATTGAAGAATGAATACATACATTGTATCTCATTCCACTTGTTACTAACTAGCAGTCTGATTTTGAGAAAGTAATTTCACCTTCTCTGGACCCCAGTTTACTTATTTATAAAATTAGGGAATTGGGCTACATGGAGTCTCAGATAAGAATTCTATATTCACAGAGTCCTAGACTTACAACATGTACTGAAAAAGTAATGAAATAGGGAGGATTCCATTGGGAAGGTACAGGCATTTTTCAAAGAGAGTAATGTGCTTAAATTTTCTAGTAGAGGTTTGGTTCTGGTACCATCTCTATAATTATTTTCTGGTCAGAAATGATTTGATTATAAAGAAATATGGCCCGAATGCTTATCACTACTCTAGAACCTGTGTGAAATAAATCTGGAAAACAGACCTTGTGCTCAGCCCTATACTAGGTAAGTGTAACAACAATCACACTTGCATACCCAGAATGGCTGCTTGCACTGGTTCTTAGATCTATTTTACTAGGAAAGATAGCTGTTTAAGAGGTCAACAATATTAAAATTACATTCACTAGTTCAGAGGAAAAGTCAGCTCCCTGAACTTCAGAGAAAATACAAACAGAGAAAATACAAGCAGAGAAATAAAGACCAACAGACAGGGCTCTGACTGCCTGAATCAAAGTAATATTGCTAATATACTTTACATACCATACCTGGATTGAGAGAGCCTTTATATCTGAGCAGTCAGGGAGCTCTGAACATACAACCACTTAGAATCTCAACCAGGAAATTACAAAATTCTTCTCATAAACAAGCCTCCAAAGCAAAATA
Source organism: Pseudocheirus occidentalis (assembly GCA_028646575.1). Taxonomy (NCBI): domain Eukaryota; kingdom Metazoa; phylum Chordata; class Mammalia; order Diprotodontia; family Pseudocheiridae; genus Pseudocheirus; species Pseudocheirus occidentalis. Next base: position 226,456,431 of record CM053596.1, on the reverse strand, counting down.
CCAACTCAGAGTATACATACACTTCTCAGAGACAGAAGGTATCATAATCCCGGCAACTCAGTGCCTAATTAGAAGTTAGAAAAGGTGTGAAAGCCTCCCTACAAGCAAGCCTCCTCTAAGCAAACTTCCCTTAATGGGCTCCACAGGAGGCCTATTATTGGATAGGGAAGATCTTATATACATTAACATTGCAGTAAGTTGCGTGGGAAGGAATATCGAAGGAAAAGACATAGTTTCTCTTAGAGATTTGAAGTTTAGTTGGAGAGATCAGATTGAAGGATTTGAAATAGCGGTAACCCATACTAACTTGTTTCCATAGCACATGAAGGTTTATAAGGAGCTTTCCTAATATCATAGAGGTCATATGAGGACAGTATTATTTTCTCCATTTTGCAGATGAGGAAACTGAGGCCAAGATAGATGAAGTGACTTGATCAGGGTCACAGAGCAAATGTCAGAGCCAACACTAGAACTTGAGACTTTTGATCCTAAGAACATTCTTCATCTTTTTCTCACTGTATCACGTTGACTCTCCATATGATAATATATAATTAAGGAACAATGTGGTAAAATGAGAAGGACGCTGGGATTAGAGTTAAATGGCTTGGGTTCAATTTCTGGCTCTGCTACTAAATGACTATATGATATTGGAAAAGTTATTTCCTCTAACCCTCTATTTACTTATCTACAAAATGAGTAGAGGAAAGGCTAGATGGTCTTTAAAATCCTTTCCACCTCTAACCCCTGTGATTTTAGAGAACTGGATTGCATGATTATTATTGTCACATGTTCCAGCCATGGATGCTATTACTACTATAAAAGACAATAGAGCAAGCATCAATAAATACTGACCCATAGATTGACTTTCCTATGCTACAAAATTTTTATGAGAATGTTCTATGCCATGTATTGAAGGCACTCTTGATGAAGGTACAAGAACACTGACAATTAGGTTTTTAGAAATAAATTTTTACAGCAGCCAACATCTTTATAGCAACAAATTGACTGAAGGTACAGAATTGAATTCAAGATTCCACTATGTTTATCATTTGCTGACTGTGAAAACAAATTGGATTTGGTAGAAATAAATGTCACCTTCAGTACTCTCCTCCAACAAAGTATGTACCTACATGTGACAAAATCTTTAAAAATCCCTTGAAAGATGGGTCAATAGAGTTACATTTATTCAATAATCCTATTATCATTATTAATATCAATGAAAGCATAAAAGAAGGAGCAGTATGTTTGACAAAGACTACATCTGGTCCCAGGTACAGGACTCACTAGATATCCTCATCTAGACATCCAAATTCCTATAGCATGAGAAGGTGTAGTTGGGTGGCAGTCTGTGCTTTTGGAAGGAGTGCCCCCGTTGATGAGAACACAGATCTATTGAAATGCTTATTGAAATGAATTAACTGGAATTATGCAATAAGATTGTTGTTGTGGGAAAGGGACATTAAAGATTATTAACGTGTCATGGGACAAAATAATGTCAGAGTTGGATGTGATCTCAGTAGACATTCATTCTAGCCCATACCTGAAAAAGAATCCTTATTAAATGGTCATTCAATTTTTGATGAAAGATTCCAATGAGAGGGAACCTCCAGAGGTAATCCATTGCATTTTGAGAAATAAATGTCTTCTAGGAAGTTTTTCAGAAAATCCATCTTAAATTCACCTCTTTGTAGTTTCTACCCAATGCTCCTAGGGCTGTCCTCTGGGACCAAGTAGAAAAAGTTTAATTTCTTTTCCAGCTGACAAGCCTTTAAGAACAGCCATGACATCTCCCCTGAGTCATTTTTCTTTGGGGAAAATGTCATGAAAGGCCACAAGGAAGTGAGATTTAAGCTTGGCTTTAAGTATAATCATACTGCAGAGGGAAGAAGTGGTAGTAGAGACAGTGTCTAGAGTCAGGACTAAGAGTCAGGAATATTGAGCTCACACCTTCCCTCAGACTCTTACTAGCTATGCCATCCTAGGCAAATCTCTGAAGCTATTAAGTTTCAGTTTCCTCATTTGGAAAATAATAGTAGCCAACATATAGTATTTTACATAAGTTAACTGATTGGTTCTCATAGCAATGATGTGAGACAGGTGCTACTTTCATCCACATTGTACAGATGAGGGAACTGAGACTGAGGTTTAGTGACTTCCCTAGGGTCACATAGCTAGTAGGTGACTGAGGTTGGAATTAAACAAAAAGTAAATTGAACAGATAAACAACAAATTAAAAACACCCACCAGTTACAAACAAACAAGGTCCAAAAAACCCCCCAAAACCCAAGGCCACGTCTTATCTCCCCCTAGATCTTGGCATAGTGCTCTGCACATAAGTGAAATAACAAAATGTTTGTGGTTGTTGCTATGCTTACCTGCAATCCATTGTTCTATCAATTTGAGTGTGGGAGGAGGGAGAAGGTCCCTTTGTATGATGCACAGAGTTGGTAAGCCACCATCTGTGGTACCAGACAGCTGAACTTCACAGTTTTGAACACATGCCAAACTTAACAGCAATTAACAAAAAGTAGTACAGATAATTTTTAAAAAGGTAAATAAATCGCAGCATTAAACAAAATAAGTATTTAACAGATTAACAGTATTAATTAAGTGACAAAATAAAGCTTTGAAGAACCGTGCTGTTTGTCTGTGGTCCTCTACAACTTCACATAAATTAGTTTCTTATTCCTGGTCTCCGTTATAGTTTCCAATTGCTATATGTTGACTTGTTGACAAATCACATTTATAGCATTTCAGAGTTTGTAAGTATTTTCTTCATAATTGATCTTAGAGGTAGATAATGAGGGCATAATAGCATCTTCTTCCTCCCTCCTCCCCCTCTCCCCCCAGAGGACACAAGCCAAAGAGAGACAAACCAAAGGAAGATAAATGACTCACAGAGCTGACAAAGTGGCAATGAACATAGGTCTTCTGATTTCGAGTCCAGCTTTCTTTTCTTCCATGCAGCAGTGCTCAAGGTATGTCTGATGGAGTTAAATTTGCTGAAGGGTATCTGATACAGTCAGTGCACCTCTATTAAACCCTACCAGAGAGTGACATCCTGGCTGAGAAAACTGTGGACTGCTATGTTTTTACTGCTCTGCATGGCTAGATTAAAGAGATCTTAGTCTCTTACTGCTGAGTTCACATTAGAGTTGCCAACTGGCCAGTATTTGACTGTCTTGATGGGTATTTTATCCCACAGAAGTCAGTTGCTTCTAATTTCTATAACTTATTTTAATATATTTTTAGTTGTTACCCATAATTTAAAAAATTCCTCATTTATTTTTTTGGGGGAATTCTGGGCTTGCTTGCTTGTTTTTTGGTCCTATTTGCTTTTTTCCTTCTATTGAGTGTCCTTTGTTCCTACCCCTTGACATCCAGTGAAAATTTCCATGACCATGCCTGTATAACTGGAATCTTACTAGCCAATCTCCACTTACTTCTTGACTGTGACTCTAGAGACGGAATGCCAATTAGGTGCTCCTGAGTGAGAATCTACCTCTAACCCCTCAACTCCTTGTGTTCCTTGCCTACTTCAGGCTGACCACCTGTAGAGGTGACAGGGCTTCACTTTGACTGGGAGGAATGATAGAAACTATTGAAGTTCTCTATGCCAAATCTTTGATGAACCTCTCCACAGGACCATCCCTGACTCTGTTCCTCTTCCTGGTAGAGCCTGAAGAAGTTTCAGGGACTTTTTTGAATGAATTTTTGCTTTGACAGTTGAAATGGTCCATGGTAAAGGTCTGTTGTTTCAGGCACTACTAACTTTCTTTTGTGAAAATTTCCTTTAGTCCCAAACCATTTGAGTAGACTTGGACATAACTGAAGTTCACCATCTGTCTGTATGTGTATGTGTATGTTTATATATATTTATGTCTATGTCTATATCTTTCTATCTATCTATATCTATATCCATAACCACATATATCTATATCTAATATTTTTATCTCTATATCTATCTTTATGTCTATATCTCTAGCTTTACCTATACCTAGATCTATCACCTTTATATCTTTACCTAGATTGGCATCTAGTTATTATACTGAACTGTCTCTTAAGTCATCTTTGGTTCTTCAGTCTCACACCCTATGGTTAGTTGCTAAATCATGCCACTTCTACCACCTCAACATCTCTCCATCTTTACTCTTTCTCTCTAATGACAACATAGCTACTGTAGTTTAGATTTTTTTCCCCACTTTGCCTGGATTATTGTAATATACCCCCATTCTGTCTCTGCATACTGTCTTTCTTGACCTCACACCTTCCTAACAGGTCTATTGTGGAAATCAAATGGGATAACATTCATAAAGCACTGACCTCAGTGCCTGGCATGAAGTAGACATTGGACAAATATTCATTCTCTCCTCCTTTCTCCTCTTCCCTCTCCAATACGTTCTCCTTAGAAGTAACAAATCATATTCATAAAACAAAGGTCTGACTGTGTTTCTCCTTTACTCACAAAGCTTCAATATTTACTTATAGTATCTAATTTTCAAAATACAAATTCTTAGTTTGTATTTAAGTTACTTCACAATCTGCTGCTAATCCACTCGCTCAGGCAGAATGTGTGTTATACCTCCTCCCACACTATAGCCAAAGCAATCCATTAGTGTTCTTCATAATGTGTTCTTACATCTTTGACCTCTGTGCCTTTGTGCCTTTTCAGTGTTACTCTTCTCTGAGTGTGCCTTCTACCCCCTCACCACTTGGTAAATGAAGCCTTTTGTGATTTTCCAGTTGTTTGTGACCATTTGATCACTTTGTATTGATTTTTGTACATATCCTATATTTACTTATCTGTGAATGCATTGTATACTCTTTCCTCAGCCCACTCACGCAAAGCAGAAATACGCTTTTTGGGGTAGGGATGCTTTCATTTTTGTATTTGTATCCTAAGTACCTAGCATAGGGCTTGGCACATAGTAGGCACTTTTGTTGGTGTTATTGTTCAGTCATTCATTGCCGTCTAACTGTATACATGATCCCTATGGACTTTTGGTCATGAGGTTTTCAGATACTGGGGTGCTTTGCCATTTCCTTCTCCTGTAGTGTCCCCATATAACAGAAGAGGAACCGAAGCAAATAGAGGTTTAAGTAACTTACCCATGGTCACATAGCTAGCAAATGTCTGAGGCCAGATTTGAACTCAGTTCTTCCTGATGCCAGATTCAGTGCTGCATTCATTATACCACTAGTTACCCCAAGCAGGGGCATAACAAGTAGGCACTTATTGACTGATTGTTGGACTTTAAGGATCTGCATTTTGTACCATCCTCAAACAACTGGCCAATTCCCCTTTTGGGGGATCTTTGTGTGTGCTCTCTGAATCTGACAAAATCCCAGCCTACTCACTAGTTGTCGTTTGGTAATGTACAAAGACAGCCAAATCCATTTTCTCTTTTGATTTTGGTGATACTTAGACTGCATCTAAAGTGTGTATAATCTGTAGGGATATACAAAACTGGGTACCAGCTTCTTAAGAATGTGGGGAATTTCCTCCTCCTAGGCACACTCCCATCAATTTGTAGCAAGAGAATGAAGCTGAAAGAACATAAAACTCAGCTTTAATAGTCCTTGATTTTCAAAGCCTAGAGCTTGGTCACTTACTAGCATGTTACCAGAAACAAGTTGCTCCTCTCCTCTGGGCCTCAGTGTTCTCAAATGTAAAATAAAAAGGTTCCACATGATTTCTAAGGCTCCTTCTAACTGCAACATTCTTTGATTTGGTGAAGGCCTTGGAAAGCACCCCATGGAGGAGCACCTTTTATTAACAACCAAGAGTAGACTGAAGACTAGAACTACAAGGCTATGCTAATGAAAAGTTGTAAGTAGAATAACATTCAGAAAGTAGTTTTTTCCCTTCTCAGACAGATTCTACCACTCAATTAATCTCATTAATCTGTTACCATTTTGCTTAATAATTGCCATGTGCCTTTAAAAATGATCTGCTCAGTCTGTCTGTTAATCACTGTTAAATATGGCATGTGTTTGAAATCCGGGCATGAAATTCTGTTGTCTAGTACCACAGATGGCTGCTTCCCAGCAGGAAGCATGCTTTGCGTTAAGCAAGCAATCTTTGTGATATGTAACAAGATGAAGTGGTGGTAGACACTCCATTTAAAGTCACATTTAGCATTTTAATTAGCCTCACCTTGGGTGGCAAATGCAGTTTGCATAATTCACAAGCAGGGGTTCTGGCTAAAGTGGGGATGCAGAAAAAAAACATAGCATAGGGAAATTGGTTTTCTTTTAGAAAATGCAAAAACAGCTGGTGGAAGGAATTGAAAAGCAGAATCATAGAATGTTAGAGATCCTTTTGTCCAGCATCCTTACTTTGCTGACCAGAGAACTGAAGTACAGAACAGGGAAATGACTGGTCTAAGATTCTGCAACTAGTTAATGGAAGAGCTGGAACTAGAAGCCTAGTCTTTAATGTTCTTACCAAATGTCATTGTGTGCTAATGGCTCCCTACCTCCTTTCTGTCTTTTGGAAATCATTTGTCTCTACTTTACTTTCTCTGTTTCCTCCTCTATTACAGCCCTGGTTTTATAACAATCACTATTAGGATAGCTCAAGGGGACAAGTAAAGAAAGAAAGAAGGAATGAAAGAGAGAAAGGAAAGGAGGTAAGGAAGGGAGGGAGGGAGAAAGACCAAGGAAGTCAGGAAGGAAGGGAGGAAGAGATTGGAGGGGGAAGGAGACAGGGAGTGAGGAAGGAAGGAAAGAAGGAAGAAAGAAAAAAGGAAAGAGAGAAAAGGAAAGAAAGGAAGGGAAGGAAGGAGAGAATTAAAGGAAGGAAAGGAAGAAGGCAGAAATGAAGAAAAGAAGGAAGGAAGGAAAGAAGGAAGGAAAAAAAAGAAAGGAAGGAAGAAATCTCACAAAATCGGATCATTTTTTCATATTGATTGTTCAAGACCCTCTAAAATATGCCAGTCCTTAACTAACCAAGCTCAATATCCAGTTCTGTCCAAAATGCTCTCATTATTAGTCAGTCTGGTCTTCTCATCATATGTTAAACTTACTGTGCTTGTTATAAGTTCTATGCTTTTCCTTATACTGTGACCCTTACCTTAAGTGTCCTCCTATTCCTCTTCATTTAATCAAATCTTACTAATCCTTCAAGGTCCAACTCAAGCCCTACCTCCTCTGTGAAATCTTTCCTGGGACATTCCATATCATAATGATCTCTTCCTTTTTTTGTTTTTTATTGTACATCTGGGATGTATGATTATGCAGTTGATTTGATACTATTTTTGCAGTGTTTTCTGATCGATTTATTTATCAATCTCATCTGATTAACACATTTATAATCTCCCCAAAAGAAGGGAATATACCTTTTTTTGGGTGGGGGAGTAACTTATGAAATTGTAGTGTTGGACAGACAGTAAGGGCTGGATTAATCCTCTTTGTCTCGAATTTGCTATAACTTTGAAGAAATCATGATAATAGATTAAACTTGTGTGTTATTATCATCAAACATATAAATATCTATTTTTATGTACCTTTTGAGGATTCTGTTTAAAATTTGGCTAAAAATAACCTATGTATCATCTGGAATTTCTGGAAGATTTGCAATTCTTTTAGAAAACATTGCAATATGGCAACGTATTTTTAAGATCATTGAGAAAGTTAGTTTTTCCATTTGTGTGGTTGCCTATACTTGTCTACCCCATGAACCATCTCTTTTATTCATGTAGTTTCATATATCTACCACAAAGGGGTCCATTCAACATGCTAGGGACCTTCCACTTATTCTCTTAATGTTGCATGGATCTTGGTGAAGCATGGAGGCAATCCATTGGTTGTTATTTGTTTTTGATATTTGACTGGACCATTTTTTTCTCTCAGTCATGTATTTTTTGAATGACACAATTTACACCCCTTCTCCTGTTATGGTGTGTGCTTATATATATATATATATGTTATAATCTTCTTGGGGTGTATAGGGTGTTCAGGGAGAACTAGCACCTTTAGCATGAGGGTTTGCCATACTCTTTTCAGGGCTGCTTATCCACCTTTGGGGTCTACTAGGCACTCAACTCTCACCTGTGGGTCCAAGAAGTTGTAGCATTTGTAGCAGTCACACCCTAGTGAAACTATCTAAGCAAATGGGCTAAACCAGACTGAGGGTAACTGACAGGCCTCAAACCCATTGATGACTTAGGGAGAGGTCTACTCCAAGTATATGAAGACTTCCCTCAGTGGAATTGGCAGATGGGAACAATTTGTTCCAATGGCTATGAAGGCAGCTGAAGAAGGCAATGTGGAGCACTCAGAGCTAGGTCAGACATCAAAGACACTAAGGTCATGTATTGTATCCTGGGCAATAACCAGTTATCCTGACTTTTGTCCTTCCACTGGATAGATGACTCTGGAAGAAACAGTGAGGCTGACAACTTTGCGCAACTTTGCCTCACTTAAATTCAATTTACGCACAAATAAAAACATCACTGTTTAATATTATTGGTTCTCTTTGAAAATGCAGGGCAAACAACAATAGCAATCTGCTTACACCTACTGTATACCTTTTTATTTTACACATTCCTTGATCCTCAACTTCAATTTTTCAGAGTCAGTATACTATATTCTATCATTTACAATATCATCATGACAATTCTATTCTTAAAAAAAAAAGATGTATTGTTTTTCCCGGGAGAAGAATAGTCATTAAAAGCAATCTTTAGTTTCTTAAAAAGAGATCCAATTGACTATCTCTCTCTTATTTAATTCTGTGTTCACTCATTGTCTTTCTTTATGGTCTGTATTTATACTGGGAATTTATACTGATTCATAAGCTCAGTATTTCATTCTAAATGAATAACATAGTCTGGAGTCTGAACTATAGGTATTGTTCATCCACTTAGTTTTTTGTGTGTGATTAATTATGACACATCTTTTTAAAATTAATTATGGATCTCACCTAAGGGAATCTTCAATGTTTTGAGGTTTGATGCAAATGGAAAAATAGTGTCTACCAAAAGAAGCATGTTTATCACTTTCTCTTCCATTTGTATGGAGCATTGATTATCCTCCCTGACAGTAGCAAACAACTTTCATGAACATAAATCTTCTTGTTTCATTTCTAGTTTGAAATTAATACCAGATGATTATCAAAGTAATTTCACTTGTTATATCTTTCAAAGTATTACTCATGATTTTGGCATACGCATGGGTGATGCTCTTTAGAAGGAGAATAATTAAGGTGGCCTTTTGTTCTCCTGAATCAAATACCTTCTTTTTATTTTTAAAAATAGTAACCAAACAATAGGCATGGTTGACTCTTGTATTCACTGTACTTCTAATTCAATTGTGATATATTAAAGATGTCATTTTCTATAGACACAGATGTATGTACAGTTGAGTTGATACACCCTAGGGAAATATTCCCACTGTACTTTCTCCTTCCTCTCAAATTCCTTTCACCCTAAAAGAATAAATAGAACAATTGAAGAAGAGACAGAGAAAAATCTTTTGATAGTTGAGGGCAAACTAACAGAAATGAGATTATTATATTAAGTTGACATGAGGTCCTAAAGTCTTTCTGGGAGGAGTGCTTCCTAAAAGACAAAGAAGCATTCTACCTAAGCCTTGCCTTTCAATAATATCAAAGTTAGATTAACCTTAGGACTGATAACAGGTAAGAATTAATAAGAAAAGTCTCAACTTATAGATGGGGTTTAAAATTTTTCTTTGTGCTTTTTTTGGTAAGGTTTTTCTTTGAAGTTCTGTTTTTATAAAAGTAAAAGTGGAAAAGTGGTGTAGTCTACCATATCTACAGATGAAACCTAGCTATTTGGGCACAAGGATGTAACCCAAGAATTCACAACTGGTAAGATGATTATGGTATTTTAAAAAAGGAATAGTATTGGGATAGCCCCAGTGGACAAGATATCCATTTTTAGAGATGGCTCAAGTGACAGGTAAGATTTTTTTTAATAGTGGGTAGAGTTGGTCAGGGTCTTACTTAACCCAGCACTATTATATTGAGTCTTTTCATAGGATTATAAAATGACAGGTTTAGACCTGGACAGGACCTCAAATGTAGGCCATCTTCTCCAACTCTGTGGTTTCCCTGAAATGAGGAACATTCGAAATAACTACCAGAAGAAGAATCAATTAATGTGTCAAGTGAATAGGAAGCTGTGGGACTCAAAAATAAGAATTCTGTTTTGAAGTCTTTTGATTTTGTTTTAGTATTTCTTATTACCTCATGGAGTTGTTAGATTTTGTTCTGGTATGTTTTCATTTTTGTAGAGTCATACATAGGATTTTGTACCTGTTGTACTTACCAGTTTATTTGTCTTCTTCCTGACTTCTTGTTTCATTTATAATGTCACCTTAAGACTATTGTTTCATTTCTTCTAGCAATCCAAGTTGTTCTTATGGTCAAGTTGTGTTTTTATTTGATGCTTTACTCATAGATGTTTTAGATGTATTTTTGTCTTCTGGGTTTGAGTCTCAGGCATTCCCGTTTCTATAATAGTTCTTCATCATAATTTTTTTCTTTTCTTTTTTTGTTTATATGTATTGCCATCTTTACCCTCAGAATTGGAATTTTGGGTTAGGGTCAGTATCTAAACACTTTTGGACGGAATGCGTTTGATCCAGATCTGTTTTATTTGTATATCTGCCCCAACTTTCTCCAGGTACTGAGCTTTGTGTTTTTCAAGGATCTCAGAGCAGTGAACTGCATACTTTCAGATTTCCTAGGCATGGGTGTACTAGAGCTAACTCATTCTGGCCTATGAGAGGTAATTATTAAATTTTCAATGTGAGCTTTTACACCTTGGAAATAGGCAAACATAAATTAAAGCTTGATTTATTGTTTTATTGACTGTCTAGATTTAAGAAAATTATGGAAAAATGTTAATAATGCAAATCAAACTTAAAAAAGGTTTCATGCATTTTTGGAGAGCCAATTTCCAGTACACTCCTGGTCCTAGGACTTTTGGTATAGGGAGTAGTCTGATCACTCCCTTTCTAGCTTGAATTTTGCAGTTTCTACTGTAGGCTTTCCCCTGGTTGGAGCTTTGGTAGACAACTACCAATACTTGTTCAACCAGATAGAAAACTCAGTAAGCTCAGAAAACAGAGCTATAGGCTTAGCCCTTCTAGGTGCATTTTACTCTGGCAGACAGCTGCAAGACCAAGTCCAGCTTCTTGCTAGAAAGTTCTTAGACCCAAGTCTGGGATCAGAATGACATAAGCGTGAGCTCACCTTTGTTCTGTGTTTCCTGCCCTGGAATATACAATGGCAGGCCCCAGTTTCCTCCATGTACTGGAAAGACCTTTGCTGGTCTTCCTTGTTGGACCTTTTTCCCAGCATCAGCAGGCCTCTGGTTATCATTCTCTGCTGAACTAGGAGAGATAAAAGACACACTCTAGTTCCTTTTTAGATTTCCTCATTACCACTTCTGGAGCTCTTGTTCCATTTTTGTTGGAGTAGATGTTGTAGAAAACTGGGCCATTCTGCTTTTCTTTCTCTTTCATCCTTGCTGCCAGCTGGTCTTTCCCCCTTTCCCTCTAACACAATGTTCTGTACAAAGTAGATGCTTAATAAAAATTTTATTTAGTTTGCTATTCCTGCTGGTAACATTTACATTTAAAGGGGCTGCCTGGAGAGGGATTTTCCCCCTTTATTCTAGTGGTGTAGATTTCTGTTACCATCTTGAGGAGGGTGTTCTGCCCAAAGGAAGGTAAATTTTGATGGCCAAAAGCTACCTAGTTAACTTGGGGTTTACTGGCTAGATTTCTTTCTCAAAGACCAAGCCTTAAACCCAGTTTAACTCTGGGTCTTATGGACTAGACAAGTCTCTGCCCAAGCACCACTGATTTTTTTGGGGGCCCTCCTGTCTCAGAGTGAATGTAAATACTAACTGTCTTTTGGCCTGGTCTTCCCCTCTCAGTTTGATGGTTTTTTTGGGGGGGGATTAAAAGGGTCATCCCTTGACTCACAACTTGTTGGGTTTTTTTTGAGGGGGGAAGGTAGGGCAGGTAGGGCAATTGGGGTGAAGTGACTTGCCCAAGGTCTCACGGATAGTTTGTGTGTGTGTGTGTGTGTGTGTGTGTGTGTGTGTGTGTGTGTGTTGTCTGAGGCTAGATTTGAACTCAGGTCTTCCTGACTCCAGGGTCAGTGCTCTATTCACTGCACCACCTTGCCACCTCTTGACTCACTTCTTAAAGAGGCCTATTCACTCAAAGTGAGAATCTGAAAAGACCTTAGCTAAAAAGGGCCAAGGTTTCCCACTGCATCCTGGACCATCTCTACTTTTCCTGATCAACATATGTACACTGGACCCAGATAGTTCTGGAGGAGAAAGTAAGGCTGGCAAACTTGCACAGCCTTCCCTCCCTCAAATCAAAGTCAATTGCAAGTCATGTCATCATCTCACTGATGTCACAGTCCTCTCTAAGAACAAAGGACAAGCCACACAACCACAACCCATAATGAATAAGTGAGAGAAATCTTTTCTTTTAGGGCTGACTATTTTTTTCTGGAAGAAAGAATCATAGAATTCACAGTTGGAAGGGATTTTAGAGATGTCCTGGTCATCACTCCTTCTTTTTTAGATTAGTCACAGAGAAGAAATGCACCCTATCTCAGGTCATATTTCTTATTGTAAGTGATAGATACAGTTTTCAAATCTTTCTTCTGCCTCTGAGTCCATTGTCGTTTCTATTATACTTGCCCAGTCTACACCATGTAAGCACTTAATTATCTACCTGAGCTATGAGTAAGGCCATCTTCTTCTCATTAATTCTCTCTTCTTTTTTTAGGGTTGGCATTCAGAACACAGGGTCAGCCACACCTTTTGTCCTGTTTTCCTTAGTCATGCATCATACAGGGTGCCTTTAAGAAGGAGCTTAGCTGCTGCATTTCATTTAAGAGCTGAATTTGTATTTCCTTCACATGCCCGTGGGCCCTAGGGCAACAGGCACCTGAGAAATAAATCAAATAAGCGCTAAGCAAATAAAGTAGAAATGGCTAAAAAAAAATGAACCACCATGCTTTGGTGGTGGCTCGCTAAGTTTGGTTCCCACTCTCTAGTCACAAAAAGGAGAAGTTATTTCTTCATGGTCTTTGGATTCCCTTTGTCTTCTCTGCTACACTCATACAACTACTGTGATGCAGAAGCCTTTTCTAGCTTTGGACACCCGAGATAAATGTTTTTCATATTAGATTCATTTCCCTGATTTTGTTTTAATAAAAAATATCTTCCTCAGCATGAAAAATGTTTGAAGATACACATCCCTAGAGGCTGAAACCAAGTAATAAATGGTGAACAGCTTGTGCACATAGAAAACAAGATGTCATTAAGGCCAAAACTTCAATTTCAAAAGGAAAGATTCACCTCCCCCTTCCCCCCCCCCCAATGAATATATGGATTTGCTCAGCCACTCCTGCTGAGTCTCTTTTGCCAAAACATACAACTCCCAGAAAATGTCCTCTCTAACCTCTTGGGGATATTAAATCTCTCCAACTTTCTCTGATCCTTCCAAATAGATCTGATTCATTGTGATTTCAAAAATGAAGTGCATGCCAGCTACCTCTGTACCTAGGAAAAAAGAGTGCTATCTCTAATCTAAGTACCTCTCTTGTTTCCTGGTATTTCCTCTGTAAAATGCAGGAGTTGTATTACATGAGCTTTAAGGTCCCTTTTAGGCTTCACATTCTGTGGTTCTATGATTCCATAGGTCTGAAAAAACTGATGCCCACCTTATACCTCTGACTCATAGTCATGCCAGCTTCACTCAGCATACCGCTAACTCAGGAACAACCTGATACTCTCTTCCAAAGTGACTTGGTTGATTGAATCCTGCAGGGTAGCTGGAATAAAAGATCAGTTGCTGAGTCTCTCAGATGCAGGGGTAACATATCTGCTGGGCTGAGCAGCTGTGTGTTGGAATGAAAATCTGCTTGTTGATCTCTGCATTGACTGAATTCTTCAAAAGAATGTGTGATGGAACTGAAATCTACAGGAATGCCTGGCGAGTCTGAGCTAAGGGCTGCCCTTCTGTTTTCCTTTTGCCAGCCTTGGCCTACAAAGGATAAAGAAGGGGTTCACACACAATGTGTAAGTGTAACAAGTACTATACCGAACTCTGGGACCCTTTGCTACCCCTCAGACTCAAGCAGGGAGGGTGTTTGGGAATAATTGTAATTATCTGATTGATAGCTGGAGCCCCCATATTCATGGACTAGACATAAACCCATGCTAAGTCAAATACTGAAGCATTTACATAATACAAAAGGTAAGGTAAAGCAGACAAGGAAACAGATGCATAATGGCAACTTTCTTACTATGACAACTCAAATGACCGGCATTTACCACTAGGAGCTATCAGAATGGAGTTTCTGTAGCTCCTTGACGTCAATTTTATCTTGGCCTCACTTCTGGACTATTATCTGTGTTCAACACATACCAGATCTCTTGGGTTTCTAATCTGGTAATATATGGAACCCAAACAGTAAGGGCAGGTAGCAAAGCTGGCATCTCCATCTCCCTTGTCCTTCCTCTTAAGAGGCTCCAGCTTCTCCATTGCTTTAAGTACATTATAATACAATACAATAAACAATTGATTAAAAACCTACTATACACCAGACACTGTGCTAAATCCTGGGGAAAGAAATGAGAAAAAGAAAAAAAATTCTCTGCCCTCAAAGAGCTTACCATCTGGTGAGGGAAGAAAACATACAAAGGGAAGCTGGAAAGGGCGTGGGAGAAGACCATAAAGAGTTGTCCTGTCCCCAGGCAGAATCAGAGAGAGTGGAGTGAGTTGAAATCTAATGTTTTCTATAAAGAAAAGCTTTGGGAGGAGTTTAGTCTGTACCCTTCAGAAGGAGGTAGGATACAAAGCCTGAGTTAGGAGTAGGATTGGCTTATCCTGTGAGGGGCATCTTGTTCCACAGAATCCATGTATTCCTCATGGCTACCAGAAAGTCTATGTTTCTGTTTATAGAGTTTGTTTTGTGGAGAGAACACTAGACCTGAAGTCATGAAGACCTGAATTCAAATCCTCCCTTAGACAATTATTATCTGTGAGACCCTAGACAAGTCACTTAATCTTTGCCTGCTTATGTTTCTTCATTTGTAAAATGGGGATAATAATAGTACCTTTCAGGGTTAATGAGGTTTAATATTCGTAAAGTGCTTAAACAAACCTTCATGTCATCTATTATTATAATTTTTCTTATCCCTAGATGCTACCAACATGCTACTTGTTCATGGCTCTATTATTATTCCTTGATAATTTCTTAGTCTACATTTCCTGGTAGAGTCTTATAGATCCTCATACAAGACTTATGGGTATCTGATACCCTACCAGGATGGGGAACCTACAGCCTCAAGGACTTTAAGTCCTCAAATGTGGCCCTTTTACTGAATCCAAACTTCACTGAATAAATTCCTTTAATAAAAGATCAGACCTAAGCCATCCTCTAATGAACAACAGTTCCCTTGCCTCCCTTGCATTACAGGTTGTAACAGCAATCAGTTTAGCAGATACTTAGCATTTAGTAAATTTAGGGCTAACTATGGAAGTTGTGAGCCCTGTCCTCTGTTGAGAAGGTGTGAACTCCCCTGTTGATGTGGAAGAGGGGCATTGGCTGAGACAGGAGGCCAGTGTTTGTATATAAGCAAGAATTTCAGAGACAGAGAGGTAGAATTGGAATTTTCCTGTTGGAGGAAGCAGGATTGTCTCAGCATCTGGGAGCTGGGATACTAGACTGAAGGAGTGAGTTGGAGTTTACTTGAGAGCGAGAGCGAGAGCGAGAGCAAGAGCGAGAGCGAGAGCGAGAGCGAGAGCGAGAG
>CM053596.1:226427127-226440113 GCA_028646575.1 Pseudocheirus occidentalis | reverse complement strand
AAAACATGATTATTTCTTTAAGAAATAATCAAGAGTGTCTTTATGGAGTGCAGTATCATTCCAATAAGTGTTTAGCATCATCAAGTCAAAATTTTTAGGGAGGAAACACTCAGCTGGATATGTAAGTGCTCGTGGATGTTTGAGATGTTGCTTTACAATTAATCAACAAACAAATATTTTTAAACATATACTGTGTGCAAAACACTGAACTACAAAGGCAAAAAGGAAACAATTCTTGTTCTTAAGAAATTTACATTCTATTATACAACATGCACACATATAAGTATGTATGAAAAAAATGCAACATAATTTCATGTGTCAGGGAGACACTGGCAGATAGAGATAAAAAATCCCCATTTACCTTTTGTGGTTAAGTATCAAATAAAAATTATACAAACCAGTATTTTATGGATTCTTTTATTCATTCATTCAATAACCATCTACTAAGGGCTTATTTCATAAAAAGTAGTGTTCTGGGAACTAAGGGAGATTTAAGGATAATTAATAGCATGGTTCCTGTCCTCATAGAATTTACAATCTAGAAAGAGGATATAGCATTGTATCAACTCTCCAGATTTCTTGGTCTCCTTGCCAACAGTCTTTTCACTTCCCTTTTGTCTTTGCCCTCTCTTCTGATTGGTGAATCCTGGATCACACACCATTTCATAAGATTCCCAGAATAAGATTATTTCTCTTCCAACTTCACTCCTCCATCACCAAACTTCTCTCTCTTCTTTCTCTTTCTGTCAGAAATTCTTCCTCTCCCCTTTCTCTCTCTTTATATATTATCTTTAGCCATTAGAATATGAGCTCCTTGAAAGTAGGGACTGTCTTTTTTGCATGCTTTTGTGTTCTTAATGCTCAGCACATATTAAAAATTTAATGAATGCTTTATCTACTTATTAAAAAATACATAATTGCAAGACTAGAGAAAAGAATGAGAGATACCGTGTCATGTGTGGCTTAAGGAAGGAAAGATCTTTTTCTGCTGTTGAGATTAGGAAAGATCACTGGGGACTGGTTGGTGAGCAAAGACTCCATGGAGGGGCTGTAACTTGAGTTAGAAGGTATGTCAGATGGACAAGGACAATGATTTGGTAAGTAGGGATAATTCTTCAAAAAACATGTAAGGGTGAGAAGAGAAGAAGTAGTTAAAAAGTTCTTGGGGGAGAAAGGGTAGAACTTTCTAGAGCAGAGGGTTCATTCTTTTTAGAAATACCATAAAAAGAAAGCATAATATGGATTCCTGAGTACATTGGCATTTTCTTTTAACATGACCTGATATATAGCATGCAATTCAGCATGAGGTTTCTATCTCAGGAGGACTAAAAATATCTCATTAATAGAAAATCTCATGGCAAAGGTCCCAAGGAGAGCATTGTAGTGACTAGTAAAGTAAGAAAATATAGAAAAAAATATTTGAGAAAAGTGGAAAAAATTTGTGTGTGTGTGTGGGGGGGGTGTGTGTGGAGAAGCTGAGAATATTTTAAGTAGGTATGTCAGGAAAACTCATATTCATGATTCTTTTATATTGTCATCTTAAAGTCTGATGTTTACAAGAAAGAATAATAGATGATTGAAATGGAAATATGCTGACTGGTAATAGAAGAAGAAAAGAACAAAACCTGAATATATTTTAAGTGTCTTAATGAATGTTTTAATACATTTTTAATCCATTACAGGAAAAAGGACAACCTTTCTTAATATAGAAAAAAATCTTCAAGGGCAAATGAGATACTGTATTTTAAAGCACTTTGAGAGCTATAGGAAAAAGGTTACTATGCAAACCCTTGGGACAAATATAATATGGCCTTGCTTATCCATCGGTCTGAGTTCCAGAAATCTCAGCCATCTGAAATACTTCCTGGGACCCAGAAATAAACGAGTGGCAGACAGTTATAATGAAACCTGTGCACTTTACTCCTGTAAAAGAGAGAGGAGTCACCCTTGTGCTCTTATCCAGACAATTGGGTATAAAATAAGGTAGCGGATTAGAAGCAGCGGAATAAACTGACAGGAGTGGGAAGTGACAGCTGACAGGGAGAGAAGGGAGGAAATAGGAGAACTATAAAAAGTTCGGTTGTCTGTAGCTATTTAATGCAGGGTCAAATATCTCTCTATACCTCTATACCTCTGAAGCACCGTATTACAAGACAGTAAAAGAAATGATGTTTGTAATATCTTGAATCATCAAGAATACTTTGAATTATGTTCATCATCTTCTGTTTAAGAAGACAGGGAGGGGAGCGGCTAGGTGGCGCAGTGAGTAGAGCACCGGCCCTGGAGTCAGGAGTACCTGAGTTCAAATCCGGCCTCAGACACTTAACACAAAAACTAGCCGTGTGACCTTGGACAAGTCACTTAACCCCAACTGCCCTCCAAAAAAAAAAAAAGAAGACAGGGAGGGCTGTGACATATTGTAGAAGTATTTTGATTCAAAATGTTATAAAGCAAAAAAAAAGTTTGGGTGCTTACAGGTACAGTCCAATTATTTGGAACACATTCCTATATTTAACTCTTTACTTTCTGACGATACCAAATAAATAGAGTGCTACTCTATCACAATCCAAACAAATGTTAGGGTCTTGAAACTGTTGTCTTAATCTAGACATGAATCAGGATAAAATACCTAGGGTGAAATTAGCTAAAAATAGACAGTTTGAAAAGGGATAGGGTAGGATCAAATGGGATGAAATGAGAGATTAAATGAATTAATCTGTGTATAAAGCTCTGTACACCTTACCGCACACCTTAAAGTGCTCTATAAATTCTAATTATCATAAATATTATTACTATTATTATCATGATCATTATTATCACTATTATTACATAGGCTAATACAGAGATAAGGTAGGTGAAAGGAGATGGGTTATGATAGGAGAGGCTAAAATGAAATGGAGCAGGACTAGGTAAAGTAGGAAAAGTTTGTATTTTTAACATCACTTGGGGATAAGATTGAGGGCTCAACAGAATCCAGTCTTCAACTAGTAGCACTTGTCGCTTTTTTTTATCAGGTACTCTCTAGTGTCCTGGATGGGTTGAATTTTACTTGGTGACTGACCTGACTTCTGTTATGTGAAATGCTTGAAAGAGAAGAATTTAATGAAGTTTTCTAGCACATGGATAGTAACAGAAATTTTTAATTCAAAACAAATAGGCAAATCTTAAAAAAGTCATAAATTGAAAACAAAATTAATAATAAAAGTGTAAAGACAAATATGTATGTGTATGTATACATCCATATGTGTACATATATAAATATATCTCTCTGTGTGTATACACACACATATTCACTCAAAGGGAATGAAATCAAATTATAACTACACTGTTTTTCCTAGTGGGGAGATATTAGAACCAAGGAGACCAACCTGAAGGCATGAATATGAAGAAATAGTCTCCAGGCATGAGGTGATGAGAGGCCATACTAGGATGGAGTATCACAGTATCAGAGGAGAGAAGGCAGTGCATATGGGAGATGTTGTAAAGGTAGAATTGATGAGATTTGACAACAAAAGGACATGGGATGTGAGGGAGAATAAGGATTCTAGGATGATACCTAGATTGTGAACCTGGGTCACTGGTAGGATGAAGGTTTTCTCAAAAGTGAGAGAAGTATAGAAGTAGGGAGAGTTTTGGCAGAAAGATAATGAATTCAGTTTTTGACACATTTAATTTTAAATGTCTACTGGAATACAGCTCAAGATATCCAAGAAGCAATGGATATGGGAGACTACAAGTCAGGAGAGAGCTAAATACTCCACAAATAGATGTGGTAATTATGTCATAGAGAAAATAGTGGAACCTTTTGTTGTTTTAGTTTGTCTTTCATTCTCAAAGAGGATGATGACATCAAGAAGGTGATACCATGACTTGCAAGTTAATTAGATTTAAACAAGGGAAAGCTATACAAAGTCACCAGCCTCACTTTTTCCTCAGGAGCCATCTGGTTCCACTGGCAAGATACAGATCAGGGTGACTGGCCCCAGATGGCCCCAGATGTGGTGGGAGACCTTGGCCTTTTAAAGCTAAGGTCTTTCCTAGTTCTCACTTTCATTGAGACAATGCCTATTACATGAATAAGGCTAGCTAAGAAATGAGCCAAGGAATGAATCCTTTTACCTAGTAAAAAAATCAGTCTGGTAGAGGAAGACCAAAGGGTTCCTTTGGAGTCTATGAGAATACCAAGTGAAATACTGTAGATGGTAAAGAGAAGAGCACCCAGAGTAGAGCCTTGAGGGACATTCACAGTTACTGAATGAAGATCCAGCAAAGGAGGCTGAGAAAGAGTGGTCAGATAGATGGGATATCATCATGGGATAACATCACATAAATGTCCAAGATGATATTCATCACTCAGAATTTTTCAACTAAAATTAATAATTAAACTTTGCAAACATTTATTAAGGCATTGTGCTGGATTCTGGGGAATATAAAGATGAATAAAACATTCAATTGAACAATTCAGCAAATATTTATTATCTACTTACTATGTACAAGGTTCTTCTTTAAGCACTAGGAATACAAAGACTACAATAAGCCACTTCTTGTCCTCAAGGCACATGCATTCCTTACAGTTATTCCTTTAAAAAATTGCCTTTTTGGTATAGGAAATTAGTAAGTCTCTGACCCCCAGCTTCTTAAACTTCAATCTCAGTCTTTCCCAATTTCTGAACCTACTCTTCCCCCTTAATATGAACTTTCCTGTCTCCTTTCCCTCTTTCTGTTCTCATCTTTCTACTACCATGTCTTTCTCTACCTGACCTGGATCTCATGCTCAGCCCTTTCAGCATTGCTCTCACTTGCACCCTAGAATCTGCATCCCCTTGACCTTCTAACATGAACTCTGTGCCAGTCCCCAACCCTGGGTCACTCCTGCTATGTTTCTTTGCTTTTACTTCTATACTACTGGTTGCCAGTTGAGAAAACCACAAAATTGTACTGATTTCATTCATTATAAATTCATGCTGTATAACCTCAGCTAGGCCCTCACTGCTAATCAGCAATCTTTTTTATTCGATTCTTATTGATTCCCTATCACATCCTACACAGCAAATGTTCCAAACATTTCCTCTCTTTCCAAGCTTCCAGCTTCCCACTAGGCCCTACTCCATGGCAAATGACTTCATCTCCAAATTTAGTAAAAATTTCAAGACCAGTCAAACAAAGTTCCCTCAACTCTGCTCCTCCATATGTGAAAACTTCTTTGCATCCTCATCAATTCTCTACCCCTTCCCTTCTGTCTCAGTTTCTTGCTAAAGCTAACTTCTCTGCCCATGATCCTGAGTGCCAGACTTGCTGTCAGGAGGATCTGAGCTTAAATCTTTCCTCAGGCACTTAGCTTTGTGACCCTGAGCAAATAATTGAACCACTCTCAGTTTCATTTCTGAATTTACAAAATGGGGATAATAACAGCACCTGCTTCACAGGTTTGTTTGTTTTTGGAAGGATCAAATGAGATAATCTATGTAAAACTTTTGCAAACTTGAAAATCTTTATAAATGCTTTTCCTCTTCCCATATAAACAAAAAACTACTCTCTTAGCTCATCAGCTACTATGTTATCTTGTAATTTTCCTTTCCTTTGACACTTTTTAAAACCACATGACTTTAAAACTGTTAGAGATTTTAAAAGTAATTTAGTCTAATCCTTTCAATTTAATGGTAAAAATACTTAAACCTAGAGGGGAAAGAAACTTTTACCAAGACACTCAGAGAATTAGGATCAGAGCCAGAAATGGAATCCAATTCCTTTCCTGGTCCAGTGAACTTTCTGCTAATCTACGCTGATTTTCCAGGATAATATAAAGCTATTGTTTCTATTTCCTCACCCCTCCTTCCTCTACTGAAATTGCTCTCTCAAGACAGTTATTGCCAGTAACCTGTTACTTTCCAAAATCCGTTAGTCTTCCCTTGTTCTTTATTCTCCATGGCCTCTTTCTGATATGTCAATATTGTCCATTCCAGTCCATACTGATATTCTAATTTTCTTGAGTTTCCTTGACAATGGAATCATTTTGTTTTTTTTAAATTAGTCCTCTAACTGCTGCTTCTCTATCTTCTTTGATACTGTCTTCTTTTTTTCCCCTTCATTTTAATGCAGGTTAATAAGACAAGTTCTATACTCAGCACCAGTTGCTCTCTTTACACTCTCTCCTTTAATCTCATTTTTTTAAAGAGTTCACTGACACCCCACAAATTTATTTTACCATCCCTGTCATCTTTCTCCAGAATTTCAGACCCAAATTTCCCATCATTTAATGAACATCTCCTCTGGGATGTCTTATCCACACTGAAAGCTCAATACAGTAAAAATTAACTTATCATTTTTACTCCTACTTAATTTCTTTTTAATGTTGCTACCATATTCCCTATCACACAAAGGTCAAAACAGGGATCATTTAAGTTTTGTCCTTCCACCTTCTGAGCCTGGTTCATAATAGTTTTTGACTGATTAGTGTGATTTTCTCACCTCAGCTTCTTTTTACATAAGACCAGATTAATCTCTCTGATGCTTGTCTCTTTTCACGTTATTCTCCTAAAACAAAAATGCTACTCTAAACATATTTGTAATATGTAAATATGGATTATTTTCCTTTATTTTTGACCTTTTTTGCAGTATAAGCCCAATAGCAGTATCTTTGGATTGAAGGGTTTCTACAGCTTAGTGACCCTCTGGGTATAGCTCCAAAATGCCTTACAAAACAGTCATGCCAATTCATAGCTGCATTGATAGTGAATCATCATCTTTGGCTTCTGACAAACCTTCCTGCAATTGTCATTTTTCTTTTTTTGTCACCTTATACATCCTGAATGACTTGAAGTGGAAGTTTAGAGTTATTTTAATTTTAATTTCTCTTATTTTTTTAGTGATTTGGAGCATTGTTTCATGTGGTTTTAGATTGCTTGCATTTCCTTTTTTAAGAACTTCCTGTTCCTGACGTTTTTCCACTTATTAATTAAAAATGGATCTTGTTTTTGTCATTTGCATCAATTCTATATATAATCTTGAATTTCAGACCATTATCAAAGATGTTTGATACAAGGGCTGTTTCCTAGTTCACTTTTTTGCTATTAATTCTAGTTGCATTGACTTTGTTTCTACAAAAACCTTAAATTTTATTTAATCAAAACTGTAATTTTGTCTTTTATGATGATCATTTTCTCTTGTTTTTGTCAAGAACTCTTCACTATCCATAGTTCTAAGAGCCATCTCCTTCCCTTAACTTATAATTTGCTTATGATATAATCTTTTAAATCTAAACCATGTATTCATCAGAAACTTTATATGATAAAAAATTTTGGTCTATTTTCTCTCAACCTACTTCAATTCTTCCAACTTACTGTCAAATAATGAGTTGTTACCTCACTAGTTGTGCTTGATTTTTATCAAATAATATGCAGTATTAATATATTAGATTGCTTTTGTTCTATGAGTAAGTTAATCATATTCATAGTCAAGATTTTTCATTGCTTTTTTCTCATCATATAACTGTCCCTCTATTTTTTTGTTTACCAAAAAGGAAGTATTGAAAGACATGCAATATGTTCACTAAAGTATTCTGATCCCACTGTTTTTTGCTTCCTTTTCTTCACCTACCATAAGCCCCAATAGCTGCTTCTTCCACTTTCTTTCTCCTTTCTCCCCACCGACTCCTCTTATATCTCTCTTGAATGCAATGATTTCTTCACCAAACTCTCTCTGTGATGGATATTCCTTTGTCTACCTCAGATCGGAAATAGATTCATGAGATACCCCATCATTCTAGCTCTTTTCCCCATTCTGGCTCTTTTTGAACATCAAAATGATAAGAATTATAAGAAAAAAATATTTAAGAATCACATATGTATACACACATTTATTTTTCAATCATCAAAAAATTGCCTTCTCATTCTCTGTCCCTAACTCTGCCTCCAATCGAGAAAGAAAGAAAAAGAGAACCTGTTACACATATATATTGTCAATAAAAACAAATTTCCATGTTGACCAGGGTCTCAAATAAATTTTATCTCATTTTGTACTCTGAGTCCTTTTCCTTTCTATCAGGAAGTAATTAACATGTTTCATTATTAATTCTCTGGAATTATGACTTGTCATTAGGTTGATATGATTTCCTAATTATTTCAGGTTTATATGCCTTTTCTATTTTGTTCTCATTGCATAAATTGTTCCTCTGGTTTTATTCATTTCACTGAGTCAATTCATAGAAGTCCTCAGAGGTTTTCTTGAAACCATCCTCTTCATCATTTTTTTTTACAAGTGGTATTCTATCACATCTAAATGTACCATAACTTGCTCACCCAATCCCCAATTTATGGATACTCTCTCAGATTCTCATTCTTTGCTACCTCAAAAGAGCTATAAATATTTTTGCATATCCTTACAGTTTATTTTGCTTAGGACTAAGCTCTTCTTTAATCTACCATCCCTCCAATCCCCCCTTCTCTTTTTTCCCCTCATATTTCCCTGGTGAGTGAAATATATTTCTGTACCCACCTGTGTCTCTCTGATCTTCCTTCCTTTAGCTGGTTACAATAAGAGAGAGGCTGAAGTATCATTTGCTATCCTATACACTCTTTCTTGTCTATATAGATATCGACCTGTATATCGTCATTATATGAGATACTTTCCTTAATCTTCTTTTCTCTTCCCCTTCCATCAGTGTACTCTTATCTTTATCTGTTCTTTGCTTAAGATCATTAAGACATAACGGAAAGACTCTTAGGCCTTATTTAATTGGTCACTCTCTATGACCCCAATGATGATAGAATTCAGAGGGGACACATGTATCATTTTGTAATGGTTATGGGATTTGAAGATCTTCCATGCCTATTGAACTTTCTAATGTAGCAAGAAGGGGTGGGGCAAGAGGAAGTTGGAGCTGAGCTGGAGCGAGTATGGTGATGGAAGTAGCAGCTGTGGTGTAAACTCCTTTCTTTTTTTGAGCCAGCCAGAATTTCTGCTAAGGACCCCTGCTGAGGACTCCCAGGGATGGGAACTGCAGGGGGTGCTGGAGCTGCTGGGAGTGAGCTGCGTGGACCTTGAGCATTTGCCATGAGTGAGGAAAGGAGGATCTTTGCCTGAGGTTGCCTGTTGCACTTTGAAGGCTTGAGAATGTGGGTGTTTACTGTATTAACTATGTGTGCCAACTCCATAGCTACTGTGATGACTTTGACTTTCTAGTTTTGGGACTCAGTTATCTGGTATTTGAATAAATATTCTGGCTATGTCCCCTATGTAGACAGCCTGTTACATTTTGTGATTAATAACAATATCAGCATATTTATAGTTCCTGTAGGCATTATGAATACTGCATTGTTTCTACATTTGGTTACAAGGGTGGGATCACAAACTGTCAGGCCCCTATTTGGAAGCAAGGGAGGCTTTAGAGGAAGAAATGGCTATCCCAGGATGGGAGCATTTGCCTTATTCCTCTCTAGCCAGAGAATGGACCAAAAGCACAGGGCCGTATGAAAACTGGGAACCAAGGCTAAAAGAGAGAGAACCTGGAGATTTAGAAAGATGTTTGCAATAAATACCCATAGAACCAGGGAAAGAACTTGCAGGAGTGTGTAGGAGAGGCTAGGTACTGCTAACAAGTTATCACCTTATGTGTAAAAGTAGAGAACGTTGTGCAGAGAAATAAGAGTGAGCTAAGACCTGGGTTCATGATAAATTTAGATGTGGATTTATTAAACAAGCGCATGGCTGCCAGAGTTCTCGCTCAAATTGGCAGTGATTTCTGGATTTTCAGATCTTGGTTATATAGGCTAAAACCACAAAATAATAATAGGAAGAGGAGCTAGCAAAAGCTATGACATACAGAAGCAAAGATCAAATCTATCAAATCTATCTCATGGTCAAATCTATATGACTCAGGTGAGCATGGCGTATGACTCAGGGGAGTATGGTACAAGGGTACAAGGGGTCTTTCCTAGAACTGGGTGGAGGGCACAGGGTGGAGGGTCATGGTATGAGGGGAACTGGAATTCCCTAGGTTGTAGTCAGAGGGGGCTGGAATTCCCCAGGACTGGTTGGGGTTATGTTCCAGGCAAGGGAAGAGGAGGCCCTGCTTGGTCAGTGGGACAGGACAGGATGGTTCTTAGATATGATCCTTGCACTGTAATGATCCTGGTCCACTATAATGATTCAAGGAAAAATTGTGAAATATTGATCAGGGGAGACAGAGTCAGGGAATGCCTTGAGCAATATGCCCAGACATGCCTTAAGCAGTTGCAAGCTAAAATATAAAACAGGGAGAAAGACAGAATTACAAAAGGAGCTTAATGTTGGCCCATAAGTCAGGTGGTGTGTAGTGACCTGGGATCTGGGTTTGGGTCCAACAAGATAAGCTGCTGGAGGAAAAAGTTCAGATGGCTAGGGAGTCAGCTGGTTTGCCTGAGGATTCTTCTGTGCCACAGTATTCAGAAGAGTAAGCTGGAGGGTCTCTGATGGTGCAAGAACAAGCTACTGTCCATGTAGCTAAAAGGAAGCAAAAAACTAGCAGAGGGAATGTGCATGCAGCTTTTATACAGGCTGGGCAGAGTTGCCCCAAGAGCTGCCAGGAGAATGTGTATGAGGAGAATGGAACAAAGTTAGATGAGGAGTCTTCTAATGCAGAGGTTCTCCCCACATGAAGAAGACAGGAGAACCACCAGGGCCAAAACAGAGTCTAGGGAGATAATTGAGAATTTCACTCAATAGGAGGTAACTGATATATTGAGTAGATTCACCCAAAGAATGGGAGAGTCTTTAGTGCCTTGGATAGTAAGAATCACTGATGAAGGCTCTGGAGGAATAGCTCTGGATATTGTGGATTGCTTAAAATTCATGAGTATCAGTCAGAATCCTTGTGTACACCAAGCTTCACAGAAGTAATCTTTTAGCTTTAGCTGCAGAGGGATGCAAAAAGCAACATCCTTCTGACTCTATGTGGCCTGATGGAGACAGTGGTACTCAACTAGGGGTTATATGAGAAAACTAAGGAGGCAGTAATGAAAACTGCTATCATGGTTGGAGATGCAAATGCATATCATGATACCCTGCTAGGAGTTCCTCACAGAAATATCATAATGAAGATGGCTCCTCCTGCTTATAAGAACCTAATTCTGACTATATTAATGGGGGAAACAGGGCACCCTCTTTTGGAGGTGCTGGGTAAGATTTCACAATTAAATGACTTAGGGGAATGGGGAGAAGATAAATTTCCTTAAGAGACAAGAGTAAATAGCCAGAGGATTCAAAGACAAAATAAATTGACAGAAAGGGAACTATTTGCAGCTCTGTTGAGAGCAGGGGATGGATTTTGTAAGAATAGATGGTATTCCAATTGAAGAGCTGCATAAGATGTACCAAGAAAAGGTACTTAACATTAGAATGAATAGGGAAGCAGGAACCATCCCTACATGTACTCCTGAATCATTATATTCAAGTTTGCCACACCTTCAGGGAGAATCTAAATCATTGTATCCAAGTTTGCCCCACCTTCAGGGAAAATAGGAAATAAGGTCTAGTCCCAGTCCAAATTAAAGAAATATACCAAGGAGATTGAAGACCCCATATTGGTTTAACAATATATGGGAAGAATGGATCAACTACTGTAACTAGGGTGTGGCTGGATAAGGGTGCTGAGGCAACACTTATCTATGGAAACCCATGATAAGTTTATACATGGAACTCCTATTACCATCACAGGGCTCTGAGGGGCTGTACTATCAGCCAGACAAGTTAAAATAACAATGTAAATTGGGCAATTACCTAAGAAAGAATATACTGTGGTAATTGTACCCTTTCCTGAATACATCACTGGAATAGAGGTGAGGAGAGGCATGATTCTGAATTTACCTGAAGGAAGATACCAATTTGCTGTAAGGAAGACAGGAATAAATACAGTTTTAGTGGGAAAAATAAAAACGGACTCAATCACTTTACCTGAACTTCCTGAAGTAATTACTTTAAAGTGGTATCATGTGCCAGGTGGTGAAGATGAAATGACCACTACTATAAAGGAATATGTTGAAGTAGAAATAGTTAGTTAGTACCTATGACCACATGATGGAATAATGCAGTCAGGCCAGTATGAAAATCAGATGGGATGTGGAGAATGACTGTGGATTATAGACAATTGAATAAGGTGGCTCCTCTTTTGTAGGCTTCTGTTCCAGATACCATCACCTTAATAGAAAGGATTCAGAAATATGATGGGACTTGGTATGCAGTTATTGACTTGGCGAATGTCTTCTTCACCATTCCAATAGACCCTAAAAATGGGACCACTTTAGCTTTCACTTACCAGGGTAGAAATAAACTTTCACCTACTTGCCACAATGATATCTGTATAACCCCATTATTTGTCACAGGACTGTGACTGAACAGTTGGATGAATTAAAGCTACCTGGTGTACAGCTTACCCACTACATTGATTGTACATGATACAGGGAAAAGATGCAAAGAAAGTGGAGAGGAATTTGACTCTTCTAATTGAGCATATGAAAAGTAAAAGGTGGGAAATTAACCCTGCAAAGGTTCAAGGACCAGCTCAAAATATAAAATTTTGGGGTATACAATGGAACAAGGGACTACCAGAGATTCTTCCACAAGCCCAACAAAAGATCCAGGATTTTCCCTCCCCTACTAATAAGAAGAAGGCCCCCAAATTCATAGGAATGTTTGGATACTGGAGGCACCACATTGCACATTTGGGATAGATTTTGTAACCTTTATATAAAGTCACTTGGAAGAAATATGAATTTGACTGGGGAGTTGAGCAGAGTTTTTGAAGAAGCCAAGGCTGCCATATAATTGGCTCAAGATTTATGGCCATGCAAAATGACCAGGTGGAATTACAAGTGACTGTACAGGATGATTATACAAACTGGAGTTTATGGCAAAAACAACAGAGCTGAAATATACCCATGGGATTTTGGTGTAGGAAACTCCTTTCATCTAGAGTCCAGTATACACCTTTTGAGAAGCAGTTAGCTGCATAT
>CM053596.1:226415723-226427027 GCA_028646575.1 Pseudocheirus occidentalis | reverse complement strand
GAGTCTCTGCTCTACATGAATCTGTGGCAAACATAGAAACTGAGGGAAATGACACGCCCCCTGAACCAAAGCAACAGTTAGTACACACCTCTGTTGAATGGAATGAGGGATATGATAGATTAACTGAAGAACTAAAGAGACATGCATGGTTCACTGATGGGACAGCAAAATATTTGGTCCAAAAAAGACATTGGAAAGCAGTAGCCTATAACCCATATATTAGAAGGACTTTGGAAAGTATTGGGATAGATGGAAGTGGTCAATATGCTGAATTTATGGCAGTACATCAAGCCATCAAAACAGAACAAGGAGGACAGTGTCATATATTCACTGATTCATGGGCAGTAGCTAATGGGTTAGCTACATGGATGCCCATGTGGAAAAATCAAAATTGGGAAATTCATGGGAAATAAGTATGGGGTAAAAAATTTTGGAAGATATCTAGAACATGTCTTTGGTCACTGACTTGTCAGTTTTTCATGTATATGCTCATGTGGCCCTCACCATACCAGAATGTGAATACAATGCTCATGCTGTTTGACTGGCAATGATTGCTCCTGAACGTATTGTCCGTACTTTGACAACAACTGATGAACCAGTATTAGCAAGATGAGTCCACCAAATGGCGGGCCATTTGGGGGTCCAGGCCACACACTGGTGGACACGAGATTGAGTTATTAGTATCTCTCATTCACTGTTAAAACAGATAGCAGAAGAATGTCATATATGTCAAGAGGAAAAGGAGCAAACTCTTCCTCGGGTAGTGACTGGAGAAATAGCAAGAGGAAAGGTCCCAACCCAAATCTGGCAAATATATTGGTCCATTACCACAAGATAAAGGATGCAGATTTATATGTACCTGTGTTAACACCTATTCAGGTATACTAGTGGCTTGACCTTATAAGAATGCAACCCAGAAAAACACCTGTAAAACTCTAGATCTCATAAGTCTATATTATGAGACCCCAATGCAGATTCAAAGTGACAATGGGTCACATTTCAAAGGTAATGAAATGAAAGGTATTATATATTAAACAACATTGAATGGATACATCATATTCCATATTATCCACAAACATCTGAGTTAATCAAAAGAAAGAATGGATTATTGAAAGAACAGTTAAGGAAGTTAAGTTCCAATAATTCATATCAACATTGGAAGGATAATTTGTTCATGGCTTTACATAATTTGAATAATAGACCATTGGGGGGAAGTACACCTCTAGCCAGAATGATGACCACAAATCTACAAATCAGAAAACAGCAAACACAGAAGATCCCAAATACTGAGTACTGGACTTTGAGACCAGATGTCCCAGCACTGTACCCAGGAACGCCTGGTTCAGTGCGGTATGATTTATACTGTTTAGAGGACTTTTGGTTGGACAGAAAAGAAATAAGAAAAATCTCCCCTGGAATATGCATAAAAATCCCTAAAACATCACTTTGGACAGATTTTGCCCAAATCAGGATTAACAGCACAAGGAATATATGTATTGGCTGGTGTAATAGATTCTAATTGTTATGGAAAAATTGTAACATTCTATAATTCATGTGAAGGGCCCACACAGGTTCGTAAAAATGATAGGATAGTTCAAGTGATTATTGTTCCTTGTGAAACAATACCACTTGTAAAAACTGACCCTCCTTCCAAAATAACCATCAGAGGAACTGAAAGATTTGGTTCTACTAATAGAATAAAATTGGGAGCTAAAGTATGGGTAAAACGGAAGCCAGATGATGTTCTAAAAGCTGCAGCGATTATAGCACATGGGAAGGATAACACTGTAACTATTGTTTATTCAGGAGAAGATGATTTCAAAATTGTACCCTTAACTCAAATATTCTACCATTGAGTGAGGCTACAAAAGTGGGCTCATTGACTTCAGAAGCATTGCTGATCCTATATCTACCTTGTTTCTGATTATTGTCTCCTTGCTTCTTCTTGGCTTTTTGTCTGTTCACCTTTTTTGCTAAATTTGTTTCCACAGGCTTGGTACACTCCACCTGTAGATGCTTGATAGCTTAAGCTGCATGTAACCCCCTGTCCACAACTGTGATGTGTCACCCCTGGACCTGGCATCAAGCACATTCCAAATGCTCGCTAAAGAACTGACCTTTCAAATGGGACCCCTTGGGACAGGGACAGCTTTACATCCAATTTTATCAGCAAGTAGCCATGGAAGAAGAGATCTTTGCTACTTACCCAACTATTTTGGGACCCCATTTGTTCAAGGGGAAATGATGGGGAGCTTGTGCTCAAGCCCCACCCTAAAATATTATTTTCTCTGTTTATTGTGTGCTCTCCATGTTATATTGTTGTAAAGTTCTGTTGACACCAGTTACTCTTAAAACTCCTATTAACCTATGTAATGAAATGTATTGTAAATGTATTTCTGCTGAGTAAGGGACATGAAAGATCTTGGAGCTGAATGTAATGCTTATGGGATTTGAAGATTTTCCATGCCCCTTTATGGTAGTGTCCATTAAATGATGTGTGATACTACCCTTGGCTATTTGGTACTTGAATTCTTCCTTGTCTAGATACTTGCAGTAATTTTTCTTTGATAGGTAAACTCTTGATCTTGGCAATTATATTCCCAAAAATGTCTATTTAGGAGTTTCTTTCAGAAAGTGACTAGTGAATTCTCTCTATTTCTACTTTACTCTTCAGTTCTAAAAAGTCTTGGTAGTTTTCTTTTAAGCTTTCTTGAAATATTATGTCTACACTCTCTCTGTCTCTGTGTCTCTGTCTCTCTGTGTCTCTGTCTCTTTTTCTTTGGTCATAGTATTCAGATAGCCCAATTAATCTAAATTTTTTTCAGTTAAATTTGTTTTTCAGGTCTATTGCTTTTTCTATGATTTACCTGGAATTTCCTTTATTTGTTAGCCTTTTGACTCTTTTAATATTTGTTTCATGGATTCATTAACTTCTATTAAGTCTATTATAATTTTCAGGG
This sequence comes from Pseudocheirus occidentalis, assembly GCA_028646575.1. Lineage (NCBI taxonomy): Eukaryota > Metazoa > Chordata > Mammalia > Diprotodontia > Pseudocheiridae > Pseudocheirus > Pseudocheirus occidentalis. The sequence continues at coordinate 226,424,067 of CM053596.1, read as the reverse complement.
AGTTTTTTATTTGGGCAAAGTTTTATATGTCATGTGCTAAGTTGTTCATTCCTTTTCAATTCTTTCTTTTTTTTCCCATAGCTCTCATTTCTTTTCCAATTTTTCCTCAAGGACTTTGTTTTTTTTTTTTAAATTAAAGCTCTTAAAAAAACCTCAGGCTTCAATTTTTCCAGGAATTCTAGTTGACTTTGTGACCAAGTCGTGTTTTAATCTGAGGTTTTGCTTGTAAATATTTTGGAGTCATTCTCTTCTTTTTCATTCTCTGGTTTTGTGCCTTAATCACTCATGACATCATAATTGCTTTTTATAGTGGGATTATTATTTTGTTGTTGTTGTTGTTCATTATTCCTGTGCTACTTTGTATTTGATATTAGGGATGAACTCTATTCACTTATGGAGGGAAGATCTGGTGTTGTCCTATTACTTATTGAGTATTGTGTTATTCCAAGATTTCAGGGTAAGGCTGGATACCTCAAATTTTCAATGCCCCCAAATGAATCTAATTCAGAGCAAGGTCTGATTAATTTTCATCTGATCTGAACTATGTCCTGTTTGTCTCCCTATACCAACCTAGGCTAAATAAAGTACTTATTGTGATTTCCCGCCCTTCTCCCCCACCCCCCGGATTTTTCTATCAGGATTCAGTCTGGTACACTTTATAGCCTATTTGAAGGAATTTTTTTGGACAGGAGCTCAGGTGCACTCTTTTTTGTTACTCTGCCATCTTGACTTATCACCTTAACAAGAATTTTTCTTGTTGTTTTATGGAAACATTGAAATATATTTGTTCTGTTCTACTTTTCAGGGAGACCATTATTTGGGTAGTGTTTTCCATCTTCTCCAATTGATTTATCAGTCATTCTACATTACACCCCTATTATTCTTTTTTTCCTCCTATTTCTTTATTCCCCTAATATCCAAAAGATACAACAAAACTGCTCCCAATTTCTGTGTTTGTCTTTATTATCTCTTTGACTCTTGAAGACACCAAAATTCTTCAGGGACACTTGTTTCTTCTCTTTCCATTAGAATGTCAGCACTCCATTATCAGTCAGCGTTTTTCACTTGCTCAAATGCAATAACTTTTCTGGGGAGGTAATTGATACAATGTATTGAGCTCTGGGCCTGGAATTAGGTAGATCTGAGTCTAAATCTGATCTTAGACACTTAATAGCTGTGTGCCCCCGGGCAAGTCACTTAACCCTGCTTGCCTCAGTTTCCTCATCTGCAAAATAAACTAGAGATAAAAAGGCAAACTACTCCAGTTTTTTTTGTCAAGAACATCCCAGATAGGATCACAAAAAGTGAAATAAAACTGAAGTGACTGAAGGAATTAATTTTCTAGGTTTCTTTTTCATTCCGGCTTTGTTCTTTTACAAGTGCTTGAAAATTCTCTGTACTCCTAAAAGTGCATTTCCCACCCCTCCTCATGCTACTGGGAGTTGAAGATCTTCTTTGCCCATTAATAAGCTTCACATGGAGCCCAACAAGAAAAGGTTGATTGGGGAGGAGGGGCTTGTTGGTCCAAGAAGGTCCACACTTTTTTTACTTTGTAATTAGGCAGTAGCTCACAAGGCTTGTGATGTCCTCTGGCTCTGAAGAAGGGTATATATCCTCTTAATGTGATGTTTTGCTTTGGAGCTCACTCATTGGGAGAATGTTGCTGTGATTTGGTCAGAAGAGACTCTGGGTAGCTGTTAAGGAGCTCCCCAGTTTTGAAAACCCAGTTGTTGGTGCTTTTCTCTCTGGTAACATGTATAGCTTTGGTCAGACAGCTAGAAGCCCTTTCTGTTGAATTGTGTTATTTTCTCTGTATTTTTTCTGTATGTAATATCTGTTTATATTTTCTCTGAAGTTCAGAGTGCTGTCTTTCCCTCTGAACTAAGTGAATGATGTACATGTAATTAAAGTAAGATTGCTGGCCCCTTTAAAGTTGCCTTCCTTTAGAAAATTTCATCAAAGTACCTGTGTTAGCAGCCATCCTGGATATTTGAGGGTGCTTGTTGTTCCCACTCCCCCTATAATATCATACTTAGTTTTACAGTATAAGTTTCTTGTAAGTCTTATACTATTTTCCTTTGAGAATATTGTCTTTCATCTTTTTTTCTCTTTTATAGTAATTGCAGCACAAGTTTCTCTAATATTTACTTTGGGTCCTTGGTACATAAACTCTTTATTTTGTGTTACATATGGTATTTTTTTTTTCATTCATCTGGAACATCTGGTCTCTGACTGCCATTCTGAGGAATTTAGAGTTTAGACTTTAGGAACTTTATATGTTTATGTTGCTTTCTAGTTCTAATAGGGGCAATTTTCTTTTATAATTTTGAGGAGTATGATATATTCACATTCTTTTTGGTCATGGTTTTGGGGGAGCAAATAATACTTCAAATATTTCCTTCAACTAATTTTCTAGGCCCATTTATAGTGAGTACTTTATACATCTGGGTTTTTTAAAAAAGTTTTTTGCTTTGTTTTTTATTATTTCTTGTTGTGTCATAGAATCATTGGGTCATCTTTATTCCATTCTAGTTTTCAAATTCTACTATTTGAATAAGGTGTTTAATCTCCTGTTCTAAAACAAGCTATTTATTAGCTTTCATTTCTCTTTCAAGAGTTCTAATTTCCGTTTTATCTTGTTTCATTTCTTATAGCCACTCTTAGAGTCCATGTGGACAAGTTATTTTTTTCTCTGGAGCTTTCCTTTTGTCATAGAGTTCCTTGATTATTCTGGGTTTCTCAACACATTTTATTTATTCATTGTTTTAGAGGGTGTTTAGCAAGTACATGAGCAGTGGATAGAATATTGAGCCAGAATTCAGAGATTGAGCTGTAAGTCAAGCCTTTGATGCTCCTTAACTGCGTGGCCCTGACCAAGTTCATTAACCTCTCTCTGCCTCATTCTCCTCAGATATAAAATTGAGATGATAACAATATCACCTACCTCCCAGAGTTGTATGAATCAAATGAGATAATATTTCCAAAGCTCTTAGCACAGTGCCTGGCATATAGGCATAATATAAATTCTAGCTCTTGTGATTATGATGATTACTATTATTATTAATCTTATATCTCGAGGCTCAGTTCCTAGATGGCAACTTTGTATTAGAGCCAGTCTCTAAATTTTTCTCATCTCTTTGAGGGGTTGAGCAGGCACTGTTTGGTCCCATCCAAATAGGGGGGATGGGACTGGATCCCCTGGATTAAAACTGGATGCCACAGTTTTAATGGGGTAGCTAGTACTAGGTCCTACCCTATACCACAGTATCTGTCTTCTGTCTCCTTCATCTGGCATCCCAATAAGGATTTTAATCTTGGTCTCATTTCTGTCTTCTTTTCCTTACTCAATTCTCAGTCATGAATTGACTCTCTAGCCCTGTTTTAGTTATTCCTGGTCCCAGCTGTCAGAAATACTATTAATCTCAGACCTCCTGCCTGAAATTTCTACCTCATCCTTTCCCTCCTCTACTTGGTGGTTGAACTTTAAATGTTTAATGGGAGAGCTGGGTTCCTCTAGGCCTTTTCATATTGCTGTGGCATTTGAGTGCTTTCATGAATGCTCTTTTTCACCCTTACTCTGTAAGGGGCTGGCACTTTCCTTTGCTGTTCCTGTGGTAGTCCAGGGCCAAGAGTCTGCTTATTTTGAGCCTAATTTAGGGGAACTCAAAATGGCTTTCTCTCCACACCCAACACTGCCTATTTCTGTTTTGAAGACTTGACATCAGATTTACCTTAGTGTCCCCTCTTTCTCAGAGCTCCCTCAGCCTTTAGGCCTTGTTTATTGGGTCTCCTTCTGGTTTAAACATCTCTTGCATAACTCTTCTGAGTATTCTCTGGCTTCTGGACGATCTGTTATATAGCCCTGTAGTGGATGAAATATTTTCCAGACGCATCCATCTGTCTGTCTGTCTGTCTGTCTATTTATCTTTTTTGGGGGGATGGTTTCTTAATCACTCTTCAATCTGGTGCCATTTTTTATCTTAACTAGGAGAGATGGGCTCCTCTGGGCATTTTCACATCACCATCTTAACTGAAGTTGAAAATCTTTCTCTAAAGCTCTTGAATAAAATGTGTCACTGTCCCAGTCTTCTTGGGCTGCTTCCATATAGTAACCAGTGACTTTCTATACCAGGAAATCCCTACTTTTATCTTGTCTAATGTTTAAAATGTCTAATATTTCATTTTGAGAAGTACAAATGGATATGTAGTCACAAACAAATCACTTTTAAAATAAAAAAATGTTGTTTATGCTATACAAAAAATTAAAAAACTTATCTCCCTTCAAAAACTTTCCTGATTTTGTGAAGCTCCCAAGTGTAATCACCTATCTTCAAGTTTTTGAGGCCCTGAAATGTTAGAGACCCAGAGTGTCCTGTGGTATGTGAGTCATACAACCACTTGGGGTATTTTAGGAACTTTTAAATGAATGCCTTACATCATGCAACACCTGCAAGTTAAAGGAAGGTAATCAGTTTTTTTTTCATTTTGCAACTTCCACTTCACTTGTCAGAGGTGGAAAAAGAGAGACATGACTCTTTGATATGACTGTAACCAGTACTGATGGGAAGATTTCAAAGGCCATGTTATTCTATCATGACTCATTCCTTGGCTTTACAGATTATGAATCTAAAGAAAATATCTGTGTGCCAGTGAAAAAGCCCTGGATGAGGAGTCCAAAGATCTAAGTAGGTACTAATTCCTTCTTTGTTATTAGCCTTGAAGTTTTTTTGGGGCAAATTACTTTGCCATTCTTAAACAAATCATGACCTCTTTTGGCCTCACTTTCCTCAACTTTAAAATCAATCGGTTTGTGCGGATCAAATACGCTATTTTTTTTTGTTTTCTTTTGTTTTGCTTTTTTTTCTCATGGTTTCTCCCATTTGTTATAATTTTTTATGCAACATGACTAATGTGAAAATGTGTTTAATAGGAATGTATGTGTAGAGTTCCTATGAGATGGCATGCTGTCGTGCGGAAGGGGGGAAAGAAAATGTAAAACTTATGTAAGTGAATGTTGAAAACTAAAAATAAATAAATTGAAAAAGATATAAAAATAAAATCAGTTGGTTTTATTAAGTTAACTTTAAGATTTACTCCAGTGAGAAAATTCTGTTGTTCTAGAGACACTAATCAATTCCTCCTCTAAAATAAAATCTGAAAGTAGATCCTGAGGCTTAGAGAGCAACACAAATGTTGTTTCTTTTACATTGTAAATTAATGATCAAAAGACAATTCTGTAAAAGGAAATCATTAGAGACAATGTTCAAAAGAAATGTAGCTATGTTTTAGTGCTCATTTATGATAATGGGACCTCTAACTTTTCCATTGTGGATACGGTTCTGAAATTTGCAATTTTTCTCAGTAACATAGCAGTCTTTATGATTATTCACATTTTCTACTATGAGTACTATAAGGTCATTGTGCAAATTGCGAAATCAGTACCTTAAAAGATCCTCGATTTCATTGTACAGAAACTCCCTTCATTGATATAGATTACAGTCTCTCTCTGTTCTAGTAGATGGTCTTCATGAGTTTCTATGAGCCCCCAAATTTATCACTTGCTGATCATCCTGATAATGCCAAGCTTCTCTGAACTTAACTTCACTGGTCATTGAATGGCAGACTATGTTAAAATTGGCAGGCCCATCTATGATGCTTTTCAGTCTTGATAGAGCCTACTCTAGCTTATACTTCTTTGGCATGGTGTTAATTAATTCAGGGTATATCCCAATGCTATGATAAAGCATTGGAGTCGGATTTTAGTGAAAGAATAGCAGCAGCAACAATGAAAAGATAATGATGGTTTGGAAAGCAACATGGAGTCTGACTTTAGAGTCAAGAAGACCTGTGTCCAAATATTGCCTCTTGCCTTGTGAACTTAGCCAAGTCATTTAACTTAATTGGGGCTCAGTTTCCTCACCTAATGAGGAACATAATGAGCTAAACTAGGTGGCCTTTGAGATCCCTTATAGTTTTGAATCTCTGAATGCTTCAATGATGACAAGATAATTCATTGGAGAAAACTCAATGAAAAATATAAGAGCTGAAATAAACAGCTTCCTGGAGAACTTTTTTTTAAATAAAATTTTAACAATAGATAAACCAAAAAAAGAAAGAAAAAGTATAATTCTAAAGTTAAGTGTTACAAACTAATAAGAATACATTAAGAAAGCCAGTAACCAAAGTGAGCTTAGTTTGCAAGGATGAAAATGTTGATTCACTGTGTCTCAACAGAGAAACAACTGAACTTCTTTTTTTGTTTCTTTTAAAGTACTTTTATAAAAAGAATAAGAACCAAAAATAAATAAGCCTATTGTTTAAAGTAGATTCTATAATGTTACCAGTTAGAAGAAAAAAAATGGAACTGCTTAATACCTATTCATTAACAGGAATAATGTCAAACTGGAAAAAAGGACAAAAAGAACTAAGATGAAATGCAAGATCAGGAGAAAATATGAAGAGGACCTAGGTGTACTAAATAAGTTTAAAGTGCTTAGGTACAGATAAAACCCTTCTTTTGGGTTAAGACCTCTTGTCAAAATGTAAATGGCAACCTGGGAAAGATAAATTATTATCATCTTATTAGCATCTCTTGTTATTCAGTAGAACTTTAATGCGTGGGGGATGGGGGACCCATTTGGGATATGATGGAATCTATGGGGTATTCATGGAGGACTGGTACCTCTGGTGTGAGGGCTTGAAGAGCCCTTTTCAGGGCTGCTTATCTACCTTTGGTGTTCATTTTCACCCAACTCTCATCTGTGGCTCCAAGAAGCTATAATCATGTTCAGTAGCCATGCCTGGTAGTCTCAGTAGATGGACTAAGTTGAGGCTAACCTATGGGTCTCAAACTTGGTGAGTTAGAGGAATATCTACTCCAAAGATATGAAGACCTCCTCCAATGAAATGGACAGATGAGAACATTTGTTCTAACAGCGATGAAGGTGGCTGAAGTAGGCACTGTGGAATGCTGGGAGCTTGGTCAGACATCACAGATACCAAAGCCATTCACCTCATCTTGGGCCATTCCCAGTTGTCTTGACTTTTGTCTTAAAACTGGCCTTAAGAAGAGAGCATGAGGCTGATGACTCTATGCAACTCTGCCGCAATTGAAGCAAGTCAAGACATCATCTGTGATGTCATTAGTCTTCTTAGAAAATTAAGGATCGGGGGCAGAGCCAAGATGGCAGTGTAGAAGCAGCAAAGTCTTGCAGCTCCCACACAGCCACCCTAAACACCCATAAAATATGACTCTGGACAAATTCTAGGACTCTTAAACTCACAAAAATACAGAAAACACATCTCTTGCAGAAGGCAGCTCAGCAGCAGGGGATCATGACCGCAGCCTGAAATCAAAATGCGGCTAGGCCCCAGGGCAATCAGGAGGAGCCAAGCCAATGCCTCACTGCAGACAGTCTACAAGAGAGAAGATCTACAGCTTCCAGCAACTCCACATCTATCAAGGTGTGAAAAATAGGGATTAGAGAAAGGCAGCTTGGCAGGAGGGGCTCCTATTGGCAGGCCTGCAGGCCAGGAGCTGAGACCAGCCTAGCCTGAAACTACCATGCAGCCAGGCTCCAGGCTGTCTGGGAGGAGTCAAGCCTCCCAAGCCACAGCCTGAGTCTACTTCAGAGAAGATCTAAAGCACCTGGAGCACTCTTCACATCTACTAAGCCAGGATTAGAGGAAAGTGAAAGTGAGTGAAGCTTTCAAGCTAAATTTGGGGGTGGAAAAGCAGTTTGTACAATCTACCCCCAGGGCAAGGAAGCAGTGGGGGAAGGGCAGGAACTGCTTCAGAGCCCCTGGCCTATGGATTCGGTAATAGGGCTGAGTCTGTGTAATAGAAATCAATTTGTTGGATATTTAGGGCTTAGTGGATAGGATACTTAGGGCTAAGTAGATCAGATACTTAGGTCTAAGTAGATCAGATACTTAGGGCTAAGTAGATCAGATACTTAGGGCTAAGTAGCACCTAGTAACTGTTGATTTGGGAGACTGTTGTTGGCTGAGACACTCCCCTGATGACTTGGGAGAAGGCCAGTGCTTATAAGGAATAATTTTAGAGAGTCAAGACAGATTTTGGATTTGCCTCCTCAGTGAAGCTGACTGAAGACATAAACAGGATGGAACTTTGTTTGTTGGTGGCCTGGCTGATCCTTGAGTTCCAGGCAAGAGAAGTCCTGAAGGTTTTGAGGTGTGCTGAACCCTGTGAACTTCAGAGGGTGATGGGGATTGCCCTGAGGACTGGACAAGGACCTGGGAACTGTTCATCTCTGAGGATTGGACAAGAGCCTGGCAGCTTTCAGATCCTGAATCTAGGCAATTGTCTGACAGACTCAAGAGG
>CM053596.1:226387955-226415223 GCA_028646575.1 Pseudocheirus occidentalis | reverse complement strand
GTCCCATCAATCAAGAGGTTATTCTAATTAGAGAATTTGATGAACCAGATTTCTCAGTACTATTCAAACTGACTGTGTACATGCAGGTATGGCTGTTTCTTGTGTTGATTTCTGGAATCTTCCCCCCTTTCTCTACCTTTCCCTCCTTGCTTGATTCATTTTCTTTTCTTTACTTGGTTCAGCACGAAGTACTACAGCATATCTTGAAGTCCAACATAAAAAAAAAATCCCAAACATATTTGTAATTCTTCCCTTTCTTGTCACTTCTACAAAATCCTTGGGGATAAAATGGATGACATGGACCCTGAGAACTCACTCTGAGCTCTGACTAATAGCCCCTTACTGTGGAGAAGGAAACCAGGCAGGTCTTTCTTCTCTTCTGAGCCTGTAAATTGCAGTCTGGCAGTCCCAAATGACAGTCTCCTTGCAACATGTGAAATGTCAGAAATCTAAGGCTACTGGGGGTTTTGATGTGTCAAATGTGTAAAGGAGGTGAGAAAAATCACTCAGAACAGCTGCATTTGTGTGGAAACTGCATGGACACTGAATATTTCAATGACAGTTTCTTCTCATGTGCTCAGCTAAAACTACAGTTAGCGTAACCAATTTTAGATGACTTCCAAAAGATCGACTATCACACGTATGAGAAAACCCATGACATGTCTTCAATGTTTTATATTCATATGTTTCTTAACAAATGTATGCCCATTCTAGAGGTTCCTAGTTGCTAATATTTACCCAACTTAAAATTTATTCATTTTTATTCATTTATTCAATATAAAAATCAAAGCAGAAGAAAATGGATTGGTCTTCTTTTATAAGCAATTGCACTCTTGTTAACTAGATGGTGAAAAAAAAATGCCCTAATTCTTTTTAGTTGCTCTTGCTTGCTCCTACCTTATCTTAGAATATCAGGAGAAGATATAGTACATATATTTTGGAGAGTAACAGGACAGCGGAGAATCAGCAAAGTAGGAAATGTGTTGTTATTGTTGTTCAGTTATTTCATGTCTGATTCCTTGTGACCCCATTTGGGGTTTTCTTGGCCAATATACTTGAGTGGTTTATCATTTCTTTCTCTCACTCATTTTATAGATAAGGAAACTGGGGGATTAAGTGATTTGCCAGGGGTCATACAGCTAGTAAGTATCTCAGGCTGATTTTGAACTCAGATCTTCTTGACCCCAGGTTGAGTGCTCCTTAGCTGCCCAGGAATCATACTGACAGTCAATATCCCATTCCAGGAGCTAACGGAGAAATGGGTAAACCAGTTTTAAGGTTAAAACTCAGATTTTAGGAGGTGTCAGACCCAGTGGTATAGGTAGGAAATGTGATTTGAGTTTGTATCTATGGGTTTATAATCAAACAAGGTTGTCCAGACAGGGATGGCACAGGAGGAAAATGTGGAGGGAGGAGCAGACACTTTGCCTAATAACAATTTGTAAGGCAGAGGAATTATGTGGCAGAAACAGATTCTTCCTATATCCCCACTCAGCCTAAAAGGTACTGTAGCTTCAGTTAGTGCTATCCTTTTCTTACTATCCTATATAGCCTTCCTGAAGAGTAGATCTTAGCAACAACTGTTAGAAGGTAAGTGTCCACTCTTTGTTACAATATTATGGCTCTTCTGCTTACCATATGTGTCAAAAGAACAGGTCATGTCCTATGTACTTTTATATAAAGGACACCCAGAAGTCTTACCCTCAAAAAATTATGTTGCCACAAATTCTACCATTAAAAATTTGTTTCTGCACATTAAGGGATTTCCAGTTCATTATTGTAATGAGTGTATAACCTAAAGACACATCAATAATAACATCTTTATATAACTCATTTTTCTCCAATCCAGATAATATATCTAGGAACAACTCAATTTCACTTATTTCTAGAATATTTGAGTTAATTTGCCAGCTAGTAATAAGCATTCTGAACATAGAACATTTATTTAGGAAAGTAATTAAATCAAGAGGCAATACGGTATAATGGATAGAGAGCTGACTTCCTGCCAAAGAAGTCAAAGGTTCAAGTCCAGTCTCTGACAATATGGACTACGAAATTCTGGGAAGGCAATTAACCTCTCAATGCCTTAAGAAACTCTCTAAAAATATTAATTATGGAACAATTAGTCTATCAGTAGAGATAATTTCCTTATGAGAGTACTCAACAACAATTAAATCCCAGGTCCATAAAAAAATAGAGAAGGATTGAATATTCTAGCAATTAGTAAATAAGTTTTATCTACCTTTATAATAATTTGGTTTCCTGCTCCTTCTCTCCCAGAGTGGTTTGATTTCAATCACATTCAAATGACTCATGATGGTGACTGAGAAGGTCTCCGCAACTATTCTCATTCCCAGATATACATTCTGCTGTTCCATTTGCCAATAGTGATACCTACTCAGAGATAATGCCTTTATTTCTGGCTTTTCCTTTGAAGTTATCATTTATCTCAGGCACTTCAGTTCATTGCTACTACTCTTGAAATCATTCCAACCTAATTTCTGTAGGTATTCTGGATTTACTTTAGAGCCTTTGACACTTGTCTAGAGATAGACACTTCCTGTGTCCACTCTCCTCAGTAACAACAAAAAATTTTTCCTCCTTAGTCATGGTTCTTTTTTCTCTCCAGTCACCCCTACTCACCATTCTCTTTCCTGTACCTTCAGTCCAAAGCATTTTATCTACTGCATTTAAAAATGCAAAAATCCCTGAAAGGATATTGCACATTTTGTTCCTATTCTTAATTGTATGAATTCGTTTGACAGATTTCCTTCTTATTCAGCATCTACTTACAATTATGAATATGGGAGAAAGAGATCTTTAACGGGATGCAGATATGGGAACATAATTTTGAATTGTGGGCAACTGTGGGAAGTCATACCTGGATGAATGTTGCAGGGCAAATCAGAGGCAGATATAAACATCCTGATGACCCTAGGTCCCTGAGCTATGCTCAGAGAGAGAAGACGCAGAAAGAGGTTATTAGAGATATCCCAGAGTCATGGTAGTGCTTAAACAAACCAGGTAATTGTCCTAGGGTTTGAAGTTTGGGACTTAACTGTTGTTACAGAACTGATTCAATGAGGCAGCAAATATGGAAAAAACTGGTTCTACCCCAGGTATGAAACAAAGTTGAAGTTTATGTATCTACATTCAAATGTCCTTTCACAGACTCCACTCTTCATGACCTTTTTCTCTTTTAAGGATGAATTCTATACTTGTCTTAGTCCAGTTTCATCTGTTTCTCAGTTGGGAAGGAGAAGAGAAGCAGAAGAGGTGCTTCCACTCTGCAATATTTGAGGAATATGTCATTTCTTGGGATGGGGGTACTCTCTCCATTGATGCATATTTCAAACTTTCTATACTTTAGTAGATAGTAATAGTTTTGTAGTCTTGCATTGCAGTTGGCCAACATTTACGTATAATATCTGGCAGCAAATCTTGTAAGAATTAGATTTAAGTAGGCTCATCATATGATTTCATAGCTGAACACATGTACTCAAGTAAGGTGGTGTAATGCAATGAAAGAGCACTGGGTCTAGAGTCAGAGGACCTGGTTCTGAGTCCTACCTATGACACTTCCTACCTGGGTGAATTTGAATGAGTCATGTAACCTTTCTGAGCTTCAGTTTCTGCATTTGTAAAATTAAGAGGTTGGATTAGATGTCCTCTAGATCATTTCCAGCATTGCTGGACCTGCAAGAGCTTGTACTCCCTTATAAGGTCTTTAAAAAATCTAGGACCAACTCCACATGATTGGGGTAGGAATTTAGTATGGAGGATTGTAAACAAATCCTGAAATTTAAAATTTGTTAAGGGCTTCCCAGGTTTGGGAGAACAGTTCCACTACTGACTTAGATTCCAAATCCATCTTCTTTGTCAATGTTCTCCAGGTACAGGTACTTAAGAATAAAAAAGAAAGTCCATCTCAGGCACCAATGGGTTAAATGGACTTTTAGCATCAAACAACAAAGCTACTTTCTCCTATTTTTAAGGGTACATACTGCCTTTTCAAATAGCATACTCCATCTGTGTTACACTTGAGAAATCTCCTCAGAGACTATCTTGAGATTCTAAAGGATTACTATTTGAACCCAGGTTTTCTGAGTCATTCCCAGGTGTCACACTTGTTAGAAGCCATATTACAATCTGCAGCTCAATGAAGGCAAAGAAAAAATTGTTTTCAGAGTGATGGATTTATTTAAGATGGCATGTATAATTGAAAACTACAGATTTCATTATCTGAGTGGAAATTATAATATTCTCCTGGGTTTGGGTGTTCTTCAACATTCAATCCCAGTTTTTCTCAGCTTCTTTCTGTATACTACCTGCCTCAGAGGTCTCATCCATATGCACAAACAACTATGAAGATGGCCCCCAACCAACCCTGACTTCTCTCCCAAACTCGAGTTCCTAGCATTTAGCTTGTTGGGCTACTTCCCCAATATATTATGCTGTTGCTGTACAGGCTAGCACTAGAGGCTCCTCAGCAATTACTCTTACCCCAGTTTCAGGAAGTAGAAGACTTTCTGGAGGAGGATGAATAATGATAGAGTATTTATGGTGGAAATAGTACTTAAATCCTGACTCTGACACTTACTAAGTCCATTTTAGTATTTGTACCTCTAAACCACAGGAACAGTACCAGGAATATGAGGTACTTAATAAATGCGTGGTGATTGACACGCACAGATGCGAAATTAGAAAAGTCCTGGAGGGTCATCTAGCCCAACTGACTCATTTTATAGTTGATGAAACAGAGGCCAAAGCAGATTAAGTGACTAGCCAAAGGTCACATGGATAACAAGTGGCAAAATTCCAATTGAAACCCAGTCTCCTCTGATTCCAGATAGAGTATACTTTCCATTACAACTTGAGAGTGAGTAACTTCTCTCACTGTTAGTCCTCTCACTTGGAAAATGGGATAATGACATTAACTCTGTTTACGTGAGGAGTCAACACAGATTTAGGGAGTAGAGGTCCAGAGGTTATGACAAAGCATCATTTTCTCTACCCAACTGGCACATTCTTCCAATTTCTCTTGTTTTCTCCATGATCCTAATATTTTCACAGTCATTCAAGCTCAAAATTCAAATATCTCTAATACTTTCAATCAGTCTCCAAGTTGTAATAAGTCTTTATTTGTAAGGTTTCTTATATTTGTTTCTGCCTTCCCATTCCCACAGCATTATACTGGCTCAGGCCCTTATTGCAATTTCTTTATCTGTAAAATAAAGGGAATTGGACAAGGTGATTGCTAAGGTCCCTTTAGGCTCTAACTCTGATCCTATGATCATGTATCACATTTCAAATCTTGTGATGGCTTAATTAATCTCCCTACTATCAGTCAGTCTCTGCTTTCTCTTGCTTTTTTTGTAAGTCCTGTTTTCAGATGGTTTCATCATCAGTCTGTGAAATTGTTCCAAAGCTTTTGCTTCCTAGAGCCATCCTCTTATTTTATTTCTGTTTTTCAGTTCACAATATGCTTACTCTTCTATTATCTGTGTGGTCATGGGGCAAGTTTTTCAGTTCACAATATGCTTACTCTTCTATTATCTGTGTGGTCATGGGGCAAGTCAATAAACTCTTCTGGGCCTCTATTTCCTCATTTGTAAAATGAGGGGTAAGAACTCCATTAATTCAACAAGAGTTTATTAAGTATGTCTGCTATTTGCCAAGTATAGTTCTGGTGTTCAGTCTACCAAGACAAATCTATAAATAGTTCCTGCCCTCAAAGAATTACATTCTAATTTTAGGAAAAATGTAGGCATTAAGTAACTGCAAAGTAATATATAAAGTCTATTTTTGGAGAAGAGCTTTGTGATAATTAGGCGAGGAAAGACCACCTATAGTAGTTGGCATTTAAGCTGAGCCTTGAAAGAAGCAAAAATCTTTTCAGGTCAAAATCCCATAATGTTATGTCTCCTTAATATCACCTTTCATTTTCTTTCCTTAATTTGGATTTGTAATGCTCAATAACCAAAGAGAAAGAGACAAAACCATCATTGGCAAGGATTCAGCTTGCTGACACTGGAAACACATCTTAGATTTCACAGAACCAGTGTTCTTTAGCCAAGGACAAGTCGGCAGTCAATGGTCCTCCACCAATGACAAGCAGGTACTTAATGTAAGCAGATTCTCTGAAGCAAGCAAAATTGAGATTGACCCAGATAGTTAAGTTGTATCATATCTTCCCTTCACATTTCTTCTCTTCCTTGAAACCTTGAAAAGTATCACCCTGACTATTCATCACCTCAACACACCAACAAACCTACTGATTCTTTTTTTTTTGCTCTGTTCTTTCCAAGTTAGGATTTAATGTCTTCTGAAAGCAGAAAAATATAGGGCAGAAAGCTTAAGACTGGGAGTCCAAACACCTGAGTACTAGGCCTGAATTTACTACTAATTACTGTGTAAACTTGATCTAAACTTGTAACCTCTCAGTACCTCAGTTTTATAAACTGAAAAATGAGGGAGCTAAATTAGTGTTGAGATTCATCATTGTTTTGATATTCTATGACTATATTTTCTGCTTAGAGTTTCTGGGCTCCATTTTTGACCAATTGATGAACTAGGAAATATTTACTTTCAATTACTTTTGCTCCCCAATTTGCATATTCTCTCTCTCTCTCTCTCTCTCTCTCTCTCTCTCTCTCTGTCTCTCTCTTTCCCTCTCTCCCTCCCTCTCCCTCTCCCTTTCCCTTTCCCTCTCCCTCTCCTTCTCTCTCTCCCTCTCCCTCCCTCCACAATTCTCTATTAAGTTTCTAGGAAACTGATTTTGTGCTTCTTCCTCTATTACCACTATAAAAAAGGACAAAATAAACTTGTTCACACTAAGGAGGGAATGACTAAGGTGTATTAATATGTTACTCCTTCCATGAGCAGTTGTATTAGAGGATGAGGTAATATCTAATGGACTGAATTTGTGGCAACAAATGATCTTATAGTGAGGTATTTTTAGAATTGTATGGAAGGCATTTTGCTGCTCCTGACCCCTTCCTACATAGATTGTTGCTTATTCTACCTACTCAAAAGATTGGCCCTCAGTATTCATGAAAAACCTTCTGTCACATTTCCTACCTTATTATATAAAATTTCTCCATCCAGGCTTAGGTGTCTAAATCTATGTTTATAGCATTACTTATAAATTATTTTTCCCATGAGTATTTTTTCTAATTTTCTTTGTTTTTAGTTTCAAATAAATTCATTTAGAATAAAGGGCCCTGAACATATTGATAGCTATGAACTATTCCTTTAGCACTAGCCTTGAATGGAATTATGAAAAAGGAAAAGTCTTTTTGATACCTATATAATAATATAAGGTCTGAAAGAAGCACTACCTTTCTGAGTACTCTATTACCATGTTCTGGATTATTTCACCCTAATTCTTACATCAAATGTGATCTGTGACTCATTTCCTCTGGGCCCTACTTGTACTTGACATTTAGTTACATTGCCAAATCTTCTAGATTCTTCATCGTCTTCCTTAAATCTATTTTCTCCTTCATTTTCATCACCATTGCCAGCACTTTAGTCTGGGTCTTTATTACCTCAATGTAGATAGCTGCAGTGGCTTCCTAATAGCTTTCCTAGATCCAAGTTTCCTCTCTCTACAAGCCATTCACAGCATTTTGGTAAGATATTTTCCTAAAATATAATTTTATATTACGTCACTCCCTTTTTCTAGAACCTGTGGCTTTTCAACTGCTGTCCATTGTATCTGTTTTCAATCTAATCCTACCCTACTTGTACAACATTATTTTTCCTATTACATTGAAATAACATCATTATTCCTATGATCATTGAACTGAATCCCTCTACTTTAGTCAGTCTGGTCCTTCATATATTCTATGCTTATTCCTTCCTTGGTGCCATTGGTAATGCTACTCACTATATTGAGCAGTGTGCAATGTCTCTCAAGTGTCAAGCTAATTTCCTTTCTCCAAATGAGAGGTGAGCATAGAGACATAAGAAAGGAAGAGTATAAGTGCAAAACACAATCTCATGATGTTTATGAGAGGTGATGGATCAAGGGAGAGAAACAAGAAGGGAGTGGTTGTGGGGAGAGGTATGTTCAAAAAGTGCCAAGCTATGATCCAACAGATGGTACCCATTAAATGTACATTTGCACATATGCATATATGTAAATGTTATAGCCCATATGTGGAACCTACCCACTTGCCAATAAGAATACTTATCTGGAATGGCCAGATTGTGCTACCCAAGCTAAGGAAAATAATTTTTAGACCATGAAAAACCAATTGAAATGTCAACACATGTTGAAAGAACACAATTAGTGATACAAATGTCAAATCACCTCATGCTTAAACTAATACAGGGAAACAAAACCATGAACTCATTAGAAGACACAATAAAAATGTGGTTAACCAGAATATGAGAATAGAAGATTTGTATTGATTGGTTATTGGATGCTTCTTGTCTCAATTTTTATTGTTGAGGCAAAGGGCCAAAATTTATGATTTCACTGGAATAAGGAACTCCCTTTACCACTGTAGGGTTGCAGCTTCTCTGCAATTTATAACCTTAGAAAGTGATTTTTGCACTTAGAGGATAAGTGATTTATTCAGGGTTGTAGAGTCAGTCTGGGTCTCAGATGGGACTTGAACCTAGATCTTCCTGGCTTGCAGAGCAACTCTCTATCTGCCTGTTTCTCCTCTTGTTGAAAAATTTTCTTAAATGTTTGAGTTGCTTTCTTCCCATATTAGTCCAGATAAGTGAAGACAATGGCCTCTAATATGGTCTAAAGAGATGAAAAATCACCTAGTGCCTTGTAATTATTACTCTGAAAGCCAGTGCCAATTGTGGAGGTAGAGAGAGTAGAGAGGGGAAATCAAAGAAACAAAAGAGTTGGAAGGGATGTGAGAGGTCACCTAGTTCAAAATCCTGAAAAGATATTAAATTAAACCAATTTGTTCTTGCTAACAGCCTTCAATAGCTTTTCAGGCCAATTCTGAAATAGCACATAAAGTTTAAGTCAAGACAGTGGAATTTGAATTTTCTTTAAAGGGAATGTTAATAGATTTAGAAGCAATCTGAGAACCCATTTAGTTTAAATCCATGATTTTACATAGAACACATGAAGTGACAGAGACAGAGACATAGAGAGAAAGAGACAGAGAGATACAGACACAGATACACACACACACAAACACACAGAGACAGAGAGAGAGAGAGAGGGAGAGACAGAGAGAGACAGAGACAGAGACAGAGAGACAGAGACAGAGAGACAGAGAGAGAGACAGAGAGACAGAGACAGAGACAGAGAGAGACAGAGAGACAGAGAGACAGAGACAGAGTCAGAGAGAGGGAAAGGGAGAGGGAGAGGAAGAGAGAGAGAGAATTAAGTACTTACTATATGTCTGACTATTTTGGGGGATATGGATGCCTTAGAACAGTGGTTCTTAACCTTCCTAATGTCACCGCCCTTTAATACAGTTCCTCATGTTGTGGTGACCCCTAACCATAAAATTATTTTTGTTGCTACTTCATAACTATAATTTTGCTACTGTTATGAACTGTAATGTAAATATCTGATATGCAGGATGTATTTTCATTGTTATAATCTGAACATAATCCACAGGTTGAGAACCTCTGCTTTAGAAGGTACCTGCCTTAAAATAATTTACATTCTAATGGGGGAAGAAAACTTAAAGAATAACTCAAAAGAAAATGAGAAGATGGGAAAAGTATTCAGGCATGGCAGCATGGTGTGGGACTGTCATGAACATAGCATGGAAGCCAGGAGGAAGCTTACCTGTCAGGTTCCTGCTTCTCAGGGGCAGAGTCCAAAGTTCTAGTGAGAAAGGAAAAGGTTAGTGTCACAGCTGAGACTAGAAGATCCATTTTTCCCTAGTCACAGAATATCAGAGTTGGAAAGTACCTCATTTAATCCAAATTTATACTCAAACAGGAATTCTCCCAGTAACAAACCTGACAGCTAATCATCCAACCTTTGATTTAATGGCTTAAGTAATAGGGAATTTGTTACTTATCAAAACAACTTATTCATATTTGATTCCTCATATTAAGAAGTTTTACTTTCTACAGAGCTGGTAGTATCCCTGAGGTTTCCACTCTTTACCCCTATTATCTCTGGAGCCAACCTAAACAAGTCTCATTCATCTTTCATTGAACAACAGTTCAAATGCTTGATATCCATTATTATCTGATTTTACAGATAAGGCAGCTGAGGCACAGAGAAGTTAAGTTTTGCTCATGGAGACACAGCTAGTCAGAGTCTGAAGCAGTATTCAAACTCTTCCTGACTTCACATGCTGCACTCTATTCATCTTGCCGCCTACCTGCAGCATGGCAGCTTGGAGCAGAGAACTTGAGATGTGATCTAACCAGAGAAGAATATTCCAGAATTAGAATCTGTCTTATTTAGACACTCTGCATCTGTTAATGTAGCCTAAAATTCCATTAGCCCTTTTAGCTATTATGTCATTTTGTGAACTCATTTTTCAGGCCAGTTGTTAACACCACAAGGCCTTTCCACATAAATTGTTGTCCAATAATTTCTTTGTTATCCTATTCTTGTTGCATTCTTTTAAAAATGCATACCTTTTAAAATTTCAGGTTCCAAATTATATCCCTCCTCCCACCCTCCACACCAATAGAGACAATAAGAAAAGAATATATCAGTAATACATGTGAAATCTTGCTTTCTATATTAGCCATGTCACAAAAAAGCAAGAATAATAAATAAAAGGAAAAAAAAATCACACTTTAATTAGCACTCGGTTCATCAATTCTCTCTTTGGAGGCAGGCAATTTTTTTTGTCATGGGTTCCTCAAAATTGTCCTCAATGATTTTACTGGTCAGAGAATCTAAATCAGTTGATCAACATTGCAACAGTGCTGTTATTTTATACAATAATCTGGTTCTGTTCACATAGGTCTTCTCAGGTTTTTCTGAAACCATCCCACTCATTATTTCTTACAGCACAATAATAATCTACCACAAACACATACCACAATTTGTTCAAACAGTTCTCAATTGATGGGCATCCCCTCAATTTCCAATTATTTTCCACAACAAAGAACTGCTATAAATATTGTGCACGTGTAGATCCTCTTTTATTTTTCTTTGATTCCTTCGGGATAAAGACCTACTGGTGGAATTGCTGGGTCAAAGGGCATGCAGAGTTTTATAGCTCTTTGAGCATAGTTCCAAACTGTTCTCCAAAATGGTGGAATTACTGCAAATGCTGCATTTATGTCCCTATTTCCCCACATCACCTTTAGCATTTATCATTTTCTTTTGCTGTCATGGTAGCCACTTTGATAGGGATGAAGTGGTACCTCATAGTTGTTTTAATTAGAATTTCCCTAATCAGTATTAATTTACACCACTTTTCCAAATTACTATAGATAGCTTTGATTTCTTCTTCTGGAAACTATTGCTGTCTTTTAAAAATGAAAATATATGGCCAAATATAGTTTATCCCTGTTAAACTTCTCATTAGCTTTGAGCTATCATTTTATCCATTCAGGACTTTTTTTGGATTCTAGTTTTGTCATCCAATATGTAGCAAATGTCTCCCTAGTTTTGTGCCATTTGCCAACCTAAACATACTATGCATGTCTTCATTTCATTCACTTAAGCCTTCTAATTAATCTCCTTGTTTCTAGTCTTCTTATCTTCAATATGCCCTTCATATGCTTGTCTAAGTAAACTTCATAAAATATAGATTTGCTCATATTAATCTCCACTCAAAAAACTTTAGTGTTTTGCCCCATAGGATGAAAGACACACTTCTTATTCTGTTTTTATTGTCATCCACATCATAGGCATAGTCATAAACATATTCATATAGCATTGTAAGAAATGCAATAGGTTTAATGTGCTTCATAGACTGAATCCAACCTACCTTTCCAGACTCATTTTACACTACTCCTAGTCAAATTGAATTACTAGTTCCTTTCTGCTTTCTCATGTCTTCATTCCTCTGCACACATCACTCCTCATACCTAAAATGTGCTTCTTTAGCATCTCTTCTTATTCTACTTGTTAAAAAGTCAATAGTCTCTCTGTACCTTCTATCCTTTACTCTTATTCTCTCCTCACAATCTAAGCAAACAGTGTCATCCTTCTTCCATGAGGTAATTATTTCAATACTTGATATCATCTTTCATATATATAAAAATAATCTTCTTTCCTTCAGGAAAACATCCTAAATCCCTTACGTCTTACCTTCTACATCATGATATCCAGTTTTTCCACTATTCTGGTTACTCTCCTTTTTATGTATATCAACTTGCCAATGTAATAATTCAGTGTAACAATAGTAATAGTAACAAGAAAAACACCACCCCCAATAAAATAGCTTTTATATAGAGCTTTAAGGTTTGCAAAATTCTTTGCATGTGTCAATATGATTGATCTTTACAACAGCTTGAAAGGTAGGGTTGGGTTTTGCTAAAGATTTTCCTATAAAAAAGACAAGAAGAGTGCAAAGATGCATAGTTCAGAGTGTTAGAAACAGAGGGAGAGGAATATAGAAAAGATGGTTTGGACTATTCCTCAAAACTGAGGTTCTGGGAAAAATTCACCAATAGGACAAAGTGACCTCAGCAGGAAAGGGATCTAATTAGCAGGAAAGTCTAGTGGTGCTGAGGGAACTTCCATGGCAAGAAGGAAGCTGAGGCATGGTAGTGGTCTAGTAGTAATCACCTTGGAAAGGAATGAAGAATTACTGGCCTGAACCCTTCCTCAAAATGAGATCAACATTTCCTCTACTGACCATCATACTGGAAAATGTTACTCATATTGATATTGTTTATTATTTCTAATTATTATATATGACATTGATTGTATTTTGATTGTTATTATTGATATTGAAATCAGAAGACAAAAAAGAAACTGGAGCTCAATGGAAAGATAGATCCCATGAAGAGAAGGTAATAAAGGAATCCAAAGGGTGAGTTTTGTTATGCATCCAAAGATGCAACTAATACCATTTCTTAAAACATTTGGTCACCTCACATTGCAATGCTAATGATTATCATCTGTTATTGAGAAAAAATATCCCCATGATGAAGAACCTTCCATACTGATTTGTTTTGCAGAGAATGAGAGTGCAACAAAATTCTATGAAGAATTCAATGAGATCCTCCAAATTGAATTAGCTTATATTTTAACACTTGGTCATTTTTATTACTTAGGACATAACACATGGCACTGATGAAAGTGAAAACTGGGAGTACAGCTGGACATGATGCAGGAAACACAGAGAAAGTTTGTGGTTGAAAAAACACAGTTTTGATAGCATCAGAAGATTGATTTTTCAAGATACCTTAAAGAAGAGGATATCAAAGGCTTGGGAAAAAATTCTTCAATATTATTACTGATACCCCAAAGATGACTGGATCATTAACTACTGGCCATATGCCTAGTTTCCTAGATCTCTTAAATCTTTATGAGAATAATCCATTTAAGTATCCAGGATATTCTTGATGAAGGTATGAAATAGAAATTGTCAGGCTTTCCCTAAAGATTTTCCATAGCAGAGCATATCTTTAGATTCACACAATTGACTGAAAGATACAGAGAATACAAGATCCCACAGTGTTTATTGTTGTCAACTATAAAAAAGCATTTGATTTAGTAGAACAAAATGTTTCCTTAAAAGCTCTTTTCACATGTAGTGTCTCTAGTGAATATGTTAAAATTATATAAAAACTCTGAAAGATTCAACAAGAGATATCTTTGTTCAACAACCCTCTATTATTATCAATCAATGTATAAAAGGGAGATATATGCATGACAAAAGTATTTGCCACTGTCATGTCTGACATGTAGATGTCTAACAAGGATTCCAAATGGAAGGGAAAGTCTCTACACATGACAAACTCTTCCAGATGTTCCTATTTCAGTATGACATCATGCCGACTGCATCCAGGAAGAGTTTGTCCTAACTATACACATAGAAAAAAAGTGGATCAAGAATGCCTATTATACAGACTAGAACATTCACTTTAGAACTGATCTATCAACATGTTCTCCATATCTTGGGCTGACTTTGCATAAAGACGATGATTGAATAAGAGGAAGAAAACAGGCTAAAATTCCACTGGAACATTGTACAGTAATTTTTTGAGGGGTTGGGGGGAATGGTATTTTATTTTTTTCAGTTAAGTGCAAA
This sequence comes from Pseudocheirus occidentalis, assembly GCA_028646575.1. Taxonomy (NCBI): domain Eukaryota; kingdom Metazoa; phylum Chordata; class Mammalia; order Diprotodontia; family Pseudocheiridae; genus Pseudocheirus; species Pseudocheirus occidentalis. The sequence goes on along the minus strand of CM053596.1, from coordinate 226,401,055 downwards.
GATAGTTTTCAACATCCTTTTTTTAAAATAAGATTTTGAGGTTCAAATTTTCCTCCCTTCTATTCCCCCCACCCCAAGATGGCAAGCAATATGATAAAGGATATACATGTGGAATCATGTAAATATATTTCCACATTTGTCCTGTTGTGAAAAAAGAAACTGAATAAAAGGTAAAAGCCACAAAATGTGAACATAGTATGTACTGATGCAGACTTCATAGTTCTTCTTCTGGATATGGATAGTATTTTCCATCATAGACTTGTCTTATATTGTTGCATTGATGAGAAGAGCTAAGTCTAACAAAGTCCGTCATTGCACAATGTTGCTGGAACCGTGTGCAATGTTCTCCTGGTTCTGCTCATTTCACTCAGCATCAGTTTATCCAAGTTTTTCCAGGTCTTTCTGAAATCCAACTGCTCAAATTTTTTTATGGAATAATAGTATTCCATGGCATTCATATGCCACAACGTATTCAATCATTTTCCAATTTTTTGCCACCACAAAAGTGCTGCCATAGTTTTGTACGCATGGGCCCTTTAACCTTTCTTAAGATCTCTTTGTGATACATACAAGTAGTAGTATTGCTGGATCAAAGGGAATGCACAATTTTACAATCCTTTGGGCATAGTTCCAAATTGCTTTGTAGAGTGGTTGGGTCAGTTCACAATTCTAGCAATGCATCAGTGTTTCAATTTTCTCATGTCACCAACATTTATAATTTTCCTGTTCTGTTGTATTAGCTAATCTGATAGGTGTGATGTAGTACCTCAGAGTTGCTTTAATTTGCTTTTCTCTAATCAATGGTGATTTAGAGCATTTTTCATATGAGTATAAAGAGCTTTAGTTCCTTTATCTGAAAACTGCCTGTTCATATCATCTGACAATTTATTGATTGGGGAATGACTTGTATTCTAATACATTTGAATCAGTTCTCAACGTATTTTTGAAATGAGGCCATATCAGAAACACTGGCTGTAAAAAATGTTTCCTATCTTTATGCTTTATGTCTAATGTTGGCTATGTTGCTTTTGTTTGTGTAAAACTTTTTTAATTTAATGTAATCAAAATTATCCATTTTGCATTTCATAATGTTCTTTATCTCTTGTTTGGTCATAAATTCATAGATCTGACAGGTAACCTATTCCTTGCACTCCTAGTTTGCCTATAGTATTAGTCTTTATATCTAAATCATACTGATATGGTCTTCTTTAAAATGGAGGAAAGATGAAAAAAATTGGTGATAGAGCAATCTGTAAGATTTATTCTACTCATTTGCAGTTCCTCTTTCCTGCTATCCTCCCCGTTTTCCTCTCTTTCTTTCTTCCAATTACCTACCTTCCACCCTTCAATTTGGATTTGAAGCTTATGTCTTAGAATGTGCTATTTAGCACAGTGCCTTCCAAGAAGTTTGTGTTTAAAAATATTTTTCCAATTATATGTAATTGTGAAATTCAGGGACAATTAGAAGAATTTTTTGAGAGCTCTACACTTTTTGTCTATCTAAGTTTAATTTATCTTTTAACACAATTCAGGGCCCATCCTCTGAATAAAGTGTTCTCATACTCCTAATTGTGATCTTTCTCTGAAATTCCACCAACTTGTATAAAACTTAATGAAACATTTGACTATACACTATTTTATTGCTGTATGAGTCTTTTGTGGGGTTTAGGAGTTTGCCTCTTACTAGGCCATAAGCTATTTCAAGGCAGAGTTCATATGTCAAAAACTTATTTTGTATCCACAGAATGTCAAGCCAGTTACTTAGAAAGTACTTTGTAAAGATTTGATTGGTTTTGGATTGATCAGTAGAATCATCATGGTAGTAGAATGAATACCAGATTTAGGGTCAGAGGGCTTGAATTTGAATCCCAGCTCTTTTACTTGTTACCTGTTACAGCTTTGGTTAAGTCATTTGGCTCCTTGGATCACTTTCCTTGTCTGTATAGTGATGAGGTTGGATTAGATGATCTCTAAGTACTTTCTAGATATAATATCCTAAGTACTTTTCTGTCCACAGTGCTTTTTGGGGTCGTACTCCAATGTGAGCTAGATGTTTTTGACCACTGAGAACATATGGTCTGGAATTGGCTTGTTTTTTGGGGGAGTAGAAAGAGTGCCAGAATTGGAGCCAGTAGAACTGGTTTCAAATCTTAGCTTTTTATTCCTATCTCAGTGATCTAGGGAAAAATCACTTAAATCCATGTTGGGCCTCAGTTTCGTCATCTGTAAAATGAGGTAGATAATTTCTAAGGGCCTTTCTAATACCTAAACTATGATCCTATTATAGTATGAATTGCTTTACTGTCATGTGAATGTGCCATGACTTCCTCTAAGACCTCACTTTCTTGAAGACACTTTCTACCATGAAGACAATTGGATTTATGAAACCAATAGCCTATGGAGACAATCAGCATCAAGCTCCATTTGAATAACTAGACCAGAAAACAGAGAAAACAACATTCCTATTGAGATATTTCTTTTTACTAGTTAATATTTGAAGGTAGGAATAGAAATAGTATGAAGAAAGCAAATCACCACTTGGTCAAGTAATTTATCCTGAAGTTTACCTGTACTTGGTGGCAATTTGTCCATAAACATTTTTGTGTATCCCAAATTTTATCTGTGTTATCCAGAAATGAAATAGCCACTCTTTGTTGCAATCTGGATTTGATGATATCTGATTTTGAATAGTATCAGAATCTATTTTGATTTCTATCTTTGAAGTTCTAGTTATTTTAGGGTATAAGTCTCAGTCTCGTCTTCTTCAAATTGGAGAAAATAGAAAATAGAAAAGTTATATAGTATATATATATATATATATATACATATATATATATATATATACATATATACTAAAAGGTATAGTAATCTCTAATAGTCATTCTTACCCTTTCTCCTTTCCAGTTCTTCTTCCCCCTCCCTCCTTTCTTCCTTGCTTCCTCTCTGTCTTTATATCCATCTCCCTCTCCTCTCTCTATGTCTTTGTTTTTCTCCCTCTCCCTCTTTCTTTTTGTCTCTTTGCTTGTCTCTTTGAGTCTCTATTTCTTTCTGCTCTATTTGTCTCCCTCTACCCATTTGTCTTTCCTCCTTCCTGCTATTCTCTCCTTTTTCCTTTTTCCCTTCTCCCATTAACTCCCCTCTTCCCCTCAGTATAGATTTGAAGTTTATATCTTAGAAATATATGCTCTGGGAACTTCATAGCTCTAGGTGCTAGTATTCTTTCCTGATATTTAAAAGCTATGCATGATAAAGGGATAAAATTAGACGTTTAGATATCTTCTAAGCTATGGAATTTATGAACAATTATAACATATTCATATAGCACTTTATCATTTAAAAATAGCTTTCATATACATTATATATTTTGATGCATATGATCAGAGGTTCCCAAACTTATGCCTCCTTTAAAAAATACCTAGCACACCCTGGAAATCTATTTTCTTTAACTCTTTATCTTTTTAAAAGAATTTGTGTCATTTCAAAACTATAAAATATTTTTTAAAGAAGTGAATCATCTTAAATTTAATAATTTATTATAAATTTGTGGCTTTTTCCCCTCCACTGAAATTTTATGATGAAATATTACATCATGCAACCATATAGTATCACATTGTAAACAAGTCATTATGCACACATAGTCCTGCTGATGCATGCTGGACTTTTCCAACAATGTGCAACACACTAGCCAGCCAACACTTGTTTATTAAAATCTGTCAGCAGACTTGACCCCTGATTAGTTATTATTTGTATTTTATGCATTTATTTGGAAAACAATGTTATCACTACAACTTTATCTCTGTTACACAACAGATGAAACGTATGAACAGGTTTTCAAAGTTTTCTTCTCCTCTCTTCTTTCCTTATGTTTGAACTGCTTCCTTATTTTTATTCAACACCCCTCAATTGCACTTGAGGCCGCTATCACTCCACCTTGGATTGTTTTAGTGACATTCAGGGGGCAGTAGCTCCACCTTTGGTAACCTATGAATTTGACTCTCCCCTCTCCTCTCTCTGTCTCTCTCTGTCTCTCTGTCTCTGTCTCTCTGTCTTTCTCTCTGTCTCTCTGTCTCTGTCTCTCTGTCTCTCTCTGTCTCTGTCTCTCTCTCTCTCTCTGTCTCTCTGTCTGTCTGTCTCACACACAAACATGTGTATCATTATTTCCTTCCTAAAGGTTTATTTTTCAGAAGAGCAAACAATAAATCAAACTCAGAAGTTGAAAGATGTTATACAGCAAGTTTGTAGCAGAACCAAGTATAGGACCCAGATATCTTGGTTCTCGGCTTCATATTCAACTCTTCCTATTATGCCTCTCATACTTCCCGAACACAAGGCAGCAGATCAACAGAGGAAACATATAGCAGTTTTTTTTCTTTTCTATCTTTTATTTATTTATTAAGATTGTCTGTTTTAAAGACTTCCATCTCTAATGAAGAAACTGTGTCCCAACACAGGGTAACAGGAACATATATTTATTCCCAAACTGTGAGCTTTTTTTTTTTTTCAAATTTTCTGCCAGAAGTGCTAATTTGCAGATTTCACAGTCATGAATCATCAAACAGCAGGTGTACATGAAGAGTAACATCATTGCCTTAGTGACAGTAAGAATTAGTTAGGGAAAAGAACTGGCTTCTGTGAAAACAGGCTGGAAGCCAATAGCGCAGGGTGATTTCCTTATGAACAGATATGTCTGTCTGTTCCAGAGGTGAGGCATGTTTACAAAAGGAAGATTGACTAATGGACTGGAGGAAAAGCTCAGTCTATATGCCAACAAATTCCTATTGAGAGCAAGCATTAACAGGTACAGACAGTAGGCCTAACTAGATGATAAAAAACTACGGATTTGAAAAATAATATTTTTTCTTTGACACTTAAGCATAATTAAGAAATAATACAATACATAAAAGCAAAGACGGGGACACAGAGTCATAACTCTGTGTGTGTGTGTGTGCAAGAAAATTCCCATTATGTGTATAACAGACAATCTTACTTAGGTATAGGCAGATTAGAAGAGAGATGAATGGCTCCTCTTTGGGAAAGTATGGCCCATACCCTTATTTCACAGAAAAAAAAGTTATTGCCAGTAAAGCCCACTCTTGGTTAATGGCTTCATAGCAATAGGATAATTGTGATGGAAAAAAGGAATGTTCTTGTTGGTTTCTGTTGGGACACAGGGCAAAGGGGCAGTTGCATTTTGTGGCACAGGCTGGCAGGCAGTAGAATTGAAGCACACTGTATGACGAAGCTCAGTTTCTTGACTCTAGTTATACCTTTATCACAAGGTACAATCCTTCTCATTTCATTGTGCAATTCTAACAGGAGGGGTAAGGTTAGAATTCCATTGCCTTGAAAAGAGAAGAGGAGGGAAGCTCTAAGGTGAAGACCTGAACTTTATGAAGTATATTTGGAGGTATGTTGAATTTGAAACTAGGAGGCCTGATTATCAGATTTGGTCATACTATTTATTACTTTGTGTATAATACTTTCTAATTTACATGAAGTAAATCTGCAAATTAGCACTTCTGGCAGAAAATTGGGAAAAAAAGCTCTTTAAAACAGACAATCTTAATAAATATTACAAGATATTACCTTATTGGGTCTCAAATAATTAAAATGAAGATAATGTATTAGAAGACCTTGAGATAGAAGTTATCTTCCTGGTCTGAGTCAATAATCTTTGTGTTTTCATAGGATCGTTGACTTAAAGATGGAAAAGTATTTCAAGATCATCTAGTCAGGGGGATTTCCCAGTTAAGGAAACCTTAGAGAGGTTAAGTAACTGGCCCAAGGTCTCACAGATAGTAAGTGATTAAAAAACAAAGACTTTTAATTTAGATATTCTGATTCTAAGGCAGCACTCTTTCTAATGCACCACACTGTAGTTGTACATTCACCATTTGTCCAAAATGTTGTCTTATGCATCTTGTGTATAAAATAACTGAAATACAACAATGGTGATAGAATTTATTGTCATGTGAAACAAATTTCTTTAAATTCTCTAAGTCTAGGAGAACTTGAATGAGTTTAATAATTATTGGTCAAGTTCTAGGTCTTTTGCAAGCTTCTTTTTTCTTTTTGCTTTTTTGAGGGCAGTTGGGGTTAAGTGACTTGCCCAAGGTCACACGGCTAGTTTTTGTGTTAAGTGTCCGAGGTCGGATTTGAACTCAGGTCCTCCTGACTCCAGGGCCGGTGCTCTATTCACTGCGCCACCTAGCCGCCCCAAGCATTTTTCAAAAGATGGTATTTCATTGTGATTAACTTTCTAAAAACATAGGACTGGCAACTGAAAAAGATGAGATTATAATTCCAACTTTTCTAGAAACTAACTTTGTTAATTTGAGCAGGTCAAATAACCTCTCTATGCCTGTATGAGAAAATGAAGTTAACATTTATGCTACCTGCTTTACAGGCCTATTTAGAGGAGGAGAAGAGAATGTGAAAATACGAACTTAGGAGAGTTTCAAGTACTATACAAATGTAAGAGATCTTTGTTAGCAATGTCAAAATTAATTCATCTACATATTTAGATGAATCTGTGATTTCATCAGTGTGGGTATTCCTATTGCCCATATACAGAAATTGAACAATACTTAGATTGATACTAATTAATAGTTTGACTTGTTGTTTCCAGTGGCTGCTACTGCTTTGGGTTCAAACTAGGATACTGAAATGAAATAAGAGCTGTATATTTACAGTAGACATCAAGGAACAGTTTGTGCATGAGTCAGCTGCAAAATCAAGCTTGCTGGGGGAGAAGGAAGAAAATGCTTCAAAAAATAAACACTGTGGGATAAAAATGGGCTCCAAATTCCTTGGGAGTAACATATGGGGACATAACCACTGCCAAAAGGAGCATGCAGTAATCACTTATTGAAGTAATAAAATCATTTTTATATTGGGCAGAGATATGGTACAAGTCTATGTAGAATGTTGCTTCAGTGTTCTGGAAAGTTATTTTAATTCTTTACAGTGATCCTTAGACTTTTGACCCTTTTTCATCAGAAGTTTGAGGCTGATAATAGATCTTCAGAAATACTAACACTTGCTGGCCCATTCTGATAGACCATTTGGGGGCAAGTGTATGCCTCAGCAGACTCTAAAGTAGTCCTAATTAAACAAAAACAGTGGTTTTCAGTCCTACCACTCTATTGAATTTTCTGTTACTAAGGTCTCCAGTGAAATCCTTCTGGCTAAATCTAATACCTTTTCAGACCCATTCACATGACCTCCCTCTAGTCTTTAACAGTATTAACAACTTCATGCCCACACCCTCTACACTATCTTTGTCAAAATTTTCTATTGCACTGGAAGCTCTTTTTATGTTTTCTTTCATGACTTTTCTTCTTTTTCTTCTTGGCCCCTAAATGATTCCTCCAGGCTCAGTCTTAGACCATCTGCTTTTCTTTCTGAAATGTACAGTCTCAACCACACATTTTAGCACTTAATTACAGACTGTCTTATATTGTTGCTTGTTGATTCATGTGTGTTTTTCTTGTTCCTCCATGCTCTCTCCCCACTCCATCCCTCAAACAAAATGAAACAAAACAAAACAAAACAAAACAGGATTCTGCATTTCCCACAGCAACAAGCATCCTCTTAGCCACATGGTGGATTCTGTCATAAATGATTTGGCCATGGTTGGGCCAAATTTGACTTTAGCATACTCTTGTAGGGCTTTATAGCATTCTACTTTTCACTTTTGTTATCTTTTTTACCCTCACTTCATAACTGGGGATTGATCCCCTCAATATTTCCTTCCTCTTGGTTGCCTAGACTCTCCAATACTGTCATTTCCTGCCTATATTTGCCTTCCTACATAGTGCTCAGAACTTTGCATCTGATCCTAAGCCTATACTGACTCAATGTAATGAAGAAAGGCCAGATAATAGTTCATTATTTCATCAGACCCTCTTTCCCTGGATTCATTCAAAGTGTCTTTTTGGCTTATCCACTACCTAGAGGGAGTAATAAACCCTGTATTGTAGTACTTAATGGATAGCTGACCCCTAAGTTCTTTTGCTAAGTTGTTTGAAACTTTTATTGATCTGTGATAATATTGCTTTGATTTCCTTCAAAACCTATCCATGCCCTTTCATTCTGATCAAAATTATATCTGCCCTCATTCAACATAGAAATTCTTCAGATCCTTCTGTAAAGTCCCACAGAGAATTCACTTAGTATGCTGAAGACATTCATCTGGATAGCCTGACATTTCATGTCTACCAATGGGTATCTATTGGTGTTCTTTCTCTTTTTGTCTCTCAGTCTCTCTTTCTCTGTCTCTCTCTGTCTCTGTTTTCTCTTTCTTTTCTTGCTTATCTTTCTTTCTAATCATAAACTCTTTTAAAGATGTTCTTTAAGTTGCTTCTTGGGTAGAGTTCTCCATTGTTAATATGATGCAAGCTGTTCATACACACCGTGAGTTTTTCCATTGTTCTAAAGTTATGTTCTAAAGTTTGGGGAACTAATTCATCAGAGATGATGGTATTATATATGTTTTAGTTACAGAGTACAATGGAAAGAATATTGGCATTAATTTATATGGATTATTGTTTCAAGGAGAGACTTGAGCTTATTAAAATCATTGTGCAGTTTCCCAAAGGTAATCCAGTCTACTTTTTATTCACATCTTGGCCCAGTTAATTGTCCTTGTGAGATATCTTTCCAAGATAATATGGACTGATGGATCAAATCTATTGATTTTACATGAAATTGTGCCTCATAGTTTGGGGAAAAATATTCTTCATTCACTTAACTTTTCCTGTGAGAATCATTCTGAATGATTATGAATTTCATTTAGGAGGCTCCAAAATGTTCTGAGGTCTTATGAAAACAGTACAATGTCATCTACAAACAGATACATCTGAGGAACTTCACCATCTAAAAGGACCCCTTGTGCATTTCAACTCCATGTTGGACATCCTTCATGATATTGCCAAATATATATAAAGAATTTTGGGCAAACACAAATCTCTTTATTTTATGTATTGGATCATATTAATAATCTCAGAGTCATCAAAGCTATTTACATTGAATCTTTAAAGGGATCTCATATAATTTTTACAAATACATGGGAGATATTTTATTGGAAGAGAATGAATATCTGGATAAATAAATAAATAATGAGCATCTGCTATGCACCAAGCACTGTGACAGATGATGGGGGTAAAAATACAAAAGTTAGATTCTTCCTGCACTTAATGGGTAAGCTTTTTCCTAATTACTTCTTTTCTTTTTCCTTTTTTGCTTTTGGGAGAGGGGAAACTAGGACAATTGGGGTCAAGTGACTTGCCCAATGTTTTTGTGCTAAGTGTCCGAAGCCTTTTATGAACTCAGGTCCCCCCTGACTCCCAGGCTGATGCTCTATTCAACACACCACCTAGCCACCTCCCCTCATTACTTTTTTTAAAATTTATTTTCTTGTTTGCATCATTCATTTCCACAAGATTTTGAGTTACACATTTTCTCCCATTCTTTCCCCTGCCCCAACCCCAAAACAGTGATCCCACTGTAAAGGCCCTCCCCCAATCTGCTCTCTAACTTTCTGGTAGGGCAGGGAGCATCTCCCTACCCCAGTCTCTGTATGTGTTAGTTCCCAGTTGCATGTAGTTAATAATTAAATATATATGTAGGTTTTTTTAAACATTTGATTGTAGAGCTTTAAATTCTAGATTCTTTCAGTTCCTCCCTTGTCACCCACCCCCACTGGAAGGACAAGCAATTCAAAACAGGCTGTACATATGTAATTACGGAGGACATCTCCACAGTGGACATATTGTAAGAGGCTGATTGTATGTCCCTCCTTCCTATCCTGCCTGCCCCCCTTGTTTTATTCTCTACCATGTCCCTGTCCCTTTACTGAAGTGTGTACTTCCAGCAACCCACCCCAGACCCAGCCCTTCCCTCCATCATCCCCCCTCTCATCCCTATCCCCCCTACTCTCCTGTGTGGCATGATGCCCAGTTTAGAATTTATGCCATTTCTTCCCTAAGCCAAATTCAATGAGAGTAATTGAAAGTAACGGTGTAACAGTTATCCTTTGCCTCTTCTATATTGGATGATTAACCCCATTTTGTCTCTCCCTGTCTCCTCTCATTCAAGTCCTCTCCCACCTCAGAATTTCACCTTTTAAAGTATCATCTCTTCCTATTCAATTGATCCTGAACCCTCTATGTACACATATACACACATGTTCAGATATGTATTCATACATATATATACCCTCCTATATAGACATATGTGTAAGTATACACATATATACATTTATATTCCCTTCCCCTATCTTCACACTAAGAAAAGTTTCATAAGTTACTATTATTGTTTTTCCATATTGGCATGTAAATAGTTCAACTTTGATAAGTTCCTTATGATTTCTTTCCCATGTTTACCTTCTCATGCTTCTTGTGTTTTAATGTCAAATTTTCTGTTTAGTTCTGGTTTTTTCATAAAGAATGCTTGAAAGTCCTCTACCTCAGTGAATGACCATATTTTCCCCTGGAACATTATACTCAATTTTGCTGGGTAGATGATTCTTGGTTTTAATCCCAGCTCTCTTGCTCTCCAGAATATCATATTCCAGGCACTTCAATCCCTCAGTGTAGACACTGCCAGATCCTGGGTTATCCTAATTGTATTTACACAGTACTCAAATTGTTTTCTCTTGGCAGTCTGTATTATTTTCTCCTTCATTTGAGGGTTCTGGAACCTAGCTATAACATTTCTAGGAGTTTTCTTCTGGGGATCTTTTTCAAGAGGTGATGGGTGAATTCTTTCAAGTTCTATTTTGCCCTCTGATGCTAAAATATCAGGGCAATTTACCTTGAAAATTTCTTGAAGGATGCTTTCCAAGTTCTTTTTTTTGATCATGGCTTTCAGGTAGACCAATAATTTTCAGATTGTCTCCCCTGGCTCTATTTCCAGGTCAGTGGTTTTTTTCAAGGAGATATTTCACATTACTTTCAATTTTTTCATTTGTTTGTAACTGTTTAATAGTATCTTGGTTTTTCATAAAGTTATTAGCTTCCACTTGCTCCGCTTTAATTCTGAATGAATTATTCTCTTCAGAATGCTTTTGAGACTCTTTTTCCATCTGGGAAATTTGACTTTTTAAGGTATTCTTCTCATTGGCTTTTTGGGTTTCTTTTCCCATTTGGGTTATTTTGTTCTTTAAGGTGTTGTTTTCTTCAGTCAGTTTGTTGACTCTTTTTTCATGCTTTTTCCTCCACTTCTCTTATTGGGTTTTCAAAGTCCTTTTTAGATCTATCTATGGCTTGTAGGCAATCTTCATATTTCTTGGAAGCATTTTTTTTGTGGGAGTTCTGACTGTGTTTTATTCCTCCCACTCCATGCTTTAATCCTTTTTGTTTGCAAAAAAGGATTCTAGAGTTTTATTGCTGTTCTTTGCTTCCTTTTCCTCACGTTGGCCAGTCAATTAATTGCTTGATTTTTTTTAGCTCTGTGGAAGTCTGCTTCCAGGGGGGGAAAGCTCTGTCCCAGATTGCTGAGGTTTTTACAAATGCCAGAGCTATTAGGGGGGTGCTGCACCCCCCCAGCTTTGGCTGAGTGAAAGGGCACCCCAGGACCACCACTCAAGACCACGATCCAGATTGAAGCCACTCAACACAAGAGCCCTTGGCCCTGATTGATCACCTTAGCCCCCCCTGCTATCTGCAGGCCGGGATCTCTGAAGCAGCCCAGTGGAGGCAGTTGCTGCTTTCAGCCATTTCTGCTGCCACAGCCGTCTCCTGCTGCTTCCTTGCCCTGGGAGCAATTTGGCCAAACTGCTTTTCTCCCACAAATTTAGCCAATTCCACTGACCTTTCTCTTAGCCTTTTTTCTTCTGGCCTGATAAATGTAGAAACTGTGCCTCCAGTGCTGCGGATCTGCTCTTCTATAGACTCTGCTGTGGCTCCACCTGACTGCCCTTGGGCCTGGCAGGGGTTTTTGGCTGGGCCAGCTCCCAACCTGGTGTGATGAGCCCCGCCTCTGGAGCTGAATTCTGCGAGAAATGTGCTTTCTGTATTTTGGAGAATTTTGGAGCCCTAAAATTTGTTTAGAGTTATATTTTATGGGTATTTAGGGTGGCTGTGTGGGAGCTGTGAAACTTTGCTGTTTCTATGCCGCCATCTTGGCTCTGCCCCACCCCCTCATTACTTTTTTTTTTTGGCTTTTTTGGAGGGCAGTTGGGGTTAAGTGACTTGCCCAAAGTCACACGGCTAGTTTCTGTGTCAAGTGTCTGAGGCCAGACTTGAACTCTCATCCTCCTGACTTCAGGGTCGGTACTCTATTCACTGTGCCACCTAGCCGCCCCCCTCATTACTTCTTAATGTTTTTTCTGTGATACTGTTCATGACTTTCTATCATCTCGCTGTGTACAATTTTTAAAGTGGGTTTCCAATCCTAGTAATTTCCTGCTTTTCTATGTATCTTTCTGACTGACAAGGAAATTAATTGTTGCTGGTTGAAGAGATTTCTATGATGTTTTAGTCCCCTCATCACATAATTTATTTGTGTTAAAATTAATTAGGAAATTTTTATAGTATGTGTGATTGTCTCCTTTATTCATTTACTTTTTGGGTTAAACATCCATTGGGTCAGGTTGAAGTTAGCTTGGTTACAAACCATAAGTTCTTCTTACTTAGTAATGATTTGATATTTGCCTGAAGAAATCAATGACTGGCTATATACTGACAACTGAATCAGAAATGATGCTCATATTGGGTAACTCATACTGGGTAATTCCTGCTCATTTCACCACAACCAATTTTATTTTCGTGTTATTTGGTTCTAATTTTGTCCAAAATTTTCTAAATTTCTCTTAAAAAACATGTTCAGAGAATATAGTTAAAAGCTTCTGTATAGTTCACAGGCCTATGATTTCTCTTGTTATTTACTCTTCAACTTTGATATTGAGTACATTTTGTGTTATTTTAAATGAGTTGAAATATGAAAATTGAAAATATGAAATGCTAAAATACACAGTCATGGTTTAATTTAGATGTTCTTGTGCAATTTGTCATAATTTTTTTCATCTCTTCATCACATGTAATTTGGGGAGCTGCAGATCACTAGCCTTGATGCCAATGCATAGCACAATTCCAAAA
>CM053596.1:226377168-226387455 GCA_028646575.1 Pseudocheirus occidentalis | reverse complement strand
TATCTATCTATCTATCTATCTATCTATCTATCTATCTATCTATCTATCTGTCTATCTCTGTATCTATCTGTCTGTCTATCTATCTATCTATCTATCTATCTATCTATCTATCTATCTATCTATCTATCTATCTATCTATCTATCTATCTCAGTGTATAAACATGAGTAACACCAAAAGAATGATCCAGTGGAAAGAGAGGTTTAAAATAAGAGAGACTGAGTTTGAATCCTGTGTCTGTCACTTATTGTTTGTATGAGTTTGAACAAGTCTCTTAATATCACTGTGCTTCAATTTTCTCACTTATAAAGTGAGGATGTTGTACAAGACCTCAGAGGTCCTTTTCAGTTTTCAAGCTATGATCGCATGAACTATTTTTTTTTCTTTTCAGGCAGGGATGTTGATGTTTGAAATCCACAGTGACTAGAAGGAACTCTACTTGAGGACATTTGTAGCTTTGGAAGGTAGGAGATCTGGCTTTGGATCCTCTCCATACCACTCTCTTACTTCATTGCCAGGTGAAGACATGCAGGGCAGCTTGATGCAGAGGGTGCTTGACCTGGACCCACCTTTGACTTATCTATAAACTGAATCTAAACTGGCTCCAATTCTAGGAAGAGAACTCAGAATATTACTTGTCCTTGCTACCCCTTCCTGAAAGTAGGTAGTGAAATTAGATGTTCTGTTGACATCCTATTAATGTCTTAACTTTAGAATCACAGCAATTAGAGCTGTAAGGAAGCTAAGAGATCATATAGTCCAGTCTCATTACTTTGCAGATAAAGAGATCTAGGCTCAGAAAGGTAAATGGATATATTTAAATTAGTACATAAGTGGCAGAGATGGAACTAATGCCCATATTTCCTGTCTCTAAATTCAGGGCTCTTTCCTCAAGCACAGTGCCTGGCAAATGAATTCTCTCTCTCTCTTTCTCTCTCTCTCTCTCTCTCTCTCTCTCTCTCTCTCTCACAAACACACACACACACACACACATACACACACATACACCCTATTCTACCTCTCATGACTTCTTTTTCTTAATCTCTTTCTCTTTATTTCATCATTCCAGAACAATGAACAAAATTCTCTAAATGTCAAATGAGTCTAAGAAGCAGGCTGGAGGAAGGAGCACGTACTTTGTATCTAGGGTTCATTTGACATACATTTTCTGTTCACTATTTGAAGTTTACTAATATGGAGTTAAATCACACTTCTAAGAATAAGATAGTATGAATTGTCATTACCTTCCCTGTGAAAAGTGTCAAGGAGGGATGGTGAGTGGTTTTCTTTTTTTAAAAATTAAATTAATTAATTTATTTTAGTTTACAACATTCAGTTCCACAGCCCCACGAATTCCAAATTTTCTCCTCCTTCCTATCCTCTCCCCTCACCCCCATGGCAGCATTTAATCTGATACAGGTTTTACAAATACCTTCACATTAAACGTTAGTCAAGTTGTAAAGATGAACAATGAGAAAGAAGGAACAAAAAAAAATAAAAAAGAGAGAGAGAGAGCAGGTAGTTTGCCTCAATGTGTACTCAGATTCTATATTTCTCTTTGCATGTGGATAGCCCTTTGCATCATGAGTTTTTCAGAGTTGTCTTAGAGTCTTGCCCTGCTGAAAGGAGCCCAGTCTATCAAAGTTAGTCATCACAGATGCGATGCATCTGTAATTAGGTACAAAGTTCTGCTGGTTTTGCTCTCCTCACTCAGAGTCAGTTCATATAAGTCTCTCCAGTGAGCTGGTTTTTTTTTAGTCTGAAACCAATCAACCTGTATGGCCTACCATCCAAACTTTGCTGTTGTTCAATCATTTCAGTCACGTCTAGCTCCTCATGACCCCATTTGAGTCATGTGAGTCACATGACTTTCTTGGCAAAGATACTGAAGTGATTTGCCATTTCTTTTTCTAGCTCATTTTACAAATGGGGACCTGAGACAAACAGTGTTAAGTGACTTGCCCTGGGTCACACAGCTTGTAACTATCTGAAATCAGATTTGAACTCAGGAAGACAAGTCTTGCTGACACCAGGCTCAGCATTCTAACCATTAGTTTACAACATTCTAACCTTCTAGCTGCCCTGCCATTTAGGTGAGGTGGTTTCAAAAGCAAAAAGCCTAACAAAACTTTTCTATGCTCATCTGGAACTCTCTCCTAGACTACCTGAGAGGCAGTTATTTTTAAAAGGTCATGCAGCAAGCCAGGTGTACATCTCAAGAAGGTCAAAGACAGACAGAGGTTCCATGTGTATCAAAATATTCACAGAAACACTTTCTGAAGTTATAAAGAACTAGAAAAGTACTAAGTAGGTCTTAATTGCCTGGAGGATAGCAAACAAATCTGGGTACTGAAATGTTATGAAATGTTATTGTACTATCAAAGAATATAAGAAATTATAGAGTCATATGAACTGATGCAGAACAAAGTAAGTAGAGCTGCGAAAATAATACAAATAATGATTATTACTATATGAATGAAAAGAACCAAAAAAACAAAATTAAGCACTCTATCAAGTAGAAATGAAAAATCTTGGCCCCGGAGAAGATATGAAAAAATGAGTCACCCTAAATGGCATAAGAGAGATGGGTGACTATGGGTGTAGAAAGTTGTTTATGGTGTTAAAAAGCATTATGTTTCTTTCTCCTGCCCCCCCTTTTTCTACAAGAGAAAGTTTAGTGAAGTGTAGAAGATAGGAGGGAGAAAGCTAGGTGGAATAGTGAATAGGGTGCCCTGTAATGAGGAACACTTGAGTTCAAATATTGCTTTAAAGATTTATTAGCTATATTATCCTGGGTAAGTCACTTAAACTTCTCTTTGCCTTCATTTCACCATTTCTAAAATGGGGATGATAATTGCACTTCACATAATTGTTCTAAGTATAAAATGTGAGCACATATGTTAAGTATTGTATATATATACATACATGCATACATATATGTATACACATATATATCTGTCATCTGTCACCTATCATCTATGTATCTATCCATGTATCTATGTATCTATGTGTCTATCCGTCCATCTGTCCATCCATCCGTCCACCCATCCATCTGTCCATATATCTATCTATCTATCTATCTATCTATCTATGTCATTATTATTAGAAGGAATACTATGTGGAATAGTGGATAGAGCCTGGAATCAAGAAGACCTGAGTTTAAATCCAGCCTCAGACACTTACTAGTTATGCTGGGCAAGTCACTTAACTCTTTTGCCTCAGCTTCCTCTTCTATAAAATGAGGTGGAGAATGAAGTGGCAAACTGTTCTCTGCCAGGAAAACCCCAAATGGGATCACAAAGAGTTGGACACAACTGAAAAAACAGAACAGCAACAACACAAATTATTATGATAGACACAAACAACTATGATCTAAATATAAAAGACAGCAATAAAAAGAATTTAAATGTCACTCAATGACAGATGATTTCATGGATATTTTCTGGAACTTCCACCATTAATATCAATTCTCTGATATGGGTAGGCTTCCCTAACTTCAGGCAGTAATGTCCCATTCGGTAGTAATGTGTTGTTAAGGGAGAACAAGGAAAAGAAGCCCTGTTTGTTGTTGGTGTCAGGAATCAGTGGTGAGTAATTAGTATGAACCTATTAGAGCTAGCTAAGTGACAGAGGTGATAGTCCTCTTTGGTGATACCAGCCTCTCTTTTCTTTGTTGTTTTCTTCTATGCCCAGTTCCCATCATGAAAATGTCCCTCATACTTTCTTTCTCTCCCTATCAAAATATGCACTCATGAAACTAAGTATGGGTTTTCTCCTATGTTTAAGCTGTAAATTCTCATCTAAAATGGATTTATAATACCTGCTTCCTCTCCTCCTAGGGCTGTTGTAAGAATAAAATAAAATAATATATATGAAAGTATTTTGTAAGTAGTAAAGTCTACACAGATTTAGTTATTATATTGTTACTATCATAGCTACTATTAATCATTTGTACTTTAGTATGAACTATAGTAATTGATTTCCACGTGTTAGGGAGTATTTATTTGCATTTCAACCTGAACCCTAACTATGGTCTAAAGAGTGGTTCCTTATTAAAACACTTTTAGAAATGAGCATGTAGGAGAGCTACAAGGATTGGAAGGGAACATGTCCTTTCTGTACCTCAGTGGCTGCCTATGTGGTTTGACGTTAGCCACAAGAGTCAGCCTCCTTTTCCCTTCAAATGTGTCTTCCACTGACCTTTCTATAAGTTCATTGCTTTGGGATCAACTTTGTTCTTTTTGTTCTCTCCAAGTGAAATGCAGATAACTTTAGGTGGGGTTGGGCTAGACAACTAAATGAGTTTATCAGCTCTCTCATTGGAGAGATCTGGAACTAGATCTGGAGTCAGAGATGGCTGAGGGAGAGGGGAGGGGTTAATGAGAGAAGGAAAAAAATTAGAAAGGATATGTCAGACTACAGAAGCTGGGCATTGCTGACTTTCCAATTTTGTTGAAAGATGACCTTAACCTTGCTAAAGGGGTCTTGCCCAGTGGCTCTGTTCTAAATCATCCCCACCTTCACAAAGCACCATTCTCTCCCAAGCACAAGGACAACAACATTTTCAGAGCTTGAGTCTTGGTATTTATGCCAGAACACCTTGGATTCCAGCCATATCACAGCTTCCAATTTTTTTTTCTTAGTGTCAAGTAACCTTTGAAGCCTCAAAGCTAGCAGGGGCCAGAACACCTCCTGAAGATATGTGCTTAAATGAAACATTCTTTCCTCATAATAGCATCCTGGCTTTGTTTGAAATCAATAAGCCGTTATTAAGTATGAATGAACTGGAGAAAGGTTTAACGAGCTCCTGTAAGAAAGTCCTGGCCTCTAGGTACTGTGGGACTGGTTTGGCAGGCTCTCCCCCAGACTGAGAATGGGACAGCAGCTGTTCTCTTGCCTTCCAAGTGGATATGGGATCCAATTACTGAAATGAAAAATCTTTTAAAATGGTTTGAAAGGGAAGCAAGCCCATTTATTTTGAGTAAATTCTTTTAATGCTGTGTCAGTGTTGCCTTCTGATTTCACAATGCGTTGGCAGGAAACAAGTACTCAGAATCTAAACTTCTGTCCTATGCTGCTCCCTCAAGTCAAAACTCCCGTCTGAATTTCAAAGTCCTGGCAATCTGTCCCCACTTCAGTTTTATATCACACTTCTACTCTATATAATCCCTCTATTTGAACAAGCTAGTCTCTTCTCAGTGTTGGCCCCTGTAATGGCAAGCAAAGAAATATTTAGCACTTTGAGTTCACCTGTCTTTGAGCCTTGCCCTGATTATATCATCTTTGTTAAGAAATGGAACTTGTGAAATGTGCAAATTGTGAACCCCAGACTTGTGAACCACTGTTGCTGATATAACAGGAAAGGGTGGAACAGGGAGGAGCTTAATGACCATATATAAGGAGAAGCCCAGTCTGGGAGAGGACAGAGCTGAGAGAGCACTTGTGGTGGTGGATTTTTAAGAAGGGAACATTTGTGGTGGCGGCACTCTATTTGTTTCTTCTGTCTGTGTTGATTTTTGTTTGTGATGTGTGTTGAGTTTTCAGACCTTGTTGATGCATCTGCATTGATTTCACAGGCAGATAGTGAATTGATGTTGATGCCAGCAATGTGTATAAATGTTATTGTGATTCTTTTAAGCTTTGACTTCCCAGAAACAAACTGCGAAAGACTTGACGTATACTGGACACTGTGAGCTTCAGTATGGAACAGGAACAGAAAGAGGAACTGGACAAGGAGCTGAGAGCTGCCTGCCTTTGAATCCAGGTGACAGCTGGAAAGATTCAGGAAGGAGCTGGGACCATGGAAGAGGAACCATGGAAGCTGAGAGCCAGCCTTGAGTCAAAATGAAAAGATCTCTTCTTCAGTACCTAATGATGATTGAGATTATAATTTACTATGACCTAGGGGTGGAGAACTTTGACCTTTGTACTTTGTATCCTTTAAGCAGACCTGCTTCTTAAGGATGATTGAGTTAAAGACTTACTGAATGATATCTTTTGTTTAAAACTAGGTGACAATTTTGGTGAAAACTATACAGCCATTTTTAGTGATAACTTGTTGTGCTACAACATTGTGAATGCTGTACTTTGCTTTCTGTCAATATTTTGTCTTAGTTTGTTCCTGAATGATTAGAGAGTTTACTATACTATGTAATCAGAACCTTGAAGCTGTTCATAGCAGTAGTCCTCTGGAAAGCTACTTGTGCTTGACTTTGCACCCCCTTCCTTCAAGACACAGACACAGACACTCAAATACATACAAACTATCATCATAATCATCTTCATTTTCACATTGTGTATCTTCCACTTATGGTCCATTGCTGCACTGAAGAGCCAAGACTGACAATCCATTAGGAAACCAATCATTGGTACCTGCTCAAACTGAGATAATGTATTATAAATAAAGGTTTAAACTAAAGCAGGGACTCTTAACTTGGGGTTTGTGAACTTGTTTTTAAAGGTATTTTGACAGCTGGGTTTCAATAAACTCTGCTTTCTTTGTAATGGTATGTTTTATGTATTTAAAAACATTATCTTGAAAGGGAGTCCATAAGCTTCACTAGTCAGCCAAAGTGGTTCAAGACACAATAAACATTAAAACTCTTCACCTAAAGAAGTCTCAGTTTCAAGGTCCCTTGGTCTCTGATGCCTAATGATTTGTAATTTGACCTCTTGCCTGGATTTGCCTATGGTGCAGATTGCTGCAGGAGAAAGCATACTGGCTCTGAAGTTAGAGGACCATGGTGTTAATCCTAATTTTTATTACCTGTTTGACTTTAGGCAAGTCATTTAAATTCTCTGGGTCTCAATTTTCTTTTTCTGTGAAATGAGTGATTTGGAAAAAAAAATCCTGATGAAAACTTAGAGGGAGTGACTGAAAAATTACCCCCATATTTTATGCATTGAAGATAATTTACATTCAAGTAATTACTAAGTGATTTTAATTGTTTATATTTGATGTTTAATTTTAAACTTTTAATTAAAAACTTATTTTTACATCTTGGAGTTGTCCTACAAAGTCCCTTCTCTAAATATATGATGCTACAGTGTCATGATTTGTCTTGCCCTCTTGAAGTAGGCTCTATGCCTCATGGTCTGATAACACATTTACTGTTCACCTTGATCCCTGGTTTCTGAACCTGTACTCTCAGCCTTCTCTGGATTCCCTTGGTCCTGGCTCTCAGTTCATTCTGGAAAATATTTAACTCCCAGAGAGTCTACCTTGGGGCATGAGACACTGAAATGAATAAGGCATAGTTCCTACTAGAAAGAACTGTGCCTTCTGATTGGGAGTAATACCACTACAAGAACAAATAGCTGCTCCTGTGATAACCAGTCATACATAATTTGGGGAAACACTGGGTTGTTACTTATCATGATTTTCATTTTTTAGAAAATCTTCCCTTTTTTTCTTTCCCTGTCTACTTATCCTTCAGGGATCAACTGAATGTCTTACTTTTTCTATGAAGATCTTATTCATGCTGTATTTATTGTACAATATTTTATCCTGTCCTTTTAAATAATTTGTTAGTATGTGTTACAAGCATTATATCCCCATTTTACTGATGAATATGGGACAGAGAGGTCATGTGATTTGCCTAGAATCTCATGACTAGTGAGGAGCAACACTTTGGACTCAAACCTGATTCTTCTGATTCCAAATTCAGTGTCCTTTTTATTAACCAAAGCTAAATTTCACGGAACTCCTTTTTTTTGAACTACTTTGGCATGAAAGGCATCCAGCAAACAATCTATGACTGTTTTGCATCAGTCTTGATAATGGTTTCATTCTATGGATAGTGTATTTGCATGTCTATGTGTGTGCACGGGTTGCCCCAGGCAAAGTTATAAACTAGACTAAGTCTGTTACTAATTTCCCTGTCTTAAGAGGAAAGTGTTGGGACTGCCGTCTCATACTGAAGAATATGTAGCTGAATTCATTCTTGGAGGAACAGGGGACCTAACTAAAACTGCCTTCAGGCATCCTGTTAATTTATAAATATTCTGGGGCTTGGACTTCATAGAAAGGGAATCTTCCCGGTCTGAAGGGAGCCAAGAAGGTCAACAATGGCAAGTGCAGGATTTCCTGATAGTTATCATATAGTAGCCAGGTGTATTTAAGAGTAACCTTTACTATTCTTAGAACTAAAATATAATGCTGCTTCTTCTGGTCTTCAAACACTTGGGACATAGGGGTTCCTTAGATCTTGTGTAAGGTATTGTATTGTTAGAACTGCCCATCTAGCTTAGTTGGTAGAACATGGGTTTCTTAATCTCGTGTTGAACCCCAGATGGGGTAGTAAAGTTAGAGAGGGAAAGAGTGTAATACAATGGATAGAATATTGGGTCTAAAGTCAGGAATACCTGAGCTCAAACCCTATCTTTTTTATTCATAGTATAAAATAAATATATAGTATATATAACTATATATACTATATAGTATAGAGGAAAAAACACTAAATTTGAAGTCAGAGGATCTAGGTACAAGTCTCAGGCATCACATACTACTGGTTTAGCTCTTGGGGAAGTCATTTAACCTCCTCAAGCTTCAATTTCCTGAAGTACAAATCAAGGGGATTGATCATGAGTTCTCTTAGGTTCCTTCCAGCTCTAGAGCTACAATCCTATGATGAATTTTGTAGATTGAGAAGGAATAGCTGTTTCATCATGGTGTTCAAGGCAAATCTTTAGTATTTGTGTCACTGGAGGGGGGCGGCATAGTATGTTTGAATGATAACTGTCTACATCTCTGATTGTGGTCATGAGATTAGAAGAATGTAGAAGAATGCGTCAGGTTGGTCAGTTCCTAGAATCCAGGTAGATTTGTAAGGGCAAATGAATTTCACTGATCTAAAAATCCTGCAGGTCTACTTATGCAAATATGCATCCAGAAAGTAGATCTACCACTGGGAAATTATTCCCATAGAGAAGAAAAAAGAGAAGTGGGTACAAATACTACCAGAAAATGGCTAAACAAAATAGAAGATCTTTCTAAACAGAGGCATCCTTTGGCATGAATCTAGGTTCAAGTCTCCATGCACTAAAAATGAATCAAGGATTTGATGACCTCTCCATCTAATGAGATTGGTCAATGGTATCCAAGGTGGCGTTATGGCAACAGATGGGGGTCACTTGTACAGACTTATTTAGCTGCCAGTGTTAGAAAGATTTAGGAGACAGGGAGCAAGGCAGTCTGGTTGACACTATTTAGGGATGCTGTTTTTAAACTTTAGAGAATGAATTTTATGGTATGCTACATAGAACTAAAAAGATTATTCTCAGGATAACAGATTAAAGCTTATGGGAAAGCCCCACCATGGCCAACCAGAAAGAATTGGACTCTCTGAAGGTGTTTTTATTTCCCCTCTAGGACATTCTAAAATGTTAGTTTCTATCTTCAATATAAAGATTGTCATGGAGCATCTTAATTGAGGGATAGAAGTGCTAGGTAGGCTAAACATATGGTTGAATAAGAAAGGCTCCAAAGAAGTGACCTCCTTCTTTTCTTGACTAATGGTCTTATCAGCAACTTTCTTTACCCTAGGCCTGTCTTAACTGCCCTGATATAACAGAGATACCACTCTTAGGGCTCATCAAAGTCTACTCTAGGAAACTATGAATGGGAAAAAATATTGAAATAAATTAAGGAAAACAGATGTTAGCTTGCTTAAAAAATTAAATATGCTCCCAGCAACTGCAGGAATTTTTTTTTGGTGTGTTCAGCAGTAAAATCATCTAGTTAAATGAGAAAAGTGTTGCTAAGCACAAACTATCATGTCTGTTTAATTACTGGCAGGTGTGGAAGCCTCAGCAGATGATTAATCCTAGCTGGTAACTTTTGCCCCAGGATGCCATCCAAATGGCCGATCAAGACTTCATCTTATGCCTCCCATTGTGTATATAACTTTCTACAAACAAAACTCTGCTTTCTGTTCTTTGAAAGAGAAAACCAACAAGAAAACAAAACCATACTCACCAAAAACTTATTCTCCCAGATGGTAAAATACAGATTTTTAGTGGAATATCTTTTTGCTATGCATGTTAAGAACTCAGTCTAGGACAGCTGTACTCTAGTCTGGCACTTTATCAGTATAGACTTCTGAGAATAGAATGGAAGAGGAGAGCAGAGAAAATAAGAGAGGAGAGAAGAGGAGAGGAGAGAAGAGGAGAGGAGAGGAGAGGGGAGGAGAGGAGGGGAGGGGAGAGGAGAGGAGAGGAGGGGAGGGGAGGGGAAGGGAGAGGAGAGGAGAGGAGAGGAAGGGAGAGGAGAGGACAGGCGAGGACAGGAG
>CM053596.1:226351948-226367131 GCA_028646575.1 Pseudocheirus occidentalis | reverse complement strand
ATATAAAATACAGAGATCTTTGATGGTCAGTATTTCTCTATTCCACTCCATATTGAACTTCCTAAAATAGTACTTCTATCCTGTTTCTTGCTTATTAACTTTTTTTTTGCTTTTTTTTTTTTGGAGGGCAGTTGGGGTTAAGTGACTTGCCCAAGGTCACACGGCTAGTTTTTTGTGTTAAGTGTCCGAGGCCAGATTTGAACTCAGGTACTCCTGACTCCAGGGCTGGTGCTCTATTCACTGCGCCACCTAGCCACCCCGCTTATTAACTTTTGGTGTATCCCCACTGGTTATATAAATCAGTTCAATCCAAATCATTTTGGATGTACAAGCTGTCTCTAATGAAGCCCATTTATGGCTCAGTAGACAGAATATTGTGATTGAAGTAAAAATCTGAGTTCAAATTCTTCCTTATATACTTATTACCTGTGGGACTCTGGGCAAGATACTCAACTTCTTTCAAATTTCTCATCTATAAAATGAAGGGATTGGATATAATGGCATGTAAGGCCCCTTTGAGTTTTAAATGTATTATTCTTTGATTTATTAAGCATGTAGTATGTACAAAATGCTATGCTTGGGTTATAAAAAACAATAAGGCAGTCCTTTCTCAAGGAGTGTATATTCTACTGGGGAAAGAGTCCCTATTTATGTGTGTGTATATATATATATATATATATATATATATATATATATATATATGTAAATGCATACAGTAATTGGTGAGGGGAGTTTGGGGGAGAATGGAGGTGAAAGGAAAGTACTAACAGCTGGGGAAACAGGAAAGGACTCTTAAGGAGGTCACTTTTGAACTGAGGGAAGCTAAGGATTCACTGAGGCTAAAGTGAGAGGGAGGAGCATTTCATTCTTGGGAAACAGCTTGTGTAAAGGAAGGAGAGAAAATTACATTAGAGGATATAGCAAGTAAGTATGTCAGATTGGCTAAAATGGAAGATGTATGATAGAGAGTAAGGTGTAATCAATTGAGAAAGAAAAAATATAAGAAGATTATGAAGGGCTTAAATGCAAAATAGAAGAGTATAGTTTATCCTGGAAACAATAGGGAGTCACTACAGCTCCTTGTGGAATGGTATGACATAATCGGATGAGGGAAGATCCTTAGCTTGGTGTGTAAATTATCTACAGTTTGCTTCCGGTGTATCTTTATAAATTTGTGTCCTACTATTCCACTCTATGAACTTGATATTTAAGCTAGAGGGATCTATGAATGCTCTCTTGACTGCATTGTAAACATTTCCACCTTGATACCTTTATTCATCCATTTTACTACCATAGAATGATTTCTCATCCTACTATCTTTAAGTTCCATCTTAAAAGCTACCTCCTATATAAGTCCAGGAAGCCTTACTTGATCACTCTAGGTCACAGTGATATCTTCTTCTCTGAAGTTATTGCATTTATCATCTGTATACTTCTAATTTTGTATTCATCATATAGTGTCTGGTAACATTTCTTCTATTGTAGCCTTTTGTTGTTGTTTTTTATTGGCATGTGCATATATTCTATTTCCTACCTAGATTTTAAGATGGAAAGCAGAAACCAGTTCTTATAACTACAGTATAAAAATAATTCGTATGTATTTAGTATTTGATGGTTACAAAAAATTTTGTACATTATTTAATTTTGTCCTCAAGATAGCCTTGTAAAGTATGCAACACATGTATCATAATTCCCATTTTATAGATGAGGTGATTGAGGTTCAGAGAAGTTAGGTGACTTCATCAAGATCACATCTCTGGTAAGTTATGGGGCCGGGACTCAAACTTAGGTGTTCCAACTCTTAGTCTAATCCTCCTTCCAATATACCAGTCTGCCTCGCACAGAGTATGCTTCTAACACTCAAACTTCCCCATGGTGCCTAATCTCATGCCTAATACAGAATCATGAATATGTTAGGTGTTCAATAAAAACTTTTTGAATCAATGAATAAATACATTAATTTTAGCAATAATTAATACAAAACATACCAGCTAAACAAACCAACCTGGAAAATCCTGTGGACGGAGTTATAATTGTAGTTAATCTGCATTTATATTATATTTAGCATGTTCTTTAGACTTCATTCTGGATTATGGATCTTATGGATGGTCTTATGGAGCACATGACTTGGGTTGTCATTTCAACATCCTATTCCTCAATTTTCTCAAGAAAGACTTAGAAATACTTATCAAACAAATTGTATTTGTAATGAGCGTAAACAGGGAACCCTGGATTTGTTTGACTGTTGTTCAGTCATTTCATTTGTGTCTGACTCTTTCCCACACCATTTTGGGGGATTGTTTTGGCAAAACACTAGAGTGGTTTTTCTATTTCCTTTCCCAGCTCATTTTTAAAGATGAGAAACTAAGGTAAACAGGGTTAAGTGACTTGCCCAGGGTCACACAGCTAGGAAGTGTCTGAGGCCAGATTCAAATTTATTAAGTTGAGTTTTCCTGATTGCAAGCGCAGTGCTCTACCCACTGCCACCTAACTGCTTCTTCGATTGACTGGCCCACTTCTTATGAAGCTAGACATGTTGCTAGGGGGTTCAGTGATTAGAATGTTGGACTTGGAGTCAGGAAGACCTGACTTTGAATTTTCCTTCAGGCACTTACTAGCTTTGTGACTCTAGACAAAGCACTTGACCTCTTTTAGCCTTAGTTTCTTCATCCATAAAATGGAGAAGACAATAGCGCCTACCTCATAGGTTTGTAGTGATGACTGAATAAATTAACAGGTAAAGTTATTTGCAAATCTTAAGGAACTATATAAGCAATGCTGCTGCTGCTTTGGTGTTGTTTCCACTATGGCTTCTGCTAAGGAACATGAACCTGGCTAGTATGACAATGACTTCAAGCTGGTCCCCCTTCACTAGAGATGACTAGAAGATGATTTTTTGGGGAATGGACTCTTATTGAAGAATCTTCCAACACTGTGGTCTGTGGGAGGATGGAAATGACTGTCCTCCTTCAGACCACTCCTTCCCTCTTCTCTTCTGTTTCCCCTCTTCAGGGAAGACAATGCCTGGGAAAATGGAGAAGGGCTCAGTAGAGTTGAAGAGTAGAAGGACTAGGAATTATTAACCTGATTAAGGGATCAGTTGATGTGGTACAAAAAGAGCACTGAGTTTATCATTGGGACATGCTGGCTCTATCATTGTTTCTTCCACTTTGTGACTTTGAATAAAGTCACTTAACTCCTCATGGTTTCAGCTGCCTCATCTGAAGACTGAGGTGATTGGTCTAGACATTCTCTATTGTCCCTTTCAGTTCCACCATTATGTGATTCTTCATATATAATGCTTGAGTCATTCATTCATTCATTCAATTAATAAATTAAATGAAAATTTATTAAATGCCTACTATGCTCCTGATCCTGTGCTATACACTGGGGAAACAAACAAAAAAGCCAAATAATCCCTGCTCTTCAGAAGCTTGTATGGCATAGTGATTATTTTTGAAGTTTATGACGGTCCTGCAAGCTCTAGTCCTTACTCATAAACCCAGAATATTTGCTTACAGCAATAGTATAATAGCTTTTCCAAGTTCATTGGTACAGTGAACTAAAAGAAATGTAATTAACCAACCAATAGACAAATAGATCACTAAGAGTCAAAGTGATTTCCTCAAGAGTAAGTCATGCCAGATTTATCTCATTTCCTTTTTGGGCAGGACTGATAGTGAGACTAACTGTATACCTGCTATTCAGCCAGAATAGAAATATGTGGGCTAGCTAGTTCACAACTTGCTGATTTATCATAATCAAAAAGTATTCATTAATAGGCAAATGACAGCTTGAAGGGAGATCTTTAATGGAATGTCCAGCAATCTGACCTGGAAACTTGTCATTTAATATTATTTTCTAGAAAGTGGATAAAAGCACAGAAGGCATACTTATCAGATTTTCATTTCAAACAAAGCTTGAAAGTAGTATATTAGGTGGCAGTAAAGATCCAAAAAGATTGACAACTTAGAGTGATAGACCTATCTAATAAGAGTAATTCTAATAATCATAACCACACAACTCAATATTTGGGTTGCAAAAATCAGCTTCATAAGTAAAGAATAGGAAAGGCATGAACAGGCAGTAGAGCATATAAAAATATTTTTTCCACAGATTTCAAGTTCAAAATAGATATAACAACAGTGTGATATTGTAGTAAAAAGAAAAAAAATGTAATTTTAAGATTGAGAAAGGCCTAATATTTAGAATAAGGGAAATGTTAGTCATGTTATATTCCACTTTGATCAACAAGTAGAAGCACATCTGCTGAAAGGTAATCAGGATGATCATAGTAGACCATGCTGTGGGAGAGTGCATGGGCACAGGGCAGGAGAGTAAAGAAAATCTTGGGATTTTACTATTTCTTAGAGGCTTGTTGGCTCTACGGAGGTCTTTGACTTATCATGGACCTTTCTCAGTAACAGATGAGTTTTGGACCTGGTAAGAGTCAGGGACTAAAAGACTCATGGAAGAGTGATAGCCCATTGTCTGATTGAAACAGGGTCCTTTCTTCCTATAGCTAGATTTTTCTAGGAATGGGAAAAAGAGGAGAGGGGTACCCGAGCTATTATAGATACTGAAAGAACCCAAAATCTGCCCTGAAGATTACTGTTGTCTGAAAGTGAAATGTGCTACCTCAAGAAGTGTTTTTTTTTCTGTTTCTTGAGTTCTTCAAGTAACTGTTGAAAGATCACTTGTTGGGTGTACTGTAGAAATACTATATATACTTTCACATATGGATAGAACTAGATGGTCTCTGAAGATCTTCTAGTCCTGACATGCTGTGATGGTTCTGTGCTAAGCACTATGAGTGATGGGAAGATGCATAAAGTATAGACCTTGACCTAACACAGATTCCCACCCAATTGGAAGTACATGATACAACCACATAAAAGAACAACTAACAATGCTCTGCTTTAAATATTCCCAAGAGAATAAGTAAACAAGCCAATGGTACAGATTGATCTTAAATTCCCTAGTATTTTAGGGCAAGTACAGGCCCTGGGGCCTGTGGCAGCAAAGTAAGCATGGAACAGTGGAAAGAAAGTTGGATTTGAAATCAGAGGACCTGAGTTATGATCTCATCTCTGTCAGTTACTACCTGGATGGCCTTGGCCAAGTTTCTTTTTTCTTTTCTTTTTTCTTTTTTTTTGCTTTTTGGTGGGCAATTGGGACTTGCCCAAGGTCACGTGGCTAGTAAGTGTTAAGTGTATGAGGCTGGATTTGAACTCAGGTCCTCCTGACTTCAGGGCCAGTGCTCTATTCACTGTACCACCTAGCCACCCCCTGGCCAAGTTTCTTAATCTCTCTGGGCCTTCATTCCCTATTTGTAAAATAAGGGGGCTATACCAGATAACTTGTAAGGTCCCATCCAGTTTTACATCTAGAATCCTCTGATCTCATGACTTTGAAGGAGAGGGGTAATGTAAGCAGGACCTGAAGAATGAGGAGAATTTTGATAGATAGAGAGAAGAGAGGTGCACATTTCATGCAAGAGGAATGGCGTTAGGTAAGGCTCAGAGGTAGCAATGAAGATAGCTTATGTAACAGAGTGAGATGAAAAACCCAGATGCATTTGGCTTTATACAGGGATATATGAAAACAAAAGGTTAAATAGGTAAGGTGGGTCAAATTGTTTGGAACCTTTAGCGATGGTGTCCTGGAGTCAGCTCACAGTAGACACAGTTGTTAAATAAGTGTGATCATTTATAACTCAGAAATAGGAAAACTCTAAAAATAAGAGCTTTATTTAGTATGTTGTTGATTGTCTAGACCAAGGCAGGGCAACTACAGTTGAGGGTGAAACGTGACCACCTCATCTGTTTCTGTAGGGCCCTCAAGCTAAGAATGGCTTTGCATTTTTAAATACAAAACTTCCATTCCCTCATTTTACAGAATGAGAAATAGGTCTCAGAGAGTGCAGAGGAGAAGAGATCTGAATAGTGTCATATAGATCATAAACAGCAGAGGTCTGGATTTTGAATCCAGGGCTCTGAGTTCAGGGTAACAGATAAATGAAACTTTGGAAAGAGATACAAGGACAAAGTCCTAGGGAGAAGCTTTAGTCAATCCTCCTCTCAGGATACCATTGATTGAAGAAGCTCTTGAAGTTCAGCATCAGAGTTCAAGTCATCCCTAAGATCTCAGATCAACCAATGCTACATTTTTAAGTTGGTGTCGGGGTACACATACCCAATTATGTATAGGTTTGCAAAAAACCTTTCCCTTTCCATAAATGGCAGGGCCTTGGAAGGCCAGGTCATAAACCACAATGGTCAAAACAAGAAAACTGGCATGATCTGCAATTCTTGTGTTCACAGCCAAATCCAAGACTTGGTGTATGTCAAGCTATTTTTAGTTCACATTCCAGTGGGCTGGACTGGCCATGGTTTGCTGACCCTAGATCTTGACTTAAGTAAGCAATGGAGAAAATATTAATAAGGTGGATGAAATGGAAAATTGTGTCATATGTTCATTTTCTCCCTGAGAGCTAGTTGTTAAATATTTGCTACCATGTCCCTCCTTGAAAACTACTTTAGCAACAGGGTTCTTGTTGTGTTTTTCCTGTGTTTCAAAGAGGATGATAACATCAGCAAAATGATGACATAGTTGTAGTTGATTTGGATTTGAGTAAGGGAGGGCTGTGCAAGGTCACCAGCCTCACTTTCTCCTCCAAAGCCATCTGGATCTAGTGACCAGATATTCATCAGGATGACTAGAGATGGCTCAGGACACAATGGAACACCCTGGCCCTTTCAGACTAAGGCCTTTTCAGGTGCTCATTTAGAGTGAGGTAATGCCTATCCATACTCACTTTAAGAAGTGGGTCAAGGGATGGCCTCTTCAATTAGAAAAAAGAAACAAAAAATTCAAGCAGGGAAGGGGAAGACCTTCAGTGTTGCTGTTCCAAAGAGAAACAGCAACAGGGAAATCATAATCATAGGACTTAGCTGTAGGATAAGGAAACTGAGACCCATAGAGAGGAATTGAATTTCTCAAAGTCACCCAAATAGCAAGTAGCAAAGTCAGGCTTTCTGACTTCAGACTCAGTGATCTTTTTGCTGTACAATTTCCTTTCTCTGGAGAGGCAGCATTGCATAATGGATAGAAAACTAGCCTCAAAGTCAGGGCATCATTGATTCAGGTTCCATCTCTGACACATACCACCAGTGTGGATCTGGGAAAATCACTCTTAGTGACCTTGTTTCTCTCTAAGCCTATAAGTTGCGGAGCAGGTGCTGATTTGCATTGGTAGAGGGAGTTTCTTGTCAGTAATTACCTATGCCAGTGCAATCATGGGTTCTTAAAAAGAATGGTGCCTCCAATGTCTCCCATCTCCAGGTGGAGGGGTGAGAATGATTCTTGAACTAGCTCTACATAGTTGTTCACAAAGACCATTTATCAGCTGATCATCCAGCAATCTATCATGTCTTATCAATAGTGTACCATAGACCTGCAGCCTTAAGCCTACTACAGACACCTTTTCCTTTGCTCACAAAGTAAAATCAGATATTAGCTTGTCATATGAAATAGGATAAGAATCTCTGCAGGTGAAAATTACTATTTTTCCTGTAAGTTGCCTAATAATGCTTAACATTCCCTGAAATACTCACTGATTTTTTTTTGTAGCCACTGCAGGAAAAGTTTTGCAAGTTTTCTCCAGGAGCTGTAGCCCTTGTTCATTTATACAGCTGCAAACAATTCAGCCTCCTCTGAATCTCCACATTCAGAGATGGGGATGTGATTAGCAGTGTAGACCAGATTTCAATTATAGTTCCTCATATTATGAAATGAGAATGTGTGGACCTATGCATCAGGTATGCTGGATAGAAATCCTCCAGTGACTATGCCCCTGAGAGGCTTACAATTTGATTCAGGAATAGAAACTTCTGACATTTAACTTAATTTTGGGGAATTCCTCTGCACTACCACCACCACATAATTTTAAAATATGTTTTCCTTTCCTTTTGCTTCTTTTCACGACTTTCACATTGTATCTTGCTTATCCAGTTCTTTAAAATTCTCTTTTGGGGTGAGGTATGTACCCATGATTCCATTATGGTAGGAATTATGAAAACTTCATCACTGATGCAGTTACTGAACGATATTACTGAACTATACTGAATGAAAGAAGTTCTCTGTAATTTCTGAATCTCCTCTGTAACTTATAGTCTTAGTTGCCTGGAGGCACTGAGAGGTTAAATAACTCTTGGTCACAAAGCTAGTGTATATTGGGGAAAATAGTTGGAAACATGTTTTCCTGCCTCTAAGACTGATTTATTATCCATTCCCATATTTCTTCTTATCCTTTTATTCATTCAGAGAGGATCACTGATGTAGACTAGAAGTGACCTCAGAAGCCATCTAGTCCAACTTCCTCATTCTGTAGGGGAGGAAATCGGTATTCAGAGAAACAATGAATTGACCAAAGTCACATAATTAGGGAACAGCAGAATGAAGATTCAAACCCAGATTTTCTGGTTATAAATCTAACACTTTCAACAGTACTACATTGCTTTCTAAAGAAGGAAGGCCATAGTTCCAACTCTTTCCAATCACAACAGCTTCTCTAGCCTGTACTCCTCTCTCCCACAGTTAAGTACAGACCCACATGCTTATGGTCTCTTCCGGCTCTGGCTATTTGTTAATGATTAGCATGTTTCGATGTTGCCTTGGCAAACACTGAACCTGAAAGTGGTTCCTAAGGAGTAATTCCATAGTCTTTGTTTGCATGGACTGCTCCCATCCATCCTGGTCCCTAGATGGCACTATGTACTACAGTAATAGCCCATTCCACTGATTGCCTCTGCGGCCAGCAATGCCCCGGGAGAAAAGTGACAATCTCATGCTGATTAAGAACAAAATGAGTGTTTTATTGTTGCTAATACCACCTGACAGCAGCCTGAAGCTTCAGAAGTTTTTAGTAGCTTGGGGCATTTACTATAACTCTGTTGGAGGTTATCACTGAATAGAACTAAAAAGAAAAATCAGAACACATTTCCAAAATGCACACTGACATTATATAGTCTAATATTCAATGTATAATTTCAGTAAAATGTACCAGAGTTGTTTTGCTTCTTCTTTTTAAAGTGTGAAAATAGAGGATTGACAGCTCCAATCAGGGTCCAAGTCTGTCCGAAGTAGTCCAAGTGAGAAAATCAGCCTATCCACAATATGGCTGGCAGATGGCTCTTGCTCAAATGTGGAGAAAATCTTATCTCAGAATTTAAAGACCAGGAAATTCATACTTCCAAAATGAACACATTGGTTGTGGTAACAGTGAGATTTTGTATTATTATTAATAATATCATTGCTTTTTTACTTTTGATGTGTTAACTTAAAAAAGTAGTTCTTTAGTGAGTTCTAGATTTTTCTTTTTAAAAGTATGCTATTTTAAAATTCTGAATAAATAGTTTCTTCTCTTAACTTGTGCCATTTCAGATGTTAAGGATACTGGGAAAATAAGAATAGCTATGTGCCTGAGGGTGCAAGGGACCCTTATGACAACTCTGACTCCAGGGTTCAAGGGTACCAAGAAGTATTCAATAGGCTGGTGTTGGTTGTTTCATTTGCTGGAAACTGGCCTGGATGTGATGAAAGATGGAGAGTGCATAGAGTGTGCCTTGTATTGTTCAATGCTTGGGAGTTCGTTAACTAGTGAAAGATGGGAGAGTTGATTCAATTATTGCCAAGAGGAACAAAATAACATTTAATGTGGAGGCATCCTGGGATGATCCTGGGATCTTAGAAAGAATGAGTGAGTAAGTGAATGAAAAGTTTCAGTAAATAAAGACCAAATGGGTGAGAAAAGAGTTAAGTGTTGGGGGTGTTCAGAAGAAATTCATCACTATGTTCTGAGGAAAGTAAGGAAAGGTTTCATAGAGGAGGTAGGACTTGAGATAGACTTTTAATATTCAGATTTGGATAGGCAGGAAATGACAGACTCTTAGAATTGGAATGAGTCTTAGAGATTACTTATTTTGACCTTTTCAATTCAATACAAGAAATAAATTTGTTAAGCGTCTGATATATGTAAGATACTTTGCTAGATCTTAGGCTCCAGTGCTTAGCACAGTACTTGGCACACTTGCCATTTAGTCATTTTCAGTCATGTTTGACCCTCTGTGATGCCATTTGGGATTTTCTTAGTAAAGATATCGAAATGATTTGCTATTTTCTTCTGTAAATCATTTTACTGATAAGGAAACTGAGGCAAACAGAGTTAAATATTTTGCCTAGGATCACACATAATAAGTGTCTGAAGCTGGATTTGAACTCAGATCTTCCTGACTCCAGGCTCAGTGCTCTATCCACTGTGCCAACAGCTACCCTACTTGGCACATAGTTGGCACTTAATATTTGTTGATTGAAACAAAGCTAAAAATGAAATAGTTTTATATTCAAGGAGCTTTCAATATATTATGGGAAATATACATAATAAAAGGCAGGGTGTGATGGTGACTCACTGACAAAATTCCCTAGGGTAAAAAAAAGAACATTTTCAGCTGGGAGAGTCAGAGAAGGCTTCATGATAGAGGTGGTTCCTGGGTTAAACTGTGAAGAAAGAAAATTCTGCAAAATAGAGATGAAGAGGCAGTACATTTCTAGGAATGCCCAAAAGGATGGAGGTGGAACATGATATGGAAAGGTCAAAGTCACATAGTTTGGCTCAAACAGAGAACACATGAAGGGGACTTAAGTGAAATAAGGCTGGAAAGATAAATTAGATCGTGATTGTAGAGAGCCTTAAATGCCAGGCTGAGGTGGTTAAATTTCATCCTAGAAGTAACAGGAAGCTCCTAAAAACTTTTGAGGTGGGTAGTAACCTGGTCAGACTTCTGCCTTAGGAAGATTATTTTGGCACCTATATGTCTTAGAGAATTCAGTGTTTCTTAAACTATGGGGCTGTGAAAAATTTGGCAACAGTAGAAGGTTTCTAAAAGTACAACGACCAAAATTAATTAAAAATCAAATGCATAAGAAATCCGAGGTGTTTCTGGCAGTGCTTGCTTGTGTTGCATTGAGCAGCTTCACTGCAGCCTTGGTTCTGAACACTCAGCTCCTGCACTTAGCACTGCATATGCCCTCTGGCCACACAACACTGATACTACTGAAACAGGGAAAGGATTTGGAAGTGGAAAAAGTTTCAGAAGCTCTGTATATAGATGGAAAAGGGGAAAGATACTTATTATAACAATATATAAAAGAGAGTTAACGAAGCACTGAACCAGGGTGTTATCACTGTAAATGAAGACAAAGCAATAAATGAAAGATGTTCTGTAGTAGAATGCACAGAATTTAGCAACTGCGTAGATGTGGTGGTGACAGAGTATAGGAAAGAATGTAAAAGGTTATACTGAGATTTTGAGACTGGGTGACTAGACAGATGGTGGTACCTTTAACAAAAACAGTGAATTTGTAGGGAATGGCGTTTTTATCTGGGAATATAATCAGCTTAGTTTGGGGCACGTTGAATTTGAGGACCTGGCAAGATTTCCAGATGGAGATATCTTTCAGACAATTGCAAATGTAGGAATAGAATTCAGAGGAGAATTATAACTCTATATAGATTTCAGAGAGATTTATCAAAAGATAATTAACACTTGAAGATATGAGACTTGGTAAGTTTGTCACTGGATAAAGTAAAAAAGATGTAAGAGAAAAAGTTCCAAGACAGATCTTAGAAACACATCCACATTTAAGAGGCAAGAGAAAATGAATCAATGAAGGAATCCAAAAGGAAGTGACCAGAGAGCTAGGAGAATCAGAAGAAAACAGTGCTATAGGAGCCAGGGTTGTATCCAGTGGCAAGGGGTGTTTCATTATATGGAATGTTGCCTTAGTGAAATGAAGGCATGGACTGTTTGGTTTTTATCTTAATGTGTCCAGCACCAAACACTTGCCTGTTATATCAGGGCTTAATAATTGATGGAGTGAATGCTGCAGAAAGGTCCAAAAGGATGAGGATTAAGAGAAAGCCATTAAGAGGTCATGGGTGATCTTTGAGAGAGCCATTTTAATCAAACCACATGGTTGGAAGCTGAATAGCAAGGAACTGAGGAATAAGTGGTTGATGGGGAAGTGGAGGCAGTGTGTGC
The DNA here is from genome assembly GCA_028646575.1 of Pseudocheirus occidentalis. Lineage (NCBI taxonomy): Eukaryota > Metazoa > Chordata > Mammalia > Diprotodontia > Pseudocheiridae > Pseudocheirus > Pseudocheirus occidentalis. Next base: position 226,355,030 of record CM053596.1, on the reverse strand, counting down.
AGTTTACTAATTTCTCAATCTATTCAATAAGGTAAGATTAGAAGGTCATACACTGAGGAAAAGAAAGTTTTGAGGATGTAAGCAGAGAGAATGTTTGAAATAGCCAATACTGGGAACAGGATAGAAAATTGATTGGAGATCAGTAACAGGATTACCTTGTACTAGTGAGGCTCCACTTGAGATTTTATTGATAGTGGACCTAGCCTGCATTTCTTTACTCCTTCTGATTTACTTTTCCTTACCTCAGAATGTAATTATGGAAAAGAGTTTTGTTAATCTCAAAGTGCTATATAAATATGACTTGCCATGATTGCTATTAATATGTCAACAGTTTTTTTTAACATCTTCCAGAGTAAGTTTAGAAAATGGGAATGGTTGGGGCAACCAAGGCATAAGTTTGAGCATGAACAGAAGAATAAAGGGGAAAGAACTTCAAAGAAGTGAGACAATGCCTATTTGAACTAGTTAACCATAGGGCTTCTTGATTCTGAAAAGAAAAGCAAAAAGATCTAGAATTGTCTAGATAGAGAGGAAGAAGAGGGAAGGGCTGAGGAACTGAGGGTTGAAATGAGAATGAAGACCAGGGTTAGGAAGACCAGGATTAGGCAGGAGGAAAGGAGGAAGGACAGGACACTCTGACCAAAGAGGTCCTAGAAATAGAACAGTTTGAAATAGATAGTGAGTTCTATATTATGACCTATCCATGATTGAGGTAGGATGGAGATAGAGATCTTAAAAGTGAAAGAGGTTCAGAAGCAGAATAACAGAGTATTTGAAGGGTCGTCAAAGTAAATACTGAAGTCATTAAGAATGAAGACAAATGTCAGCTTAGAAAGGAGGACTGTCTACATATACTCACTGAATTCTAGAGGGGAGAGGGATAATAACCTGGAGACTGGTGATTGGTAGAAAAAGAATCTGAACAGGGTATACTGTTCTGCACATGGTATACACTTCAAAAGGAGGCTGCTAATTTTATTAATCGTGATATTAATGACAGAGGCTGAGGACCATACTTGAAGTGGCAGTGGGAAGGATGTAAGGAATTTACTGATTCCTCCTCTTTGCACTGTGTATCTTTTGTGGGAGTGTGTGAAGCAGTCAGGGAAGGAATAGCCAGCATTGGAGAGGGTGGCAAGGGATGAAATGTTTTCAGAAGAGATCCAGGTTTTAGAGGTCTAAGAAGATAGGAGTGTGAAAGAAAAAAAAAGATCCAAGATGGTAAGTTTAGAGTTTGTTAATGATATAGGGGTTTTTGAACTAGAGGATAGGCAATGGAAAAGGATAGAGCTGACCTGGTTAATGGCTCAAGTCTGGGGAAAGGTAACAGATCAATGGAATTTGGACTCAGGTTCTAAATCACAAGGATTAATATGGCAGAAATTTAGAAAATTTGAAATCATGAGGTCAGGAGAATTCAAAATAGGGAGACAAGTATAGAATAAACCAGCCCCCAAGTTTTCTTTGGAATGCTGATGTGGCAATGTCTTTGTTGGATAATATTTCCTAGGTGGAGTATCCTCAGCTCACTGGGGAAGGGTACAAATTAAAGTGCTAAGGAACAAATATTAATTGAGCACCTACTATATGCTAGGCATTGTGCTAAGTGTTTTTTCATATTATCTCATTTGATTCTCACAGCAACACTTTGAAGTAGGTATTATTATTATTATTATTATCATTATCCATATTTTAAAATGGAAGAAATTGAGGCAGACAGAGGTTAAGTTATTTGCCCAGGGTCACACTCAGGTCTTCCTAATTCTAGACCCAGCACTCTCCAAGGTGACATCTAAATGCCTCTAGGAAGGGTTTACAGATCAGTTCCCATCTTCTGCCTTCCCGTAGTTGATTGTAGCGGGATGGAGAGAAGCCTATATTTTTTCACTACTAGAAGAGTCATAAGACTGTTAACCCTAATATTCCCCATCTGATTCTCGACAGTCTTGCTCATCAGCTTTGTGTTTCTTCAACCTAGTAGTGGAGTGCTAAATGGCAAGTGATTTTGTAACTAGCATTTGTTTCCTAAGGGACTCAGGGAGAAACTAGAGTTATGATTAGGTTAAATGAGTGAGACCTACCCTATAAATGGGCTTCAGTCTCCCTTCCTGTCTTTCTAACCTATCCTGATCAGTCTCTTTTGCAGGATCATCATCCTTGTCCTACCCCTTTCAGCTTTGGTTTTCTCATCTGTAAAATGGGGATAATAATAGCACCTATGTCTCAGGGTTGTCATGAGGTCTAAATTCAAAAATTACATATGTAAAGTTGTTTGCAAACTTGAATGTGCTATCTATTATTATTACTATTATTAGAGAAAAAAGACTTTTGTACTAGAATGACTTATCTTGTAATTCTGTTCATCATCCTTCCACCATTTGATGAGCGGTTTAAATAATATTTCATTAAGTAATCTTTAAACACTTTTGAAAAAGTGAGAAGGTGAAAGGAGAAAATAGAATAAATGGGGGGCAGGACAAGATACAGGGAAATACAGTTAGTCTTTCACGATGTAACTACTATGGAAATATTTTATGTAACTACACATAAATAAACTATACTGAATTGCTTGTCTTCCAAGTAGAGGGTGGGTGAGGATGGAAGAAAGAAAAGAATCTAGAACTCAAAGTTTTAAAAATAAATGGTAAAAATTGTTTTTTAAATGCAACTGGGAAATAAGATTTAAAGGCAATGAGGATAGAAATCCATCTTGCCCTATGAGAAAGTAAGGGGAAAGGGAATAAGAGGAAGGATGGGGAGGATATAAGAGAGAATAGATTGGAGGAAGGGGTAATCAATATGTCTGCCATCCTGGGATGGGGGGTAAAGGAGATATGGGGAGAAAATTTGTAACTCACAATCTCATGGAAATGAATGTTGAAAACTAATCAATCAATTTTTAAAAATAATATCTTAAAGTTATTTAAAATATTTTTTTAATTTTTAATTTGTTTTCCTGTTTACATCATTCATTTTCATGACATTTTTGAATTACAAATTTTCTCCCCATCTTTCCCCTGAACCCAACCCTAAAACAGCAATCCCACTGTAAAGCCCCTCCCCTGCTCTGCTCTCTCACTTT
>CM053596.1:226324799-226351448 GCA_028646575.1 Pseudocheirus occidentalis | reverse complement strand
TTGTTTGGCAGGATCATAGACCAACATTTTAGACAGCAGATTGATGGCATTTTCATCAAGGTTCTTGACATTTGACATCAAGCTTCCTGGTTTCCTTGGGGAAGGTATTCTTATAATCCTGCAGCAACTCAACTTCTGGCCACACTTCATTATTAGGAGTCCCCCAAGCCCTGAAGATTTGGAAGAACTGGTCGATTTCAGAATCCCCATGGACAAGGGGTTTCTTGGTTGCTAATTCAGCAAATATTGTGCCTATGCTCCAAATGTCTACAGGAGTAGAATATCTGGCAGACCCCAGCAACACCTCTGGAGACTGGTACCACAGTGTTACCATCTCATGTGTGTAGATCCTGATAGGAATCCCAAAGGCCACCCGAGCCCAAAGTCAGCAAGCTTGATTACACCTTTATTGTCTATTAGCAGATTCTGAGGTTTCAGATCTCTGTGAAGAACTCTTCGTGAATGACAAAAGACAGTGCCTTGTAAGATCTGGTACAAATAACTTTTAACAAGTGAAAATCCATATACTGGCCAGGAGGAATAGAATCCAAATATTTCTTGAGGTCCAGAGAGAGAAATTCAAAAATGAGGTAGAATCTAGTGTCCTGCATGAGCACATTTTGAAGGCTGACAATGTTAGGATGAAGAAGTTCTTTTGATAGAGAAATTTCTCGAATTGCAGTGCTTGGAACGCCCTCCTCCTCACTCTCTAACCGGATTTTATTCATGGCTACCACCTGACCTGTGATTTTATGTCGACCCTTACATACAACACCATAGGTACCTTCCCCAATTTTCTCAATTTTTGTGTAGTTCTCCATAGCTATTCAATATGCTGGAGACTCTGAGGAGGCAGGCCAAAGGGGCAGCGGCTGCAGCGGCAGCAGTACCATCTAATCCACCTCAGCTCCTGGGATGCCGACTGAATATAAATTTCATTCTGATTCAGTCAAAAGAGGCAATATTGTCTCAGAAAGGCAGCATGATATAGTAAATAGGTTGATGAATTTGGCATCAAGAAGAACTGAGCTCAAGGCCCATCTCAAATGCTTACTCGTTCTGTCACCCTTGGTAAATCACAGTTCTCCTGGCTTCAGCTTCTTCATATATAAAAAAAATGCTGTCACCATGAACTAATGATTCTATAAGAAAATCATATTGTGGGGCAGCTAGGTGGCACAGTGAATAGAGCACTGGCCCTGGAGTCAGGAGTACCTGAGTTCAAATCCGGCCTCAGACACTTAACACAAAAACTAGCCGTGTGACCTTGGGCAAGTCACTTAACCCCAACTGCCCTCCAAAAAGCAAAAAAAAAATCATATTGTATCTTGTTTGGTATTTCATTAAAGGAAGCTTGGGGCTTTTGGTTCTGACTACTAGTATGGGTCAAGTTAACTGTACTTAACTCATGTACCTTCTTGTTAGTATCTGAGTTTGGTCCTAATTTCCTTCTCTAAGGGTGAAATACATTTGCTAGAGACCCAGTTCTGTTAGAGAAAAAGTCTATTTTTAATTGAGAAATTCTAATGCTTAAATTTATTTATTAATATTATGTTTCCTTAATGCAATCTATGTGACTCACTGGGGACAAGTTTTGAATCAGTGAAGAGTTGTCTTCTTCACATTCAGGAACATAAAACAATAACCCATCATACTCACATGCTCCTAAAGTGTAAAGACAATTCAATGGGACAAAGTAGCCAGGGCTGCTATTTCACATATACCTCAAATCTGTACCATCTGAGCAACTGACAAAGTCCCAGTCTTCTGGCCTGTAACTCATGGCTATTTAGTCTCCTTGAGGTTTTAGGATGATGTAATGGCAAGCAAAGAAGTACTTAGCCCTTTGTTTCAGCCATTTAATTATTTAACACCTGGTTTCAGTTCAAGTTTCTTTCAAGTCTTGCCATGATTGTATCAAGTCTTTGTTAAGAAACAAAACCTGTGAATCCCACAGTAGGAGGGACTTGCCAAAGACAGGACAGGAAGGATGTAAGAGGTAGGTGGAACAGGAAGGACTTGAAGATATAAAAGGAAGAGCACAAGCTGGGACAAAGCAGAACTGGCAGGAAGCATAACTGTGGTGAGGGCACTTTGTCAGTGTTGATGTTACTTTGTCAGATCTGTCTGCTGATAGAGGATGTTGCTGTTGTTACAGCAACCCTGGGGCCTTACTGCTGGTTCAGAAGCCCTGAAAGAGGATGTTCTTGTTGTATGTTTACAGAAGTCCTGTAGGAGGATTTTACTGATGTTTTCAGAGGTCCTAGGACTTTACTGATGATTTGTGTTGATTTCTCAGACCTTGTTTGTGGGTCTGTGTTGATTTCACAGGCAGAAAGTGAAGTGATGATAGTAGCAACAATGCATATAATGTTGTTTTGGTTCTGTAAAGCTTTGTCTTCCCAGAAACAGAAACTGTGAAAGACTTGATGTGGACTGGACATGGTGAACTTCAGTATGGAACGGGAACTGATCAAGGAGCTGGACAAGGAGCTGAGAGCTTCCTGTGATTTCAGGTGACAGTCGGGTAAATTCAGGTAAAAGCTAGGACCATGGAAGAGGAACCAAGGAATTTGAGAGCCAGTCTCCAGCCAGAAAAGACCTCTCCTTGGGCACTTAGTATTGATTGAGAAGACCATGATTTACTGTGGTCTAGGGGTGGGAGAACTTTGTACTCTGTACCTTGTACCCCTTAAGGATAATTGAGTTAAGGATGATTGGAAACTAATCTCCAGTCAAGAAGAAAGAAGACTTTTTGACTGAGAGACTAAGACAATGTGACCTAGGGGTGGAGAATTTTGACCTTTGTACTTTGTGTCCCTTAAAGAGGCTTGCTCCTTAAGGATGATTGAATTAAGGACTTACTGAATGATACCTTGTTTAAAACTATGTGGCCACTTTAGTGATAAATTGTTATGTTATAATATTGTGAATGTTGTACTTTGGTTTCTATGAATGTTTTGCTTTGGTTTATTGCTGAATAAATAGAGAGTGCAGTATACTGTGTGATCAGAACCTTAAAGCTGTTTACAGTAGCAGTCCTCTGGAAAACTGCTCATGCTTGAATTTACAGATCATCTTGTTCATGGTCATCTCTTTTGAGAAATATGTGATTTTGGAAAATACTCTCCAGTTTTCCAGCGGAGGCTGGGCAGCTGAGTCTAGAACTCCAAAATTCTTAGAATCATGAAGTAACACCCCCAAAGGATGGAAATATGCATTTCTCAGGATTGCTATTCAATAATCTCTCTTTGGAAAAGAAATTAGAAAGGAAGAAAAATAAGAATCTTAGGGACCAAGACTTGTATAGGAAATCACATGTTTTTAATTCTCTGGGTTTGTAGTTCTTAGGGCTGTTGAGGCTATAGGTATGACTGGGGAGATGGAAAAGAAATCCTTTCTGACTTTGCTGGAAGTCCAAGGCAGATAAAGCAGTGGTTTAGTTTTTTCTTCTTCATATCTGTTACACTCAATCAGTCAACACTCATTTATTAAGGGATTACCATAAGCTATGCATTGTCAGCTCATGGACTAGTTGACCCTTTCAAATTTTAATGGCCAATCAACTTTACCATAGTGAAACATTGTAGACACAAGGTATTGATCAGAACTATGTCATCTCAATTATACATGGCCTTCAGCCCTGAGACAGAGCATATACTGGAAAATGTCTCTTATTGAAAAGGGTCAACAGTTAAAATTCATCAAGTGGAATGGGGGCCACCATTAATCTGGGGTCTCCTGGTTAATGTCCAGCCCAAATTCCAAGTAAATTTTCTTCTCAATATCCCACCATATTCATCTTCTTTGAGCCATATAGTAAGAGAAAAATATCACTGTAACTAGTGTCTGAAAACCTGATTTAAATCCTGGCTTCAAAATCTGTGTGACCTAGAGAAGTAAGACAATCTGTTTGAGCCCCAGTGTCCTCTTTTGTAAGATGTAGATAATAATAGTTCATTACATGTTGTTGTAGAATTTTCTTCATGAAGAGGAATGGACTTCTTGGGAAAGTTATACCTGTCAGTGGAGGTCCAGTGACTATGCGTCAAAGCTAGGAAGCCAAACTGCAAACAAATATATTGGCATGCTAAGGAAATTGGTGATAGCAGCTTCAGCTTTCTAGTGTATACTTTTTATGTTTTCAGGTCTGCTTAAAGGATATAGCTAATTAGCATTCTTTTGCAATTTAGACTATAGAAGAGAGAGAGAGACAGAGACAGAGACAGAGAGAGACAGAGAGGGAGAGAGGAAAAGGGAGAGAGGGAGAGGAGAGATAAGGAGAGAGAAACAAGACTTCTAAGGGAATATTTGACATTTATTTCTCAGTTTTATTATCAGAATGAGAGGATATTCCCTATTCAAGGGGAGGTATCCAAATACCTTTACAATTCTGAAAGATATCCCTTCAGATAAAACTGCAGTTTTGAGGTTTAGACAAGGCTGCTAAAGTTGCCTCTCATCCAAGTACTACAAATAGTCATTATATAACAATAAGATTGTCAGTTTCACAGTTTGTTTCATTTTATTTCTTTTTATTTCCCACTGGAACTAGATGGTTGGGAGAGTTCTACATTTGCTACATTTCTAGTCCATCTCCATGTTTTTAAATGCTTGTGGTTACTATTTGATCTATTCTCAATTGAGTCTATTGTTTGTATTAGACACTAAAGAGATGGAAGTTGTGGTGGTGCAAGAGAAATTTGAAACCGCAATTACCTGCATAAATATCTATATGGAAGAGAGTCTATTTTGGTCTAATGTATAAAGTGAAACCTCTACTAGAGTTAATGAGACCATAGAAATAAACAACATTCCCTTCCCGTGGCTCCTCCCTCCCCCCCCCCCACTTGTTTATTCTGTTATGGGAGGAAAGAGGAAATAGCAACTTCTAAAATAAAACTATGCCCAGGGTGCCTGGGCCCAGAGCATTAACACATATTGGGAGAACAAGGACTCCATTACCCATGAGGCCAAGGCTAAGAAAAAAGAGTAATAAAAGTCTCTTCCAAAGATTTTTGACTATAAAGAGGGAATGATGAGTTGGAATCATCATGGAGATAAGTACAACAGGTAGTGGTGAGTGTTGGCTGAATGAAATCAGTGTAGGAACTGCATAGAGCCAGGCAAGTGATGAATGAGTGACCACCAGTGACCAGAGAGGGCAGTTTTCAAGTAACAATGCAGATATGTGCCATGAAAGTCTTAACTCCCTCGTTCCAGTTGTCCATAGACTGTGCTCTAATGTAGCCATGTGTCATTTGGAGGAGTTCGTTACCCATATTCCTCTGAAAGGAAGGGAAATAAGACTACTCATGTAGGAACAAATTGCACAGTTGTTGTTTATTTGGCTTTGCTATTCAATCTTACTTTAAATAATTTACTGTTTTAGTTGCTATTCCTTGCCTGGGATCATTAGCATGGTAAGCAGCCAAATTTCTAAATGTGAGTTAACTTAAAATTTCCAATTTTTCTAAATAGAGGGTGGTGTGTGTGTGTATGTGTGTTTGTGTGTGTGCAAGGCAAAAATTTGATTACCATTTAAAGTTCTCAATTTGAAAACTTCAATCCATGAGGGTCTGGAGGACATAGGGCCCATGGGTTACCCCTCCCCTCCCTTTTTATATCTTCTGTTTTCATTTTCTCTTTTTGGGAGTTGAATATAGCTGAAGCACCTGGTGCCATTGTTAGGAGAGACAGAGACAGATGCACACACACACACACACACACACACACACACACACACAAAGACAGATAGAAAATGATTCCCCACAATTCTTTACATCACTAGGTGAGTACTGGGAACAGGAGTTGTAAGTCCTGGTCTTTCTCCGTACATGAAGCCATGTAAAGAGACCAGGGCAAGTCCAGTGCTTCCTGACTCTTCGTGGTACAGCTTTAGCTCTTTAAGCAGAAGAGCAAGAAGGGCAGGGGCATGGCCACGTGCCTGTCCTACATATGCATACTAGTGACTAACTGAGCAGACAGTTTTGATTCAGTCTTTGGTCTCCCCCATTTTATCTTTACCTGTTTTGACTAGATTTTAGAACTTCATTTCTGCCTGCTTCTGCACTTATAGAACTGACCCTATGAACTTTCACCTCCTTTATTTTGCTCAGTCAGAAAATCTGCAGGACCTGAACTCAGATCTTTATTATCCCAAGGAACAAGCTCTGATTTCTTAATTTTTACAATTAACCTGCTTCAGTTTCCTCATTCCTTCTCTTTTCCCTTTGACCTAACAACTCAGGCTCCCTTCTTCCTAGATGGACCTGTCTTTTGGTTAAAGACAGAAAAATATTTCTTTTTATTGAATACTGTGTTATTTGTTAGTCATTTGGAGAGTATTCAAATTAAAACAAAGCACTAATAATTTTCAGAGCACTGTGCTAAGACTTTGCTGGTGGGGATACAAAGGTTAAATAGTAGCTAACATTTACATAGCACTTACTCAGGTTAGATATTGTGCTAAGCACTTTACAAATATTCTCATTTGATCTTAACAACAACTTTTGGAAGTAAGCACGATTATTATGCTCATTTTACAGATGAGGAAACTAAGGCAGATGGAGGTTAAGTAACTCTTGGTCAACTAGGTCTTCCTAAATCCAAGCCTGACATCACCTAGCTGCCTGACTTTGCAGAGGTAATGTAGGAGGGATTTATGACATATGCAAAGAACTGTAACAAAAATTTTAAAAAATAAATGCATTTGAAATGAAAACTAAATATTATGAGAAGTACATGGGCACAAAGATCAACAGATTCTAGGTGAAATCAGGAAAACTTCTTGGATAAGATCCCCAATTAAATAGATGCTGGACCTATAATATTGGGTAGGAATCCATATTTTGACACTTACCTACTATGAAAGGCACCATAGTAGGGGACTATGCTTGCTGTCAGGGAGATGGGTGTGAATCCTGCTCTAAATACATATCAACTGCATGATGATAGGAAAGTCTCTTAACCTCTCTGAATCTCTTTTATCTGTAAAATAGTTAGATTACTACAGAATTATTTTCTGTTATTGGACAATAATACCTATAGTATCTTATAAAAAGAGGCTTTGAGATAGGGTTCTGGAAAGATGGCAGAGCCGGTCAGAAAATCCCAAGCTCTCAAGATTTTCCCCCACAAAAGAGATAAAACAGTGCCTTGGGAAAAACATAGAGGAGCAAAAATAAATAAGAATAGGGGTAGAACAGACAATCAGAGTTCTGAAGAAAAATCCCTGGATAAAGTTTGCCCCCTGTGAAGAGTAAACACCTCCATCTTAAGTAAAAGTGGCAAGTCCTGGAGTTAGCTGAGTTAGGAGACTGGCTTGGCCCCAGCTGCAGGAACTTTTACACCTGGACAGTGAGGAGAGTTGGACATCTGATCTGGGGAGGATAGAAAACCTCTACTGACAAGGAATGCCAGACCCAGCTGAGCTGTAGAGACACTGTGGAGGCAAGAAGGAAACAAAACACACTTGGTGAGTGCAGAAGCAGTGTGGTAGGGATACTGATGACTGTGGGCACTTACAGGAGGCTGCAAATCTTGGTTTGGGTTGAAGGTCAGAGAGAACTGAAGAGTATCAGAGGCCAGAGGCACCATGCCCCATAACCCAGGGCTAGAAATGATTACAAAAATTAAACTACTAAAAAAATGCACAGGCAAAGGAGAAAAATCTCATCATAGAAAATTAATATGGGAATGGAGAAGACTGGAATTCATCTTCAGGGAGCTATTGAAGTAAAGGAAACCTCTTCTGCCCAAAGAGTAATGTCAAATGGTAACCTGCCTAAAAAATAATTCTTAGAAGAGCTTAAAAAAGACTTTAAAAATCAAATGAGAGACATGGAGGGAACAAAACTAAAATTAAAATGAGAACAATCCAAAAAAACCCCAAGAAGATTATGAAAAGGAAGTCAATCAATTAGAAAAGGAGATCCAGAATCTTAAGGAAGAAAATGATTCCTTGAAAAATCTGTTCTCCAGAGCAGTTGCTTTTCTTAATAGAATAATTGGAATACCTGAAAGCTATGATCAGAAAAAGAACTTTTATACAATAATACAAGAAATAATTAAAGAAAATTGGCTTGAACAATTTTCAAGAACAAGACAGGAAAGTAGAAATAGAAAAACCCTCTGATCATGACCTGAAAGGGATCTTAAAAGAAGCCCACGAGAATATTATAATCAAATTCCAAATCCCCCTGCTCAATGATAGAAATATTATAAGCAACAAGAAAAAAATACATATGGCAGTGCCAAAATTAAAATCACATAAGACCTAGCAGGGGCAATGCTAAAAGACTAAAGGAATTGGAATGCTATATATCAAAGAGCAAAAGAACTTCTCTTCTGGCCAAAATAATTAATAATTATAGCTAAGCATAATTCTGAATGGAAAAATGGACATTTAATGAACTTCCAGGCATTCAGCATTTTGTTAAAAAATAAACCCACTGAACTTAATAGAAAAATTGACATATAAGAGCCAAGAGAAACATAAGGTATGTACCAAAGACCAGTTATAAGGGGCCATTCAATAAAGACAAATGGTTTACTTTTTATGGATGAAAAATGTAAAATGGATATCTAAGATTGTTATTAGTAATTGGGTAGTTCCTAAGAAAGATTGGGATAGACCTGAGCATGATATGACTTCAAAAAGTAAAACCATTCAAGAACAGCTAAAAAGGGAATTATCTTATATAAATGAGGTACAAGAGGAATAACCTGTTACAGGGGAATTAGAGGGGGAATGGGGGCTGTTCTGGAAACCTACTTTCATCAGGAATAGGTTTAAGAAGGGAGCAATATGTGTGTGTGTGTGTGTGTGTGTGTGTGTGTGTGTGTGTGTGTGTATTAGAAAAGTATTCTAAATTTAGAAAAAAAACCCAAAATACTACGGGAACAGATGAGAGGATAAGAAAAGGATCTTTGTAGGGGAGGGTGAGGGAATAGACTAAAGGAGGATATAGCAGGTTGTTTATATTTATAAGAATGGGAGGACAGGGGAGGAATCATGAGGGGGCATTAGTAGGTCAAGTAATAGGAGGGCAAGGTAGCTAGTAGAAGTAAAGTATAGGAGTTAGGAGGGATAGAAAATAGATATGCATAGATATAAAAACAAAGATTAGGAGTAGAATCTGTTAGGAAAAGCATATGTTTATATATGTATGTATGTATGTGTATATATATGTATATGTGCATGTATGTGTCTATGTATGTATGTGTCTATCTGTCTGTCCATCTGTTTATCTATCTATCTGACTGTCTAAATATAACCAAATTATAGCCTGGAGGGGAGGGAGAAGGAAATAAGAACAAAGATAAAAGTGTACAGCAGAGAACAAAAGACAACCTACAAGGAAGCAAAGATGAACAGCACTCAAAACAAGACATAGTATTTAATACATAGGCTTTCTTGAAATGAAAATTTATTGCTGTATATATTTCAATCCTCTCTTATGTTCTGCTATGCACATGACATTTTTTTCTTTTCTTATTTTATATTTCAGTTTTAGTATATAAGTTTACAATGTTTTTTTTTTCTTTTCATTATGTATTTAAATTTAAAAAAAATAAGAAGAGGCATCTTGTGGACAGTGGAGAGTTAGCTTGTCTCTTGAATCAGAAAGTCCTGGGTTCAAGTGTTACCTCTGACATATATTAACTGTGTGACCTTGGGCAAAATACTTAAATTGTCAGGGCCCAAGGCACCTTTTTAAGGCTATCAGGTACAGAGCAGGTACTGATCTGCTTTGATTGAGGGAGGTTTTTCACTGAGAATCTCTATATCAATGAAATTTCAGATCCAGCCAAAAACAGACCCTACGGTCCACATCTTGCAGGGTTTTTTTTTGTTGTTGTTGTCAGAATCAAATGAAATAATGTATATAAAGTTCTTGCCAAATGTAAGGTGCTAAATAAATGTCAGCTGTTAATACTATATATAAATCCCTTTCCCACACACCATGGAGATATTTAAAAAGAATAGAAAGTTAGATTTTTATCTTTTTGATTACAATCAACTGAAGGAGACCATGGCCACAAATACTAATAACTGAATTACCTCCTTACTTTAGCTTCCTCTGTCCCTGATGCCTGGGATAGATACACCATAACACCCCCCCCTCTTCTTCCCCTCCCCCAGCATAGTTCCCATGTACAACCACTTCCTAACATCAATTGTGCTGGTTGAAATTGTTCCTTTCTTTCAAGGACCTAATTTCTGGCTCCTCAAGTCTTCCAAGTGGAAGTTATCTTCTTTTCTTAAAATTTTCACAGCAATTGTTATGGACCTCAGCTACCCTTAACAAATTCTAATTTTTTGTTTTAATGATTTGTGTATATCTTATCTTCCCAATTAGATCACCCTATTTAGGTGTGGGTTAGTAAATGTTTAACAACAAACTCTCCATTTAAAGCAGTGTACTAAACCCACTTTTAAATTCAATCTACATTATTAACATTTTTCAATCACTTTCTTAAGTCTAGATAATCAAGAAAACAATAAATCAAGCCCCAATTAACATACATTAACATCTTCTATGCTTTATTGTATTTTTAATTGTTTTGTTAAATGCTTCCCCAAAACACTTTAATCTATCTCAGGACACAATTTTGAGCATTGTGGGCTTCCTGCAATCCACCTGCTATATGTGCTTGACATCTCTGCTTTAGACCTCCTCCAAATTGTCCTAGTGTTTATTCTTTTTTTTTTAATTTTAATTTATTTTCTTGGTTACATCATTCATTTCCACAAGGTTTTGAGTTACAAATTTTCTCCCCTTTTTGCCCCTACCCCCCAGCCCAGAACATTGGTCCCACTGTAAGGCCCCTCCCACAATCTGTTCCCTTTTCCTAATGTCTATTCTTTAACTATCTCTGTTCACCCCAATTTCTGCATGTATCTGCAATGTCCAAATTCTTCCTCTTTGCCTATTGAAATAGCATTTGGATTCTAAACACCAAATGACCTAAGAAATATCACAGTATTTCTTCATTCAGGAATACTCTCTTTTCCCTTTTCTGACTTCAAATAGCATTTTTCTGCAACTCTCATTCCTTTGAGCATTATTTTGTATTATAATTATCAGTTTATATGACCTGTCCTTCTACTCATCTGTAAGCTTGATGAGGTCAAGAACATTAAGCCATACCTCCATATTCAGCAACTGCAAACTGCAGGTCATTCCAGAAAGGAGGCAGATTCTTATCAACACAGGGAAACTCTTCCTGTTAATTAGAGCATCCCCCCAAAGGAACGAGTCTATCTTTAGAGGTGTTAAATTTGTAGTCCTCAGAAGTCTTCAGGCAGGAGCTGGATGGGCCACTTAACAAGTTATTTATTTTCCTAGTAGGAGACTTGTGTTTTAGGCAGGGGATTATGTTAGACCCCTGCCAACTCAAAGATTCTGAGTGTATTAAAAACATACTGGGACAGGGAAAACTGGAACTAGGCACAGATGGAGGTGTTATGAGGAGAGAAGAAGTGGGAATTACACATCTGCAAAGGATTCTCATCAGTTGGCAGCACTCTCCTTAGCATCAAGCTCATAGCTGATAAAAATCAACAGTGGATGAGGCTTGGCCCAGATGGTTAGGCCGTTATTAATTAAGAATGTGTTGAGGACCCCAAGAGGAGCCCTTGAAGTATCTTACAAACCAGGGATCTCTGTACCTGAAATCCTGAGACTCTTCCTGCCTCACAAAGTAAAAGTCAGAGATCTTCTGCCCATACAGTATGTTAGGAGTCTCATCTTGATTTTTTTTTCCCTTGGGAGAGCAGGGATCCTTAGTCAGGGCTCTCTATGAATTGCAAGATGAAATTGCAAGATCTGACAGTTGATCTCTGTCAGATTAGGAGCTGCAGTTGCAGTTTCTGAGAATTATCCCTATCCTAGACTGGTTTTACTTTTGACTAAGAGTATGGAGCTAAATGTCTCCCCTTCCTCATCTCTACTTGATGAGCATAGCAACAGCAAACAAGTGCTTTAGAGACTTTGCATTGGATTTGCAAAAACAAGAGTTCTCAGCCAAGGCCACTGACTTCAGATGCATAGTTTCTTTTTCTTTCTTTCTAATTAATTGAAAGAAAAATTTCAAGTTCCAAATTCTCTTCCTCCCCCTTACCCCTCACCTACCTACAGAGAAGGCAGGTAATATGATATAAATTATACATATGTGAGCACAAGAAAGGTGAGATTTTTTTTTTAGAGTTCAGTTTCCTAGGTTCATGATAAATTGTAAATATCTGAATGAGGAGAAGAATGCCTTTAAAAACAGACTTTGCCAAATGGAAAAAGAGGCACAAAAAATCTACCAAAGAAAATAAATCCTTAAAAAGTAGAATTGGAAAAATGGAAAAGAAGGTACAAAAAGATCACTAAAGAAAATAATCCCTTTAAAAATTAGAATTGAGCAGATGGAAAATAATGACTTTATAAGAAATCACAAAACAGTAAAAACCAAAATGAGGGAAAAAATAGAAGACAATGTGAAATATCTCATTGTAAAAACAATTGATCTGGAAAATAGACCCAAGAGAGATAATTTTAAACAATGGAATACCTGAAAACCATAATAAAAAAAAGAACTTAGGCATCATCTTTTCAGAAATTATCAAGCAAAACTGCCCTGATATTCTAAAACCAAAAGGTAAAATAAAAATTGAAGAATCCACTGGTTACCTCCTGAAAGAGATCTCCAAATGAAAACTCCCAGGAAAATTATAGCCGAATTCAAAGAAATCCCAGGTAGAGAAAACATTACAAGCCACTAGAAAGAAATAATTCATCTATTATGGAGCTGTGGTCAGGATAACACAAGATTTAGCATCTTCTACCTTAAAGATCTATTTTCTGTTCAGTGATCTATTTTCTGTTCAGTTCTATACTTTTAAAATCAGTAATGACTGAAAATCCCCTATATCATTTAATGTTATAATAGTAATATAATTTGATCCCTTTGTGTGGGCAAAGCTAACAGGTACTTAGCACCTATTTTGAAATTAATTAGAACAAGCCTCTGTTAAGAAACAAAAGATATGAACCCTTGTTGCTGATATAACAGGAAGGGACAGAACAAGGAGGAGCTAATAAGGAGAAGCCCTAGCTGGAATTTCAGATCTTCTTGGAGCCACATTCTGTAGGCTGAGGAACAGAGGCCCAGACTGGAGAGAATGACCTTTATTTTGAGAACCTGGATGAAGTAATTTTGATTCTGGGAACCAGCTGAAACTTGTACTGAGTCTGAGGGCCAGCCAGAGCTGCTGAGTTGCTACTGAGGAACTGCTGAGTCTGAGGGCTGGCCAAGTTGCTGAGGATTTCCAAGGAACAGCCAGAGCTGCAGAAGACTGAGGAAGCATGACTGTGGTGTCGGTATTTTGTCTGTTTGTGGCTTTGTTAAGCCTTGACTTCCCAAGGACAGAGACTTTGAAGGATTTAAGGTGGACTGGACACTGTGAGCTTCAGCATGGAACAGGAACTCCACAGAGAGCTGAACAAGGAACTGGGAGCTGTCTGTCTTTGAACCCAGGTGACAGTGTGGTAAATCCAGGTAGGAGCTAGGATCATGAAAGGAAATCTAGGGAATCTGAGAGCTTACCCCAAGTCAAATTGAAAGAAGACTTTACTTGGATACTGTGTACTGACTGAGAAGATTATAAGTTACTTATGACCTAGAGGTGAATGGCCTGTGTGTTTTCTGATGATTCAATAATGAATGATGACTGAATAGTGACTGATTTGTAACAGTGTGCCCCATGAGTAGAGAACTTTGACTATTGTATTTTGTGACCCTTCAGGAGGCACAACTCCTTAAGGATGATTAAATGATTGAGTCACTAAGTGATTGATTGACTAAATGATTGTACTTTGTTCAAAACTATGTGATCACTGTGGTAAAAACTATGTGGCCCTTTTAGTGATAAGTTGTTGTGAATGCTGTACCTTGATTTTCTGTGAATGTTTTGCTCTGATTTGTTATTGAATAAATAGAGTGTTCACTATACTATGTAATCAGAACCTTGAAAGCTGTTCACAGCAGCCATTCTCTGGAAAGCTGCTCTTGCTTGGCTTTAGAAATGTCCAACTTTTCTCCTGAAATATTATGCTCATTTTTGCTGAATAGTTGATTTTTGGTTGTAATCCAAGCTCCTTTTCCTTCTAAAATATTAGATTCCAGACCCAGCAGTCCTTTAGGATAGAATCTGCTAAGTCCTGCCTAATCCTGATTGTGGTTCCACCATATTTAAATTGTTCCTTTCTGGATACTTGCAGTATTTTCTCCTTGATCTGATAATTCTAGAATTTGGCTATGATATTCCTTGGAGTTTTACTTTTGGGGTTGCTTTCAGGAGGTGATCAGTGCATTCTTTTAGTTACTATTTTATTCCCTGATGCTAGGATTTCAGGGAAGTTTGCCTTCATAATTTCTTGAGAGATATTATCCAGGTTCTTTTTTTAAAAATCATCGCTTTCAGGTGGACCAAAAATTCCTAAAGTATCTCTCCTGAATCTATTTTCCCAGTCTGTTGTTTCACCAATGAGGTATTTTACATTTTCTTCTATTTTTTTTTCACCCTTTTGATTCTGTTAGACTGGTTCTTGATGTTTCATAGAGTCTTTAGCTTCCACTTGCCCAAATCTAATTTTTAATAAATTGTTTTCTTCAGTTAGTTTTTATTTCTTCTTTTCCATTTGGTCAATTCTACTTTTTAAGTTGTTTTCTTCAGTGAATTTTTCCATTTGGTCAGTTGTGTTTTTTAAGGAATTGTTTTAAAGAATTCCATTTTTGTCCTTCCTTTTCAATGCTGTTGCCTCTCTCTTGCATGCTTCTTATTTCTTTTCCATTTTTTCTTCTACCTCTCTTAAGTGATTTTTAAATCCTTCTTGATCTCTTCTAAGAAAGCTTTTTTGGGTTTGGGACCCATTCATATTTCCCTTTGAGGTTTCAGATTTGGGCATATTGACAATGTGTTCTTCTGAGTTTTTTTTGATCTTTCCTGTCACTATAAGAAATATGTATGGTTAGTGTTCTTCACTTTTTGCATATTTTGTTTGCCTATTTCATGGCTTTCAAAATTGAGCCCTCCTTCAGGAACACAATGGGCACTGTCCCTGGTTACTAGTTTTGTCTTCTGGGGCCTCAGGGGCTAGCCACTAGAGGCTGTAGGCATCTGGCAGCTTATCTGGTGTTGACCTGGGGTCCTGGTAGTAGGATCTGACATGTGCTGAAGCCAGGTGAGGCTTTTCTGTGTTTCTCTGGGGTTGTGCAAAGCACAGGAAGTTCTGGCTACTGGAAGATGCCTGCCCGCCCTGGGCTCTGCTGAAGCACAAGAAAGTTGGCTGCTAGAGAGTGCCTGCCCACCCAAGGCTATGTCAGCACACATGGTGGTTCTCTGAGCTAGATTCTTCTGTTCCTTTGACTGAGGGAGGGGCATATGGCCATGTTGTGAAAGAAAAAAATGGACAAAATTGCAAGAAAAATTAAATAAAAATAGCATGCTTGTGACAAAACTCTGGGGCTTAGGATTGCCCACTGGTTTGTTGAGGTGGAACCTGCCTTTGACTTGCTTGGAAATTTCCTGTCTTAGACTATGCTCCTTTATTATCTTAGGGAGATGGACCTTATTTGCTGATCCTTTAAGTTACTTAGATCAAAAGACAAGTCCACTCCATCTTTATGCTGGGTCCACTATTCTAAGATCTGTTCTGGGGTGCTGTTTTATGGGTGTTTGGAAGTGAGAATGGGAGAACAGGAATCTACTACTTACCCTGCCATCTTAGCTTCTACAAATTAACAGCAATATTGTAAGATGATCAGTTGTAAATGACTTAGATATTCCCACCAATACAAGCACAATAATATTCCATTATCTTCATATATCACAACATGTTCATATATTCCTCAATTGATGGGCATTCCCTCAGTTTCCAATTCTTGACCACAGCAAAAAGAGCTATTATAAATGTTTACTTTATGTTTTTCCACATGTGTGTCCTTTTTCCTATTTTTATGATCTCTTTGGGATACAGTCCTAGAAGTAATATTGTTGGGTCAAAGGGTATTCAGTATTTGATAGCCCTTTGGGCTTAGTTCCACATTGCTTTCCAGAATGGTTGGATCAGTTCATAACTACATTAGTGTTCCAATTTTCCCGCCTCTTCTCTAACATTGATCATTTTCCTGTTTTGTCAGAAGCATGCTATTTTTATTTAATTTTTCTTGCAATTTTTTTCTTTCACAACATGGCTAATGTGGAAATATTTTGCTTGACTGTACACATACAAACTAATTAAAATTCCTTCTTTCTCATTGGGGGAGGTGGTGTTGTACACAAGTCCCAGGTCACTATACCTCACCTGACTTGTGGCCCACCATTAAGCCCCTTTTGTATTTCTGTCTTTGTTCCTGTTTTATATTTTAGCTTGAAACCACTTAAGGCAGGTCTGGGCATATTGCTCAAGGTGTTCCCTGACTCTGTTCCCCTTGATTAGCATTTCATAGTTTCTCCTTGAATCATTGTAGTGTACCAGGCTCATTAAGGTGATAGGATCTTATCTAAGTACCACCCTGTCCTGCCCTGCTGACCAAGCAGGGCCTTCACCAACCTTGCCTGGAACATGACCCTGACCAGTCCTGGGAAATTCCAGCCCCCTCATACCATGCCCCTCCACCCTGTGTCCTCCACTCAGTTCTAGGAAAGACCCCTTGTACCCTTGTACCATAGCCCCTGAGTCATGCAACATACTCCCCTGAGTCATGCGCCATACTTGCCTGAGTCACATAGAATTGACCAATGGCTGATCTTTGCTTCTGTACGTCAGCTTTTGCTTGCTCCCCTCCCTATTATTATTTTGTGGTTTTTGCCTATATAAAAAAGATCTGAATGTCCAGAAACCACTGCCAGTTTCAGTGAGAATTCTGGCAGTCACATGATTGATCAATAAATCCACATCTAAATTTTATCATGAACCCAGGTCTCGGCTGACTCCTATTTCTCTTCATAACAGTGATAAGTAAAGAAGAAGGGAGGGAATTTGGAATTCAGAGTTTTAAAAACAAATATTAAAATAATTTTTACATGTAATTGGGGAAAATAAAATAAACAAATTAAAAAAATGAATTCTTTCCTTATATGTAGAGCTGAAAGGAAAATTTCCCATGCTTCCCTAATATACTTATGTTATCATACTTTATATCTAAATAATTTACCTACTTTGTCCTTAATTTAGTAATGGTATGAATTATTGATCTGCACCTAGTTTCTGCCAAATTGCTTTTCATTTTTCCCAGCTATTTTCATTACATCATGAGATCTTGCCCACAAAACTTGGATTTGTGGGCTTCTCAAACATGAAATGACTACTGAATATTGTGTCCCTAATCTACTCCATTGATCATACTTTGATCCTATGTTGTTCCTACCACCCTAATTCTTAACAAGTAGCAGATTGTTTTGATGATTACAACTGTGCAATGTGATTTAAAACTTGGTATATCTAGGCCACCTTCTTTCACATTTATTCTTTGCTTCTCTTAATATTTTTCACCATTTGTTCTTCTTGATGAATTTTGTTATTATTTTTTCCTACCCCTGTACAACAAATTTCCATTAGTTTGATTTCTATGGCACTAAATAAGTAAATTAATTTAGGTAGCATTGTCATTTTATTTTATATTGGCTTGTCCTACCCATAAGCAATTAATATTTCTCCAATTGTTTAGAACTCTTTTTTTGTGATAAAAGAGTTTTGTAATTATGTTTATAGTTTCTGGCTTTGTCTTTGACAAGTAGACTTCCAAGTGTTTTATACTGTTCATGGTTATTTTAAATGGAATTTCACTTTCAATCTCTTTCTGATGTTTTTCTTGTTACTAATATAGAGAAATGCTCATAATTTATATTGATTTTGTTTACATTCTGCAAACTTGCTAAAATTGCTAACTAATTAAATTAGTCTTCTAGTTTATTGTCTAGGGTTCTATAAGTATAATATCATGTCATCTGAACAGTGATCATTTTGTTTCTTCATAGACTATTTTTATTCCTTCAATTTCTTTTTTGTTCTTATTTCTCTAGCTAACATTTCTAATAAAATATTGCATAATAGTGGTAATAATGGACATCCTTGCTGCACTCCCAATCTTTTTGGAAGGATTATATTTTATCTTCATTGTAAATAATGCTTGCTCTTGGTTTTAGGAAAATACCCTTATTATTTTAAGAAAGGCTCTATTTATTTCTGAGCATTCTAGTGTTTTTTTAAAGTAGGAATTCATTTTGCATTTGTCAAAAGCTCTTTCTGCATCTATTAATGAAATCATATTACTTTTGTTGGTTTTCTTTTTCATATTGTCAATTATGTGTATCCTTGTTTTATATTGAACCCAGTCTGCATTCCTGGCATAAATCCCACCTGATCACGGTTTATGATCCTTGTGACATATTGCTGTAACCTCTTCAGTAATATTTTATTTGCATTTTTTACATCAGTATTCATTAGGGAAATTGACCAATATTTCCCTTCCCACCTCTCTCTCTCTCTCTCTCTCTCTCTCTCTCTCTCTCTCTCTCTCTCTCTCTCTCTCTCTGTCTGTCTCTGTCTCTGTCTCTCTCTCATGTTCCCTGGTCTCAATGTCAAAACTGTATTTGTGTCATAAAAGGAATTTGATAGAACTATTTTCCTTTTATCCCCTAATAGTTGATGCGATGTTGGGATTAATTATTATTTAAATGTTTGGTAGAAGGCACTTGTAAATCCATCTGGTCCTGGAGATTTTTTCTTAGGGAGATAATTTATGACTTCTTGTTTCTTTTTCTAAGAGAAAGTTACTTAAGTATTTTATTTTCTCTTTTAATTTGACTATATTTTTGTAAATATTCATCCATTTAACCTAGCTTGTCAGTTTTACTGTCATATAATTTGTCAAAATAGTTTCCAATAATTGCTTTAATTCTATCTTCACTGGTGGTACATTTACCCTTTACATTTTTGATGCTGGTAATTGTTTTTCTACTTTCTCATTTTTAATCAAATTAAGTAATAATTTATCTGTTTTATTTCTTTTTCCATAAAACCAACTCCCGATTTCATTTATTAGCTCAATGCTTTTTATCTTTCAATTTTATTGATTTTTCCTTTGATTTTTAGGATTTTTATTTTGGTATTTAATTAGGACTTTAATTTTTAAATTTTTTTTAGGTTTTCAAATTTCATGGCCAATTCACTGATGTGCTCTCCTCTCTGTCTCTGTCTCTCTCCTTCTCTCTTACCCTCTATCTCCTCAAAAGTCTGTTTTGGTTTTGACTGTTGCTTCCATTAATCTGCTTTCCCTGTTATCACCACATCTCCTTATTCCTTTCTCTTCCTACTTTCTTCTTGGTTAAGGTAGATTTCTATACTCAAATCTCTCTCTCTGTGTATGTGTATATAGATAGATATTTAGATATATTCTTCCCCCTTTGAGCTAATTTAGATGAAACTAAAGTTCCAGTGTTGCCCACCTCCTTCCAAAGCAAAAGCTCTTCCTTGTGTGTCTCTTTTATGTGAGCTAATGTTCCCCATAATAAGGCACCCTTGCTTCTTACCCATCCATATTTCTTTCTTTTAAACATGATCTCAACATAAACAACTCAATCCTATGCCTTCTGTCTATGTAGAATCCTTCTGATTTTTTCATGATACTATGATGATACTTTCATAATACTTTTTCATGATACTTGGATGTTACATGTATAATTTTCATATATAGAAATATAGACAGTCTAACCTTACTGAATCCATTATGAATCCATTATGATTTCTCTTCCATAATTACCTTTTTGTCTTCTCTTGAGTCTTATATTTGAAAGTCAGTTTTCTATTCTGCTCTGGTCTTTTTCTTCATGAATGCTCAAAAGTCTTCCATTTCATTAAAGACCCATTTTGTTTTCCCTTAAAGGATTATATTCAATTCTGGTGGGTAGGTTATTTTTGATTATACTTCCAGATCAGCGGCGGCTAGGTGGCTCAGTGAATAAAGCACTGGCCCTGGAGTTAGGAAGACCTGAGTTCAAATGTGACCTCAGATACTTAACACAAAAAACTAGCCTGTGACCTTACGCAAGTCGCTTAACCCCAATTATCCTCCAAAAAGAAAAAAAAATACTCCTAGATCTTTTGCTTTCCTGAATATCTTGTTCTAAGCTTTCCTCTCCAATAATAGTAACTGCTACATCTAGTATAATGCTGACTATGATTCCATGATATTTGAATGGTTTCTTTCTGGTTGCTTCAATTATTTTCTCTTTGTCCTGGGAGCTCTGAAATTTAGATATAATATTCCTGGGATATCCCTCAAAAAGTGATCAGTGGATTCTTTTAATTTCTATTTTATTTTCTGGTTCTAGTCTGTAGAGGTGGTTTTCTTTTATCATTTCTTGAAATAAGATTTCTGGGCTCTTCAAGTAGTACAATAATGATTAAATTATCTTTCCTTTATCTATTTTCCATGTCACTTGTTTTTCCTCTGAGCTATTACTTATTCTCCTGAGATATTACATTTTTTTCCTATTTTTTCTTTCTTTTGACTTAGTTTTATTGTTTCTTGATGCCTCATGGAGTCATTAGCTCCCACTTAGCCAATTCTAATTTTTTAGGAATCATTTTTATCCATTAAATTTTGTACCTCTTTTCAATTTGGTCAGTTCTGATTTTTGATGTATTATTTTCTGCAGAATTTTTATGCCTTTAAAAAAAGATTATTTAAAGATGGTGCCTCTTTTTAAAAATTATGTAATTAATTTATTTTAAATTTTCAGCAGTCACTTCCATAAGCTTTTGAATTTAAAATTTTCTCTGCTTCCCTACCCTCCCTACTCCCCAAGACAGTATGCAATCTGATACAGAATCTACATATACATTTTTATTAAACATATTTTCATGGTAGTCATGTTGTAAAAAAGAATTAGAACAAATGGGAGGAATCATGAGAAGGAAAAATCAAAACAAAACAAAAAGAGAAAGCAAATATTATGCTTCTATTTATATTTAGAACTGATAGTTCTTTCTCTGGATGTGGATAACATTTTCCATCACGAGTCTTTTGGAGCTGTCTCAGATCCTTGTATTGCTCAGAAGAGCTAAGTCTATCAAAGTTAGTTAATTGCACAGTGTGACTGTTACTATATTGTGTTCATTTCATTGTGTTCATTTCACTCAGCATTAGTACATGTAAGTCTTTCCAGTTTTTTCTGAAGTTCACCTGTTCATCATTTCTTATAGCACAATAGTTGTTCCATTATATTTTTATACCACAACTTGTTCAGCCATCCCCCAATTGATGGGTATTTCCTCAGTTTTTAATTCCTGGCCACCACAAAAAGAGTTGCTATAATTAATTTTGTACATGTAGTTCCTCTTCCCATTTTCATCATCTCTTTTGGATACAGCCTGAGAAGTGGTATTGTTGGATCAAAAGG
This sequence comes from Pseudocheirus occidentalis, assembly GCA_028646575.1. NCBI lineage: Eukaryota > Metazoa > Chordata > Mammalia > Diprotodontia > Pseudocheiridae > Pseudocheirus > Pseudocheirus occidentalis. The sequence continues at coordinate 226,329,985 of CM053596.1, read as the reverse complement.
TATGCACATTTTGATAGCCCTTTAGTTAGTTTGATAGTTCCAAATTGCTCCTTCAGAATGATTGGATCAGTTCACAACTCCACCAACAATGCAGTAGTGTTCCAAGTTTCCCACAGCTTCTTCAGCATTTATCATTTTCCTGCTTTGTCATGTTAGCCAATCTAATAGGTGAGAGGTGATACCTCAGAGTTGTTTTGATTTGCATTTCTCTAATAAATAGTGATTTAGAACTTTTTATATGACTTTATTTGACTTCATAGCTTTAATGTCTTAATCTGAAAAACTTCCTGTTTATACCCTTTGACCATTTATCAACTGGGGAATGTTTTGTGCCACTTTTATCAAGATTTTAATTTTTTTTCTTAGTTTTCTTGTATCACTTTTATTTTTTTTTAATTTTTTCATCTGGTACTCTTGTTTGACTTAAAAAATTATCTCTTATTTGTTCTAGGAATTCTTGATTATCTGGTACCCAATTTACATTTTTCCCCCTTTGAGACTGTTTGTTTTCTTTTGAGGACGTATTGTGATTTTCCCTGTCACTACAGTAGCTCTTCATGGTCAAGGTCTCTGTTGTTGTTTGCTCATTTGGGAAGTCTATGTTTTGACTTTGGACTTTATTTTAAATTTGAACTCTATTCCTGGGTTAGGGGTGAAGGGGAACTGTCCAAGTTTCAGACTTTCTTTGCATTGTTCTTTTCAGAGTTGTGGGTTTAGAAGTTTTCAGTACTTCCAAGGTAGTGTGATCTGGGGAGAGTTGTGGTCACTGTTCTCCTGGTCTGCACTATGGTTCTTACTTGGCAAGGACCTCTAATGTTTTGTAGCCACTGGTGATAGTGGTTCTGGGTCCCCCTAGTCTCTTGGGATCAAAAATCATAGTGCTCCTCAGGGCCTCTACTCCATTAGGATGGCAAGTGACATGATTCCTTTTGGCTCCTTTGTGATTGCAAGTGATTTTCTCTCAGAAGCACAGTTTTAACTTCCTCCTTGACCCTTATCTTAACTCAGCTACTGCAAGAGGGACCATAGAGCTAGATGAGACCATACTTTTCCTTTTTAGGCTATTTGTCATTTTGAATAGTGGTCCACCTGTGGTGAATGCATTTTTAACCAAAGGGGTTACATATAGTATATTGACCAACTGGAGTGTGTGAAGATATGCCGTATCCTACTCTCCCCTCTGAAATCCATTGTGGGGCTTGTCTACAACACAAAGACACCCACTCTTATCCCCAATACTCTCTGACTTATCTATCCCCTATCTAGCATTCCTCCTTCTGAGACTAGTGTTGTCAGAACTTATTGTAAAAAACTCATAGCAAGTATAACCTAACCTAGGGCAGCTATCACCATAAAATTTTCCCAGATAGCCATGGCATCATCTAGCAGGTACCCTTGTCTCTTGGAAGGCAATAATTACAATGGTGAATAATAGTCACTTTCACCTTTTCTTTATGGAATGAATTGCACAAGATGAATAATGGTCATGGATGGGTGCCTTGAAATCTCAGATCTCATTTATCTTTCCTTTCAAATCCAATCCTCTCTTAAATTTCCTTATTATAGCATTCCATCTCCCCCTAGTCCCCTTGTACAGGTATCCCACCATTCCTGGAATGCATTTTCTCCAATACTCACTCTCACAAAATCCCCAGCTTTAAGCAAAGCACAGTTAGTAAGTTTTCTTCTATTGGGAGACCTTTTCTATCTTCCTCGTTATTAGTGAGGTCACTATCTTGAAATGACTTCATATCATTTTGCAGATACTTCATGTTGTCTTATCTGTGCATGGATTATAACTATCTTCCTTTCTCCCTACTCTCAGGATCCTTGAAGGTCAGAGTTGCTTTGTTTTTGTATTTTGATATGTAGTTTGTAAGGTGACTAGTAACCAGTGTGTAGTTAATAATTACTTGTTAAATTTAAATGGAGGCATCATGGAGTTGTGGTTAGAGCATTGTAGTTGGAGCCGGGCATCTGAGTTTATAAGCAGAACATATGCCACTCTGGTCAAGTCAGTTAACCTCTGAACCTCCATTTCCTCATCTATAAAACGAAGGTATTGAATCTCGTTCATTTTAATGTCCCTTTCAACTCTAAATCTATTATTCTGCCAACTGGATAGATTTTCAACATCTCTCCCTTTCTCTTGTAGCACATAGTCACCACTCTAGTCCAAACTCTTATCATTTGTTTTCTAGACCATTGTAAAATCCTCTTAATTGATCTAATAGGAATATTTGTGGATGGTGGAGGCATTATCCTGAAATAATTACATCACTACCTAATCATATGGTTGGTTTGTGCTGAAAGGTATGGAAATCAGTTTAATTTAAAACCATTCATTGAAGTCCCACTATGTGGAGAGACACAGAAGAAGAACATTAATTTGCCCACTAGGGTTTCTGTTGTAAAATGAGGATAATGATAATAATAATAATTGCTTTTTAATAATAAGAACAAGTTAAAGAAATATAATTGTGTAGGGGTTACTGAGTTAATAGAAACCCTTGTTTAGATGGCTTGTTATGTTTTGAAAGATGACTTTACTTATATTATTTAATTTGCTTCTCACAATATCCCTGGGAGATAGGTACTATGATAACTATTTTGCAGATGAGGAAACTGAGACTCAAGAGTTAAGAGATTTGCTCAAAGTAATATAGATAGGAAGGGTCTGATGTGAGATTTGAATACAGATCTCCCTGGTTCTAAGTTAAATGTTCTCTCCACTGTCATGTGATGGTTAATTAGTCTAGATGAGATATATTAAAGAGGGTTTCCTGGTAGGGGTACTCTTTTAAGCAGACAGGTGTCTTGATATTCCAGCATTGGAGGAAAATCATAATATCTCACATCTTATGGAACTTTCTTCTCAACAATCCTATGAGATTATTATTGTCATTGTTTTCTGGATGAGGAAATTACAGCTTATAGAAGCTGTGTAACTTCCCCAGTGTCACACAAGCAGTGTGTCAGAGCTGAGACTTAAATATGCTTTTTTTTCTTTCTAGCCATAGTTCTCTCTAAAACTCCATGCTGTCTTCCTTTTACCATGGAATCAGTCCTAGGAAACAAACTGGAGGCAGAACTAATCGACAATTCTTTTAAAAATGTGATCGTCTAAATCTCTCCATGTTTGTTAACAAATTCCCTTTTGTGTGGCAGTTAACATCATTGTAACTGTGTTGAGGGAAGAAAGGAAAATGGGGGTATAGTTTTTCTCAGTTCTTTTCATTCATAAGCAATGTCAATTCAATTGATTTCAATTCAGTTGATAATGACCTGCACAGTGTATTATCTCAGCATCTCATCCATCATTTCTAAGTTACCTGGTAGTGCAGTCAGATGAAAAGAAAGGTAAGAATTAAGTGTAAGCATGTTTTATATTGTCCCTTTAATGTCTTCTATGATCATTAATGTTTAGTGTCATCTTGGAATAGAGCAGCCAGAAAGATCCTTGTTCCCCATCCTTCCTTTATTTACTTTCTTTCCAGTTATCCCTTGTATGATGGCAAATGCAACTTTAAACAAGAACAAAGATTCTTCTGTCTTTTGCTGTGGGCCTGATATATTATAGTTTTCTACTCCTCAGTCAGAAGCATTTTCCAACAAAATCACTGCTCAGGGACATAGGCCTTATCAGATCAGATGACAGACATGGTAATATTTCAATAAAATAATGGCAAAACTTTCATTAAGACCTTCCTTTAATGCATCATTGTGGCCTTGAGGAGAACCTGCATTCCCAAATGCTAGGCCAGCAGAGTACAAACTTTGGCAGGTCCCACTCAGTCAGAAAAGCTCTGAGTTTGGGTCCAGAACAGATGGCATCTCTGTCATTGAAAGACCAGCCTAGCTTCTCCTTATGGAAAAGTTCATCACAGTGTGGGCAATACAGTGAATAATTTTTTTTTTGGCTATAGCTACTGTCAATAACCACATACTAAGCCATAGAGGACTTGTGATTGGTAGGAGTACTCATCCTTCCTCTCAAAAAAATAGTAGTCTTTGAAGTATTAAATCTCTGAAACATTAATGTGACAGTTAAAACAATAATATGTAATTCTACTTAGAACCAAATCCATACCTAGAGACTGGGATGTCATATTTAGCCTAACAACAGAGTGTATCCAATTCCAACTAGTAGCGGAGAATCTTAGAACTGGAAGAAACCTGAGCAACAATTGTAATCTAACTGTCTGATTTTAGAGATGTGTAACTAGCATCAGAGAGGTTAAGTGACTTTCCCAAGGTCAGTAGCTGGATAGTCACCAATCTGGGATTTTAGAACTATTGCAAATAACTCTAGATGGGACCCACCATGTATAAGCAAAGCAAAGTGATTGACTCTAATGGTAAAAAATGAAAATAACAATGATGACAACAATAGCAGAAGCAGCAGCAACAAACAACCCACAGTCCCTGCCCTCAGGGTGCTTACAATCTAATATTTTAATCTTCCTCCCTTGCACCATGTTTTCTTTTTCAGAGAAAACCTGGAACCAGCTCCATGTCATCCATGGTGAGGCATAGGAGGACTTTGCTGGATGCATAATAACAAATTATAGTTTGTCCACAGGCGTTCAAATAAAATGATGAAGTCATAAAATCACTGAAAGAAACTCACATGTTCTTTATGTAGGCGTTTTGTGTGTGCTCTGCTGTTATACAGACCTACTGAGTGGGTACCCTGAGGACCTCCAGTGGGAGTAATTACAGGGTATCTCCCTTACCTCCCACAAGGCATTTGTACTCTGTGCCTGGGCTTTGAATGTGGTGGCATGGGGATTTCTATATAGTCTAAGGTGACTTTATCAGTAGTGTATTAAAATAAAGAGACACTGGCATTGCCCCTCACCCACTCTGACTTTGGCAAAATTATTTCAGCTCTCTGGGGCTCCATTTCCTTCTCTGTATAAAGGGAGGAGGTGGCCTTAATGGCTTTGCAACCCCTTACAATTTTTATAATAAATGAAACAGAGCTCATTTTGATTGAGGATATGTATTTCTTACAGGGAGTTTTTTCTTTTCCAATGTGGGGATAGTGAGATTGAAGGGGAATGAAGATAGAACAGTAAAAAAGAAAAAAAAGTGAAGGAGAGAGACAGAGACAGAAAAGGAGAAAGAGGGTGAGAGGAGGAGAAAGAGGATGATGATGATGATGAGGAGGAGGAGCAGGAGGA
>CM053596.1:226297441-226324299 GCA_028646575.1 Pseudocheirus occidentalis | reverse complement strand
AGGCCTCCTTAAAGGACACAAAGTAAAAAGATCAAAGTTCTCCACCCTTAGGTCATAGTAAATCATAATCTCAGTCAGAATTAGGTACCCAAGAAGAGGTCTTTTCATCTTGACTCAAGGCTGGCTCTCAGATTCCATGGTTCCTCTTCCATGGTCCCAACTCCTGCCTGAATCTACCCAACTATCACCTGGATTAAAAAGGCAGGAAGCACTCAGTTCCTTGTCCAGCTCCTCATCCAGTTCCTGTTCCATATTAAAGCTCACTATGTCCAGTCCAACTCAAGTCCTTCACAGTTCCTGTTTCTCAGAAGACAAAGCTTAGAAGAGCAATCACATTCAGGCATATTGCCGGCACCATCATAAATTCCCTATCTGCCTGTGAAATCAGCACAGATCCACTAACAAGGTTTGAGAACTCAACACACATCACAAACAAAAACACAGACAGAAGAGACAGAGTGTCACCACCACAAATGTTCCCTTCTCAAACTCCAACACCAGAAGTGCCCTCTCAGTTTTGTTCTCTCTCATTCTGGGCTTCTCCTTATATGTGGTCATTAAGCTCCTTCCTGTTCCACCCCTTCCTATTGCATCAGCAACAGGGTTCACAATTTCTGTTTCTTAACAGACTTGATATAATCATGGACAAGGCATACAAGAAACTTGAACTGAAACAAGGTGCTAAATAATTAAACAGCTGAAACAAGGCATTAACTACTTCTTTGCTTGCCATTACAACGATCTATCCACTAAGTATTTGTTACTGTTTAATGAATTAGTTATGTCCAACTCTTCATGACTCCATTTGGGATTTTCTTGGCAAAGATATTAGAGTGCTTTATCATGTCCCTCTCCAGTTCATTTCACCGATAAGAAACCTGAGGAAAATATGGTTAAATGACTGGCCCAGGGTCACGCATCTTGTTCATGTCTGAGTCTAGCTTTGAACTCAAATCCTCCTGACTCCAGATCAAGCACTCTATCCACTTTGCCACTTAGCTGCCCTCTAAACTAAATGAATGGTTGTTGATTTACATTGGATTGCTAGGACTAGAATTCAGGTTCTCTAACTTTCAGACCATAATGCTTCCCACTACACTGCTACTTGACTTTCCATAGAGAAAAGTTCTTAATTTGATAATAACAATAACTAACATTTATATTGCAATTGGTATTTTCCAGGCACTGTGCTAAGTACTTTACATTTTTGCCTCATTTGATCCTCACAAAACCCTTGAAAAGTAGGTGATATTATAATCCTCACTTTACAATTGAGGAAATGGAGGCAAACAAAGGTTAAGTACCTTTCCCAGGGTCACACAATTAGTAAGTGTCTAAGGTCAGATCTTCCTGACACCAGGCCGGGTGCTCTATCCACTGTGATATCTGTTATTTAAAATAAAGAAACTAAAATAGTTGGAAGAGTTGGTTAAATGCTATCTTTTATAGCTAAAGTTTCTAATAATGATTCTTATTTTTTAAAAATGTAGCAAGCTCTTTGAAATCATTGGCCATATCTTGACAATCCTTGTACCTACCCCTAGGGAAGATGCTTATACCTAGTAGGGACCCAAATAAATATGCATTTTAATTAATGAAATTTCTCATTGGTTTTCATAAAAATAATATTTTACATTTATATTCCCAAAATACCTTCAGACTTTCAATTCATACATTTTTTACCTGAAGTACTCTTTGAGGTAACCAGAGCAGGTACTATTATTCCATTTTATGGTCAAGGGAAGCAAGACATTGAGAGATCAAACAGTTATCCCAAGGTCCTATCATGCATAAGTAATGTAGCTAGGACTAAATATCAGGTTTCAAAATTCCCAAGGCCTTGCTCTTTGCTGTAAACAACAGAATTTTGTCACAGAGCAATAACTACATGAAATGAAGGAATTAAGTCCTCAAGTATGAGGTTATATTTAAGAGAGTATACAAAAGCAAAGGTTTCTCAGTGCAAAAAACTTCCTTTACCAGCTGCAGATGGGAACAAGAATAGCTGTACATTCTTACTAAATTCTTCCTAAAAATCACACTGTTAAATAAGTGGCTGAAGCAGTTTTTGAGCCTATGCTTTCTTGGAATCCTGAGGGAAAAACTGAAATATCCCTATCTCAATTTCTATTCTCTATGCCTTTTTTCTCTTAGATTTAATACATTGAGGAAGCATCACAATAGATGTTAAAATAAATATTACCATGAAAAAGATCTCGAAGCACCCTGAAATTTTAATTGTGTGAATGATTATAAAGTCCTATGCTTTCTCAAGCACTTAGGCTGGCTAGATTTCTTCCATTGCTACTTTAATGTGATACAGCTAATATTCAGCTAGCTTCAAGAAGGTGTTATATCCTTTCCCTGGGAAACAGACATTGCTACCAGGTCAGTTTTTGTACACAGCCTCACATTTTATTGTAGTTATCATTCATTTGTAAAATGTACAAAATCACTTCTGTAAAATGTCATGGTATTATTTGTACTTTGGAAAATCATTTTCTTTTCCTCACTGTTGGTAATAACCCTCAGAAGTTTGGAATTAATTTCTGTCCTCTTGCCATTTCCCCCCTGCTCACATCATGTCTCAGCCCTGGTTTATAAACATTGGCATTTCTGAGGCTGGAGAACCTTTTGACTCTCACCATGGAGTGAATATTACCCCAACACACAGTGATTGGAATCAAAGGTAGGGAATATTGACTTCTTTCTGAGAGATGATTGGTCTAACCGATAATAAATGCTTTACCTAATTTCTGCTAAGTAAATTAAAATATTTGGACTAGATGATCTCCAACCTATATGGTTCTATATGGGTCTATACTCTATATGAATCTCCCTTAATTGATTGGCATGAATCAATAAACTCAACCCTGCAAACAAGTAATTGACCAGTCTACTGGAAAGCAAAGACAGCTTCATTGCTTTTGTGGGTAAGGCATATCTAAAAAGCAATGAATTCTTCCTTTCCTTATGTAGTTACTGGTGTTGAATGAAGACTTAGAATCCAATCATCAATGGAACATAGGGGTGAATACAAAGTGAGCATAGTAAGAACAATTTCTTGCCATGTAGACTGGACTAGATTTTCCTGAGACACTACCACATTCAGGTTAGGGCAGTTTTTTTCCTTGAATGGTATTGAAATTATCCTTGAATCTTAAATGGGACAGAGTACTAGGGTTCACAATATTGGTATAACTTCCCGGTGACTCGAATGAAAAAAAAATTACATAAAAAGCCAACCGCTTTTCTCACAGACTTCTGACTAGTATACCATCATGTCTAACATAAAGGCAGGGATCAAATCAGTCAGTGCTTCAGCCTTATTGAATATTCCTTCTCTACTATGGCTAAGTAAATCTTTTGCTACCTGATTTCTATGGTGTATGACAATCTTCTTTGTTCCAGTTCTGAACCTGAAGCACCACACTTGCCTGAATCAGTTCCAGCTTGTAATAGTCCATACCTACCAATTTGTGGGAAGGTCTTCTGGTACAAGAATTATGGAAGGATAAACAGGATTCATTTTATAGCATAAAGGCTACCTGGAGATGCAACAGTAGAAAGTCTCTTGGTTATATGCTAGTTTGCAATAGCCGCCCACTGGGACCCAACAGGCCAATTCCAGTTGGGCAATGCAGCACCTTCCCTCCTCCCTCCCTTTCTTCCTTCCTTCCTTTTTTCTTTCCTTTCTTTTCTCCTTCTCTCCCATCTCTCCCTCTGTACATGTATGGAATCAGACATTTACCTGTGGGTGCTCTGACCAAAGGAATATACATTTTTATCACTGAAAACTCACAAAATATCTTGTGGCTTATGGGCTAGATTTTTTTTTCTCTTCCCTACTCATTTATGTTATCATTTTTAAAAAAACCTTAAACCCAAATCACTTTGGTACTCATTTATTGGCCAACAATAGGTCCCACCCCAAGCCTCACTTAATCATTATTTGGGTTTTGATGGCTCAGAGTGAGTATAAACAGAATTTTTTTTCTCTTTCAGTCAAAAATTCTGAAAATCTTGCCATTCCATATTGATTTTTTTTTACTAGGCAGAAGTGATCATTTCTTACCTAGTCTTAATCCCTGAATGGACATTGCCTCAGACAAACTGAGACTTGGGAAAGAATTTAGTTTAAAAAGGTGAAGATTGTCCACCATATTTTGGACTATCTCTAGTCATTCTGATCTCTATTTTGTCACTGAACTTAGATAAGAGTGAGGTTGGTGACTTTGCACAGGACTCCCTCACTTAAATCCAAGTCACTTACTCATTAAGGCATATCTTTCCTGATGTCATTGCTCCTCTTCAAGAAGGAAAGACAAACAACAATCTAGAACAGGGAAGGATATCAGCCATCTCAATTAAGAATTCTGCCACTGGGGTGGCGAGGTGGTGCAGTGAATAGAGCACCGGCCCTGGAATCAGGAAGACCTGAGTTCAAACCCAGCATCAGACACTTAACACTTACTGGCTGTGTAACCTTGGGCAAGTCCCTTAACCCCAATTGCCCTACCTTCTCCCTCCAAAAAGAAAAAAAAAGAAAAGAAAAATACTGCCACCACCAAGATGGAATTGTATTACTGGAATAGGCCAATAAAGAATTCTGATACTACTACCACAACTATGTAAGAACAGAAGGGAATTAGCAAGAGTTCCAGTTAAAATGCTGGCTACCCCATGAATAATTGTTCTGAGTATATCCCCACAGAAGTAGACTTGCTTATGTCGTGTCTTCATTGTGTCCACCAAAATTCACAATTGACTAAGTATAAAGGTTTGAATGGGCACCTGTGGATGATACTGGGCTGTAAATACAAAAACGGAGCAATGTCTGTTCAGCTTTGTCAGAAGAGAATTAACAGGCGGAATGAAATTGGTAGGATTCCATCTAACACTGACCCTCCCTCAAACACAGTTATGATTACTTGGACAACAAGCAACAGGACCTTAATATGAGCATCCCCATGTCTCTTGCTGAAAGATTAATTCTTGTACTTTAATTAAAGTTTGTTATGGATAAGATAGCATCCAAATTCAGAATTTCCTAATGGGACACTTACCTACCATTTGTGACGTCTGTGAAGAAAGATGAAGATGGTGAAATCAAACCTACCAATAATAATACCTAGAGGAAGCAATACTTGTCAAAAGTTATCTAAATTAATATAGGCATTTTGGACAAAATGGAAAGATATCTTGCTTATTTGAGATGAATGGGATTCTATGATGATTGTATTCAATTCTCCCAAATTGCATGTTTATTTTCTTTAATAGTCAATAGCATACACATACACACATATATAAAAACATGTATGTATGTATGTATGTGTGTATATGACCAGAGTCTGAAAGAGAACATTGTGACTAGTGATAAGATGATTCCCATAGCAACATAGGATGTATCAGCAACTTCTCCTCTAAAATATTTGCACAGCTCTGGATTTACAAAGATTGTGGCTAAAGTAAGGCAGCTCTTTAGAACTTCCCTCATTTGGAGGATTCATTGTGGTGCCTCAGAAGATTAATGAAACTTTCAGGACAGAGAATGTAGGGATAACAGAGTCATAATATGCTACAAAGCAGAGGCATTACTGCTAGTTTGGATTTTGTTTGTTTGTTTGTCTTTACAGAAACAGAAATTTGCCACTACTATATGACACCTACCTTTCATGGATTCCATTTATCCAACATGTGCCCTCAGAGTCTCTATTTCCTCTTTCTCAAGCTGATATTTTTTTATTTGGTAAATAAATAGCAAATTTGGTAAATAAATTTGGTAAATATCTGTATTTGGAATATGAACTCAAATCAATTAATAATGGTAGAGAGGTTCCCAGGAATAAAGTACTATATGTTGAGATTGAGAAACCCCCATGTCTCAGTGGATAGTTGAACTGGTATAGAAACCAGTAAGGTGGAGGCTCAGATCCTACCTGTGACACAGAATAGATGTGTAACCAGAGGTCAGGGCTTTCTTTTAGGGATCATGTTAGTGGCTGAATGGAGTGTGGACTGGAGTGGAGAGAAACTTAAGGAGACAGATTCACAAGCAAGCTATTGCAATAATGAAGCTTTGAGGTGTTGAGGCCAGCACTAGAGTGATGGTGATGTCACAGGACAAAAGGGGGCATATACAAGAGATGCTAAAAAGATAATATTAAGAGACCCTGGCAACAGATCTGATATATGGGGTTGAAAGAGAATAAAGAATGCACGTTGACTCTTAAATTGCAATCCTGAAAGTCTTTTCTTCTTATAGTAATAGGAAGATGGGGAGATGGTTTAAGGGGAAAGATAATGAGTTTTGTTTTGGACATACCGAGTTTAAGATATCTATTGAACCTTCAATTAGAGATATCTTAAAAGCAGTTGAAGGTGAGAGATTAGAGGTCAGTAGAGAGTTTGGAGAGAGATAAGCAGATTTTAGAATCATTATCATAGAGATTATAATTAAACTCATGGAAGCTCATAATACCGCCAAGTGAAGTAATACAGAGGGAAAAGAAAAGGGGGCCCAGAACAGAACCATAAGGGACACCCACGATTAGAGGGCATAATCTGGAAGAAGATTCAGCAAAGGAAACCTAGGAGTGGTAGTATAGGTAGCAGGAGAACTGGGAGATAGTGGTGTCCCAAAAATTTAGAAGAGAACGTGAAGGAGGAGAGTGTGATCAATAATGTTAAAGGCTACAGAGAGGTGAAGAAGAATAAGGATTGAGAAAAGCCCATTGGATTTGTCAACTAAAAGGTCATTAATATCTTTGGTAGAATGATAAGGTCAGAAGCCAAGTTCTAAGGACAAGTTCTAAAGTTCTTTAGGAAGACAGTGAAAGTAAAGAGGAGAAATCTATTGTAGGTGGCCCTTTTTGAGGAGTTTAGCCACAAGAGCCAGAAAAGATATATACTAATAGTTAGCAGGGATATAAGGATCAAATGAGGGGTTTTTTCAGAATGACAGAGACATGTGCATATTTATGACATTAATAATGGCTAATATTTATGTGGCGCTTACTATATGCATAGGCAGTAGGAAATGAACCAACAAAGATTGAAAATAAGTAATAGAGTGAGGATGGCAGAGACATAGCCTGTTGGAGGAGATGGGATGGAATAGGATCACTTGAAGAAGTCAAAAGGTTAGTCTTGGCAAGGAGTAAATTCACTTCATCATGTGAAAAGGGGGTAGGAGAAAGTGACAGAAGGCACCTAAATGAAAGGAGATGAGGAAGAGAGGAGAAGAGGAAATAAATGACTACATTTTTTTCTGTAAAATATAAAGCAAAGTTCCCATCTAAGAGTTGGAGGGAGAGCAAAAAAGGTTTGAGGAGGGATGGAAAGATTTGGAATCATTTCTGTTGTGAGTGGGATAGCAAATTGATGAGAGGTATGGCAGAATTGCCTAGTGGCAGTGAAAAATCAGTTGAGATTGTATAACATAAATTTGTAGTGGACCCAGTCAAAATAGTTACAGGATTTTCTTTACCTTCATTCAGTAGCATGTGTGTAGGAGTGAAGGTGACAAATAGCAGAATTGTTCCAAGGCTTGACTGGGCATAATCTATGAGATGAGGAGGATAGGGATTCAAAAAAGAAGGATGGTTTTGAGTTTAATTGGTTTACCAAGTGGTAAAATTGGGGAGAAGAGGTAGTATAGGTAGCAGGAGAACCGGGAGATAGTGGTGTCCCAAAAATTTAGAAGAGAACGTGAAGGAGGAGAGTGTGATCCATAATGTTAATTGTCTCATGCAAGGGAGGTGGGCTTGAGAGGAGGTAGAATTAAGATGCAAAAAAGTTGAAAGTTATGGTATACACTTCTAGGGCTGTATCCCGTAGAGATCATAAAAAGGGAAAAGGACTCACATGTACAAAAATATTTATAGCATCTTTTTTCTGGTTGCCAAGAAGTGGAAATTGAGAGGATGCCCATCAATTGAGGAATGACTGAACAATTTGTGGTATATGCATGTAATGGAATACTGTTGTGCTATTGGAAATGATGAACAGAGGAACTTGAGAAAATCCTGGAAAGGCTTATATGAACTGATACTGAGTAAAGTAAGAAGAACCATTGTTCTATGAGGAGAACATTAATCACAAAACAGCCATAATATGTGATGACTGATTTTGAAAGACTTAGACCTTCATAGCAATGCAAGGACCTAAAAGAATTCCAAAGGACTTATGATGGTAAATGGCATCCACATCCAGAGAATGAACTTCGGGGTTGGAATGCAAAATAAAGCAGACTATTTTCTCTTTTGTTTTTTTTTCTTCGTCATAGTCTCTCCCATTCATTATAATTCATCTATGCAAGATGACTAATGTGAAAATATGTTCAATAAGAATGTATGTGAAGAGTCATATCCTATTGCATGTTGTCTTGTGGAGACAGGGGAGGGAAAGGGGGAAAAATTTGAAACTTATGAAAGCGAATGTTGAAAACTAAAAATAAATTAATTGATAATTTAAAAAAGAAAATTATGGTACAGACAAAGAATAAGTTTTTTTAAGGGAGGGAGAAGTGAAAAACCAGTAGTCAGATAATGATAATCAGTGGTCAAATAATGGGATCTCAGAATTCTTGAATATAGAGGTGGTACATTTGTTGGTGATGGAAAGAATAAGGGTATGATTTTCTTTGTGTGGCTAAGGTGATATGGAATGATATCTTATGAGAGATGAGTAGGTTGAGGAACTGAATGGATAGGGTATTTGAGGGAGAATCAACATGAATGTTGAACTTCCCTAGTACGAGAGCAGGAATCAGAATGAAAAGAGAAATTGTTAACTGGGTATCAAACTCATTAAGGAAAGAAGGGGAGGGACTTGGACTTGGATAACAGTTATGCCAATTTTGATTAGGTGGTAAAAATAAACAGCATTTACCTCAAAGGAAGAGAAGTTACTGAGTGACAGAGAAAGGAAAAGAACCTGGAAATAGAGGACTAAGGAGTATTTCAGCTCTATTTCCATGAACAGTGAAGTGAGGAGAAAGTGAATAATGCCACCAAGTGAAGGAACATAGAGGAAGAAGAAAAGAGGGCCCTGAAGAGAACCCTGAGGGACACTGACAGTGAGAGGGCAGAGTAAAGGCAAGGATTCTCATGAACTCTCCCAAATTTCCATCCAAAATGAATTCTGGAGTGTCAGAACCAACAAAGGGATGGGGTACAACAATTTTACATCCCAAGACAACTTGGAAGGTTGACAGGAAAGGTATGCCTCATTGGGGTAAGAGTAGAGCCCAATCATGCCCCAGTAAACCAGCAGAAGGCCTTGGCAGCTAGTGAATATTCAGTCATGGAATCCAGACCTCTCAGCTCAGATAGAGATTGAAAAAGACGCTGATGACGCTGGGACCAGGATTCTGTTGCATTGCTCATACATGGTTCTAGATCACAGTCCCAAAGTGAAGAGGAGCATCAGCTGGATCAGGGATCCTGATCACAGGTCCAAAGTGAAAGGGAGTGCTTGTGGTCAGTTATAAACCAAAACATAGTCCAGGAAATCCATGATCTCATCTCTCCTTACATAGTATCACCTTAAAAGAACTGAAAACATGTAGACCCCCAGAGATAGCTCTGAAAACAACAGCACAAAACCCCTGATGCTTGGGATAATTATTCCTCCTCCCCAGGAGTAGAGCACAATTTCAACATAAAGGTAAAAGTCAAGTAGTCTGGGAAAATGATCAAACAATGAAAAGAAATAAACTAACCATAAAAGTCACTAAGGTGACAGGGGAAGTGCAAATACAAACTCAGAAGAAAATAATGAATTCAAAGCAATTATATCAAAAGTCTCAAAGAAAAATGGGAATTTATCTCAGACCAAAAAGAGAATTCTTCAAAGAGATCAAAAAGGGTGTTTTAAATCAAATAATAGAGGCAAAGAAAACATTGTGGAAATGAAAGTGATGCCAGATAATCATGAAAAAAGAGTCAATAGCTTTGTAAAGGAAGCACAAAAACAGTGGAAAAAACTTTTTTAAAAAAGAGTACACCAAATGGTAAAAGAGGCACAATTGAGGAAATATTCTTAAAAAACAAAGTTGGCCAAGTGGATAAGGAGATGAAAAAACTCACTGAAAACAATAATTTCTTTAAAAATGTAGCTGGAAAAGTGGGAGATAATGACTCCGTGAGACATCAAGAAACAGATAGTAAAAAGAATAAAAATAGCAGAAAATGTGAAATATCTCATTGAAAAAATAATTTCTTAGGTCAAGGAGAGTTAATTTTAATAACTTTTTATCTTTTATGTATTTATTTTTGCTTTTTGGAGGGCAGTTGGGGTTATGTGACTTGCCCAAGGTCACACAACTAGTAAGTGTTAAATGTCTGAGGCCAGATTTGAACTCAGGTCCCCCTGACTCCAGGGCCAGTGCTCTATTCACTGTGCCACCTAGGTATGCCCAAGGAGAGATAATTTTAAAATTGTTGGGCAACCTGAAAGATGTGGTCAAAAAAGGGGGTCTAGATGTCGTATTTCAAGAAATTCAAGGAAAACTGCCTTGATACCCAAAACTAGAGGGTATAATACAAATAGAAAGAATTCACTGATTATCCCCTAAAAGAGATCCCAAATGACAACTTCCAGGAATGATATAGCCAAATTCCAAAGCTCACAGATTATGGAGAAATTTTAAGCAGCCAGAAACATTCTAGATATAATGGAGACCCCATCAGGACAAGGCAAGATTGAGCAGTTTCTCTATTAAATGATTGTAATATGATATTCTGAAGGGCAAAGAAGTACTGAGTATAGTGAGTGCATGGAATATAAACCCTCAGGGGAAAAGATGGATATTTAATGAAATAGAGGATCTTTAAGCATTCTTGATGAAAATACAGGAGCTAAATAGAAAACTTGATTTTCAAATACAAGACTAAAAAGACACATAAAAAGGTAAAAAGAAAAAGGTAAAAAAATAGAAATCATAAGGGAGTCAATAAGATTAATCTGTTTACATACCTATGTGGAAGATAATTCTTGTATCTCCTAAGAACTTTACAATTATTAGGGGAATTAGGAGGAGTATACATAGACAGAGAGCACGAGGAGGAGTTCACTATGATGAGATGGTATCCAAAAATAAAAATAAAATTAAGCACTGAGAAAGAGAGATACACTGGGAGATGGAAGAAAGGAGAGGAATAATGGGGCAAATTATTTCACATAAAAGAGGCACAAAAGAGATTTTACCGTGGAAGAGGAAATGAGGGTTGCTTAGCAATGTTTCAATCTTATCTGGAGTTGGCTCAAAAAGGGATTAAAATAGACATAAGTGCATGTAGACATCTATCTTATATTCTATAGGGAATTCAAATGGAAGAGGAATAAAAGAGGAGAGAGAGATTTCATGGAAGGGAAGGCAGATTGGGGGAAGTGCTGGTCAGAATCAAAACATTTTTAAGTAATGAGAAGTAATATTTTATCTTTCACACCTATGCATAAGGGAAGAATTTATGACCAAACAAGTTACAGAGAGCATTACTGGATGTAAAATGGGTAATTCAGATTAAATCAAATTTAAAAGGGTTTGCAGGAACAAAATAAATGCAGCAAAGATTAGAAGAAAAACAAAGGTAGGGGAAATTTTTATTAGCAACTCTCTCTGATAATGGTCTTATTTTTTAAATATACAGACAATTGAGTCAAATTTATAAGAATATAAATCTTCCCTTTCCCCCAATTGATTGGTTGGTTGTTGTCCTTGGTGCTTGAAGAAGATCAAAATGATATCACTATGTTTTGGTCAAAGTGCAGCATGTCCGAATGTGACTGATCAGACTAATATGAGCCTATAAGACTACAATATCAGGCACAAATATTCCATTTGAACTTTTGGAGTGGAGATGTTTCTAAATTTGTGCATTTCATGTTTACTTTGAGCTACTAAAATCCTGCTTTTCTCATAAAGTACAGAGACTTCTATGATGTGAGCATATCATCCTGGTTGGTTTTGGGTCAGTGTCTCCCCTGTCTTACAATTGATTCCAAAGTCCTTCAGAGAGACCTTAGAATGTATTGTGTCACTTATTCCTCAATTGATAAAAGGTCAAGGGATATGAAAAGGCAATTTTCAGACAAAGAAATCTGTGCTATCTTTAGTCATGAAAAAAATACTCTAACTATTAATTAGAGAAATGCAAATTAAAATAACTCTGAGGTATCAGATTGGTGAATAAAACAGAAAAGAAAATGACAAATGTTGGAGAGGATTGGGGTACTAAAGCACTGTGGATGGAGTTGTAAACTGGTCCAATCATTCTGTAGAGTGATTTGGAACTATGACTAAAAGGCTACAAAGCTATGCATGCTCTTTGACCCAGCAATACCACTACTAGATCTGTATCAAAAAGAAATTTTTAAAGGGGGAAAAACTTATATCTACAAAGATATTTATAGCAGCTCTTTTTGTGGTGCAAAGAACTAGAAGTTGAGGGGATGCTTATCAGTTGAAGAATGGCTGAAGTAGTTGTGATATATGACTGTGATTAAAGATTATTGTGATATAAGAAGTGATAAGCAGGAGGTTTTTAAAGAAGCTAGACTTATATGAATTAATACAAAGTTAAGTGAGCAGAACCAGGAGAACAGTGTATACATTAAGAGCAATATTATATGATGATCAACTGTCAATGACTTAGCTATGCTCAGTAATACAATGATCCAACTCACATCTGAAAGACTTATGATGAAAGATGCCAATCCATCTCCAGAAACATAACTGATGGAGACTAAATATAGATTGAAGAATATTTTTAAACTTTATTTTCTTGTATGTGTGTGTGTGTATTTTCTCTCAGTTTGCTTTCTTTCAAAACATGACTAATATGGAAATAAGTTTTGCATGACTACAATTGTATAACCTATACCAATTTTTTTGCCTTCTATTGAGAGTCTGGTGGAGACAGGGAAGGAAAGAGTTTGGAACTCAATTTAAAAAAACATTAAAAATTGTTTTACACATAATTAAAAAGGAAACCTTTTTAAAAAAGAAAAAATGAAAGGAAATTTGTTGACTATAGAACAGGCATTCCAGAGGACATGGTGAAAGGGCTAGGTGGAATCAGATGGAAACTTTGAGCCAAGAGGGCTGAAGGGATTGGGATGAAGGATTGGATAATAGAGAATGTGGAATGGGATTTAGAAAATTATCTATAGGAATTCAGTGCTACTGGTATGTGAAGGGTATGAGCTCTCCCTCTGTCCCCAGAAAGTTGGTCCTCCAAAGACTCAAAATTTGGAGTGCCAGTAAGGCAACTTTAGAGCTGATGCTGATTAGAAATTCTACCCTCCTTTATTCAAGAGGCTTAAGTATACAAATTCTCAAAACACCTCCAGGAATTTGAAATTCAGGAACTCTTATCACTCATAATCTATGACTGACAGTTAAAGTTCTCCCTCTCAAGGGTTGAGTCCAGGTACTAAGGATTCAGGGACTTGGGTCCAGGGACTCTTCTCCTGAAAGATATTGGCAAGAGCCACATGCAGCTCCAACATGTAACTGTCCAAAGACAAACATTACATAAACCTATATGTAACTCCCCCCAGGGTCTTTGTCTAATTTTCTCTCTGCTGCTCTATCAGAAGCTTGAAAAAGGCAAAATGGGTGAAAATGTCTAAAAAGGTGTAAGTCTAAAATAATTATTGCATTTCCTAATTACACAATAAGTAGTTTTACCCACAAAAATCTGTTCCATTAAGTCCAAATCAGTCAATTCCTCCTCAGTCATGATCCATGATCCATGTTCATGGGGAACCAAGGGTAATATCTATACCTTCCAAAGGAAAAGAGGAATCAAAGGCCCAAGTAAAGATTCACCAAATTGATGAATTTATGAGCTCATCACATTTTTTTCAGAAAACCCCCTCAACACACACACACACACATTGCAGAAGGAATTTATGAATATTTTTCAGTAAGGATTAGGTTAGTTAAACTCTAATTTACCTTTCTGAGACTATGATTCTATAATATAGAAATGTAAGTTTTACATTGCAAGGCTCAACAAGAAATACCTGAAGAGCAAGAAAGGAGATTATTTATACTTTATATTCTCTCAGGCTTCTTCCACCTCTAACTCTATGATTATGATTGATAATATGGAGACAATGCAGATAGACAGAGAGGTATCTTAACTTTCTATTGTTCAATTTCTTTCTTCTCCATTCTTTGACACTTTGAAAAGTTTTCTTTCTCATTGCTTACTTACCACTATTTTATGATTCACTTTTTAGGTAGACTCTCCATATATTCAGTCATCTTGCTCTATTATTTCTAACCTTGCACATTCACCCTAGAAAACTGAAGGTCTTTGAAGTCTCTTGGCCTTGCTCAGTTTTCTGTTCACAAAACTCTCCTGATAAAGGCAGCATTATCGTGTGATCTTGTCTCTGATGCATTCCCTTCATCTTTAACATTGATGATCAGGAGGTTAAGCTGGGGATCAAGGTGCCTATGCTGCCTTTGGTGTCTGGTGTACTGCCCCTGGCAATATACAAAGGATAATTGCCAAGGAGAAATGATCCTTTCAGAGGCATCTGAATGAAGCTTTTGATGTGGTAGAGCAAGAGGTTTGGTTGACAAGTTGGAACATCCCATCAGGGATGGAAATAGCTACATCATTATAGCTCCTACATTTCCTCCCTAGAAAGGTCCCAAAAGAGTATTGTGAGGCAAATTCTCCTTTGCTGACTCCACAGGGTTTCATCTAGTTCCCCCTTGCTCAAGATATGATTGATAGCAATGACTATTGTATAGCCATCTGCTGGGTGCACTTGAAATCAAGCTGCTATTACATTTCTTTCCAACAGACAGAAAAGATCATTTTGTAACATTCCCAATGTAGAGGGTCATGCAGTTTCATCGAAATAAGAGAGTATTTATGTTAGTGTATTTCTGAAAGTAGGTGAAATGAGTAGCTTGTATACCTTTCCCTGCATTTCTGTAAACTAAACCTTGCCTGCACATTGAGCCCCGTTGAAGGCCCTTAAAAGCAATCTAGCCCCTAGGCAAAAGAAAAATTAAAAGCCATAAGTCTATAGCCCATGCAACATAACATTTAGTTACAATTAAATTCGATTCAGTAAACATTTATAAAGTCTCCACTATGTGTAGATGGGGGAAAAGGGAGAAAGACAAAAAAGTTTAGCTAAGTAGTCTTTGCTCTAATGGATCTTATAATTTGGTAGGATTCTGAGTCTTCCCCTTACTCCCAAACAAGACACTAGGTTATAACAACATTATTATGAAATTCAGTTATAACATATTAATGATGTTACTGTAAAATAACATTGATTATGTCTACGTCATTTTAGGTATGCCCACACTAATGCTTTCCCATTACTGAAAGCTGTAGACATGATTATTGACAACTTACAATTTGTAAAGCTAATTAGAGCAGAGTGACTGGAGATTTTTCCCTTGTCTCCCCACCCATATCTAAATCACGAGGAAAAATCAGCATTTATCAAGTAGTTACCATGTACAAATCGCTAGAAGCTAAAATTCAAGCAAAACAAAGACATTTCAAATGCGGTTCATAATTAGTTATGTTCTTTACTTTGTGTTCTAGAATCAAAAAGTAATTCTATCAATGGACTAATGTGCAAAGTTAGGAGGTGACATAATAACAACAATGACAATAGTGTGTGTTGTTAATAGAGATGTGTATTGATCTTACCATTTTGGAGAGCAATTGGGAATCATGAAAAGGGCAGGGGAGAGAGCAGATTAATGTATCTATAATCTTACCTTAAGATTCCACTGCTAGACACTCCAAAAAAGGTGATGAGAAAAAAAGAGAGCTCTAATATGCACCCAATTATTTATAGCAGCATTTTTAGGGATAGCAAATACATGGAAGCAAAGTAAATGCCATTAACTGGGGAATGACTAAAAAAGTAATGGTACATGAATATAATAGAAGATTGTTGCAGTATAAGAAATAATGAATATGACAAATATAGAGAAGCACAATAAGATTTATATGAACTAATGAAAGTGAAGTAAGCATAACCACAATGTAAGTGGAAAGAAAAACAATAAAATAACAATTTTTTGAAACGTGCAAAACACAACGACTGAGGTTATCCCCCCAAAAAAGCTACACAAAGACAACTCCCCCTCCTTGGAAGAGGTAGGGAACCAACAATGTAGAAAACTGCATAGAATACTATGTACTTTCAATACGTTGGTTCAGTTCAATGAACCTTTTTGTTTTATTTATTCTTTCTTGTAAGGGATATTCCTCTGGGTGAAAAAAGACATATTGCCAAAAATAAAAGATAAAAAAATTATATATAACAAAAGATAAGATAACAAAATTTTATTAAAAAACAAACCCAGTGACTGATGATGTGTTGGGGGAACAAGCTAGTTTGAAGTTATAACCATCAGTACCTAGGTTATTGACTCATCCTGGCATATTGATACCCTCAACTGACTCTAGGGCAATTAGGTGGCACAGTGGGAAGACTACAGGACCTGCAGTCAAGAAAAAGGGAACTCAATTCTAGCCTCAGAATCTGTCTAGCTACATGACCCTAGGCAAGTCATTTAACTACTGTTTGTCTCATTTTCCTCATCTATAAAATGAGAGTAATATTAGCACGTACCTCTGAGAGATATTGGGATGATCAAATGACATAATGATTATAAAGCAGTTCGTGAAGTGCCTGGCATATAGCAAGTGTTATGATAACTGGATATTAATAACACCTGAAAAAATAATATTGGAAGTTCTGTGGAGGAGCTAACAACAATTATTTGAAAACGAATTCATTTTTTAAATTAGTCATAAACTTTAGTTAAGAAGCAATAGACAGGGAAAGTTAGGTGATGCAGTGAATAGAGCACTGACCCCTGGAGTCAGGAGGACCTGAGTTCAAAATCCGGCCTCAGACACTTAACACTTACTAGCTGTGTGACCTTGGGCAAGTCATTTAACCCCAATTGCCCCTATAAAAAGCAAAAAAAAGAGAAGAAGCAATAGTCAAATGTGATGAGGCACAGTTGCTAATTGGGTATAAATATTCTAATGTATTGAGCAGGTTCCCATTATAAGTAAACTGGAAAAAATGAAAGTTACCATCAAGTCTTTGGGTAGAAAATCAATAAATCAATAAGTATTTACCAAGAACTTTTCTATTATGTTTTAAGCACTGAGCAATACTGCCCAAAGGAGTATTCTATGAATTCTTTTCCATGAGGAACTTAGAATCTCATTTGGGAAATAAGATAGACATATATGAAAATAAGATTTATCAAATCTATATTAAAATTATGAAGACATATGTGTGTATTAGGTGCAGAGTCTTCTTTTAGTGCTTCATTGTGTCATCATGAAGATGATTCTGGGTTCTCAAAGATTGTTCCAATTGAACAAGGTCCAACTTCAAGAGAGAAGAGCATGGAGTTCAGACTAGCAATGACTTAAGCACCTATCATCTACCTAATTGGTGATATCACAAAGAGTGTTGGACACTGGGTGATGATGATTTTGGCCACAGCAAGTCCCCACTGGGGAGTGGGAGAGGATAAAATGAGGTTATGATCTATTTCAAAAAAGAGAATATTCACAAGTCCTTGAAGTATATGAGAATATGCACTTAGCTTTATGGGACTAACTATTCATCCCCATCTTTGGAATAGTCTAGTTCAGTGGTTCTCAACCTGTGGGTCATGACCCCTTTGGGGGTCAAACAACCCTTTCACAGGGGTCACAGGGTTTGTCTAAGACCGTTGGAAAACACATGGTCTTAGGAACCAAAACACTGGAAAACACTTTCCAATGGTCTTAGGAATCAAGACACTATTCCTCTATCCATCTCCAGACAGGTCCACCCACATGCAGATACATCCACATACTAGTATTAATGGGTCACGGCATTAGGAAGGTTAAGAACCACTGGTCTAGTTAGACTTAATGATCCTTAAAATCAATTCTACCCTAACAGATATAGGATCATAGACCATGGATACAAAGCTGGAAGAAACCTTATATGTTATGGTATATAATAGTATAAGTGTAAAAATGAATGCTATACCAGGATTTGCTCTTGAAACCATTTAAATGTGAAAAAGCTAGTATCATATGAATGTTTAACTAAATCCAAGTCTCTTAAAGTTCATCCATACCAACTTTAAACACAAAGAATAGAGAATAAAGCAAATACTGCAACTCTGAAAAAATAGCTATTTTGAGAAAGAGAACACAGACCAGGAAGGAGGGGGGAGAATCTAAAATGAACAAGTGGAATAATGTAACTTTCTTCTTCATAAATAGAAGGAAATTGATAAATATAGAAAGACTATAAATAGATTGTTTTGGATAGAGGGATGATATAAATAAGCTATAGTTACATATTTTCCCTCTCAATTTTTTAGCCTATAATTAGGTTACACTTCCAATACGCATCAGTACTTGTTCTATGATTGCATATTTAATTGCATTATCCAGAGACAGATGTGATTGATTGAAATCCAAATGTATTTCCTTTTTTTAAGGAAAAAAAGTAATATTAAAAAGTAAGCCCTAAAATTGAACTATATTGTCAAACATTGAATTATTCTTTAAAGAAAATAATAAAGTGATAATGATGATAACAATAATTATATTAATAACTGACTTATGTAGGTATATATTTGCAGACCATTTTACCTATAGTGTCTCATTTCGGTCTCACAACAACTCTATGAGGTACATGTTATTATTATCCCCTTTTTATATATCAGAAGACTGAGGATAACAGAAACAAAGTGAATTATCTAAGGTCACACACACAATAATTGACTAAAATGTGAGTGCTATTCGCCTTTTTCTAAATCTAAATCCAAAATCCTTTGTACTCATGTACTTATGTACAAATCAGTACTATGTGCTGATTCTGGAGCAGCTATAATTTACTGCCATGAACTTTTATCCTTAACTATTATCTAGTAATCGATCCACAAACCTTTACCAAGGGCCTACACAAGACAGAACACTGTGCTAAGTGCTGAGGGAGATACCAAGTTTAAGTAAATCCCGCCTTCAGGAAGTTTACTGAGTGGTAAGAAGACACCAATATACATAAGTATAATATGAAGCATTACTCTACAAAATCATTAGAAAGTTGTAAAATATAATGCTACATGAGATTTGAAGGGAAAAACTGTTCCCAAGCTGGAAATTTAGAAAGGTTTCCTGGAAAAGATGGCATTTAAATTGAACTTAAAAAAATGGAACATCATCTATAACTAAAAGATGCATCATCTGTAACTAAAGAGCATAATGAGAACACTACTTTGCACTTACATAGTGCTCAGTATGTTCCAGGTACTTTACAAATATTTTCTCATTTGATCCTCACAATAACCCTGGGAGGTAGGTGCTCTTATTATTCCCATTTCACATTTGAAGAAACTGAGGCAAACAGAGGTAAAAGTGACTTGCCTAAGGCCACATAACTAAAAAGTGTTTGAGACTGGGTTTGAGCTTAAGCCTTTCTGGCTACAGGTTCAGGTCTCTATCCCCTGTGAAACCAAGGAGCATTGAGAATACTGAATATTGAGGAAGCAGAGTTGTTCCGTTTAGCTAAAACAGTGCACAGAAAAGATTAGTATGAATTAAAACTGGAAAGGTGGAATGGTTATAGTTTATGAACTGTCTCAAATCCCAGCCAAAGGTAGTTGGGTTTTACTCTGGATGAAATAGGAATTTTTGAAGAAAGGAATGCAATAACTACATAGAAAGATTTGCAAGAAAGATTATTCTCAAAATCATAGGAAGGATGGATTGGGATATGATGAGTGAGGATAGGAAGAAATGAAAAAGGGCTGTTGAAATAGGTTTGTCATCAACAACAATTCATTACTCTTGGTCTTATCTCCACACTGTGGATATGAACATAGCATTCCTGACTTTTATTCTCGGTTTTGATGCTAACTAGTTGTATAATTATAGAGAAGTCACCTAATTTTAGGACCCTCAGTTTCCTAAAAATGAGGAAGGTTAGATTAGATCATTTATAAGGTCTCATCTAATTTTAATCTCTATGGTTCTTTTCCCATCCACCTAATGAAGGAAAAATAAAACCTAGAAACAGTTAAAACAGGAAGCAAGAGAGAAAATAACTGCTTTACACATCAGGCAGAGTCTTTTTTTTTGAAGTTTTCTATTATTGAGTAATATTAAAGTTACCTATGCTGTACCAGGGTGTTACCATGACCATTTATATTTCAAAGATATAATTTAATCCAAAGCATATCTGCATCCATGTGGAAATATGCCCAACTATTAAAAGGCTGCATTATCTCTCTCTCCAATGTCAGATTTCACATTCAAAATGGGATATGCAGATAAACTGGACTATGTCTAACAGGAAATCATCATCTCACCAATAAACTTTTGGAGTCAAAAGACATGGATATAAATCCTGGCTACTTACTATCTGTATTAACTTGGGCAAGTTGTTTAATCTCTTTAGGGTCCAAAATCTTCAGTCACAAAGGATCAGGGCTCCTGAAAAGTGATATTGCTTTCTACTATAAGGAATCTGGGCACTTACTGAGGAATGACTAGGGTGAAAACCAAAGGAGTATTGACCACAGCTCTCTGTATCGCACTATCTTAGAAGCATCAAAAACTTCAAATATCATAGAATTATCTCTGAAAACAGCAGTGTGAAAAACTCTGAAATTTGATAGGGTGATCCCCATGCCTTCCCCATGGAAAGTACTGGTGACAATGAAAAAATATCAATAGTAAACATATATGCTATTTATATAGATTATTCAAATGTAATCATGCAAAATATATTTCCATATTAGTCACATTGTGAAAGAAAACATAGACCAAACAAATTTAAAAAATAAAGTTAACAAAAAAATATGCTTTGATCTGAATTCAGACTCCATCAGCTCTTTCTTTGCAGGTGGAAATCATTTTTTATCGTAAGGCCTTCAGAATCTTCTTATATCATTGTATTGCTGAGAATAGCAAGTCATTCATAGGTGACCTTTGTACAATATTGTTCTTATTGTGTACAGTGTTCTACTGTTCTACTCACTTCACTTTGCATCAGTTCATGTAAGTCTTTCCAGGACTTTTTTTTTTAAGCATCCTGTTTATCGTTTCTTATAGCACAATAATTTATATAACATTTTCATTACAATTTCATCACAATAATATCTCACAACTTCCTCAGCCATTTCCCAATTGAACAGCATCCTTTGCTACCACAAAAACCTATGACTATTCTTGTACATATAGGCCTTTTTTCCCTTTTTGATCTGAGATGTAGAACTAAAAGAGATCAAAGGGTATACACACTATTATAGCCCTTTGGGCATAGTTTCAAATTGCTCTCCAGAATGGATCAATTGATTCATTGCTGCACCAATGAAGCATTAGAGTCATATGAGTATAGGTAGCTTTGATTTCTTCATCTAAAAACTTCCTGTTCATATCCATTGACAATTTATTAATTGGAAAAAGATTTAATTTCTTATAAATTTGGCTTGGTTCTCTATATACTTGAGAAATAGTTCTTTATCAGAGAAACTTTTTTGTAAAAATTTTCCCAGTGTTTTTCTTTCTTTCTAACCTTGCCTGCGTTGGATTTTTTTGTGCATAACCTTTTTTTTATTTAATGTAATCCAAATTGTCTATTTTATATCCTATAATACTTTCTATCTCTTATTTAGTCATAACTTCTTCCTTGTTCTCCTAATTTGCTTGCAAATCGCCCTTTACTTCCAAATCATGTAATCCATTCTGTTATACACTTCAACTTTATGAGTCAGCTCATCTCCTTCACATTAACAATTATTATTAGCATTTCCCTCCATCCTATTCTCTCTCCCTCTCTCTGTCTCTATGTATCTGTTTGTCTCTGTTTCTCTTCCCTTCTCTTCTCCTCTCTCCCTCTCTCTCCCTCTCTCTCCCTCTCTCCCTCTCTCTCTCTCTCTGTCTCTCTCTCTCTGTCTCTCTCTCTGTCTCTGTCTCTCTCTCTCTTTCTCTCTCTCTCTCTCCCTCTCTCTCTCTCTCTCTCTCTCTCTTCTTTTAACCTCTGTCACTTCAAAATGTTGCAAATCTGACTACTGATCCCCCCCATCCTTTTGTTGGTTCTTCTGCCTCAGAATTCATTTTGAGGCATTGTTTTAATGTTGTTTAGAGGGAAATTTGTAAAAGATCAGGCAAGTCCCTTCCTTTACCCAGCAATCTTGACTCTACCCTCATAAAGGAAAAGTTAAATTAGTTACAGGAAGAAATCGAGAACAAAACTGTACTGCTAGCAAATCTTGACTTTTCCTTCTCAGACCTAGATATATCTAAACATAAAATAAAGAAGAAAGAGTTTAAGGAAATAAAAAGAATTTTAGAAAAGTTAGACATGATACACCTGTGAAGAAAATTGAATGGAAACAAAAAGAAGCATATTTTTCACAGCTGTAAATGATACTTTCACAAAAATAGACTTTATATTAGGGCATATAAACCTTACAGTCAAATGTGGGAAAGCAGGAATATTAAATGCATCTCTTTCAAATGATAATACAATAAAAATTACAATCCACAAAGGGCACATGGAAGCATAGATTAAAAATTAAGTCAAAGCTAAACAATCTAATCCTAAAGAATCAATGGGTCAAAGAACAAATCATAGAAATAATCATAAATTTCATTTAAGAGAATGACAACAATGAAACAGCAAATCAACTTTTATGGGATGCAGCCAAAGCAGTACTTAAGGAAAATTTATCTTTAATTTTATATCTGTAAAGACACAAATAAAAGAAATATCAGATAAATGAATTTGGTATGCAAATAAAAAAGGAAAAGAACAAATTAAAAATACTCAAATACTATAACTACACACACACACTATACACACACACACACACACACACACACACACACCTCCAGGAAAAGAGATATCAAAAATTCATAATTGTCTAGAAAAGGTGGAAGCCTCTAATGAGAGAAGGCACTTCTTGAGAAGTTTCAGTAAAGTCAGTTATCTCTCAGGGATAAGAGCATTGTATATGGCAACCAAAACTGGATGAATATTGATGGGACAAGAATATAGGGGATTGGTAGACCTGACTTTCTTCTGTATGACTATAAGTTACTTGGATAGTATAGAACTCACGGAAAGGAAATTTCCACTCTAGCGAAGCCAAGTTCATTTTCTTTATGGATTACTTCATTCCCTAAGCATAGTACCATAAATTTGGAAGCCTACATGGGATGAGATCAAAGAGGGACTCAACCAGATTTATCTGTGGGGGATGGGGGGGGGAAGGGGAAGGAGGTTACTATTTTAGAGATACCTAGCTGATTCTTTATCTGAAGGAATTTCAAAACACATGGTGGTCCTATATGTTTAGGGAATTTAGGACCTTGGGGAAAGTAAAACTCATCAAAAAGAAATAATTATGTTAGTCAATTACAGGAATTTGAGTAATTTATGCTTTTTTCCCTAAAATGTTTACTGGCCCCCTGAGTCTTTTATGTTTATTTGAACTATCTGTGGTATGGCATGAGGACTGTCCTATACTCAATATTTACCTGATCCTGCTCAGGAATTTGCTTCTCTCATTAAAGGCTCTAGGACCCTCAAAATTAGAGTTACTAGAAAGGCAATCCCAGAGACTGGCACTGCTCCAGAAACCAACTTTACGTCTAGATGTCTGGGTGCTGGTTTTGAGTTTTTGACAAAATTCAGAAATTATGACATTGCCTCTCAATGGTTGGTGCAGAACCTGAGAGTCCAAGAAATTTTCCCTTATACTGCATTCTATAATGGGCAAAAACACATGTAGGATACCATGTGCTTCTACTGTAAGGTAGACATTCATGACTTCCCATTTAAATATCCAGGTTCTCTTTTACTTCTGTCTGCCTTCACAGTCTTACCAAATGAAATGGACAAAAATGAATCCAAGAAAGTTGTCTATTTTCTTTTATAGGTCAATATGAAGGGTATGGCTCTTACTCCAAGAGTCTAAGACAATCCATTCATTACCTATCAGTAACCTTTATCAGGTTTACTTATTTCTCTCAGTGAGATGCCAATGTACTTGAAAGTGCCCCCATAAAGGTATAGGTCAAATTAGATCATATCTGAAGACTTTTTCAATTTTTGAAATTCTGTGACTGTGAATTGGTAAGGAAGACATGAGACAACTTGAATAGTTCATGATGTCTGCTCTTGTTCTGAGGTTTGTGGATTCATAACATGCGCTCTGAATATTCAGACACCTTAAAACTGTAGCTGATAAAGCACAAATCTAGTGATTGTGGACTCTCTATTAATCATATGTCATAGGCTTTCAAGCTGAGTTAAGAGTTTAAAGATCTCATTCTCTCATTTTTTTTTAAACAAGTGAGGAGACTGGAGTTCAGAGAGGTTAAATGACTTACCCATCCTCACATATGGAGGGAGTAATAGAGTCATATGTTCCAGCTCCAAATCTGGTGCTCTTTCCATCATGCTCTTTTACCACTGACTGCTCTCATTCACAGAAGAATTCATCATTGCCATTCATGGAAAGGAGGGTGCATTCTCCTACTGTTACAGTTACTGCTTGGCTTCAAGGATCTCATCAAAGGAAAAGAAAAGTAGAAATACCTGGTACCATATCTTCTGCTTCTATCATTTCCACCCACCCCTTGTTTTGAGATTGTGATATTTAACATTTTTAACTTGATCTTTAGGGAGTTGTTATTGAGATAGTGTATTCTTTCATCTTTTGGGGGCAAGTTATTTTGTTTCAGGGATTTTTTTTAAATTAGCTTGTTTATTTTAGTTTACATAATTCATTTCCACAAGATTTTGAGCTACAAATTTTCTCCCCATCTTTCCCCCACCCACCACCTGCAAACTGTGATCCCACTGTATACCCCCTCCCCCAGTCCATTCTCCCCTATATACTCCCCCATTACCTCTCTGATTTTCTGGTAGGGCAAGATGAATCTCCCGACCCCACTGCCTGTATATCTTATTTCCCAGTTGTATGCAAATAATAATAATAATATACTTTTTAAACATTTGATTTTAAAACTTTAAATTCCAGATTCTTTCCCTTCCTCCCCCATCACCCATCCCCACTGGGAAGACAAGGAACCCAATACTGGCCATATATGTATAGTTACGCGAAACCTCTCCACAATGGACATATTCTGAAAGAATGACTATATTTCCCTCCATCCTATCCATTTGACCACTTGTTCTGTTCTCTACTTTGTCCCTGTCCCTTTACAAAAGTGTATGCTTCTAACTACCATTCCCCCAAACTGCCCTCCCTTCCATTATCTCCCCTTTTATCCCCTTTCCCCCATTCTCCTGTAAGGCAAGATATCCAATTTAGAATGTATGTTATTCCCTCCCTAAGCCAAATTCAATGAGAGTAAGGTTGACCCATTCCCTTTTGCCTTCCTGTTCTTCCCATCTATTGTAACAGTTATCCCTTGCCTCTTCTATTTGAGATAATTAACCCCATTCTGTCTCTCCCAATCTCCTCTCAATTTCACCCTTTAAATATCATCCCTTCCTATTGAATTGATCTTGTGTCCTCTGTCTATGTGTACCTGTACACATATATATACACACACTCACATGTGTATTTATATGCATATATATCATCCTATAAAAACACATATGTATGTATACATATATATGTGTGTGTGTGTTTATGTACATGTGTATACACATTTGTATCCCCTTCACCTATCCTAATACGAGAAAAGTTTCATGAGTTACAATTATCATTTTTCCATGTAAGCATGTAAATAGTTCAACTTTGATAAGTTCCTAATGATGTATTTTCCCTGTTTACTTCTCATGCTTCTTGTATTTGAATGTCAGATTTTCTATTCAGTTCTGGTTTTTTCATCAAGAATCCTTGAAAGTCTTCCACCTTACTGAACAACCATATTTTCCCGGGAAAATTATACTCAGTTTTGCTGGGTAAGTGATTCTTGGTTTTAATCCTAGCTCCTTTGATCTCTGGAATATCATATTCCAAGCCCTTTGATCCCTTAATGTAGAAGCTTCTAGATCCTGGGTTATCCTGATTTTGTTTCCACAATATTCAAATTGCCTCCTCTTGGTAACCTGTAATATTTTCTCCTTGATCTGGGGACTCTGGAACCTGACTATAACATTCCTAGGGGTTTTCTTCTGGGGATCTTGTTCAAGAGGTGTTTGGTGAATTCTTTCAAGTTGTATTTTGCCCTCTGGTTCTAAAGTATCAGGGCAATTTTCCTTGAGAATTTCTTTTTTTTATATTTAAATTTTTATTTATTTTCTTGATTACATCATTCATTTCCACAAGGTTTTGAGTTACAAATTTTCTCCCCTTCTTTCCCCTACCCCCAAGCCCAAAACAGTGATCCCAAAGTAAAGCACCTCCCACAATATGTTCTCTTTTATGTCCTCCTCCAATGCCCCTCTAACTTTCTAGGAGGGCAGGGAGGGTCTCCCTATCCCAGTCCCTGTATGTCTTATTTCCCAGGTGCATGTGGTTAATAATTATATATATACACATATGTATGTTTGTTTGTTTTAACATTTGATTGTATAGCTTTAAATTCTAGATTCTTGCGGTTCCTCCCTTATCATCCACTCCCACTGGAAGAAGCAGCAATTCAGTACAGGCTGTACATTTGCAATTACACAGGACATCTCCATGGTGGCCATATTGTGAGAGGCTGATTGTATGTCCCTCCTTCCTAACCCACACTCCCCCTTGTTTTGTTCTCTACCCTGTCCCTGTCCCTTTACTGAGGTGTGTGCTTCACGCAACCCTCCCCCCCACCCCACCATTCCCTACATCATCCCCCCTCTCATCCCTA
>CM053596.1:226267910-226296941 GCA_028646575.1 Pseudocheirus occidentalis | reverse complement strand
GAATTGTTGATTGAATCTTTAAGTGTTAAGCTGGTTTCCCCCTTAGGGAAAACAGGTGAGTAAGATATAATATTGAGAATGTTATACTGTGAATATTGTACTGAATCTTGATTTGTAAAGGAATAAACAGAGTGTTCACTACTACTGTGTACTCTGAATCTTAAAAGCTGTTCACAGTAGCATTCTTTTGGGAATCTACTGTTGCTTGGCTTTACAATACGTATAGTGCATATTTTCATACTTAAGGATATAGCCATATAATGTATGCATGCACATAGATATATGTGTATATAGAAACATACATGTGTACAAACATGTATTTAAAGGTAGGTATGTGTTGGAGATCTCTGTAATATATGTGAAGATATTCAAATTTCTCTTTCTTTTCACTCTCAAGAGGTACAATGAAGCCTTATGTGATAATACTATACCTTAAAAAATTAAGTCATTTGCATTCTCTATATCTAGTTAGTTTTCCTATTTAGACAGTTGCCTTTCTACAGTTATCTTTGTTTATTCATTGTTTCCATTTCTACTGATAGTCTCTTTGAGTTTAGCCTTTTAGAGGTGGTCCATCAGTAAGCATTTATTCAATATCTATTGTGTAACAGATACTATGTGAAATACTGGAGATACAAAGGCAAAAAAGAAAAAAATGTCTAAGGAGAAACCATGACTAAACGTGGAATAGTGGAGAGTCATAGATTTGCAATCTGGAGACTGGGATTTGGGTTTTAGCCCTAGTACTTATCACTGCTGTGAGAAAGTCCCTTCACATTTCATCTATTTAATGAAGGTATTGAACTGCATCAGGGATGGGGAACTTGTAGCCTTGAGGCCACACATGACCCTCTATGTCCTCAAGTATGGACCTTTGACTCAATCCAAATTTCACAATACAGATCCCCTTAATAAAATGATTTGTTCTATAAAACTTGGACTCAGTCAAAAGGCCACATCTAAGCCCCTAGAAGGCCACATGTGACCTTGAAGCTACAGGTTTACCATTATGAACTAAAAGGTGTCTTAGTTCTATTCCAATTCTACAGCTTATGATCCAATGACCTCAAAGCAGGAGGGATAAGACATGCAAGTAGTTGGGCAGGAGATTGCTTGCTACTATGCTGACAGGGTACATTTGAGAAAATAATTTCTATTGAAAGATTTTGGTTAGGAGTATGTAAATATAGCCTGAAGAAGTGGTTCACACATGGTTAATCATTAAAGCTTCAATACTAGCCTGACAGTTTGTCAAAAAGAAGTGATTAGCACTAAATAGGTTTAAGAGCAAATCCTCCTAGGAGCAGCTGAGCCCTAGACACAACCAGGATAGGCATGAAAACAGATGTTTTCATGGTATTTTCCAGGGAGTTTCCTCAAAGGATTATATTTTATCATAATATCATCATCGTTGTCATCATCATCATCATCATCCTCATCCTCATCATTCCCATTACATTCATCATAAGCTTCATCTCAAGGAAGCATGGGTATTTGGGGATCACTTCTAGGAAACTGCTGCATGTTGCATGATACATGGCATAATAGCATACTACATAACATAAAACATGTTTGGTCCTATCAGATCAGGTTACTATGTATGTATGTTGCAAATGCAAGATAATTATTTTGGTGGAATAGTTCAAAGGGCTGGAGGAACACATCTTTACCATTTACCTCATTAAAGAGTTGCAATTCCTTGACATGAGGAAAATGCGAAAAGAAAAAAAAATTGAGAGAGCAGAAATGACTGAAAATATACATATTAAGGTCAGTCAATGGAAAGATATAGGCAAACACTCTTATCTCAAGCTATTGTTTAATATTCATACCTCTCTAATCCTTTGTTCATGACCTATTTTATATTTCAGTTATTGTATAGTTATGGTAAAATATTGTATATTTATGACTATGTCTCAGCCTCCATTCTAAATTCAAATTGGTGAAGGTAGAGATTACAATTTAATTATCCTTCTGTCCCTCTTTGGGGCCCATGGCAGTACTTTGTACATAGAAGAAAGTGAGCAAGTGACTGTTGAATAAATGAATGAACACAGAGGTGAAAGAAATGAAGACACTGTCACTTTAAGTACAGCACAAGCTCAATCTGTTCATGTTGAAAAACATATTCTTTCACATAATCAAATAAGAAAAGTGATATGAACACCAAGAGGAAGAGGTATGTTGTGATGGCTATTGATTCTACACTGAGATCATCAAGAAATCTCTCTGCGGAATCGACATGACCAGATGGGAAATCTGAAGCCATATTGATCATGAGATATGACTAGGAATACAAGCAGGCAAGGCAAAGGAGGTGGACAGAAGTTAGGTGTTTGTAAAAGTACATTATATTCACTGGTCCTTTCTGAGTATAGATTGCCAAATTGGCATTGAGGAAGCATAATAATGATGGGAGTGTTCAAATATCTGGACATATACTAGATAGCGCATTATGCTGGAAATAGAATGTCTGGAAGATTCTTGACTTTCCTTGTTAGCAATTTTATCTCTTTGCATATGAGTATGTAATGAGGTGCTATTCTGGACTGAATTCTGACCAATAAGGAAGCAGTGAAAAGAAAGGGAAAGGAACCTTTGAAGAAAATGATCCCATCATCATTTGGTTTATAATAGAAAAAAAAATAAACGTAAGCTAGATGTGCTTGATTAATTTATGATAGGAAATCAAACTT
This sequence comes from Pseudocheirus occidentalis, assembly GCA_028646575.1. Taxonomy (NCBI): domain Eukaryota; kingdom Metazoa; phylum Chordata; class Mammalia; order Diprotodontia; family Pseudocheiridae; genus Pseudocheirus; species Pseudocheirus occidentalis. Next base: position 226,294,245 of record CM053596.1, on the reverse strand, counting down.
AAAAAATTCAGTGAAAGCGTAGGTATTATTCTGGAGCTAAAATCTCTAGGAAAGATTCTAGTAACAGTTTAATGTAAAGAGCATTGCACCTGTCATCAGGAATTTTGTCTCTGGTACCTATCAGTTGTATGACCACACATCAGTCACTTCCTGTCTCTGAGTTCCACAGTACTCAGTGGTATACTTTAAGTAGTAATGCTTAATAGTACATCTCTCACAGGGTTGTTTTGAAGGCCAGAAAATGTATGTAAGAAACTCTGTAAACCTTGCTCTATAAATGTCACCTCTCATTATTACTAAGATAGTTCAAGAGGGAGAGGAGATTCTAAAAAATCCTGACAATACCAGCAAAATGATTCAAATGGAGATGAAAACGTATACTTCTGTGAATGAATCAAAGTGAATGCATGAATTTAGCTCTTAAAAACATACGTACAAAAGATGGGAGGAAGAATTGTGTGTGATTGTAATAATAGCAGGAGTGATACTGAAGGCCAGTAGGAACTGGGATTTGTGAGACATAATGACAAAGACATTTTAATTGGAATTGAAGGTTTTACGTAGGTAGAGACTTAGTGGCTTATTCAGATCGTTAGTTCAGACCTGTAGAAACAAAATACTTGAGGATATAATGGAGGAGAGCTGTTATTAATCTGAAAAATTGCTAAGACTAGGAGAGATGATGTCATTAAAAAGGAAAGTGGCAAATGTTTTGATTTTCAAAAGAGCAATATTTTGGAAAATGCAGATTAGTAAATTTAAAAAGAGCACCATTTTATAAAAAATTAAACAAATTACTTATGACTATAAAGACAATAGAGATATATTAATGACATTTTAAACCAAATTATCCATTTTTTTTCTCATAAGGTTCTGTAGCAGGCATCTGCATCAGTGCAGGAAGCATTCAAATAAAAGAGATCACAGATCTGTTAAGGTTTTGAATTATTAGGCTGAGAAAATGGAGAAATGCTGATGATATATAGCTGGATTTCAGCAATCCATTTGACAATATATTCTTGCAGGAAAGGAACAGGCTATATAGACAGGTAGAATCTTAGATGGCTGAACCACTGTACCCGGAGCTTAATGGGTTTAGATGAATCTTAAGAGGAAACCCAACTGATGTAATGTGCTGTGGAGCCCTTCTATATTTGACCTGGTAGTGGTCAAAATCTTTTCGTTTTACTTAACATTAAAGAAGGCATAGTTAGAAAATTTCATGTAACAGAAAGGTAGGACAAATAGGCGAAATATTGGATGACAAGAATCAACTGTGTTATGCCCAGGTATGTGATTTACATGGGTTACAGTCCTGTAGATATTAGCCTTTTATAAGAAGTCAGGCTCCTTGTTTTGATGTTCATTTGATGAATGGCATTGAATTACATTAAATTACCCCTAAAACTTCATTCCAGTATCCCACGTGTATACTTACTTTTAGGTCATTTTATGTCTTATTCCTGTGTTCTCCACAAAGGAAGGAGTAAAAGAGAGGAACTACTAAATATACAATGTGAGTCAGTCATGCAACAATTAATTTTGCCCTACAGATAAAAAGAATACTACACATTAAAGACTCACAGATTGACTTAAAACAGAATTAAATAACTTATAATTACTGTTACAATCTTCTCCATTGCTGGTTCATAATTCTCATTAGAATATGTAGCAGTTTGTAAGAGTGCTAATTAGATATTTCATATTTTACCTCAGCTCAGCACTGTCCAAACAATTCCTAGTACTTGTCTGCTGATAAAATAGCAAGGCTAGCATCAATCCTCTTATCAGTGCATAGTGTCTCCAAGATCATTGTAATCTTTGGCTTTTGCACCTCTCAAACTCACAAGGTCACATCCAACCCAAAACATATCCATCTCAGGATATTCACTTATTTTTCTAAGATGAAGAAAGAATAAATGCAAAGAGAAAAAAAGGGTACAAGAGAAATCTGGTACCTTGTGAAGCCCTTATCCTCATCAAGTAAGATATTTATAACATGCTTGGCACAGTACCTTGCATATAGTAAGTGATTAATGCATTCTTGTTCCTGTCCCCTTCCCCTCATCCCTGGAAGTGTTTGGACAGAGATCACAATTGAGGAATATTGTAGAAAAAATTATTACATAATTTGGCTAGATTACCTCTAAAAACACCTTCAAACAGAAAGTTATAAAAATCTTTGAGAAGAAAGACACAGACAGCCAAACCGAGAGAAGAGTGTAACCTGGTAAGAGCTTTAAGCTTTTTTAGTCACCACCATTTATTTAGTCCCTCTTTGCATTTGTCAAAGACGTAAGGCTTCTTCTGTTAAAATGGTATTGGTATAGAACAGGAGGTGGGCATAGGGATGTTGGAGAGAAAAGGCAAGTTAATTATTCAAATCAAGGTTAATGGAAAGAATGAGCTACCCATTCAGACCAACATTGAACACGTCTAACTTTTTCCTGGCCAATAAACTGTTCAAGTTGAAAGCCTATGTATGTGCTGTAAATCTTCCCCTCATGCCTCTCTTTATTTGAAAACTTGTCTGGAAGGGATGTAGGAATAGCAATGAAAAATGAGCTGCCAAGCTTGATGATTCATTTCTATGTAGCCTAGGGATATTCTTATCCCCAGAAGCCCATACATGAAACATCATCTGCAACTGGTCCTTGAGCACATAATTTCTATGAAGTTATGCAGTCGGTGGAACTGAACCACATGAGGATTTGGCAGTTTTTACAGAAATGTAGCAGTACTAGGAACGGAGAGGTGATTTTCCCTCTTCTTTAAAAAAAAAGTGCTGTGGTACAATAAGCCAGTTATTAAGGATTTTGTGAAAAATCTTATAAGCCTCATAACTTTTGTTGACCAAGATCCCCCAATAAATCTAACAGGAGTTTAGTGAGGGAGCTTGCAGTCTATGTGACTAGAATAAGGGAAGAAATATAAACCCAGGAACAAAAGAAAAGTCCCTAAAGAAATGACTCAAGAAAAGAGAGAATGACTTGAGTTGAGCCTTTCTGTATATACTGTGATGGCTATTTTTGAGGGAAGCTGAGCCAGGGGGATCTGAGATCTCATTAACAGAAACAAACTGTGATCATGACTGTATATTGCTGGTTTCCTGAACTTTCATAATGTATCTTTAAGGAAAAGAGATAGTCAATCCTTTGACCATTGAAAAAGCAGGCAGGCGTGAGGGACATATTAGAACAATTGTGGAAGAAAGATTGTCAGTCTGACCTCTTCAGTGCTGAAAGCTTTGGATGAGAGAAGGCAGAACATACCTTCTGCAGGGGCAACTGTAGCTTTAACTATGAAGGTGGAGTCATTCCCCTACCTTCATTCCTAATATAGATGTTATTGACAAAATATACATACTATTTTAAGTTGTAAATATCTGTTTATTGATTAATACAGATTAGTTACATCCAGGATATATGTAAAGACCCGGATCACTTTTGTATATATAAAGGTCATTATGTGTGCTTACACATATGCGACAAACACACACGAATGTGTATATGTGTGTGTGGGGGTATCTGGGTGTATTCTATGTATTTCAGAAAGATAATTGTACTCTCAGTGAGGCAGTGCAGGCAACATAAACATGCTCATATATCCTTTAATATTATTTTTATTTTTTGCCTCTCTTCAATTCAGCAACACAATAAGAATACACACCCACAAGATTTCACCTTTAATTAGGATAATGTGTGATTGTCTTTAGTTCTACCCCCACCCATTGCATGCTATTTAGCAAGACTTATTTATGCCTATGTAACCCCATAGGACAGAAAACATGGACATTCATGAAAAAACAACACATGTGATGATTCAGTCTCGGTGCTTTTCTACTTTAGGTGCCCCTCCTTTGGGGAGTGCTAGATTCAGTTCTATGGTTCTCCTCTGAAATATTCCAGTGGTTTTTTTTTTGGAGGGTAATTGGGGTTATGTGACTTACCCAAAGTCACACAGCTAGTTCTTGTGTTAAGTGTCTAAGATCACACAGGTCCTCCTAACTCCAGGGCTGGTGCTCTTTTCACTGTGCCATCTAGCCACTCCTAGTGTTTTAAGAGATGAGAAGACAAGGTATTATTTTTGCTTCCCATCTAGGACTGTGCTTTGTAGTCATTGAGTCTTTGTTTATTAATTTTGGTCAAGAGACTAAAAAAAGGGTGAAAAGGGGTTGAGGAGCAATCTTGCTTATGGTTAGCCTTGCAATGCTGAAATCAGAGACTGGGATATATACACATGTGTAAATATACATATGTGTGTGTCCCAATCACAAACATGTGTATATACACGCACATACATACACTTAGCATATACATACTATGTATATCTGTGACATATATACAAACTAGTCTTTCTCTAAAAATAAATGTGTAGAAAAAGAGAGGAGAGGTATGTGTGTGTGCGTGAGAGAGAGAGAGAGAGAGAGAGAGAGAGAGAGAGAGAAACAGAAACAGAGAAACAGAGAGACAGAGGAAAGACTAGGAAGGAGAGAGGAAAAGGGAGAGGAAGAGGCCTCTCTTTTGCCTTTAGGATAAAATGCAAATTATTCTGTTTGGGATTTAATTCCCTGCACAATATGACTCTTTCTAGAATAATTTTATAGTGCTTCCCTTCACATACTCCACATTCTAGTCAAGCTGGTGTTGTTACCCCTTATAAATGGTATTCCATTTCTCACCTATGCCCCTTTCTATGATTGCTCCCTCATCTCACCCACTCCTAAGAGAGTGTAGGATCTTTGAAGAAAGGAAGAAGTTGGTTTCTTATCCTTCCGTCTCAGAGCGCAGTCAAGTGTTGTACACATCTTTTGGAGGTGTGTGTTTTGGGGGGTATGCTCCCTCATACATAAAAAAACCTAATTCAGTCATTTCATTTATTTTGGGAACACCCTGTTAGGGAATTTCCATTACTAATGCAGGTTGCCACTGATGCCTGCTGAGCAATATGTAGTCTTAGAGAGTTCCTTACATGTAGCCCAAGTTTCAGGTAGTTGCAAATAGAATTTAACCTTAAATATTTCTCTCTGACAATCTAGTCATTTGGAACAGTGAGTTGAACACATTTTGGTTCTTTTTCATGATGTTAAAATGCTATTTAGGAAATTGAAATTTAATAGCTCATATTTATCTGTTACCTCATATAAATAATATTTTTGGGTCTCATAACAATCTCATGAAGTAATGAATATACCTCTAATGAATGTGCACACATCCTTGGAGGCAGGGAGAAACCGAGCTTCAGAGAAGCCAAATGACTTTCCCAAGGTCATTAAACTGGAAAGTGAAGGCAAGACTTGAAACCAGGCCCTCTGCCTTCAAAGTCAGTGTTCTCCTACTATATCATAATGTTCAGTATTTACATTTGGTACTACTTTCAGTGATTTAAATATATAACCTAGGATATGAAATATACTGAAAATTCCTATATGACACTATCATATTAACTTTAAAGTTCTTGAGGGCCTGGGTTGTGTTTTAGTTCATCTTTGTGTTCCCCCAAACCACCCAAGTACATTACAGAATAAATTTTGAATTGAAAAGTGTTTGTGAAATCTTTCCCTTAGAAAGAGCGTGGGGAAATATGTGTGTGGAATATGACTTATTCTATGAGACATATTCACTCTGTCATTTGCTTTTACTATTTTCTTTCTTTTTTACAAGGTTGGGACCTTTGGGAGGGGATAGATGGAAGTATCTGTAATTAATGTCTTGTAAAGACAAAAATTCTTTATGCAATTTTAAAAATAATATTAACATTGGTGAAAAGGGCAGGGCATGGGGTCCCTGTGGTTGCATTAAGCATTTTTGGTTGGTAGTTATGCTTGGAGGGATATGGTTTGACCTATGTTCCTTTCAAATCTATATAGTAGCAAGCTCTTTTATAACTGGGAACAACTATATTACTCATTAGCCATTTCAAGGCCCTCCTCCCCTTCAACTTTTCTAAACAACAGCTGTACAAAATACACAATTAACAGGAGTTTATTTTTCACTTTCATTTAATTGTTTATCTCAATACTTTCGGAAATGCATCTTGTGATCTACTGTGTATCTTTCTGTGAAATGGAGATAGTAACTCCTTTCTGCCTCATAGGGGAGCTGTGCACATTCATTACAGGCCTGAAGACATGAAAGGCCTGGGGGTGCGTCCTGGCTTTGGTATGTTGGGTGACCCTACAAAGGTTGTTTAGCTTCTCTGGGTTTCTGTTTCCTCATTTATGAAATGGAGAAGATGATAATATTTATGTTACCCAGTTCACAAAGCCATTGAGACAAAAGTGTTTTAGAAATGTTACAAATTCTTAATAAATATTGGGATAGCACATTGCACTAGGAGGAATGACAAGATTGGAATCAGAGGACGTGGGTTCAAATCCTTCTTCTACCTAGGTACCTCTTGGCAAGTCTCTACCCTTTTGGACCTGAGTTTTCTAATCTGTAAAATGAGAGGGGAGACTAAGTACTTTGTAGTGTGTCTTCAAGCTCTAAATTTGAAATACTGTGAAATGTTTTTCATTATGTGTTTAATATTTCTCTAGCATATTTCAGTATTATTTTCTGCCTGTGGAGGTGTTCTCATAAGGCTGACCTCACCTGATAGTACTTACAGGAGCACCAGGAAGATCCACTATCCCCCTCAATCCATTACCCGATGGTTAGATAGAATATACTTAGACAGAGGGTGTGGATAAAAGTGACTTTGATGTGATAATAAAATAATAATTAAGGTGTGAAAAAAGGATTATACTGGGAGAAGAGGAAAGGGGGAAGACAGAATGGGGTAAATTCTATCACATGCAGAGGCATGAAAGACCTATTACAGTAGAGGAAAATAAGGGAGAGGTGAGCATTATTTGAACTTTACTCTCATTGAATTTGGCTCAAAGAGGGAATATCATACATACCCAGTTGGTTAGAGAAGTCTATTTTACCCTATAGGGAAGTAGGAGGGGAAAAGGGAAAGAAAAGCATGTATGTAAGAGCTAATAGAAAGGAGAGCAGATTGGAAGAGACAGTGGTCAGAAGCAAAATACTGGTGAGGAGGATTGGGGTGAAAGGAGAGAGAAAAGTATCAAAAGGGAGAAAATAAGCTAAAGGTAAATACACAGTTATTAATCATAACTATGAATGTGAATGTGATGAACTCTCCCATAAAACAAAAGTGAATAGTGGAGTGGATTAAAAAACAGAATCCAACAATAAAGTATTTAAAAGAAACATATTTGAAACAAAGAGAGACACAGAGAATAATGGTAAGGGGCTGGGGTAGAACGTATTATGCTCCAGCTGAAGTGAAAAAAAAAGTAGAGACAGCAATTCTGATCTCAGGCAAAGCAAAAGCAAAAATAAATCCAATTAAAAGAGATAAGGAAGGAAAGTACATCTTGCTAAAGGGTAACATAGACAATGAAGTAATACTGGCAGCATGTATGTATATGTACATAGTACTACCCAGTATAGTAATACCAAGCATATATACACATAGCATTCAAATTCTTAAAGGAGAAAGTGGATTATAGGAAGAAATAGACAACAAAACTATACTAGTGGATGACTTCAATTCCCTCCCCCCCCCCCCGATCTAGATAAATCTAATAACAAAAGAAAGCAGGTAAGAAGGTGTTTAGATTTTTACAATAGTTAGATATGATAGACCTCTGGATAAAATTGAATGAGGATAGAAAGGGATATACCTTTTTCTCTGTGGTACATGGGAGTTAACACAAAAGTTATCATGTATTAGGGCATAAAAACCCTATAATCCAATTCCAAAAGGTAGAAACATTTAATGCATCTTTTTCAGATCATGATGCAATAAAAATTACATTAAGTAATGAATGGCCATGGAAAGACAGATTAAAAATGAATTGGAAACTAAAAAATATAATTCTAAACAATGAGTGGATCAAGCAACAAATCATGGAACAATAAATAATTTCATCAAAGAGAATGCCAATATAACAAACTATGTGGGATGCAGCCACAACAGTACTTATTGAAAATTTTATGTCTCTAAATGCTTACTTAAATAAAATAGAGAAAGAGCAGATCAATAAATATTACATGTAACTAAAAAAGCTAGAAAAAGGACAATCTAAAAATCTGCAATTAAATACCAAATTAGAAGTTCTGAAAATCAAAGGAGAGATGAACAAAACTGAAAGTAGCAAACATATTGAACTAATAAGCTGTTTTTTTTGGAAAAAAAACAACAACAGTAACATAGATAAAGCTTTGGTTAATTTGATTTAAAAAAGATTTAAATAATCCAAATTAAAAGTATCAAAAATGAAAAAGGGTGAATTCACCACCAATGAGGAAATTAAAATGATACTTATGATCTATTTCGCCCAACTGTTTGCCAATAAATCTGACAATCTAAATGAAATGGATGAATACTTGCCAAAATATATAACTTGCTCAGATTAAGAGAGGAGAAAATTACATATTTGCATAATTTTAGAAAAAGAAACTGAACAAGTCATCAATAAATTCCCTAAGAAAAATTCTCCAGGGCCTAATGGATTTATAAGTGAATTCTACCAAGCATTTAAAGAACAATTAATTCCAATAGAATATAAACTATTTGGGAAAATAGGAGAAGTCCTACCAAATTCCTTTTATGATACAAATGTGGTGCCAATACCTAAATCAGGAGGAGCCAAAGCAGAGAAAGAAAATTATAGACCAAATTCCTTATTGAATATTGATGTAAAAGTTTTGAATATACTATTAGCAAAGAGGTTAAAGCAATTTATCATAAGGATAATATGCTATGATCCAGTGGGATTTATACCAGGAATCCAGGGTTGGTTCAATATTAGGAAAACTATCAATGTAATTGACCATATCAACAACAAAACTAACAGAAATCAGATGACTATCTCATTAGACACAGAAAAAAGTCTTTTGACAAAATACAGCACCCATTCCTATTAAAAACACAAGAGATCTTAGGAGCAAATGGAGTTTTCCTTAAAATGATAAGCATTATCTATCTGAAACCATCAGTAACCATTATCTATAATGGGAAGAAGCTAGATGCCTTCCCAATAAGATCAGGGGTGAAGCAGAAAAGTCCATTATCATCACTATTATTCAATATTGTACTAGAAATGCTAGTTTCAGCAATAAGAGAAGAAAAAGAAATAGGAGGAAATAGAATAGACAATGAGGAAACAAAACAATAACTCTTTGCAGATGTTATGATAGGATACTTAGAGAATCCTAGGGAATCAACTAAAAACTATTTGAAATAATTAGCAACTTTAGCAAAGTTGCAAGATATAAAATAAACCCATATAAATCATCAGCATTTTTATATATTACTGCAAAGATCAGCAAGAAGAGATAGAAAGAGAAATTCCATTTAAAATAACTGTAGAATAAATTAATATTTTGGAGACTACTTTTCAGGACAAATCCAGGAACTATATGGACACAATTGCAAAACACTTTTCACAAATAAAGTCCGATCTAAACAATTGGAAAATTATCAGCTGCTTATTTGTAGACCAAGTTAATATAATAAAAATGACAATTCTACATTATTTAATTTATTCAATGTCATACCAGTCAAACTATCAAAAATTATTTCATAAAGCTAGAAAAAATAACGACACAATTGATCTGAAAAACTAAAGGTCAAGAATATCAAGGGAATTAATGAAAAAAATGTGAAAGGTGTCCTAGCTGTACCATATTTAAAACTATATTATAAAACAACAATCATCAAAACTACTTGTTACTGGTTAAGAAATAGAGTGGTGGATCAGTGAAGTAGGTTAAGTATACAAGACTCTACTATAGTCAGTGACTATAGTAATCTGCTGTTTGATAAACCCAAAGATTCCAGTCTCTTGGATAAGAACTCAGTATTTGTTTAAACTGCTGAGAAAACTGGAAAATAGCTTGGCAGAAACCATACCAATATAAGGTCAAAAATGGGTCCATGATTTACACTTAAAGGGTGATACAATAAGCAAATTGAGAGTAATGAATAGTTTGCCTGTCAGAATTGTGGAGGAGGGAAAATTTTATGACCAAATAAGGGACAGAAAACATTATGAAATGCAAAATGGAGAATTTTGAAATTTTTTTTTGCATAAATAAAGCCAATGCAATCAAGATCAGAAGGAAAGCAGAAAATGGGAAATAATTTTTGTAGTCAGTGTTTGAGTCAGTGTTTCTGATAAAGGCCTCATTTCTCAAATGTATAGAGAACTGAGTCAAATTTATAAGAATATAAGTCATTCCTCAATTATTAAATGGTCAAGGACATGAACAGGCGTTTTGAGATCAGGGAATTAAAGCTACATATAGTTATGTGAAAAATGCTTTAAATTACTATTGATTATATAAGGCAAATAAAAAAACAAGGTATCACCCATACCTATCTGATTGTCTAATGTAACAAAAAAGGAAAATGATAAGTGTTGGAGAAAAAATGGGAAAATTGAGACACTGATGCATTGTTGGTAGAATTATGAACTAATCCAACTGTTCTGGAGAGCATTTGGATTTAGGTCAAAAGGACTCTAAAACTGTTGATACTCTTTCATTCAGTTATACCACTGCTAGGTCTGTATCCCAGAGATCATAAAAAAGGAAAAGGACCTATATGTCCATAAATTTTTATAGCAGCTCTTTTTGTGATGGCAGACAATTGGAAACAGAGAGAATACCCATCAACTGAGGAATGGTTGAACAAGTTGTTGTATAAGAATGTAATGGAATATTATTGTGCTTATGAAATGTTGAGCAAGTGGATTTCAGAAAAATCCTGGAAAGACTTGCATGAACTGATGCTGAGTGAAGTGAGTAGAACTTGGAGAACATTGTACACAGTATCAGTAGCATTTTATGATGATGATCAACTATGGATGGACTTAACTCTTAGCAATAAAATGACCCAAGACAATTCCAAAAGACCTATGATGGAAAATGCTATCCACATTCAAAGAAAGAACTATGAAGTCTGAATGCAGATTGAAGCATGCTGTTTTTACTGGTTTTTGGCAGGATGGCCTATCCCTTTTGTTCTGTTTCTTCTTTCACAACATGACTACTGTGAAAATATGTTTAAACGATTGCACATGTATAATCTGTAGGGAAGGAAGGAAGGAGAAAAAGTTTGAAACTCAAAATCTTATAAAAATGAATGTTGAAATTCCATGAAAAAATATAAACTATTTTAATAACAGATCATTTAATTATATATTTGTTGGTGTGAAATAATAGGAGGAAGAAAGGAAAATAGTACCAAAGTACTTCTGAATGTGTAATCAGCCTCAAAATCTAAAATCATGTGAAACTCAGCAGTATGGGGAAAATAAAAAAAAGGAAATTTGAAATATTAAAAAAGTTACTTTGGATCATACTATACTTGCTCTTTCAGCAGGAGCATCTCTTTCCCTGGAGCATGCCTCTTCTGTAGAATGGAACAATTTCTCTATGTTCCCCATATTAAGTGAATTATACTCTATGTTAGTGTGTACACCTACACACATTGGGCCTCCTTTCTCTGTCCTTCCTCTTCTTCACCATTGCTTACAGTAAAGTTTTGAATTGATTCCCATTGTTTTACATGCTATTCTTAGCACCCAAATTCTTTAAGGTTTGGTTTCCTCAATGTCTCTGGCTGGTCCATAGGCCTTTCTTTAGACATATCCTGTGTGCTTGAGAAAGGTCTTATCTTATTGGCAATTGGACCTATGTTGGGGAAGTACTGCAATGTGAGAACACTTGTAGAAAGCAACAGTTAATAGAGGAGCTCTACATCCTCCCAGCAGGTACTCCTTTATACCAAAGGACTCATAACACAGAAAGAATAGGATGAAGAGAGAAAAATTCCATCCTTTTTCTCAGAAAGAGAAGGGTAGTTTTTGTGGACCTGGATCAAAGGTTTCTCAGGTTTGGAGACAACTGAAGGAATTTAAGAAAAAGTGAACATAAGTAAATAATAAGAGAATGATGATGCTAAATGCTTTCTTTGCTTTAATAATAATAACTTGTACTGTAAAGTACATGGCATGACATTATTATTCCCATTTTAGAAATGACGTAACTGAGTCTCAGAGACACTTAATGACTTTCTGGTAAGTTGGGAATCATTAAGCACTGTCATCAAGTCAAATTAGTGTGCACATCAAATCTAATCTAAATTTATTTCATATTGTTGAGTTGCTTAATTGTGGTAAATTATTCCATTTTGTCATAGTTGATAAATCAACTCTTTAGGGCCACTAGAATGCCAAAATGACTCATAGATGACAGTTGAGTAGACTAAGAGGGAGTGAAAGGGCAAAAGCATAGCAGGTGAACAGTCAGGAGGAGAGAGCTTGGAGCAAGCATTCATCAATTGATATTCCTATCTTCATAGAACGTGGTTAATCTAGAATTATAGTTACTAATACTAGAAACTATTCCAATACTGACTGGCTTTATCAAATCTTTGTCAAATAATTGAGGAGAGTTAGTGCAGATGAGGCATTCTGCATAATTCTGCAGCTGCTGTGCTCCTGTAGGATCTTTTATTCTAGGGAATCAACTTGCAGTGTCTGGATTGTTTCCTCTAATGGCTCTTGGTGTGAATCTGTGTTTGACTCTGAGTCATTTTCTAGAACTGGCATGAGGGAAATGCATTGTCCTAGAATTCCTGGGAAAGATGAGGATCCTGGTGGTATGGAGGAGAGAAGCTGATCTATTTGTGTCTAACATTGGGCAGCAAAAGAGAATGGGGAAATGGTCTGAGCTAGCCAGCTTGCTAGAGGTAAAAGTTATTGATAACTAACCTCAGATGATTTTAAGTAGGCGTATATCAGGAAATATGTCTCTGAATTGATAAATTAATTTCTATAATTATGGAAAGATACCCACAAAATAAGACAGCACATTCTCTGTAAATAATCTACATTCTTCCCTATCCCTGTAGGAGATTAACAAGCAATGTTATTGACAGGTCGGATGTTGTGTCTGTCCTTTATTTTTGAAGAGAACCATGGCATCAGAGAAATGATGAGATGACTTGCAGTTGACTTTGATTTGAGGGAGGGAGGGAGGGCTGTGCAAGGTCACTGGCCTCACTTTCTCCTCTGTAGTCAAATGTGTGCAGTAAAGAGATACCCAAGGATGCCTAGAGATGACCCTGGATTCAATGGGAGACCATGGTCCTTTTAGGCTAAGGGATTTTTCCACATACTCACTTAGATTGAGGTAAGGCCCATTCAGTGAACAGACCTGTTTAAGAAGGGAGTCAAGTGACAGTGCCTTTAATTAGAACAAAAGAAAAAAAAATCACACTGGGAAGGGAAGACCCTCAGGGGCTGCTGTTTCAAAGAGAAACAGTTACCATTGACATTCACTCTAAGCTAGGAGGGCCCACAATGCAGCAGGAAGAAAGAAAGAAAGAAAGAAAGAAAGAAAGAAAGAAAGAAAGAAAGAAAGAAAGAAAGAAAGAAAGAAAGAAAGAAAGGAAGGAAGGAAGGAAGAAAGAAAGAAAGAAAGAAAGAAAGGAAGGAAGGAAGGAAGGAAGGAAGGAGGTAAAGAAGGAAGGAAGAAGGGAAGAAATGAAGAAAGAACAAAAAGAAAAAAGAAATCTAGTCAGTGAAACCCACATTAAATGGGCAGCTTCTGGGCATCAAAATCTCCCTCACTTTGGAGAGCAGAAAGAGAAGGAGCAGGAGATGGAAAGGGGAAAGAATGAGATGAGCTGAGTTACCCTACTAGCTGAGTCCCCATTCAGTCAGGTCAGATGTCTCCAAGATGTCTCCATTTTATATAAGTGGAGTGAGAGGACATATGTGGAATGAAGAACTGAAGAACGCAGAATATTCCAAACTGTTTTGATGTAACAGTGAAATAGGAAAATCGTTGTACTTCCTAGTTACTCGTTAAAGTTGCATAGGTAGAAAATCTGATATTTTGCTTGTTGAATACACGGCATAGGAGATAGGTAGTGAAGAGTAATAAATACTGTCCTATCAGTAATAGGAAGGTTTTTTTTAATCTTTATTTTTATAGGGAGATGATCATGGCTTGGGAGGTGGGTTGGGAATGTCTTGGAGACTAGTAAATTCCCTTAATAGGGATGAGAAGGAAACACAGAAAGTCTTTGTTGAATCTACCAAAGAGACACAATCTGAAACAGATTTACTTTTCCAGATTCCTGTTTCTTTTTTTTTTCGTAACTTGTTGTCTGAAGTATAAATAGGGCAGTATCCTCATAGTACCCTAAACATAGTAAGGTCACTCCTGTTTCTTTATCTTTTCCTTATCTTTGCTCCTGCTTGGAATGCTTTCTTTACTTTGCTTCAACAATTTAAATCTAACCCTACTTGAAATAGCCAGTTCAGGTCCTCCCTTTGCTTTGTGAAGTCTTAATTGATTATTCCAGACAAGATTGATCTTTCCTTGCTATGAACTTCTAGAGTATTTACCCTCTGTGTCATTTGTTATGAATTAGCATATGCTGCCTTTTAACATCACTCTAAATATATAGTTATTTAGCTCATAAATGTACATATGCATATGCATGCCTCTTCATATCCACACGTTTTATTTGTATATATCTTGTCTTCTCAATTAGGCTGAAAACTTCAAGAGGTCAAGAACTATATTTCATACATTGTTTTTTGTATCCTGCACAGCAGTGGTATCAAACTGAGAAAGGGATCCCTTTAGGCTGCAGATTGACTTAGAAAGTCATAAATTAAGTTATCTGTTTTGTTTTATATTATTTTTATTTTTTAGTTAACATTTCCAAATTAAATTTAATCTAGTTCAAGTCTTACTCAGGAGTGTTGTGGCCACATTGATCAATTGGCTGACTGTTTGAAACTTCTGTCCCACATTATCTATTCATTCATGCAACCAACATATATGCAAGGTATTTTATTAAATGCTATAATAGGAAGGCTAGGTATCTACCCTCATGGATTCTGTGTCTCAGTAAGGATGATGAGAAATGTATGCACATAAAATGGAACATTCATTAAAACAGATAACCTAAGGATTAGTTAAGTCCAGTTAGGCGGAGAGGTACTTATTGAAACAGGGGCACAAAACAAAAGAGAAAAGAAAATGGAAAATTGAAAAAAAAACACAGGAAAGAGGAGGGCTCCTCTAAAATTCAATCTAGATAAAGTACAAGTTAAGCTGTAGGGAAACCACTTCTCAGGAGTCAGCGGTGCATTCTGAAGAGAAATAAATGATATGTTTCTGAATAAAAAATTCTGAGTTTTCCATGAAGTTGTCACCAGCTCTTTAATCTTTATCACTACATGGGCACTGCATGGCTTGCTGGTTTCTCTTCCAAACTCTACACTTGGAGGAAAAAGAAAATCAATCTAAATGGGACAAACACCATTTATTATTATTATTATTACTCACTAGGCAGCCTGATAAATGATTATGAATTTATAAGTTGATGATTACAAATTCTAAATAGCAGCTAAGGCTAGGTCAATATGATCAATTCTATTGGACTGTGTGTAGTCGATCATCAAGTAATTGATTGTATACTGGACAGTCAATCATTTAGGAGTGTTTTAATGATTACAGCAATCACTCTGCTTCAGACGACTGGATCAGATCAACAATTTGGGAATTAATCCATTTCTCAGCACTTGGTTTTAATGGCTGCTAAAACAATCAATGGGTTACACAGTAGAGCTGCTGATGATAAGTAGAAACGACCTACATTTTATGATTTTTCAGGGTTTTGACTATTCTTTTCCTTGATATATTTTAGGCTTTGCTTTTATAAGAGTAGTCAGTTTGAGGTGGGTCATTCCTCTACTCCTTTAGGCTGTTCTTATTATTTCCCCATATCACCCTTTACTCCAATCTCAGACCATATTCACTCTTACCTCTGTATCTCTCTTATTACATTCTCCCTTTCTGGTATAGTCTAACCCCTATGCAAATGATGTCATTTCACAAGAATCTCTTCTTTCTCTCACTCAATTTGTACTTAATTTCCTTCATTGTATAGTTTAATATCATATATTTTAAGCAGGAAAGGGCCTTGGAGGTTACTCATTTTGTAGGAGCCTTAAATCCAGAGACTGGATTAAATTATTTCTAAGGTCATTCCTAGCTCTAGCCCTTAGATTCTATGATCCTAAATATGATCAATGATGTGAGACAGTCTCGGATTTGGGATGGTGGTGGTACAGAGATGAATTATACTTAATTTAAGAATCTTCTTTTATAGATAGTAAAATAAGATATAGAGAGATATAGAGGCAGTATTATGCATGCTGTGGCAGTGATACCACATACTATTAGAATTAAGAGGTGTGAAAGACCCATTTAGGTTTATGATTTGGAAGGACTTCATGAAGTGGTAGAATGAAATTTAGACCTTGAAGGATGGAAAAGATGTCAACAGGAAAAGACGGGGGTTGAGTAGGTAGAAGCAGCATTTGAGGTAAAGGAAATAACAGGAGCAAAGGTGAGGGAACAGAAATACAAACGGTATGTTTGAGGCATTGTAAGTATAGGGTGTGTGAAATTTGGGCTGGGGTGTAAGGTTTATAAAAGAGAGGGATGAAAAATTGATTTTAGAAATGATGGTAGAATTATAGGTTTCTACTTGGAAGAGACCTTAAAGGATATCTAGTTCAATGCCCTTATTTCCCAGATAAAGAAACTGGGGTCCTTAGAAGTTAAATGACTTGTCCTAAATCATAGATGTAGCAAGTCAAAGAATTTCAGAATTTGTGGCCAGAATATGGATGGCCTTGAATACCACGTTGAGTTTGTACATGTCTTGTAGACAGTGGAAAGTTATTAAAGGATTATGAGAAGGTCTCATGATCAGTGAGATGTTTAAAGAAGGTTAATTTAGGGGGCACCTAGGTGGCACAGTGAATAGAGCATTGGCCCTGGAGTCAGAGGGATACGAGTTCAAATTTGGCCTCAGACACTTAACACTTACTAGTCGTGTGACCTTGGGCAAGTCACTTAACCCCAATTCCCCTGCCTTCTCCCCTCCAAAATAAAAAGCAAAAAAAAATAAGGTTAATTTGTTAGTCATATGCAATATAGATTGGAGGACAGAAATATCATTTTGGATGCTATTGGAGCACTTCAGAAACTTGAACTAATAGGTATTACCCTTTATAGTAAATGGGAGGTTATTGTACAAGTTTAAAAGGGACAGGAATTAATTTGATCATTGAATAAACATGTTTTGAATTTCTAATTAGTGTCCAACACAGCAGTATTAGGGTTTAGGCAAGGAATAGAGTAATACCACAGTAGGGCAAAATACAGTTCTATTTTTTAAGAGTATACTGTAGTGGGAGAGAAATGAACTAAAATAAATTCAATAAAAACTAATTGAATGTATTTGTGAAGTAAATATTTATTATTATTCAATGTTAGCAGATCACTCTAGTAGTTGAAACACAATTGAACTCATTCATTAACCCTCCCTCAAGAAGCTTATAGCCATGGCAGCTAGGTGGCACAATTAATAGAGCCCTGACCACAGAGTCAGGAGGTCCTGAGTTCAAGTTTGGTCTCAGATACTTGACACACTTACTAGTTTTGTGGCCTTGGGTAAGTCAATTAACCCCAATTGCCTTTCCTTTCCCCCTTAAAAAAAAGCTTAGAGTCTAATAGGAATGATTTAGACACGATAAGCAACTTGAAAATAGCATGTTATTAATAATAGAATAGAATTTGTTTTCTTATGTAATACAGGCCCACAGAGCTCCAGGGTACTGGAACTCAAGTTGGATTTGTTTGTCAGAGAAACTGGAACCAAATCCTAGTTTTACTGCTTGCTACCTAAATGATCTCAGGTCATTTACCTTTTGTAGAAGTGATATGCTCATTTCCTCATAGGCAGAATAAGGCAGTTGGACTGCTTAATTTCTAGGTATCTTTTCAGTTTGAAATCTATGATCCCATGACTTGAAAAAGGATTCTCATTTCTTGAGCCAGGAGGAATAGGAGATTGCTTATTATACTGTTTCTTAAAGTAGGACTTGAGATATCATCTGTATAAGAAACTTTACTTCGAACTGCCACAGCTCTTTTCATTTTATGAAAGATACTCAACACAAACCTTGTAGCATATTTCAGAGTCCTTAAGTACAATTCAATCAATATGTAAAAGTATATCTGGGTCAATATAACTGATATCTGAAGCCACTATGATTACAGAAGAAAATATAAAATAATGAAGGGAAAGAGGGCTCACAGAAGGAAGAAGTCTTTAAGATGAGGGAGTGACATTATGCAGAGTATAGTGACCAGCTAGCCTTCATCTCCACCAAAGACAGAAAATAGGAGATTGGTTTTGACCCCATCAGAATTTTGATGGATAGTGAGGAAAAATTTTCTGTATTATTCAGTGACATTACCATCATCCTCGGCTCCCAATCAAAACTAAGGGTTCCCTTCAATTCTGTTTTCCCATTCTTCTTCCACTACACCCGATCTTCAATATACCCATTACTCTTTCACTGGGTTTCTGAGATAATTCTCTTACTTTCCAACTTCATTGCTCTACCTAGTCCTAGATCCTTCTCAGTCACTTTCTCCTTCTCTTTCTTTCCTTCAGTCTTTCCCACCTCCCAGTCACCCTAACACTAGTGTAATCTTCCTAAAACGTGGCTTTTATCATTGTATAGATTAATTTTCCCCCGGAAGCCCTTAAATATCAGAGGATATAGCTGTAGACTTGTTTTTAGGAAGAACTAAGTTTGAATTCTCCCACAAATTTACTAAGCTTATGATCCAAGACAAGTCATTTATTCCCCACCTACCTCAGTTTCCTCATATGTAAAATATGGATAATAACAGAACCTATCTCACAGATTTTTGGCAATATCAATGATATATGGGAAACAAATGACAACCCAAGGAAAAATCCAGTCCAGTCTGTAGATAATACATGTAAAGTGATGTACAAGTTTAAAAGCACTACATGCATGTTAGCTATCATCATCATCCCATTCTCCTTCCAGAGAACATAAAGTTACTCTCTATGGTCAATTAAATAAAAAAATCAAACTTTCTATCCAGTCTTCACAGCATCTCCACTCAACCACTATTAACTAGTATCTAATTCACTAATTTCATTTCTTTTTATTAATATATTCAGACAATCTAGGCTCATCAATCTGATCAGCTTGCTATCTTCTACATAAAATTTATTTATTCTCAGATTGTAGGTTTTTAGCAGGAACTTTAGAGGATGCATGAACCAACCACATATTTAGGATATAAGGCAACTTATTGGCCATCTAGTTCAACCACTTCATTTTGCAGATTACAAAACAGAAAGTCACAGAGAGATTAAGTGACTTGACCAGGGTCACACAGGTAGTAAGTGACACAGGTAGAATTTTATCTCAGCTTCAATGACTCCAAAGCCAATGATCTTTCCACTATATTATATTACTGTCCTTTTTCCTTTTCTCGGTGTGGTAAGCAACTTGCAAATATTTGCATTCAATTGCAGGCCTAGCTAACTGTAAGAAGACAGCATTCCCACAACCATTTAAGGAAAGGTTTGTAGGAGTTGACAAGATAAAGCATTTCTTATAGAAGCATAATTTTTGTTGCTGTTCTTGAAAAAGCAACAAGAATAATCTTTTCCTGGCTTGGCCAAGAAGCTGTGACTTCTCAAAATTTAAAAGTCGCTTAATAGAATATTTCAGAGACTTCAGTGTTCTCAACATTCAGTTCTCTTTTTCACTGGTTTTCTAAGTTGCTCAAACAATTGTAAATAATGGTTGAGCAATGTTGAGGAGCAACCCCTCTAGAACTAAGAATTATCTTGTTTGTGTTGCTGGGTTGCTTTTCTTTTTTCCTTTCCCCAAAATGATGTGATCAGCATTATAATATACTACTATTAGTAACTGACATCATAGAAATATTTCTATTATCCAGCCTAGTAAACACATATTTCATTTCATTCTTGACCTTTACCACAGGAAATGCATTGGCACACATTCACACACACACACACACACACACAAACACACACACATCTTGAATAAGGCTAACATTGTAGAATAAATTAAATTTTGCTGTTATCTTTAGATATTCCTTGACCAACTGAAGAAAACTGGTGTTCTCTATAGATTCGAACCTTGACAAGTATAAAGTTTGTCTTGGATGCATCATAGCCCTAGTGTGCTGAGTCCTTTATATTCTCCATGGTCTCATGTTTGGAACTCTCAAATAAGCTTTAGAGATTATCAATCTCTGACAGATGATATGTCAAAGATATAAACTACCTTGCCTTAGAAACTGTTGCCTTATCATCACAGACTCATCTAATAGCACAAGACTGAAACACAAAATCAGGAAAGTACCAAAGTTAGCCATAGCACCCAATGCACTCAGAGAAAGGTAAATCACTCACACTTATACTCCCATACACACCAACAACCCTATATCCACCCCACATAGCCAACACCTTTCCTGAATTTTTGTCCTGAGGATGTGTGTTCCAAAAAACCCTAACCCCAGAAACTTCCTCCTAGGCCTCCAAACAATACAACTATGACCTTCCAAAATCTTTGCAACTTGCTTGGGTTTGCATCACTCTCCGAAGGCAACTGAAATTGATATAGTGATCTACAGTCATAGCTAATCTAATACTACTTGTGAAAAACTTCATTCATCCTTATTCCATATCTAGCACCATTATCATTCATAATGGTCATTTGGTGGATAGATGATTCTTTGCTATTTCTCATTTATGAACATCTTAGTGTAATCCATTTTATAGTGCTAATTTAGATAACTGCTCTCAGCTTTACTAATGTGCTTGGTTTGGGTGACAGTATGTAATGACCCTCCTTCCAACCAAGGCCTTCATACTTTCCTCTTCTCCTTCCTCTATACAAACACTTCCTTTTGATGTTTTATTTCTGCTAAGTTATAAAAGACAGCAACCTACTGTGTTATTCCTCTCTAAGAACAGGAGTTCTTAACCTGGGGTTTGAGAACTTATTAAAATATTTTGATAGCTCAATTTCAATGTAATTGGCTTCTTTTGTAATCTTAGGTATTTTATTTCATGCTGTTAAAAACATTATTCTGAGAAGAGGTCTGTCCACTTCACGGGATGGCCAAAGTGATCCATAACACTTAAAAGGTTAGGAACTTCTCATCTACAGGGTCTTAAGCAAGAATCTTATATTACTAGGACACTAACAATAGTAGGGTAACCAAAATGTGAGTCACTTGGAAAAGGAAGGGCTTTTTAAAAAAGCTAGAGCCTGAGTATCTCTAACTGGTGAATTGCTTCCTAGCACCTCTTTGTGGTCTTGATCTTTTCATTGGTGATGTTTATTGTCACTTCCTGTAGGTTTAGCTAATTTGGCACATTCTCAAATACTCTCTAAGAAGCAATCATGTCAGTTATTTGATTCCTATAATTAGGGTGATATTCTTGCTAACTATGGACCACTTATTTACATATTTATTCGTTGCAAAGACAGCACCTTCCAGGAAAAAAAAAACACTTGGGACTTGAATTCAGAAGACCAAGGCTCAGATATCATCTCTATCATTTATTGCCGGTGACCTTGCAACAGGTACTTTACCTTTGGGAACTTAGTTGTTTCATATTTTTAAATGGGAAGATTATGCTTGATGATAGTCAGCATTACAATGAATAGAATTCTTTGTTTGAAAGCAGGAAGACCTGAATTCCAATCCTCCCTCAGATATTTGCTAGTTATGTGACCCTGGATAAGTCACCTCTCTCAGAATCAGTTCCTTCACTTATAAAATGTGGATAATACTGTAGTAGTACCTACTTTATAGAGTGTGAGGATCAAATGAGATAACGTTTGACTATTGCTTTGCAAAATGCATTGTGCTATTATAATATATATTATGATTTATATTTTATATATCTATATAAACACACAACTATTATAATTTATGATAACTGAATCTTTGTCCCAAATACCCTTTTCTTGTCCCTTTCCTTGTCCCTTTCACATTTTTGGATAGTCCATAGATTATTATAGATTGAGGAATAATGAATTCACTAAATTTCACTCTTTTTTAGATTTGTATCAGATTCAAATTTATAATTAAATTTAGAAGAAAACACTCGTGGTACAAGCACTAAAAAGCATTACTATACTGTAAGTTACACTGTACAAACTTTCATTGTTTTCACTCTCTCATTAGACATTGCCATTCTACTGAACATACTTAGTTTACTCCTTACAACAAAGAGTTCTACTACTCCTGACCTGTTTCAAAGCTTTGACAGGAGACTTGCCTCCATTGGTAGTTCCAATTTAGTTTACTAGTGATGGTACTTTAGCTACCTCTAGATATTAAAAGACTATTTCCCTTGGAATAGTCAGGAAGACTTTTCCTGATCTTGACGCTTTGCTTCTCTTTCTCTAAGTCATGTGGGAAGTTTTCTTATGTCCAATTGTGGCATAAACTAATGACTCTTTTCTGCCATAGTCAAGACAAAATGAATCAGAGCTTCTTTTTTTTCTTTTTATACATTTTTATACTTTGATAACCTCTTCCCTTCCCTTCCTTAGGTGGGGATATTTAGATTCAGTCAGGAGCACCTACCCAAATAGTGGGGTCTTCATAAGCTCAACTTCTAGGAAACTAAAAACTATCATTCTGTTTTGGCTTTAAATGATGCAGTTTCTAAACCTAATTCTTTTGATTAACATATAGATAAAAATTAAACTTCTTTTTATCAGATAACTAATAAGCTACTTTCAAAATAAATGCAACTATGTTGTTTCCCCTTTAGCTTCCAAGGAGAATCTCCATTTTAGTTGAATTGTGAGAGGCAGTGTGGACATGTCTAGTAGAAAGAATGTTGAATCTTCGGTAAGAGGATCTTGGTTTTAATTCTGACCCTAAAACTTAATACCTTTGTGATTTTTGAGAAAATCAGGTAGCCTTTCTAGGCTATGGTTCCTCATCATAAAATTAATTCAATTAAAAATAACAAAGGTTTCTTAAGCACTTACTATGCACCTGGCTTTGGGCTAAATCCTAGGGATACAAAGGTAAAAAAAAAATGACAGCCTTTGACCTTAAGTTGCATTTGACTGGAATATTATTTGGAGAATGGTACTTAAACATCTTTAAGGCCTGCAGCAGCTCTAAATCCTATGATCCATCTTATATTTACTTTCAGTTGAAAGTATGAAGTTTTAATGATAGAACAACAGTTATAAGCCATAAATGGAGGAAGTATTTTCTTTCTGTTGCCCCAGAAATCATAGCATGTAGACAGCCTTCCTTCATGTAAGGTCAGTTCTTGTTCTTTCAAAATGAAAGGAGTATTTCTGTTGTTAGTTCTGGCCCTGTAACTGTATGTCTGGAATGGTTGTTTACTGCTCATGACTGAAGAGCACTAGAATTTAAGAGAGTAGAAAATCATGCTGCACCTCTCTCTCCTTTATCACAGTTACAATTTTCTTTCTTTACAGTGGTTTCTTATTATGTTGTCTTTATTTTTCTACACACAAGCAGTTTTTGGCTCCCTTTTGTGCATTTGCTGCTGCTGCTTTTTAATTTTTCTTATTCAATGCTTTCAAAAAAAATGCTGTCTTTCCATTTCCAGATATATCTGACAAAGCAATGTACCATAAGTGTTTCTCTAAATATTCTTTTCCCTCCCAAATGAGAGAAAGGTTAGGGGAGAAATGGTGGAGGAAGAATGGAGGAGAGATGCAAGACAGAGAAGAGACGGGCAGCCTCTGACTATAAAACATGTCATCCAGTCTATACTGGAAATAAATAAGACCAGAGCAGTGTGGTGGTGATTAGGTTTGTCACTGATTAAAATACTCACAATCACAAGATGTTGGGGTGAGGAAAAGCTCCCCACTTCCTGCAACTTGCACAAGAATAGAACAGTAAGCTGTCAGAGTTGGAACTGGAGGACTTAACATCAAATCCTATTCTGTTAGTAGTTATGACTCTGTGACCCTGGACATTTAATCTCTCAGTTTCCCCATATGCACAATGAAGAGATGGCACCATCTGTTCTGATCATCTGACTTCTAAGTTCCTTTCCAGGTTTCTGCTCATTTCTGAATATAAAACTATGTCCCTATGAATCAGATAAAATCAGCATCTACGGAACTAGATGAGGATTGACTCATAAGGAAAATAGAAAAGTCAGAATGGGTCAGTTCCACCTTTCCTCCAATTTAGGACCATCTATGATGTGGGGAATAAGGGAAACTATTGGAGAGACTACTTCGGGGATTTTTCAGTGCTCATCTAAAAATTGAAGAAAATATTCCCAACATGACAAAATAGGAAACTGTCAGTCATGAATATTTTTGCACTTTTTGGAAGAAGTCATTTCTATATTAGCACAAACCACCCCTTAGGGTAATGATGTCCATATGTAGCATCTCTACAGTGTAAAAAGAGGGCTTGTCCTTAATTTGCTTGTGCCAAGCTTTGAGGGAATTGCATCATTCTAGTGACCTGGAATGTGTCAATGCTTATTTTTATTGTGCAGATCAAGGGTGTCAAAACACAGAAAGAAGTGAAGACACTAATTCTACATAAGGTTTTCTATTGCTGCATATTGGTTTGTTTTAAAATATAATGTTATCCGTTTTATTTTCATTTATCCTGTTAAATATTTCCCCAGTATTTATTTTTATGTATTTTGCTAAATATTTCCCAATTACATTTTTATGAAGCAAGAGGCTATGAGTTTCACACCCCTGGTGTAGATCTCTCTTGCATATTCTTTCAGATGAAGGATTCCTAATCTTGTCCTAGAAAAAAAGCTTCTAATAGAAAGGGCACTGTAGTGTGGCTGGCAATATTACTGGGTGGAGGGTCAGGAGATGAAGGTTCTAGACATGTGACCTTAGTTTAGTTGTTACTTCCGCTCTAGGAGCTTCAGTTCTCCTGGTTACTAGAATGATGGGATTCCCTTGAAGCTTGACACAAGTAAATTAAGGACAAGCTCTCCTTTGACACTGTGGAGAGTCTACACATGGACGTCATCACTTTAAGTAATGGTTTGTGCTAACAGTAGGAGAAAACAATATCTCCTAAAATGGAGATAACATTTACCCCTATCTCCACAGTTTTGTGATGAACAAATTTTTAAAAAGTGCTTTAAAAAGTTAAATGGGCTCTTAAAATGCAAAATTGTTGCTCTTACTCTTAGCAGTCTTACAGACTCACTCTCTAACCCTCTCACCCTCTGGAGGAGCAGACTTGCTTGCCTGTGAGTTACGTTGTGTGTTTGAGAGCCCCAGTGTGGCATCCTAGACCTAGAGAGTCTTAAAAGTCTTTACACCCTCCATAGCCTCCTGCCTCACAAAGCTACAGGTGGACCTTCCACAGAACCAGAATGAACTAGAATTAGCTGAATTAGTTGTTGGTTCAGTTTCATTTAAGCTCAGTTGAATGAAGCTTTTAATAAAAGTGATTGTTATAGTCTTAACTTTCCCCATGGGTTCTTAAAGAGTATTATTATTCCAAGCTGAACCATTTGGCAGGAAGAATGGAATTGAAGGTATTTTAGTATAAGAGGAAAAAAATAACAACTACTGAAAATCTCTGAAAGAAAATCAAACCAGAACTAAACAAAATGCCTTGAATCTGCCATAGGGCAATAGAAAGATCTCTGATATCCTGGAGGGTTTTAGGGAATGAGAAGGCAAATGACTGATTCCCTAGAGGAAAAAAAGCACCTCTAAGCCAAAAGGTACATTCTTAATTGTGACCAGAGGGTGG
This sequence comes from Pseudocheirus occidentalis, assembly GCA_028646575.1. NCBI lineage: Eukaryota > Metazoa > Chordata > Mammalia > Diprotodontia > Pseudocheiridae > Pseudocheirus > Pseudocheirus occidentalis. The sequence goes on along the minus strand of CM053596.1, from coordinate 226,268,500 downwards.
TGCTAGAAGTAGTTCTGAAACCTTAAATAGGTAGCCTTTTCTTTGCATAACAAAGTGCCCTTGAAAGTTGTATCTAACTAAAACAAATTCTATTTTAGTATAACAGAGAGAGCATTGAGAATCCTTAGGAAAGGTGGAGAAAAATGTCACTATAGTGAAAACAACACCTTTCTAATTGTTAAAATTAAGAATCACATTATATTAGATTCTCTCCATGTGGGATCTACTTGAACATAATACTAGTGGAAGTGACCTTAGCGTTCCCCCAGTTCAATTTGAGCCCACAGTATGATTCCTACCTACACTACGAAAAAAAACATTAATCTATTCTTGACATATAGACTTCAAAATTTGGATAACTAATGATGGAGGATATTTTTTAACAAAGAGCAAAAATCTATATTCTTACATCTGCTATTCCTAAATCTGACTTCTAGGGCTGAGAAGAAGAAATCTAAATAGTGTTCTGTATGAAGAAGACCTATTTCTAACAATTAGTAACTGCTTCCAGGCCCAAGAGGACTGTGGCACTCACTTGTGATGTGTAATTCTTCACTAAGGGTAATCCCTTTGCTCTGAAGTTTCTAATG